>RAKG01000023.1:0-734775 GCA_009802275.1 Neurospora sp. CHS-2018a
TTTGACATATCGCCATGTGCAGTTGCTGAGTCATCATGCACACCTCCTTTCTATTTCTCTTCATCCCTGCTACATCCCCCCCCCCCCCCCCCCCCCCCCCCCTGACTGGACCCCCTATGACGCACTTGCATGGAAATTGGCATGCACGCGCATGGACGCACCAAGGGGCGCCACTTGGCCCGCGCGACCGTGACTTTGAAGCGAAAAAGGCTTCATTCAGCCGCTCTCATTGGCTTCTCCTCTTCACTTGTTTCCTACCAGTCTCCAGCAGGCCAGCACAGGCACACAGCAGACCCAACGCTCCAGGAACTGAACACAAAAGACACCCATCCACGTTTTCTTGACAGATCTTGACTCTCGCTTTACCGCGCCGTTACTGAACAGTCTGTTCTCGATAATTGGTCATCCATCATGGCGTCTGCTTGGTAATTCAAAGATCTGGATCCCGCACCGTGGCGTCTTCTCACGGCTCTGGCGATGAGGGATTGGTCAATAGCTCTCGGAAAATTACGGGTCCGGGGTACATAGCGCGTTTCGGGCTTCGAACCAACGGTCGACAACTTCGAGAACAGTACGACAAGTACGCCGGACCGGTACTGATAATTCACCATAGACAACCACTGGAATAATCCCCGGGCGAATCAGCTTCCCTTTTCGAACTTTTCTCTGATGGCACCTAACTCTGCAACCACAACCACACAATAGGGAAAAGAGAAAACAACATGGAATGAAAAAATGGGAGAAATGCCTTCTTTGGGCATGAGCCTCCGAGGCCGACCTTTTTGCTGGTCACGGTAGTCATGGGAATCTGGACAGAAACACAACACGAGAACAGAAACACAGCACGAGAAACACTTCATCTCATCATCTTCCAGCCTTCGACTTGGCCCGCCCAAGCGTCAAGGACTAGGGAATAGCAACCGGCCACCTTGCTTGATTCGGTCCTCGCCAACTTCGCTTTCGTCAAGAGCTCCAGAGCACCCGACATTTCGCACTGATTGGATGGTTCCGAATTGTAGCGCTTGGAAAAGGTGCTGATTTCGTCGTCTTCTCCGCCCTCCTTCCGGTGCGGGGATGGCCGCGCCGCTGGAGACGGAAGCCGGCTCCCCGATGTTGGCCCTCTCAACCTCTCCCTTTCAGCGGTCCGGCACCTGACCAAGGCCGCCGTACCGTGTGGTGAAGTCACCGACCGAGAGAGGGGGGAGGGGGAAAGGGGGGAAGTCCAGCCGCACAAACAATAGTGCTCTGCAAGTGCTGTTGGGCGCTGTCGATCTCTCCATCTTCCCTCGGCTTCTCTTTCATTCCCCCGGAAGCGCAAGGCTATACTGCAGCACAAATGTTGGAAGCCTATCACACGCTCACTATTCACTCGCAGAGGCTCTTGACTTGTTGTTGATGCCGATTGCCGTTGATGAGGGCAGAATACCTAGAAAGCATCAGATTCTGTCATCTCATTGTTAGCGTCTAAGCGACGTCTGAACTGATCTAACGGGCTGCTTGCCATAGCCGAACGAATAAAGGATAGTAGTCAAAATAGCGCCAAAGACCCTGTGGGGGTACACTGGTCCTTAGTTCGAAGCCTATTTGCGGCACTTCGCTAGGACTCAACTCGAGGACGATTCTCTCGGATATATCAGGAGATAGAAACACGCAGGTAAATTAAAGAATTGGTCAGCCAACTAGCAGAGCCGCCGACGTCAATCCAAGAATAGCGTTCCAGAGACCAACGACAACTTGCCGTTAGAGGTAATCATAGGGCTGAATCTTCTTTCAGATCTCGGTGGTGACGGGTTGATCCTGGCGGTTGCGCCCTTCCATATCAGAACTCCTCGGCTGATCCTTCGGACTGCCAAACACTCCATTTTCGGATGTTGGACCTGCTCATCTATCCAAACTCATCTTCAGCTGGCATGAAGCATACCATTTGCCTCGTCGTTTGCCCAGAATTTGGGTTGTCGGAAATGGACTCTGTAGGCCAAGAAGCAAGCATATCGTCGACCCTTTGATCACCGCACATTCAGCGCTACACCAGCTGTACTAGGGCAAGAATACCAACCGAACTCATCGTTCACGATGTACCTGGCCTGCTGGTCTTGCTGGCAACACCCGTTTCATGGGTACAGCTTCGCTAAGGACTAAAACCATAGCGAGTTTCCTCACCACCTCGAAACCGATGGTCATCAACAAAGTGTTTGATCATTTTGACTAACACAAACAACTAGCATGAATCTATGAGATACTACAGATCTACGGTCTCCAAGCACTGCAGTTGAAGACCTCTACAAGCTGCTCGCAACCGCCTGCGAAGATGGCTTCACCCGGAACCCATGCCTAGGAGCATGCACCCTCACGCCCTTCTCATTCTCAATCACCACCTCCCTCGCATCCAGACTCACCAACCTCCCAACATCCCTATGCGCCGGCGCCGACCCGCTGTCCGTCGGCCACACCTCCACCACCGTCCCCTTCTTCAGGCCATGGAACTGCACAATCGCCTCTCCGGCCTCCACCTCCTTCTTTTCTGAGTCCTCATTCCACTTCGCACCCAGAATCAGATCCTGCGCCTTACCCCCCTTGACCGTTGTGATCTTGCTGTTCTCCTGGGGCGTCTTTGTCTCACCAACAGCCCCCCGAAACCTCTCCACCCACTTCCACACCCTCGGAAATTTCTCCTCACTGAACTGCTCCTTAGGCAACGCACCAGGTAAGCTCTTAACCCAGTGCAGCACAAACACGGCTTCGATATCCGCCAGCCCCGGCTTCTCACTGCCCTTCAAAACCCAGTCCCTTCCATCGGCAAGCACCGTCGTCTCCAGCATTTGGCAGTAATCCCTCAAGTCCGCGAGCGCCTCGGGACCCAAGGCTGCCATTTCCTCCTTAGCAAACTTGGGAGCGGCGCCCCCTCCGGTAACAAACTCAGCGCGATCAGCCAAAAACTTGGGGTCGCGCAAAAGTGGGTTATCAAGCGAAAATAAAAGCTGCGCGGCCCGGCTGAAGAGACCGCCGTCGATGGAGTAGTGCGAGAGTAAGCTTTGGAGGGCGAGGGCGTCGGTTCCGAGGGCGGCGGAGAGTTTGGGTTGCTCTAAGGGGAGATCCTCGAGCTTGGAGAGGATCAGGCGCGTGTCGAGGTAGACGTCCCGGCCGATGGAGAGGAGGGGGATGCGCCGGTACTTGATGCCCAGGAGGGAGGAGAGGTCGGGGCGGGGGAGGATCATTGGTTGGAGCTGTGTGAGTGTCAGTGGTTTGTGTGATGTGGCCAGGTAAGGAGGACGTAGATAGGGATATGCGGGAGTTACACCCGCTGATGAGGATGATGGGACGGATAGAATGGAACTTACGCATTGGGTGTATGGAATGCCACGTAGGTGAAGATACCAGACTATCCGTTTGGCATAGGGCGAGAACGGGTAGTGGTATAAGATAATGGGCGGCTGCTGCGAGCCGGAGGTTGACGACGACGACATGATTATAGAGTGAGTGAGTGGTAGTGTTTGGTGGTGTGTGGTTTGTCAAGTAAAAGGTGAGTTTGTGGAATGACAGGTCTTTTTCAGTTGATCAAATTGGTCAACCAGGTAAGTATTAGTATTCAAACCGATTATCTCAACAAAAAATGTGAAGTCGTTGTTGAGCCGTCTTTGGTGATGGACTTATACCGCCATGTCTCCTTACTGGATACCTGGATACCGGAGACATTTTCGTACCTCGGCTCGCAACCGCGGGGCAATAACTCTCCCCCAGTTTCGTTTCAAAAGTCCACTCGCGTCTTTGGTTCGATCTGCGAACTCGTGGATTGGTAATTGGAATCGAATGACTGTGGGGTTTCAAAGCTCGTATGAGCTGTTCAATCATCAATGCGAAGGTAAGGGGTTTGCCTTGGTAATTGTTGTGATGTTGGGGTTTGGTGTTGTTGTATGCTCAGGGGTTGGAGCAACCTCAACTCTAAGCGAAGCTAAAACACCAAAAGTTCGTCCATCGCCAGAACTCAGAACAGGATCATGAACCTCTGAAATCGACTCCTGTCTGCATTGAGCTAACCAGATAAGCTTCAATATTGCAACGGAAGTTTCTGGGAGTCATCTGAGCAAGAGCGTCTCATTCTTACTTCAGTATGCCACGATCGCTCCTGCCTCCCAGGATGGCCAGTATTGACGCCGACATAGGTAGGTAGGTATGGTGGCATCTTTAAAAAGAAAAAAAAGGGAAGGCACAATATGCGATTGTTGAGGCAGGAGCAGTTCCCATAGCTTGCATACATCAACTCCAGTCATTCTCTTCAATCACTTGGCGTAAGTATGCTGCATCTACATGCTCTGACGATTTGAGCTCACACAACATCTCCTGTCAAGATGCGCGTACCTGAAGTCGTGAAACATGTCAACTGCATGGTAACAGTACTAGTACGATGCTGTTATCTCGGGTCGTTCCTGGTGAACCGCATCCCACGCGCAGATATCCGGTCATGTGGTTGTGGTGTGGACTGTGGACAATGAGCTGGACACTCTTGAACACACCGGTAAGTCCTTTGCCTCACAAGTCAAGGAGCACCTTCCTACAAAGTTCTCACTGGAGTAATGTTGTACCTTACACAAGAACGACAGAAAACGACGAGAATATCAAGTGAAAATATGGTTCTTGTCCCTATCGAACTCAATTCTTCCGCACATCCATGTGAATGCATCACCAACGTGAACTCACATCTCTAGACCCTATCTACCTATGAAGATCCTAGGAAATAAACCTCCCATATACTTTGCTGCTCCCTCGCTCTCCTTACCTACACGCACCCTACCTCCTACGCATACGACTTATTGAAGCGTGCTTCAACTATGAAGAGGTGGATGACTTTTATAGTTTGGAGTATTATTTTAAGGACCGGAATCTACCGAAGCGGAGTTAAAGGACGGTTCGTCTAAGCCAGACCTCCGTATAAATAATTTCCTACGCTCTCATTAGTCAATAGCGTAGTACGGCCCTATAACTAATTAAGGCGTCTTACTAAGCAAACTTCTAATTAATTATTTTACAGACAGTATTTTTGATAGTCTACGCCAAAATATACTAAGTCCTACCCTTTCTAAATAAAAAGTACGGCCTCTATTTGCAAACGGCTGGTAGGGTAGTCTAGTAAACGTTTAGTAGCCTAGACCAGACTAGTAAACCTCTAATACTTATACTAACCAACTATTCGTATCGTATCCCCGCTATTCAACCTCGACCTTAACCTTCCACCTCACCATCATCGTTATTACAATTCTATCTCAATACTAACTTCACCGCCAAATAAACACTCGCAACAACATTAAACAAGCGACGTTAGCAAATAGCAGTCAATAACTAGTAGGCAAACCTACCTACAAGTATAAAAATCTCGCCTCCCCCCATCTCTCGAATCTTGAACTCTCCCCTCTATTCTTCTTTTCTCGCAAATAACTCTCTCGCTTATCTCTCAAATTAAAATTAAATTAGTTCTCCCCTTCTCCCGCCTCTATATATCACCTTTCTAATATCGTCTCCAAATAGTACGACCGTACAACGGATTTCCTTTATTCTAAGGGTTCTTTTCATCTAGAGGTTCTTTATATTTCTTTCCTTTCGTTATTATAAATATATTTACTAAATATTATAAAATATACTATTAAAATAAACCCGTCCCAGAATTTACTAATAAGTAAAATCCTAATAAATTAGTATAGAATTATATAAACTATTGTAATAAAATAATTAAAGTAAATATATCCTATATCTATTATTCTTATCCAACCTTCCCTTCGCTAATTAACCAATATTATTTATATAATAATAAATCCTTCAAAATACGTAAATCCTACTATAAACCCAATATACCGTATCGTTCCACTATCTATAAGTAAATAGTACCTTCGAAGGTTAAGATCCGAACCGTAGGGGGTTACGGGTATAATTTAAATAGCATCGGTTAGCTAGCTTCCCTTCTTCTCCTTTTTCCCTTTTCCGTCTTAAATAACTAATATTAATAATAATAGGCTACCTATTAGAAGAAGAGGGATGCCAGCGTACTTTCCCCTCCTCCGGGAAGACTTCGCCTAATATAACGACTATTAACACCTCCGCTAAACCCTCCTTAATTAAAACTATTACTACCTCGACCTTAACTATAATATTAACGTTGTAATAAAGAATTCAATAAATTGCCTAAGCGAATACCGGAATTATATCGCCCTATAGTACCTCCTATAGTACTACTTATAGTACTACCGCCTATACCTCCCGGTTATTTACATCCTTTAATACCTATTCCCCCGAAATAGTAACCGGTACAAATATAAGTATAAATATAAGTATAGGTATAATAGAGGATTATCGACGTAGAAGGGTTTATTTAAGTTCGAAAACGTATTATCCATTTAATTATATTATTCTTCTATAGAGGAAAGAATTTATAAATATATTAATAAAAAGAAAAGGAAAAGTATATATTATAATTATAGCTAACGTTTTATAGGATTCCCTAGAGATTGCCAAAGTATATTACAATATTACCCAAATCTAGCGTAAATATTATTATTACTATTATAATAATTAAAATATATTTATTACCCCCTCCCTCTAAATTTAAAAGAGACGAAACTTTAGCCTCGATAATAATAATCTCGATAATAAAAATAATAATAATAGTCTTAATAATAAAGATTTCGATAATTAAGAATTTAATAACTACGATAATAATAACGACTTTAACTATAACGATAACCCTAACCCAAATAACGACCCTAACCTAAATATCGATTATTTCTTCTATCTACTATATAATATCGCTCGAAATATCGTAAATAAGGATATCGGTACTAAATATTATATATACTATAAATTGAATACACCTTATAGTAATATCGACCTCGAGAACAAGTTCTATTTACGTTATCGGAGGGTATTTATACAAGGGTTATTCTTTAGTCTTAATAGGGAAGAAAGGGAATATTACAATCTATATTATAATAATACTCCTCTTCCTAAACCGCCGATACCCTATAATTTACCGCCCCGCTAATATTATAGTCCTATTTAGCGACCTAATATACCAATATAACCCGAATTCGAACAACTAGTACTACTATCTCCCCCCCGGCCTCGCTAATTCCCTAAACTTCCTAATATTGAGTTTAAACGGGAGCCGTTATATTATAGACCTAAAGACCTTCTACGAATAACTATTCCTTAAACCGATTTTAATATAATCAAAACGTTTAAAGCGGTTAAAAAAGAAGATAATATAGAAAGATATTTACGATATAAATAAAAATAGTTTAAAATATATCTTACCGATAGTTATTATTATTAATATTATAATTGTAATAATAAAAGGGTTCCCAATAACCCTTATTACTTTAGCGCCGAAAATAACCTCGACTTTAGTAATATACTTAACTTTTTACTAACACTTAACTAAATCGAAGAATAATTTATCGCATAAATATATATTTATATTAATATTTAGGTTATAAAGGGTTCCTAATATAAATATTCCAGTTATATCATCAATTTCCTTCGTAATATTAATTATATCTATTACCAACTACCTCTACTACCCTGGGACTTCGATATTATCATTCTTTAGCCTCGCAAACCTAGAGATAAACCCCGTATTGCCCAACGAATTAAATAGGTTATAATAGTCAACCCAAATAATATTCGTATCTAGCTTAATTTCTTAAAAAAAAACTACTTTAAATACCGAGATATCGAAATTATTAAAGTTCAGTTCGAAGAACTAGCGGCACTTCCTAATAGCAATATATATAATAATTTAATAGTTTATAAAATTAACCCCGATAATTTCCCGGACGACCAGGATTTTAATTTTAATAAAGAAGAAGAGGAAGAAGACGAAGATAAAGCTTTTAAATTAGAAGTCGCAATACTTCCTAATCTTATAGCCAATTAGGTAAATATAGAACAACTTTATTAATAATTAATTAGAAAACAACCTATTTAACCCCCGGGTAATATACCGGTTCAATCCGCCTATAGCTAGTACCCTCCAACTCAACCCTTTATTAAACCCGGCCTATTACAAAATACCCCTATAAAGGAATAGAATAAATCCTAACCGATTCTTTTATAAACATTCCCAATACTTTACCCTCGTAATTAAACCGACTTTATTAAACTACGTATATAGGCTATCGACTTCAATAAATATATTAAATATATATTCAAATAGTATAATAATCGATTTATACAACATTACCGCTTCCCTTTCATCATTTTCAACACCCTAATACATAAATAAACTAATTCAAAAAACTATTTCTTCGTACGTTCGGGTCGTAGTAGAAATAACTTAACTAGTATTAAAATATTAAGGGAAGCCATTAAATCCAATACTCTAAAAGTACAGCGTCTTCTCAATAAAATCGTTAAGTTTACTTACTCTATACAAAATATATAATTATACTAGCAGCGCAAAAGCCGTAAACTTCGTACTCATATCCAGGCATTAAGTATACCGGCTATATTTATAACATTTAATACGGCCGATACTTATTAGGAAAGCCTTATTCGATATATACCTAATTACGAAGAGTAGAAGGCTAATTCTACAGACGTTCGGAACTATATTACGAGAAAGAATTTAAAAGAAAATCTTTATATCGCCGCCTACCACCTTCAAAAGCGATTCGAATTATTTAAAAAGTATATCTTAATACCTAAATTCAAAATTGAGGATTGGTAATACTATATTGAATTCCAGGTACGAAGAAGCGGTTACAATTATAATATTTACTAAATCCTTTATATTAAGGCGCCTAATTTAATTAACGAGGATATTCGGAAGGAGTTTGCAAATTTATAGGGTTTTTACGTTACCGCCTTCAACCTAGAACTAGAAAGAATTAGCTAATAAGGTAAAGGAAATCCTCTATCTATTATTATTAATAATAATAAGGAAGAAGGCTAATACCTACCTACTTTCGACCTCCTATCCCGAATAGTTAACCGAATATAATAATATAGCCAATATACAAATAATTATTACCTTCGTATTAAACGGCTTAACTAAGGTACTCTCCGTCCTAAGGACCCAATATTTAAAGTCTATCGTTTTTACTTTCCTAGGAATTACTATCTAGAAGTATACTTTATATATAATTTCAACCTAAAATATTAATTATATAACGGGTAAAGAAATAAAAACCGTATAAACAATTATAACCGTACTATTACCCTAATATAGCGTACCAATATAAATATCCAATTATATATTAACTATAACGCCGTTATTAACTATATTACTAAATACTATTCAAAGGTAGAAAAGTAATTAAAGACTTTTAAGGAGATTACTTAATAAATTACCCCCCAAATTGCTTCTAATAACTACGTTATCTCCTTTACGGTAAAAATAATAAACCAGTTTATTACTAAATACGATTGGTCGGCTCAAGAGATTAGCTATTTACTTCTTAATTTACCCCTTAATAAGAGTACTCGTAAAGTTATCGACGTAGATTATTATTATCTTAATAGAATCCTTAGGCTAAGAATATTCATTAAATAAAATTAACCGGTTTAAATACGTAACCAATACGCTAAATACCTATTACGCCCCAATAATTTCGAAAATATTAATTATTTTAAATAATTTATTCGATTCGATAATAATTGCCGTTTAAGAGATTGTACTAAAAAGAGGGTCTTCAATTACTACCCTATTTATAAATCCGATATAGAGGATCGAACCCAATATAAAAATTAGTATAGGGTTAAATTAATATTATAATATCCTTATCGTACTTAAATCGAATTATTTAGTATTATAAAACGAAATAGGATTTAGGAGGAGTAGGAAACGTATTCTAATATATAATTAACTTATATAGAAGAGTATAAATACCCTTATAATTATTATAGTAATATTTTTAATAGCGAATTTAATAATAAATTCGAACTTCCCGCTAAGGAAGAGAAATAACGAGAGCTATAGTAAGTATTAGCTAGAGAGGTTCCTATATATTAATGTATTAACAATGATAGGGACTTTGGAATATTTAGCTTTAAGGAATAGAATATCTTATATAATTAGCTTTAATACTTAGACTATCAAAATTTACTACTATTAGCATAGGATTATTAGTGTAATATAAAAGCCGATAATGCCTATTTAATAATTAATATCTCCGCTATTACCTCCTTAGCTATTAATAATCTTAACCTAGTATAGAAGGTTATATTTAATTAATTTATTACTCATTATTAATCTATTTTTAATTATAATAATATTCAATAGCGTATACGTATTCTATTACTACTATTATAAATTAATAGCCGTAAAGGTATTAAGAAGTTATATTTAATTAGGCTTTTATCTTTCAAATTAAAATAAATAGCTATAATAAAAGGAAAGGGTAATCCTATTATCTGTAGTACCCTAATTAGAGTAGCGGCTAACAATATTAACGGCTAAATTCTACATTCCTTATTTAAACTCCCAATTATTCCTAAGACTGTTAACCAAAACGATCCCGAAATAATTATTACAATTTTAAATAGTATTAATCTTATTTAATTATAGGTTAGACTTCGGCCGTATCAATACTTTATTATTAATAAGAAATTAATATTTAGACTTCGAATACTCAACTTTATTAACTAATAACTTCGACAAGCCTTCCCTAAATACCAGAATAAATTATTTAGTAGAAGGAGCGTTCTTTTACTTAGTAATTTCTATTAATTACCTCCAATCCGATAGAAACCGTTATTCTACGACCAAAAGGTTTTACCCGCTCTTAAAACTAATAATCGTAATTATTACTTCGCCTTCAATAAAACCGTCGAATTACAGTAAATCGTATAGCAATAGGGAGATGACCAAATAGAATTTAAGGATGCACTCGAAGGATTATAAAATAACCTACCTATTCGTTATTATTAGGAATTATTATATACCCGAATTCAATTACGGTTACTACAAGAGGAATAAGAAAAATTCGCCAATACTCTTCGTATCTACCCTTAATATAGTAATATAAAGTCTTACAACCTCGAATATATAAAAGCTTTAAACCAACTATATCTTATAATAAAGGCTAAATATAAAAGTATTAATATTAAAAACATTAATTTTACTAAGGTCAATAATCTACAAATTAAACTCCCGTTAATACTAAACAGCCGGGTTATACTTACCGAAAATCTCTAAATTAAAATTAGATTGGTTAACGGTATATTAAATACTATTTTCAATATTATTTAGGACGCTAACTTCCCCAATAAAGAAATATATAATAAATAGAACCCTAAAGGCACCCCCTTTATTATACTAATTAAAATAAATTAGTATACTAGCCCCTAATACTTCCCTAATTTAAATTAAGAATAATATTACAATATAATACCAATATTCAAAATTACGAAGGACTTTATATTTTATAAGAATACCCAATATAAGAAGATATAATTCCCCTTAATCATTACATATACCATTACAATACATAAATTACAGGGATCTACACTTAATATAACTATATTAAATATTTTATAAAAGGATTTCTAAGCCGGGCTTACCTATATAACCTACTTACGAATTAAAACCTTACAAAGCCTTATATTCGATAAACCATTCGACTTAAACGCTTTACAACTAACTTCTAACTATATTTTTATTATAAAGGCTACTAATAAAGTAAAGAAATTACTAGAGAAGCTACTAATCCCAGATATCTAAATACTAAGAACCCGGAGCACCCGGCATTACCACTTCCGAACCCGGCCCGGCAAAATAAACATTCTAACCAGTACTAACACAACCTAATACATACCTCTAAATATTAACCAATTTAAATAGCAATTATATATATATATATAATAATAATCAACACTTTTATACGTACCTTCCTTTATAAATTAACAATATTTACAACTACTCCTTCCATCTCATTTTATATCTAATCTAGCATTTCCTACGTTATTAATATCTCCCTTTTTCTTTTATATTCAACTTTCTCTTACATTTAACTTTTCCTTACTTTCATTTACCTATTAACTACCAACTACCAACCCTTAACGCTAACGCTAATATATTAATTATTTTTAAAAATAATAATCTTAAACTCGAAGAACGCTTCAACGATATATTAAAGGAGGAGGAAGAGCGCTACAACTTACTTGCCCTCAAACGCTAACGTACTATTACTAATTAAATCGGCACTAAAACAGCCTTACTAGCTAAAGAGGAACCTATTTACAACTTGAAAAAGATCAAGCAAAAGGCTACGCATCCCGTTAGCCTTTCTCTCCCTATTCGATTAAAGTAATATATTACTCTTATTCGTTAAAATAAATCTAACTAATAAGGATTTAAGAAGAAAGCTTGCGAGAAGGGTCAGATTTAGTAATGTTTTAACTAGTATTATACCCTTAAATTAGGCTGGGAGGTACTACTTGCTTACATAATATGGATCCAAAGCACGCTTCAATATACAGCGGGCGTTGCTTAAACTAGGGATCCAGCATCGCACCGGTGTCTGAAAACTATTTTAGAATGGACCACAGTACTGACGAGGAATCCAGAATCGGGGGTGATGGTGCCAAGGATATCCATGAGGAGAAACCAGAGAAACCGTTGCCATCTGGCAGCAATCCTCCCCAAGAGCGCCATATCACCTGGCTCGATACCCTCCGGCACTATGAGGGTGTCTTGGACAGAAAGGTGGGCGTCGAAGCCCGCGCAGTTCAAAGAAAGAGGCCCGAAGATCGCGACCCTCAATACACAAAATGGCACAACCAAGCCGTCATGTTCCTGCTTTGGATGAGCTCGACCCTGAATCTAGCCTGCTTTGCAACTGGCTTCCTAGGCACAACACTCGGGCTGGACTTGAGAACATCACTCACCATTATCATCACTGCCACATTTCTGGGGAGTGCTGTTCCTGTAGGTCTCGCTCAAACAAGTCCCCCAAGCCCCCATACTCAGTGTACGTACTAACCTAATCATCGCGATAAAAATAGGGATGGTGTGCCACCCTAGGCCCCAGCACCGGCCTCCGCCAAATCTCCATCTCCCGCTACTCCCTCGGCTGGTGGCCGTCCAAAGCGGCCGCCATCCTCAACGTCATCGGGCAAATCGGCTGGTCATCCGTCGGCTCCATCACCAGCGGCCTTGCCCTCGCCGCCGTCTCGGACGGCGCCATCCACCTGGAGATCGGCGTGGTTTTGTCAATTGCCATCAGTTTCGTCGTCTCCATCATCGGCCTCAAAGCCGTCTTCGCGTATGATAAGTTCGCGGGCTTGGTGATGGCTTTTGTTTTTATAACCATGTACACCGAAGCCGTGCCAGCCGTTCAACAATCTCAGCCCAGCTCTGAACCTATCACGGTGGTTGTATCCGGCCCAGCCCTAACAGCATCCTCCCTAAAACTCTTCTCAGTAATCTACGGCTCCTCCGTCTCCTGGGCCTCGGTAGTATCCGACTACTACGTCGAATACCCGCCCACCACCTCCTCCTTCAAGATCTTCCTGCTCACCACCTTGGGTCTGGCCCTACCTACTTGCTTCGCCATGAGTCTCGGCGCCGTCGTCTCCTCTTCTCTTGCCTCCCACCCCACCTGGTCTGCCGCCTACAACCAAGGAGGCATCGGTTTTCTGATTCAAACCATCATCTCCCCCACCGGCCTGGCCAAGTTTTTGTTAGTGTTGCTCGCCTTCTCGGGTATAGCAACGAATTCTATCTCGTTTTATAGCGCGAGTTTGTCCATTCAGCAGTTTTCTAGGAAGCTGGCCGTTGTGCCGAGGTTTATTTGGACTACCTTTTTGCTTATAGCCGTGGTGTTGTTGTCTCTGGTGGGACGCAACAGGTTGCTGGTGTTTCTGCAGAACTTTTTGGGTTTGTTGGGGTGTTGGGTAACAAGTTTTGTGACGGTTATAGTGGTGGAACATTATGTTTTTCGGAATGGGTGGCGGAGGTGTTGTATTGATTATGACCTAGAGGCGTGGGATTCGAGGGAGAAGATGCCGGTTGGGATAGGGGGTGGACTGGGGTTCGCGGCGGGGATTGTGGGTGGGCTTTTGGGGATGAGTTCGACTTGGTATACGGGGGTTGTGGCGAGGTTGGTTGGGGGTGGTGAGGATGGGAGGTATGGGGATGTTGGGTTTGAGATGGCGTTTTTGTGTGCGGTGGTGGTGTTTGTGCCGGCGAGGTGGGTGGAACGGAGGATTATGAGGCGATGAAGGATGTTTGGGGGTTTGGTTTAACTGATTCTTTTCCTTCTTGGTGATACTTTGTTGTCAGAGACTCTTCTAGGAGTGACCAAAGGATATCATCATCTAGTGTACCGTCAGGATGTGAAGGATATGATAACTGAGAAAAGGAACGAATAAGGACACTTGAAAAAGGCATAGACAAAATCACCGAGAAGCATCTCTTGAAAAACCACTCCGATCCCACCATGGAAAGTCACTCAATATGACATTGGAATATTGATATTCCTGTTACCTCATACCCAAGCCCAAAGAGGTTTCACCTTCTCTAAACGCAGAACCACCCTCCGTTATCGGTTGGTCGACGACCTGTTCGTCTTGTACCTCATCTGCTAAGGCTCTAAAGATCGCGCGGTGCACTGGTTACGCTGAGCGGTCCTCTCTTGACCATGACGCTCATGATCTCGTACAAGGCATCGGCTGCCGCCATGGTCGTGTGTTCAGCGTTGGTATCGTAGGCAGGCTAGAAGTGAACGAGGCCATCAATGAGTATTCGAAATCAAGAGGCGACTGGCAGAGAACTTACCGCAACCTCAACAATATCAGCAGCAATGATATTGATTCCCTCCAGTCCTCTCAAAATCGTCCTTAGCTCACGAGTCGACCACCCGCCGGTCTCGGGGGTACCAGTAGCTGGGGCAACTGTAATACACAACGTTCACTTATTAGCTTCACACTTTCCATCGTTAAACCATACCAGACCAGGGAAGAATAAAAGGGGAAAAAAGAGGAACTCACAAGCAGGATCAAGCGTATCAATATCCAAACTCAAATAAACCGGCCTCTCTGTGCCCACCCTCTCCCTAATCTTCCTGATAATCCCCTCGGTACCAATCGTATCAATCTCCCTCGCCTCCACAATCTCAAACCCGCAATACCCATCATTCTCATAATCGCTCGGTCCACTCAGTGTCGTCCTAATCCCCGCATGGATATTACTATCATTCCTCAACAGCCCCTCCTGCGCCGCATGATAGAAATAAGTCCCATGGTTTACCGACGCGACTTCCGAGGGCGAGCCCCCAAAGACTTTGGGGCGCCAGGTGTCCAGGTGGCTGTCGAAGTGGATTACCGAGACGGGGCCGTAGGACCGGTTGATGGACCGCAAAAGGGGGAGGGTGATGGTGTGGTCGCCTCCCAAGGTGATGACGCGTGGGAGGGTTCTTCCCGAAAGGGAAGGGCCGGGGGCAGAGGGGTTGGTGGTGGGCGCGCGGGAGAGGATGCTGTGGTGGCCTTGTTCGATTTGCGAGAGGGCGAAGGTGTTGTCGTAGGAGGTCACGGGGATGTCGCCGCAGTCGATTACGGTGGCCCAGCTGTTGAAGGGGTTGGTGGCTAGGGGGACGTTATAGCCGCCACTGTGAAGGGAGGGGGGAGGAGAATGGTTAGTGTCTGTACATGTGATGGTTGACTTGTAGAGTGGGCGGCCGTACTAGAGGTTCAAACGACGAGATCCTTGACGGATTCCCGATGGGCCGAAGCGGGCACCAGGTCTATATGAGGTGCCGGTGTCGAAGGGAGCGCCTTTATGGAGACAGTTAGTTGCCATATTGTGTCTTGGGTCTAGATCTAGGATTGGTCACTCACCAATAAAGGCTATATCGTAGTTGATATCTTTGCTGGCTAGACAGGGTAGGTATGGTAGACGGCCAAAGGTCGAGATGCCAGAGAAGACGGAATCCGCCTGTTGATAGCATCAGTCTCAACTCTTCAACATCGCTGGTCTTTTTTTCAAGTGTGAAGGATACCTGAGTGCCTCCATCTCCCGGCAAAGTATTGTACCACAAGCCTTGATGAGGACCTGCCACGACCTTTTGACTATGGTCGCCATGTGCTGCCACCGCAGCAGCAAGGCAAGAGGCAATAAAGCTTGAGCGTAACATTTCGTCCGAGTCTCCTAATAGTGAGTCTCAACGATAGACGAGAGACAAGCGGTCGTCTCGAGATCTGAAGAGGGGTTGGGACCATGAGCTTTTATCGATATTTCCCGTAGTGTCTCGCTGGAAGCCCTCCATCGTCATCGGTTGGGTCAACCAGCATGGTATATCCCGTTCCTCGCTGCAGCAGCGAGACATTGTGTAGAACTGTGTTGTCGAATGTTGTGTTTTCATTATTCACCATCCAGAGCTTCACTTATCTCAAATGGTAGGCTCGCGGTCGACGTCTCGTCACTGATAGGTTGTTTGTCGATCGTCCAACGGGAAAATATGTCCAAGTCCGTTCATGCGATCTTGCTTGCTGTGGACGATTGAAGTGCACAATGCAATGCAGAGGTTCTTGTTATGTAAAACACAGCTCGAGGATGAGGAAGCAGAGTTGTCGTAAGTGGGAGAGACGTGATGCGCAATAGATAAGAGCCAGACGTATTTGGATATTGGGCCAATTGCAAGCTCGTCGTCGACGGAGCATATGTACGATATCCAGGACACTCCCACGCCGACATGCGAGCTCATTGGTACCATTGATGGAAATCTCGGGATGAGGTACAGCAGCCACCGATCGTAGACATTCCAAGTAGGAATCTCCTGGAACGGCATGATGGATGACGAGATATCCAGTCGTAGGCTGGGCTTCAACATCGTAGTTGCGTCTCAATAACTGCGGGGTTGAGATAAGAGCGAGAAGCTATCTGCCGGAGATGCACGTATTCCCGTTGGTTTGGTTTCTTGTCCATCTTTGGAGATATGGCATCGAAGGACCTTTGGCATTCTGCAGGAGATGCCATTTCATGTCCCTTTTGGGCATGCTTGGATACCGAGAGATAATGTACTAACAGAATTAGGAGGATCCTACTATGCTGGAAGTTAATGTCACTAACACTTTTACGAGATTCAAATCTTGGCACTGTGTTTCATTGTCTTATCGCAACCACAGTACCAGAACCATCGATCGCCGCAATCGCAGAACCGGCTTCTTGTGAAAGAGGTTATCAACATGTTTGAAGCTTTGGAGAGCATTCCTTGTCAGAAGCGCACTACGCAATTCATGTTGCTATCAACAGATCATGACTCTGGCAGGATTTCCCATATTTAACTGGGTAAGTTCGCCGACGAGGAGACGTCGGGCGCTCGCCATACCTCAAACCTCGAGGCCAACGACACTTTCAGCGGACTGCGCCGGCGTGGTCCTCATCACTCTGTGATGTGGTGTGAGCCAAATGGGCTTGTAACGACGTCAGAATCATAGCAGTCCAAGCTCCAGGCAATGTCAAAGATCAAACGGCGACCAGCAACAGCAGAAACGTTGAAAAACAAACCATGCGTCTTACAGAGGTAAGAACACAACCCGATGTCAACACTCGAGAGCGGGTGTAGCAGGACACACTCTGAAGTGTCATGGTGCCACTTGACACTTGACAGCATCGGGAGAAGGCGAAATGAAGTTCCAGGGGAGTTGAGAATCCAAGCCAAGGGCTGACAGAGCTGAGATGGTGTTGTGGTGTCGTTGGCGTTGGTGTGTCTGTGCAATGTCGTGCAGGTGTACCACCCGACTGGGAAACGGGAGAAAGAGATATCGGCATCCATCCATCAGATGGGACAGGGAGGGAGGGTGTCGGATGGGATGAACCGAAGAACCACAGAGCCACAATTGTTTCCCGGTCATCAGGAGGACCCTTTTTCTTTTTCGAAATGCTGACATCCGAGACCTCATGAAGGGAGCAGTGGAAATGGTGGTGAGACGGGATGCTGATGAACTGGAGGTTGGCTGGGTTGTAGTTGAAACTTGGAGGGGGCAACCTGAACGGCGTCACCACTCTGCCACTCAACTACCACCACCACCCACCACCATCACCACCTCCACCGGGTTCGGGCCCTTCCCTGATTACCCCACCTCAGCCCACCTTGTCGTGTGCCTGTCACCTTGTCACCTTGTTGGTTACCTTGCTGACCTCTCAGAGCTTCTTCCTTTGCAACGCCCGTCCAGAAAATCTGCCAGGCCATCCTGCCATTCGAGCCGTCTGCTCCCAACCTCAGGTCCTCAGCGCCTGCCCGCTTGTGCAGCATCTGAACGGGCTCGAAACATGGAATTTGATATCTCATTCGTTGCCCATGATCTGCACCATCCCTACGCGTGCAGGTGTTTGAGGGACGAAGAAATTGAGGGAGGACTGTGCCAGCTGAAGACGCAGTCATTGTCTCACTGGACTGGATGACTGGGCTTTTGGTGTATGGCTTCCAGCGCTGGTCATGTTTGTTGATGCCGCCGTCGCCGCCGTCGCCGTGGTTGTCGCGATAGTGGCATGGTAAAAGATGGGAAACCGGCAGGTCGGGTATCGATGTAAGGTGCTCCGCCCCGGCCTGGACTTTGATTTCCGGGGCTGTTCACCTTGGCCGGGAACATGGTCGGGCATGTTGCATCTCACGGCATCGAATCGAATCGGTCGCCATGAGCCTCTTGACTGCTTAGAACCTGCAAAGCAACCCGACGGTTTGGCCGATGGGCGCAGCTGGGTTTTGTGTTTAGTGGTGTTTTTGGAGGTTTATAGCGGTCGGGTCTTTGCCTGCCGAATTACCTTAGGTACTTCCTAGATGCCAAGACTGAGGACAGAAGACGGGAGGGGTTCTGGGGCTGCCTCCATCTGAATGATTTGATTGGAGGAAAAGTGGGGTTCGTTTCAGACTTCAGTAGTACCTTTACCCCGACTTTCTTCCATCTGGTACCTGAAGAGCCTGGTTAGAGAAACGTATAGTTCCAGCTAGAGGTACCTAGCTCGTCGACGGTGAGGGCGGCAAGACATGACGGTCAGCGCTGAGGTCTGAGGAGGTTGGGGAACGGAGAAGAGGATGATGAATCTTCCTGACGACGAAAGATGATGCAGATGCACAAGCAGCAGAAAAAAAAGGGGAGGCGCAGGTGCCACTTTTTGTTGAGGCGCGACGCCGCGAGGAAGAAGAAGAGGAGAAGAGAAGAGAAGAGGATCCCCTTTCGTCCCATGTGTGGATGGCACGGATGGAGGACATTGTCCAAACATCTGCAGACAGGGCAACGATGCAGTGGTCCATCTGTCCATCTCCATCCCATTATCCACCGTTGCACCAAAAGGGGTGCCACTGACTGACAACACTTGTTGATTTCCATTATCGAGGTTGGATTGTCATTTCTGTATACATGCGTACCTCACAGAGAAGTTCAGGCACTTTGCAGTAGCTAACGAGACATCGCATGTTGGATCCAATGTACTGAGAATCTGGAATCTGGGGTGGAAGACGGAACCATTTCCCTGCTTGAGGCTTCTAAAAGACCCGGACCAGGGTCCATTCATGATCGCCCTATGAATTCCCATGTGCATGTCATTCATTGTTTTTGCCTCTTTCTCTTCATATTCCATCCTCTTTGCAACTTTTGACCACGTATCGACAAATACAACAACAATTCCCGTCTCCTGACAAAACAGCGTTAGCCAGGCAACCAGGGTCAGCATCACAAAAAGCCAAAAGTACGGTCAACGACTTGCATCGAATCACTGTCCGATTTTCATGATCCGGATCCATTCTGCCAGCTGTGCCAGTCAACGAACGTCTTGCCAGTTTAGACCGCGTGCTCTAGACAGCTGCTCCATCTCGCGACCTGCAGAAAGACCCGTCAGACCCGTCCAGCGAAAAAAAAGTCCAGATCGAGCTTGCTGTGGCTATTTCCATTTCCATATCCCCATTCCTATTCGTATTTCCTGCTGCGTCATATTCCCAGCCAATCATCCACCATCAAGCCGCCTCATCGCCATCCAGCCTAGGCCCAGCGAAGCGCATCAATCCAAGCCATTCAAACCGTCGAGGCCCATTCACTGCCATTCAAAGTTCAAACAAGCCAGCGTGCCCTGCCCTTTCCCTTTTCCCTCTCTCCTGAGTCTCGAGTCTCTCCATTGCTTCGACCACGACGAGCCACAACAACACCTTGACGCTGTCCGAACCACTCATCGCCGACCTGTCTGCCGTCTCGGGAATTCGAAACTCAGCAATCAGACGCCAGAGTATACACTACCATTCATAGGACCCGCCCCACCCAAGAGACAGGAATCGAGCCTATTTGTTTCCCTTCCCCTTGGACCATGCGCCGGGACCTAATAGTACCCTGGGTCTAGCTTGTCTCGTGGAGTCTTCTCCCTTCGTTGAGCCCCGTTGAGTGCTTGCTTGCTGCTACTGCCGCTGCTCCTACTTCCATTGCTGTCGACGGCGCGATTGGTGACGAGAGCCGTTGCCTCCACCGGCTTTGTACGAAAAAGGCCGGTCATGAAACGGCGGCCACTGCTTGCTTCTGCCACTCCCCAGCATCCCCAGTCTCCCCGGCCGTGCCAGTCTCTCCTGCGCCCAGCTTGCCAGCACAAACCAGCGGGAAGGTGTCCATCGGAGCCACTTGTCTGTGTTTCAGAAAGGCCGCTGGCATAGTGGAATCTGTCCCCGACCGCAATCCGGCCGAAATCGAAGAAAAAAAGTCTGTGTCGTACCCAACGCAAGGTACCCGACGCCGACTTATAGAGGTAGCCACTCGGCACTGCTGCTGAGCCTCAAGGGTCTTCATTCCCGGAGGGGGCCCAAGAAGCAAACGTCTCCCCGTCATTCGAAGCCTTACCAAGTCCACACCTGTAGTTACACACTCACACACAACATGCGCGCACCCTGGCTTGGATCTTGAGACTGAAGCAGAAGAAGAAGAAGACGAGACAGAAAGGGAGAAAAGAAACATTCAACTCATTACATCTTCAATACTCACCTCACTTTTCTTTTGAGTTGTCATGAGAGGGAATGTTGATGCTGGGCCGGTGGTGCCCAATATGGTTCACTCTGAAGCCGACTATGTCATGGTCCGGAATGCGGATGGGACGGAAAGTCCACAGCGCATCTTCAGAAGACACAAAACTTTGCCCCGACCGGGTACAGCGTCGTCGACTGGTTCGCGAAGCTCAAGTCCCGCTCGGCCTTCGCGGACTACCCAGCTACGGCGGTCAAGATACCGACCGGCCGGCCCCGAACCGCCGCCGACGCCGCCTGCCCATTCACGTACCTCGTCGTCGGCCAAGTCGATGAAGTCGATAGACCAGTCAAGTCCAACAAACTCGGGCAGTCCGCTGCAAAGCACCGATAATGTCCAGCATGTTCAACCACGTCCCCCGACCACGCCACCGAACCAACGTACTCCGCCAACTCCGAACTTGACTCCTGAAAGAATTCCTCCGGCCGCTCCAGAACCACCCGTACGTCCTGCCAGGCCCCAGCTGCAGGTCCAAACTCAGGCCCAGTCTCAGTTCTCGGCCCAGTCCCGGCCCCGACCACGGCTCGTTGTCGACGATCGGATGCCGTCCAAAGCGACGACAATAGACTCAAGATCGGAATCTTTCAAGACAGCGCCTGAAGCCCCTATCACTCCAGAGGATGAGGATGACGGAAAATCGACTGTGCGGCCCGAGATATCGTCGAGAAGAACGTCGCGAAGTACGATTCGTCAGGCTAACAGAGGGGCAAAGTTGCAACCGCAGACTGTAGGTTTGGGCATTGATATCGGGGTGAATTCAAGCGTTGGAGATGGATTAACGCCAGCAGCAGAGAGGCAAGTTCAGCTTGGGCGAGACGCGTACGACGGCGGGTGGGGCGGCCAGGGAACGCAGGGAGGGAACTTGAATTCTGATGAAGAGGTGGAAGAGGAATGGGATGAAAACTTGGAAAGGAATGTGATTGTCAGCAGGCGACGTGCGGCACCCAGATCGAACATGGCCCAAAATCGCAACTCGGTGTTCATGGAACCGCCAACAACCACCACGACAGTTACACCAACAACAAATGCGACAACGAGAGTACTACCTCTACGCGCCATGAACCTCGAGGAACAGCAACGGGCCCTTCCTCGCTCGGAGCCATCGACGAGCGGGGACACGCGGCGCTTTTCTACGACTTCGAACCAGTCCGGCACATCCACAATCATGGGCACAATAGTCGTCGGTGATGACACGGGTTCTCAGCGACGCAACACACTCCGACACGTACGCAAACCCACTTTGCCTCTGCGAGATTCCGTTTCTGATCTTGCTCCATCAACCACTTCTTTTTCTCCGGCTCCGGCTCCGGCTCTGGCTCCAGCACCAGAAGTATTCCAACGACGACCACCGCTCGAACCAAAGTCGGGCGCCGCTCCCCGCGAAAGCTATTTTTCAACCACTTCGATCTCGAGCCGCAAAGCCCGAAGAGATGTGTGGAAAACTGGGTCGATACCTGTGGTGATCGTCCCAGAGCGTCGGGCCTCCCTCAAGTCCAACGGAAGACCTCCTTCTCTTCGTTCGATGAGCAGTCGGAGATCTAGACGAAGCCAGAGCCTGAGTTCCGCTGGACGATCGCAAGCGTCCGCCAGCAACTTTACGATAGACATATATATGGACCAGCCGCGGCGCAGCAGGACCATCTCCGAGTCCGACAGATCTCGAGCCGGCGATCAGCGAACTGCCGATTTTCCGCCGTATATCCCTAGAAGGTCATCGTCTCTTTCCGCTCCTACCAGTCACAACGTGTCGAGGACCGGTTCCCTTACAGCTGAAAGCCTCCGAGCGCATGACGCGCTTTATGAGCAACAGAAGGCTTCGCAGACGGTTGAACGGGCAGTGGAGAAACTACAGAGGGAAAAACGACCGCCTCCAAAACCGGTAAATACCTCCAGACACTACCGCAAGACGATTGACGGAAATGATTTGGAGCCAGAGCGACGCCAATCTGGAACCATCAATATCAAGTTCTCGCCTTCGATCCAGTCGAGCAACTTTGACAACAGTGATCCGCGAACGCCGCGTAGCTTTCCTGCTGATCACAATGATGATGGGGGTCCTCGTCACAGTTACGAATACAACAAGAGAAATTCTGTCCAACACACGCCTTTCTCGCAAGCCTCCGTAGAGACGGGCGCCTCACATGCCGAAGTGTCAGAGGCAAGAGCGATTCCCATCTATCCGCATCAGAACAAGTCTGTGATGATTGTAAACCACTCCAACAAGCCATCCGAGGCTTCTTCCTCCGATCGTCAGAGGTCTCCTCCAACAACCACCCCCGCCATTGCCGCCACTGACGCCGAGGGAAATCCCATAACACCGCCGCAGGGCCTCTCGAGGGAAGATGATAACTTCTCGCCCTTGAGGAACCCAAGGGCACCCCCCAAGCCGCCACCGGCTATCAACTTCATACCGGCAACGCCTTCGGGCCTGACGCCTACTACCGAAAACGAGAAGGAGCTCGGTAGTTTTTACGACGACATGCCCGAGCCAGAGGAGCCCAAGCCCGAAAGCGGATTCGCCATGCTCCGTCGTAAGCTAAGCCGTCGTCGAACCTCCGAAACAACCGGGTCTCGTCCAGGTTTCCTTACTCGCACATTTTCCCTGTCAAAGTACACCAAAAACTACGAGTCGGATGGCGGCAGCAGCGGTAGGTTGAAGAGACCCCATCTGAAGAGGTCTTTCACGGCCGATGACGCCCCCGTCGAGCCAGACAAACTCCATCCCGACTGGCGGCCATCCTACCAGTCCGATTTCTCCGACAGCGGAAGTGAAGACGAGGAGCACTGGGACTACCCGCCCATCGACAACCGCCCCCAACGGCCCGGTCTGCTGCCCAAGCGGAGCTTGAGCCAGCGGATGAAGAAAGCATTCGCCATCATGCCCCTGCGCAACGGCTCAAAGTACGACGCCACATACTCAACAGACAGCGGCGACGTGCCCGACCGGGACAAGAGGACCATCCGACGCACGCCGAGCGGCAATCTGCGGGTCATGAAGATCCGGCAAAGCCTGGAGTCCATGGCACAGTCCATGGCACGGCCATCCATCTCATCCGAAAGACCTACCAGACCGTCTATATCATCACCATCAGAGACACCCCGACCGTCTATCTCGACAGAAGCCCCTCCTCGACCATCCATCTCACCCGACTCCAGCTCGACCCGGCCCTCCATGTCCTCCGAAAACCCGCGCTTCTATCCGCCCCGCGTCCGAAGAAACTACGGTGCACTCTTCCAGCGCCAGCGACCATCTCCTCCCGCTGCTGCCTCGTCAGCAGCGCCACCCCTAACTCCCTCGTCCGTGTCCACCTTTGCCACCGGCCACTCTGTATCCCCACCCATTACTACTACCTCTACCGCGCCCGTACCACCGCCCATGAAAAGACGCGGCAGTCTCAGCGAGAAGATCCTACCCGTTCTGAACGAGAAAGTCAACATTGTGCGGAGGATGAGCGAGAAGCGGAAGGAGAAGAAGAGGGATGAGATGCGGAAGACGATTAGTCATCCGAGAGTGGTCAGGGATGGGTTGGGGGAGGTGATTAAGCATGATACGGGGAGGGAGATTTTTGCGATGAGTCAGGGTCAGACTCAGCCGCAGCAGGGACAGAGGCAGTCGCCGCCTGCTGTGAGGGGGTCGCCGCCTAGGGGGAGGGGGTCGCCTATCTGATTTGTTTTGAAGACCTTAAAGATGATGGGCAAGAACATGAACACATTGCACGAAGCCATCACCAGAGCAAAACCAAAAACCAACGCCACGAAAAGGAAGACAAGAGGGCATGGACTCATGTTGATCATGGAGGAAACCCAAAAGAAGGAGGATCATGGTTACGATACGAATTTGTTACGCGGTACGAAACGAACGAACGAACGAACAAAATCCTAAGAGCACACACATACGGAACGGAACGGAAACGAGTATGACCTGATGAACAACGACGACACATACACAACCACAATACACACACTCATCCAAACATACACCCATCCAAAGCGACGCTCCTTTTTTGCATGTCTTCCTTTCTTGTTTTCGGAGGGCGGGGTTCGCTTCAACAAAACTATGCTACATATACCACTTTTCTGTTCTGTTCTGTTTTCTTGCAGCTCGCTCCTTTTCTCGCATTTTTCCTAGCCGTTCAACGCTTACCTACATGGGAAGAAGGGACAAAACAAGATAGCACCACTAGCAATCTAGCTAGGGAAAGAATTGGGCGGGCGGGCTGTGTTTTTGTTTGACGTTTACATACCTATATATCCTTGAAAGATTTCTTGTTTCTCTCAATTTTTTATTTTTTTCTCTCTTTTGGTTCAAGCTATGACGGTGACGGGTGACGATGAAGGCAGACAGGCATCTTATGTTGTAATGGGCAGTTTATCAGGTTATGATGATCATGATTGAAACGTTGATAGAGGAGGGTTTTGAGGTCTTCGACGGTTCTAGGTTGTACCAACCAAACCATATACAGGGAGATGGACATGAAATGACATGATTACCTGGGGGGGATGGAAGTTTAGGAAATGAAATGCACACACACACTCATGAAAACTAACTTTGACTTTTTTCAAAAAATGCGTTTTAAAGTGATTTTGTCTGATGCCTTTTCCTTCCAAGTGTCCTAATTTTTTTTTTTTTTCGTTTTCTCAGTTACCATATCCTTCACACCAAGTGATTAGGAAATATGGTTTAGGGCTTAGAGGGAGTGAAATCTCTGGGGTTTGGGGGTTTGGGTACGGGTGACAGGAATTTCATGCGCTGATAACATTCCAACGGCATCTTGTAGCGACCTCCCATGGCAAGATCCCAGTTATCACAAAGAAATGGTTAAAACTCCTCACGAGGGTATCAAATTATCCGAGGATTGACCGACGACCTACCTGTAGCCATGTGAAGAAAATCTCAAATGTCAAAAACTCAACAGCTGAGGACGGGTGCGAGAGACAAAACGAGTAGAAGTCAATCCGTTTGCGGACCGTGCCGACGTCATCAGTATGTTGATGCTTCGCGGGCCGTTTTCGGCGAGTGCCGAGGGAAGCGCGCCCAAGACCAAGCCGCTGCCGTTGGTATTTTTAGGTCTTAGGTCTTGGGTTTCTGCACTGGTGATAGATACATTCCAATCGATTAGCAGAGTGTGCGCAGTCTGTGGTGGATATCTGATAGTGCACAGGTATGACAGTAGCAATAATGCCATTCTCCGATTGCGGTCATGGATTTGACAACGGGGACGGAAAGATACCGCCCAAGAGTAAGACACTCGACGATAGCATCAACGGTCTGCGACGAAAACCACCAGAAAGTCGGAAACTTTTAATGGCTCTCCCTAGAGATGGCAGATACCAGTGTAAATGGCACCTGCATTCGTGATTTTTTACGGTTGAGTACCGGTTCTGATGCAACAACTTGAGGAACGCACCGTAGCCGAGTGAGAAGCGAAACATTCGAGATGGACCACACGTTCTTGACTCTTGACTCTTGACTGCCAGGAGCAAAATCTTGCCTGCCCGACCCAAAGCGCCGAAGCGAGCCATGATTCTATTTCTGTAGACACAGATACCCTTTCCGTAAACGGCGTTTTTCTCCAAGCATGCTTGTCGATAGAGAGTGCCTTCTCAACGGATCTGCCTCCGGCCTAATACTCCATATCCATCTCCTACTGAAATACGAATTGTCTCCAAAACGGCCAGCGTTCAGCTCGGTTGAGGTCGGGCCGCCCCCTCATCTAAGTGCCGGGTTAGGAATCGTCCGTAGCGTACAATGTGCGGGTAGGCCAGTTGTCCAGAGGGTAAAGCCTTTGTTTGCAGAGATTTCAAGACAGCACTGCCTATTGCGTACATACCTACTTCCCCCTCCTACCTCGGGTAGCTGGGTAGTGCTATGCTATGCAAAACCCTGACTGACTGCTGGCTATACCATGGTGACAATCAGAGAATGCTTTGTTCCCCAAGTCGTGCCAGTGGCTGACTGGACGTTCGGAAACGGGGAGGGCCTTCGAAAATTTTCGATATGCCGTCTTCGTCATCATAGCCATGGTCGTCCATACCTGGGAACTCTCTCGTTGGGGCCCAAGTCTAGAGTGGTCTTCGAGAGGGGAAGTTCCTTCTTATAAGAAGTGATCTCGTTCTCCGACTTTGAACTTCCTTCTTCATCGACTCAGGTTTCTCATCATCATCTGACTTTTGTTGTCGTTTGTTCGTTTAACCCGCCTCGCTGCTCCCGACCTACCTACCTCGTCAACATCACTCGCTTGCTGGCTATTATCTTCACTCACTCAACTTTGTACTCTCTGGAAGCACTTCAACTCCCAAGAGAGTTAAAATCCCAGCAAGATGAAGACGTTTACGACCCTCGCCTCACTGGTGGCCTCGGTCGCTATCGCCAACGCTCAGGACGCGGGACTCACCGTCGACGACCAACGTCGAATCAGATGCACCATTCCTAACGCCTCCTACTGTGCCGGCCCTTATATCGTCCGATGCGACGGATACTTTGCTCTGCCTAGAGTGAACTGCAACCGCGTAAGTTTCACCTGCGCCCCCCGCGCCTAGGTACCTCAGTCGACTAACATGAGAAACGACAGGTCTTGGTCGGAGCAGCCCCCGCCGGCAACGACGGCCGAGCCACCTGCTGGGAGTCTTCCTCCACCAGCGGTAACGCCGCCTGCCAGAAGAACTGCCGCGTCTATGCCGTCCCGGAGCCTTTCAACTTGGCGGCTGATGAGTGCAGGCCTTACTTCCCCGCGACCACTGCCCCCACCACTGCCCCCAACACCAACACCAATACCAACAGCGCCCCTACCCTCCCGCCACCCACCACCCGTCCCTCCACCACCGCCTCCGCATCCTCTACCTGGGACCACCACCACTGGACCAAGTCCCACGGTCCCTGGCCAGACTGGACCACCACCGCTTCGGCCTCCGCTTCCAAGTCAGCCTCAGCCTCCGCATCCGCCTCCGCCGCCCCAACTCGTGGCCCCCGTCCTGGCCCCTGGTCCAAGAAGCCCAAGCCCGACCATCACAAGACTAAGTGGGAGACTTCGACTGATTGCGAGACCGAAACCGCTACGGCTGCTCCGGTTACCGTGTTGCCTACCAAGGTTCCGGTGCCGGTGCCGGTGCCGGTTCCCACTACCCTGGCTCCGGCTCCGAACCCGCCTGTTGTTGTGCCCACGCCTCCGGCGAGGGAGACGTCGGCTGCTGATCCTATTGGTGTCCCGGCGCCGGTGGTGACGGCTGGTGCGCAGAAGGTGAAGGCTGCGACGGCAGGGTTGATGGTTGTTGGTGGGGTTGTGTTTTGGTTTCTTTGAGTTTTTGAGTTGGATGATGTGATAATGGTATGGAGAGAAACGTTGGGTTTTTGTTTTTGTTTCTGCTTGTTGTGAGGGAGGAAATAAATTGGTTGTTCGCGCTCCTTTGGATATAGTGGGAAGTGATAATTGTAATGGTAGAAAGAGGAAGAGAATGAAAATGAAAGTAACGACTGGATCAGATAATCAGGAAATCTTTTTGAAACACAAGATGAACTAAGGTCTAAGTGCCTTGTGTGACCGTGAGTTTGCTTGGCCTCTTTTGGTTTTGGTGGAAATCGCTTCGGTGTTGAAGTATGTCCTGGCAGATATGTCAGGATGACCACCCAGGAGGATCGACTACACTCGTAGTTTTTATCAGCTCTAGGACTCATCCTGCACCGAAAGACGCTGGGTAACTCGAGTGAAAGCTGTCTAGTGGCACTGCAGCATCCTCGACATCTAACTACCTCTAGCCTTCGATCACCTTGACCGTATTTGCTAAACAAGCAAATTTGGGCTCGGGAGAAGCTTGGGCGGTTGAAGACAATCGGGGAAAAAAAAGAGGAAACCGGACATTTGATTGCCCCGAGAAAGTTCGTTTTGACGAGTGTGTATGGGAAAAGAGTGAGGAGGCCAAAAGAATTGGTGATGTGCTTGATTCTGATGAGGAAAGAAGCCAGCCGAAAGGCTGGGGGGCCGGGTCCAAACATGATTCCTCGTAGCCCACCAGACTTCTAATCAGCCGTCTGGCTTGTCTTTGGCGATAGCTTCCTTCCCTGGGGTAACTGGTTCCTTTCTTGGACAAGAGGTGGCCTCCTTCCACACGAGATGGCCTCCTTCTATATATCCGTAACCACCTTCCTGCTTGCCGACACCGCAATGGCAGGTGGGTTTCGGGCCTGCATGCCTTGGTCCCGACAGAGTGTCTGTTGGCGGTTGTTCACTTGAACCGGTCAGTGCTTGAGGGTTAGGGTATGTGATAGACTCCAAGATGTCAAAAATTGTTCGCCGGTGTTTTCGGCGAGAGGAACTGGAAGGTAGAGAAGTGATAAACTTTTTCTGTCACGCCGTCACCTTTCATTTTTTTTCTCCTCCTCATCTTGATGGAGTCAACACTCAATCTATCCGGAGCTAATTATGGATGCCTGTGGTAGTGCAAAGGGGGTCGCATTCGGTGCCGACAAACCGGGCTGACCGTGGTGGTGATGGGGACGCACTAACAGGAACGTGTCAAGCAATGGTACCTTCTAATTTCATTCATCCTTTTTGGTCAAGTTCAATCTGTTGTCGTTGTCAAAAGCCGTCGGGGTGGAGAGCAGCATCTGAATAGTGTCGGCAATATCGGCCATATCCTCCGTGTTTGTGATATGGTTGATGTGTTTTCTTTTTGTTTTTTGTTGTCGGGTCGTATGCTGTTCCAATTGGGAGGGTGGTGATGGCTGGCTGACGTTGATTTCGGCTAAGCTGGTGGGCGTAAACAAACACACAAAAGGAACGCCCCTGAACGCCACTGAGCGCCTCCCCCTGGCGCCGGGCCCAGGCGGCGCTGTTGCCGCTGCAACCCCCTTTCCCCCCGGGCCGTTGTTTGTCCCCGGACAGCTGCCCTTGGAAGTCAACAGGTACCGCATTCACGCTCCCACTTTTCCGGCAATCTCTCGAGGCTCTTCTTCACAAGCCCACCACAGACCACGTCCATGGATCGCGATGGATCTGCAACATCTCCATCGGTTCGTCATGGCTACCCGCTCGCCTTGGTCTCGCCTTGGTGATCGTCTCCGATAAGCGTTGGTCTTGAACAACTCTAACAGCTTTGGCGCGCGGGGTTAGGCTCTAGAGGGTCTTGGTAGGCAGTGATCAACAGCGCCAGCCAGGAATTGCCGACTTGCACGGTTCACATGAAATTCATCAATCAACACAACCATTTTCAATCATCACTTTCAATGCATTGCATTGGCTTCTTTTTGATATAGGTAACCTTTCAATTAGCAGTCATTTTATTGATGGCCCACCGGGCGTCAGTGGGGCTAAGCTCGTAATGGAAGCACACCATGCCTCACCAGGACCGCCGAGATGGACCCTCACAGGAATTAAGGAATACAACACTCCGGTCCTTGCTCCAAAGTCCAAACTTCTTCCGTCGTTCCAATCTCGACTGCGCCTCCCCGAGAGCGAGGTGTGAATTCGGGACTCCCTCGCTCACGGCCCCAGGTTCAGGCCCCATTCCCAGATGGCCATACCCATACCGTATCCATCTCTCATATGGCACCACACCATTCTCGATCAGAGAAAGCTCCCTGCAAGACACTCACCACTGTCGCATTCTCCCCTTTTCTCGGCGCCGCCAGTTGGTGATGAGATGCCGCTGGCAGTTATCAAAGCTTATCCCAGACGGCCAATGGGACAAGGGCAACTTTGCTTGTGCCTTTCGGCCCCCCCTCCATCAGGCTCTGTTCCTGCAGTTGGACCATCTTGTTCCCTAGCTTCCTGTCCACTCCCCATCCCTCCTCTTCCCTTCTAGAAACGCCGACTAACCATTTCCAGCCTGAAAGAGTCTGACATGCATTCGCTCCATGGTGGCCATCCATCTGGAAAAGATTTTCTGGTCTTGAAACTCATCAGGCATGAAGGGAATCCGGATTCTTCTTCTGAAAAGAGGGCCCGTGTCGACCATGGTGCTTCTCTTGGCATCTCGTTGTTGCCTGTTCGCTTGTGCTCTTCGGTCCGCCAGCGTAACCGTTCAGGGCAAAAGGGCCATTCAGGGTCTGACTGAAGACGCTTTCGCTGTGAAAAGAACCGACGACAATGCAGCGCCTGTCCTCAACCGGCCAATGAGCCGCCGATATGCTCCCAGGTACCGTGGGCGGACCCGTGGCTTACCCCTGACAACACCACCCCGAGTCTGGACTGCGACAGTGTTGCCCTTTTTAGCATGAATCCCCGGTTAGCGATGCCCCATGTTGGTCTCCCATGTCAGCCTCGACAGGCTCGGGGAGGACCTCTCGGTTCCTAGGTCCCACTCGGCTGGATGTGCCCTCCAAAGCCCCCAATGTATTGGTGAAGAAAGTACAGCCGCGCGTGTCAGAACAAAAAGCCCAGAGCCCCCCAAAAGATGGATGATCTTGTTCTTCTCTTGTCAGCCAAGACCATCTCTTTGCTGCTTCAGTAGCTACTATATTTTCAGAGCATCTCTTTTTGCTCGTCCTCTGACGTATCGTACGTCAAGTCCACTCGTTCTTTCAGTTTTCACTGTCACTCTTTCAGACGGTCATGGCTCCGTCTATGCTCAAGCTGGGTGCTGTTGCCCTGGCTTACACCTTTGGTGTTTCTGCCCTTAGCTCTCCTGCCTCCGGCAAGACCTATCAGTTGTCCGAGTCTTATAACTCGGGTAACTTTGTCGAAAAGTTCAGTTTCTTTGAGGTAAGAACCTATGAGACCATTACATGACAGAGTGATGCTGACGAATCTTGAATAAAGGGTGGCCGCGATGAGAAGGTGAGGGATCCCAACAATGGTTTTGTCAAATACCAGAGCAAGGATGCGGCAGTGTCCTCGGGTTTGATCAAGACCGAAGGTGATGATATCCGCATCGGTGTCGACAGCAAGACTTCCGGTGTCACCGGCCGTAAGAGTGTCCGTCTCGAGAGTACCGCCTCCTATAACACCGGTCTGTTCGTTGCCAAGTTCAGCCACTTCCCCAAGCCTGTCTGTGGTGCTTGGCCCGCTTTCTGGATGGTCGGCGACAACTGGCCCCAGGACGGTGAAGTCGATATCTACGAGATGTGGTCAATGCCCGATCACAACAGAATTACCTACCACACCGGGCAGCTTAGTCAGGTTGGCAGCTGCCTGCTCGACCCCGATACGCACATTGAGTCTACCGAGACCTTCAACTGCGACAACTATGCTCCAGGCCAGTGGGTAAACGAGGGCTGTGGTGTGACGGAGAAGTCAGGCCAGTGGGGTAGCCCCGACGGTGGTGTTTGTAAGTGGACTTACCCGTTCAACTTCAGGGATCAAGAACTTTGCTAATACATTACCTTCAGATGCTATCGAATGGACTGAGGAGCACCTCAGCGTCTGGAGCTGGGCCAACGGTGCCGAACCCCACGACATCGAGGACGGAACCCCCAAGCCCGACACCTGGGGTAAGCCGCACATGTCCGTTACCAGCAAGACCTGCGATATTGAGAGGGCTTTCAAGAACCTCCGCTTCATCCTCAACATCAACTTCTGCGGTGATGCCGCTGGACAGCAGTTCGGTCTTGATGCCAAGTGCGGTTCCAAGGCCACCTCTTGCGACGCATATGTCTCGAACAACCCCAAGGATTTCGAGGATGTCTACTGGAAGATCAAGTACATCGACGTCTACCAGCTCCAGCAGGCCCTTCCTACCACCACTTCGTCTGCCATCTCTTCGAGCACCACTTCTTCCGCCATCAGCTCTACTGAGTCCAGCACCACCACCGAGTCAAGCTCTACCGTTACCTCCAGCTTCGTCTCTGTCGTCTCCACTTCCGCCGTTTCCAGCTCTGCCGCCGTCTCTAGCTCTGCCGTCTCTAGCTCTGCCGTTTCCAGCTCCGAGGTTGTTTCTAGCTCTGCCGTTGTTTCCGCTTCCGCCGTGCCCAGCTCCGAGGTCGTTTCCGGCACCGACATCTTCAGCAACATTGCCTCCACCTCTGTTGTTGCCTCCAGCTCCGACGTAGTCTCCGTCACTGCCACCTCTTCCGCGGCTCTCCCTACTGAGACTGACGACGGTAGCGACTGCGATGACGATGACGAGGGTGACGTTTCCTCTGGCATTGTTGTCCCCAGCGGCAGTGCCACTGTCAGCATTGTCCCCAGTGGCAGCGTCATCCCCAGCGGCAGCGTCATCCCCAGCGGCAGCGTTGTCCCCAGTGGCAGCGTTGTCCCCAGCGCCAGTGCCATCGAGACCGGCAGTTCTTCCATCATCACTTCTGCCCCCAGCGGACCTTCCGCCGGTTTCCCAGTCATCTCTTCCTCTGGCGTCGTCCCCGACTTCCCCATCTCCTCTGCTCCTGCTGATCCCTCGGCCTCCGGCGGCTTCCCCGTCCCCAGTGGTATCTCCTCCGGCCCCGTCCTCTTCCCCAACAGCACCATCACTGCTTCCCAGGAGTGGACCACCTCCACCATCTACACGACTAGCTACTACACCGTCACCTCTTGCGCTGCTACCGTGACCAACTGCCCTGCTCGCGTCGTCACCTCCGTCATTGCCATCTCCACCACCGTCTGCCCCGTCACCCAGCACCCCGCTCCTACCAACGCTCCCGGCGGCGGTAACGGTGTCCCTGTTGTTCCCACCCAGGTCCCCGGTGGCTGCAATGGCGAGAACTGCCCTGTTCCTACTCAGGTTCCCGGCGGCCCTAACAACGGCGGTGGCAACGGCGAGGGTGTTCCTCCCGTCCCTACCGGCAGCACTCCCGGTAACGGCAATGGCAACGGCGAGGGCGTTCCCCCTGTCGTTCCCACTCAGGTCCCCGGTGGCCCCGGTGCCTGCAACGGCGAGAACTGCCCCGTYCCTACCGGYAGCACTCCCGGYAACGGTTCCGGCTCTAGTTCGGTCCCCGTCGTCCCTGCCCCCGTCCCCACCGGCACCCTCCCCGGCAACAGCAACGGCGCTGCCAACGGCACTTACTCCGTTCCTCCCGTTTCCGGCACCGGCGTTGCCCAGCCCCCTGCTGTCCCTGTCGTCAGCTCTTCCCCTAGCGTGTCCATCGGCCAGCCTCCTATTCCTACTGAGGACGTGCCCGTGACCGCTGGTGCTGGCAAGAACGCCTTGAGCGTCGGTGTGGCTGTTGTTGCTGGTGTTGCTGCTTTGCTTGCTCTTTAAGTAAGCGCAGCAAGGAACTTGTAAGATAAAACGTGTGCACATATGTAGATTGGGCGGTTTGCTCTTTGTTGTTGGGATACCTTTTTTATAACTTCTAAAAGTTGAACATTACTTTTTGTTTTGTGTTGTTTTTGAATGGAAGCGATGGAGCGATGTGGAATGGAGGATATGTGTACATGTTTTTGGAGATGAAGGGAGAAGAAGAAGAAGAATTAACGTTCATTCCCTTGTGGTGATACTACAACATTTCTACCTCTACATATGTGATTTGAATTCCTCCCTGAGGTTTAGCTGACCAACTTTTTTCCATCTTGAAGACGGTTGTGAGGCAAGCCACACGTCTTCATTCTTTTCAAGTATATTAAGTCGAACAAAGAGGTCCGAGGTAAAACTTTTACGTATCTTCAACCAGGGGAGCATAGTGTAGGATTCCGCAGCGTAACATCGCAGCTATCATCGTCGTATTCAATGGCCTGGGCAATCGATTTTTGCTGCAATGCCAACGGTTTGAACATATCATTTCCAACCTTGGAGGTAACACAAAAAAGCTATTCGACTTCAAGTTGCAATCATCAACACCGGATGACTATAACCCCAGTATCAAGGTGGGTACGAGGTAACACGACCGGGCTAGTAGGACTCGAAACGTTCACCTATTGCCGGCAGATGCTTCTCTAGGAAGGTTTTTAATGATGCTCGAGATATATAAGGACATGCTTCTTCTTACTCTCTGTTATCTTTTTCATTGACTGACCTACCGAAGTGCTTGTTCCCCATCACTTCGTTGCCTTCTATCCGTTAACTCTTCAGATCAGTCCCCCAACCGGTCGTTGTGTAACAAAACACCTCCCCATCCTCTTCCACCATGACTCTCCTGGCAGACTTCCTGCCAGCAGTCACATGGTGGCATGTTGCCGTGGCAATTACGGTCTACTACGTGAGCCGGACCTTGTATCGCCTCACTTTGCATCCGCTTGCCAAATTCCCCGGCCCCAACCTGGCTGCCATCACCAGATTGTACGAGGGCTACTACGACGTCATCCAAGAGGGACAGTACACCTTTAAGATTGCGGAACTTCACAAGCAATATGGTCAGTTTCTCTCTACTATCCCATCTTCCGCTACATGCCAGTCACTGATTCTCATTTTCGTGTTGAACAGGACCCATAATCCGCATCAGCCCCCACGAGCTACACATCAACGACCCCTCCTACTTCGAGAAGCTCTACCGGAACGATGGCCGATGGGACAAGTACGACTGGGCCTACGTCGCCCAGGGCCGCGGTCTCGGCACGGCCCTCACCGCGCCGGATCACTACCTGCACAAGGCCGTGCGGCAGCCTTTGTCACCCTTCTTCTCCAAGGCCAACGTCGGCCGCAAGCTGGACATTGTCCGCAAGCACCTGGACAAGCTCGAGGGCATCATTTCTGGCAAAGCGGCATCGCAGGAGGTGTTTGACCTGGGAGCGGCCATTAGCGCGTGGGCTAGGGATGTGTCGAATGAGTTCATTCTGGGCAAGAGCTATGATAATTTGGATAAGGAAGATTTTGATCGGGATTTTACGACCATGTTGCCGGATAATGGGCGGTTGTGGAGGTGGTATAAGCATTTGCCGATTTTGAGGGTGGCGATTAGTTTGCCGTGGGATTTCATGATTATGGTGGGGGATAAGGGGGTGAAGAATGTTTTTAGTCATTTGAAGGTATGTTTTCCTTTTATTCCTTCCTTCCAGCCCGTTTATTTCCTAATTACCGTCCGTCCTATCCTCAGCCATAGCCATCACCAACTAACATCAATCCCAACCAGGTAACCCTCCACGACACCAAAGCCATCATCGACGCCCACCTATCCAACACCTCTTCAGAAAAACCCACCCACACCCACACAATAATAAACGACATCCTCTCCTCCCCCTCCCTTCCCTCCCACCTGAAATCCACCTCCCGCATCCACCAAGACGTCTTCGTCATAACCGCCGCCGGCTTCGAGACCACGGCCTCCACTTTGCGTCTAATCCTCTACCACCTCTTCAGCACTCCCCATATCCTCACCCGTTTACGGTCTGAATTATCCACCTCCCTCCCCAACTTTTCGGCATCCGACCCTAGCTCGTATGAGTACAGAGAATTAGAACAACTCCCCTACCTAACCGCCATCCTAATGGAAGGACTTCGGCTCTCTCCCGCGCTAGCGAGTAGGATGCAGAGGATTGCCCCCGACAGGGAACTTGTGTACCCCCAACCAAACGACGGAAAAAATAGGGAGGAAGTGAAAAAGGAGTGGGTGATTCCCAGGGGCACGCCGGTGGGGATGACGCAAATACTGATGCATTGGGATGAGAGCGTGTATGGGGAGGATGCGAGGGAGTTTAACCCGGAGAGGTGGATGGATGAGGAGTTCAAGAGACGGGTGGCGGGTGGGGAGAGGATGTGGGCGCCGTTTTCGAGGGGGGCGAGGAATTGTTTGGGGATGCAGTGAGTTTCTTCCTTTCTTTTGCTTTCTTTCTCTCTCTCATTTCCTTGTTGCTCTGCTCGAGAATGGGTGTTGTTGTGATCGTGATGCTAACGTGATACCTGAAAATAGTCTCGCTTGGGCAGAGTTATACCTCTGCATCGCGACTCTCGCACAGCACTTTGATCTCGAGTTCCCAGGTCATACTGCCGATGACTTTGAGGCTGCTATTGATGCGTTTGTCATCCTGACGAAGAGCAGGGGTGAGCTGAGGACTGTTGCTAAGGTGCGTGGTTGAGTGCCTCTAGGGAGGAGGAAGATGATATATGAGCAACAACGGTTTCTGGCCGGAGTAGTGAAAGAAGAAGAGGTCAAGCAGAAGCATAACTGTCTTTAGGCCAAGAGTCTGAAGGCGCTTCAAGCCCAGACGAGTAGTGTCAAGATCTTTAAATACTCCTTGCTAGCATTGCCTTTGTCTTTCCCTCATGGCATCATGATCTTGCATCAACAGCACATTAACACTATTCCATTTATCATTACCCTCTCCCTACAGTAACCAGACGCTAAAACAATCATGCAACCCCTATCCAGAAATCAAGAATCATCTTCACCTTTTGCGCCCCCTACCACTAGCTCACTCCTAACTTGAACCCTACTCTTCTCCCCTATGCCCCGTCGAACCATTATTCCCATTCCCTCCCGTCCCGTGTGCCGGCGCCGGCGCACCAACCAACCACCCCACGCCCGACACCAGCGTGCCCATCGCCGCCTCTCTTAACTGGTCCCTCTTTCTTACTCTGCCATGTTGCCCATTATCATTACTCTCATCCCCTCCCTCACTGTGGAAGCTGTTGCCCATCCCACCCACAGTAGAAGTGCTGCCTCTACTCCCCGGCCGGTCGCTGCTCATACTATTCCTTGCACCGGTGCCAGCACCTGAGGAGGTGAACCCACCAACCAGCCCGCCTACACTACCGCTCAATCCGCCGGCTACACCACCCAGATGTCCGCCTAGTCCGCCGGCGACGCGCTGCAGAGAAGATAAAGCGGAGAGGTTCTTTTGCGCGGAAAGGACGCTGGCGCGGGAGAGGTCGAAGAGGGACATTGGTGCTTCTTCTGTTTGTTTTTGTTGGCCGCGATGGGAAGCCGGTGTGGCGGAGGAGGCGGAGGCGGAGCGGGCTGCTGCTGCCGCGGCGCTTGATCCTCCTCCTCCGATACCAGTAACGGTTGGTTTTCTGCTAGGTGGTGTACCAAACGCCCCTGGCACACGACCATGACCATGACCATGTATCGAATCACCAGCTGCATCCCACGCGTCTTCGGCTTCCTCTTCAGCTTTAAGGGCGGAATCAAGTTCCTCTTCCGCTCGCCGGTACGCGTTGAGGATTTCTTGTAGTGTGGCGGCGGGGGCGATGCGTAAAGCCGTGGAGAGGCACTCGATGCGCTGCTCGAGGTGGCGGATCTCCGGGTTGGCGCTGGCGTTGGTGCCGAGGTGGGTGGGCCGGACGGTGCGGGAGGTGCGTCGGTACTTGCCGGCTTGGAGGGCGGCTTTCCAGGAGTAGTCGTCTTCTATAACGACTGATGAAGGGGTAGAGGATTTGTTCGATGGTGGGGAGGAGAGCCGGTTGAGGATGTAGGAGTAGGCTGTCTCGAAGTCGTCTTCGGTCAGGGCGGCGTCGATGCACATGGCGGTTATACGGCGCTCGGCGGTCAGACGCTGCTTTGCTTCCTCCTCGGGAGAGAGGATAGCGGCGGTGTAGCTGCTGTGCCGCTGTTTGGTTGCTGGGGTTTTGGTGGTGGCGGTTAGTCCGGCTTTGACCATGCGGGTTCCAAGATCGAGGAGGTCGTGAAGCCGTGTGTAGCTCTTGGGGTTTTGCTCTAGGATTCTGTCGACGATAGAGATGGGATCGGCGTGAACTCGTAGAACAACTGGTGTGAAGGGTTCGCCTTGTTTTAGTACTAGACGGAATTCACTGAGGGCATGTGTGGCTTGGAGAAGGGCCTCAATCTTTTGGGCCACGGGATCGGACTTTGAGATGGTGTTGGGGAATGATTTGATGCTGTTCCTGGAGTTAGTATGATTCGTACAACGTCATGGACACTGAAAAACTCACATATCATCACACTTCTTCAGTCCACCCCGCGTGCGGTTGGGATTAGAGGCATTGTCATAAGCAGTCATGGCCGTAGAGAAAACGGCATCTTTCAGCACTTTTTCGTCCAACGGCCGTTCTACCGAGTCTTCATAGATCGATTTTGCCAGAGCATAACGGGTGTTGGTGAGCAAAGCCTTCAGGAACTCAACCTCCAAAAATTCTTTCTTGAGCTGGCTGAAGATGCCCTTGGGCCTCGAATCCGTGGCGCCCCAGGCATCTTCAGCACCCCAATCACGAAGCCAAAGTATCTCATCTCTGGCTTTCATCCAGAACTTGTCGTCCGTCTTGGGTCCTTGGTTAGCTAGAGCATGAATGAGTTTGAGGGCTTCCGCCTTTTGCTCCCGCTCATCCTGCAGCAATGCGAGCTCACCCACCCTCCTAAGGGTGCATGGAGCCCCAGCTCTGGTGAGAATGAAAGCGCTTATTATAAGGGCTTGGCAGAAAGCCGTTGACGTCTCCGTTGGCCACGTTAGAGCGTTTGACGACTCCAAGAGGTCATTGCGCAAATATGTCGCGTTCTTTGGTGAGGCAACAATGCCATCAACTTGTTCGGCGAGTGGTGCCAACAAGCCCACTGCATTTTGTAGTGGTGGAAGAGGGTCCTGATTTGTGATGACGGCAGCCCTGTTAAGGATCGCATAAGCCCCTTCCAATGCTTCAACTGAAGCCTCAGAGATCAGATATGTAGATGCTAGAGCTGCTTGGGCGTACGTCCAATCGAGATGACGCCGCTGCTCGTCGTTTAGTTGGCTTTCGTCTCCTCCACCTAGAATTCCCCCTAAATCCACGGACTGAGGGCCTTCCCACTGGTCAAATGCATTGGCGGCCACCCTCCAGTTCTTCGAGGCATTCGACGTGAGCCAACGCAGCACCTGATTCCATCCCGGACAAGGATCCTCATCCGTGTCGGTACCCCTAGGCGTCGATTCCTCAGCAGAACCAGATTTCTGACCCCTGTTATTCCAGCGCTTCTTATCCAGAATCCAGGGCGCGATGATGCCTTTCAAGTCCCGTCCGATCTGTCCATAATCCTCCTCGCGAGCGCCCGTCTGCGACAACAGTAGACTGGGTATCGTCCTGTCCGGCAACCTCTGAAACGCCGCCAGCGTATACGGAATCGGTTCGTTGGAGTAGTATTCGCAGTTGCGCCGGAGGAGCGGCAGTATCGTCGAGACCAGGAGCCACCTAATTGCGGGGGAGTGATCCAAGAATGGGGTCAACAAGGCCGGCAGCTCGGTAAGCAATCCAGCCTCTTCGTCCACCTTGTAGGACCTGCGCAAGAGGAACAGCGATGTTGTATCTTCGGCGGCGACTTCTGCTGTGGATGGAGCCTCGGGGGAGGACAGGGGTAGCAGTCGGAGCTTCTTGACCTTCTTGATCGCATCCTCTTCGGTAAGGGACTCGACGGGAGAAATGTCGACTTCATGCTTCTGCTCGGTATCGGTGGGATCAAGTTGAGATTCGGGGAAGTCTCCACGCTCGATGTGTTCGATTAGGGTGACGTAGTCGCTAGATCGCAGAGTCTCGGGAAGGTATGTGAGCAGGATGCGTAGGAGTATTTCTTTACGAAGAACGGAGCCATGGTGGGCGGCGAGGGAGGCCAAGCTGTCGATATCGGCCTTGACAGCAAGGTGCACGGCGAGCAGCACGAGCTTAGGGGGAGAGAGGAAGAGGGCCATTGTCGAGGGGTCTTCGTTTGGGGGATGTGATTGTTTTGGTCAATTGGGCGTTGGGTTGCCTTCCGACTTCATGGCTAGTCGTGCCTCTGAATAACTATTGTAGTGGTATGTAAAGCTGTTTTCCCTTCGTTAGGTCCCGTCTTCGGTAACATTAATGTGTTGCGATACGGAGAGTGGGATGAGTGTCAAGAGTGTGAATTCTGGAACATTGATGAACACATTGCCTGCGCGCAACAACAGCTCCCCGTCACCTAGCTCCACTTGCAGTGACAACCCTGGGTTCTAGCGGGCCCCCGCCAGTGCCTGCCGCCAAAAGCCAGACTCCAGTTGGGAAAGTCCCAGCTAAAACCCTGGTCCTTGAAAGCTCCCGCCAAGCTAGCGGCGACGGCACGGCATTGTGGCTTTTCGTACACTCATGTCATAGAAGTGTGGCTCACCACTTCCAATATCCCACGTTAAACCGGCGATACCAGCCACATCTTGAACTGGAGCTTGCAGTGGTGAGTGGATCGCATCGAGCAGTTCAACCTCACGTCCAGTCCACCCCGTCGCCGTCGTCGCCGTCGTCGAGGAGACCCGCGAGAGACCCGCATCACGACCGAAGCTCATCCACTTTCACGCGAGTCACGACTCAGGTCCTCCCCCGCAATTTACAACCCGCCGAACCGACGCTCGTAGCAGCGTATACAAACAGCCCGCCATGTCGTCCGGCTATGGCATGAACGGGGGTATGTATTGATTACCTATTCCCAATCCTATCAATTCGGACAGACAGCTGAACGCGGCGTGCAATTGAACTCCTTACTTTGTCGCCAAACCGATGCGATTCTTGTGCCGCTGTATATATGATTGCGAAGTTGAATCGAATGCTAATTGCCTGTCATTGCTTGACAACTACCAGGTCCATCCCGGTGCTTTCCCTTCTGGCAAGAAGTGCTCGCCTGCTACGTGATCAACAGCAACGAGGAGGACTCGTCGGGCAAGAAGAAGTGCGCGCCGATGCTGGAGGATTACTACGAGTGCTTGCACCACAAGAAGGAGGTCCGTACAGTAAAACCCCGAATCATCACCATTTAAAACTCCACGAAACCATACATACGATGCTCCACGCGGAGGAGGGGATCAAGATCTACATACACAAACAGAGAGAGTCCCTTATCACTAACACTTATAACACTTTGTTCTCTTCATAACAGGCCGCCAGAGTCCAAGCCCTCCAAGCCGCCTACCGCAAAGCCGAAGCAGAAGGAGGGTACAAGGCCAACCCACCGACGGCCGGACAGATACGGAACTTGGGAATTCTGGGCAAGGAGGAGGATTCCAGGGCGGTGTTGGGATCGAAATAAGAGGATGGAATGGCGATAATGATACGTACATACTGCTAGGGATACGGCACTACAGACTACAACAGCACGGCACGCGCGAGCCGGATGGAAAACAGAACCAACTTTTAGACGCCCTTCATATCAAGTTCTAGATGTGCTACAGTTGCTGGGAGATTTGGAGACAATGCAGTTCAACTGCTGCCATCGAATTGGTCAAGAGTGTCTGCAATGATGGACATGAATTCAAGTCTATTGCCTACCACATTTTTAAGAGTGTGTTTGTGCTAATGCCAGATCTCTTCGGTATTTTACCCCTCTATCCCGATTAACTCCTAAACTATGTGGCTGAAATGCGAGCCTCTTTGAAAGTACAGATAGAAAGATAACAACTCTGGGGTATAAATAGAGGTAATCAGCAACCTATAACTCCTTTTCTGACAAAAGCTTCGTTGAAATAATGACTGATGAACCCAGATAGCTTCTGAATCAAGCTATGAATGATAGACATGACAGACTCAAATCCAGTTGCCCACAATTCCAGAACGAACTTCCTCCTTCTCGAGACTCTCTGAAGAGTTCTTCTTCCGGAAACCCAAAAACCGGCCAGTGCGAGCCGAGGTGCTAGGAGGAGGGCTCCATAAACGTCTCGCGGTATTCGCCTGTTCCCTTTCAGCAGGCGAGGGTGTTCGGCTCATCCATTCCGCTTCCGACAACTTGAGCCTCGTAACCCGGGACAGGTCTTGCTCAGACCTGTAGCAGGGAGGCAAGGCTTGTTGTGTGGACACTTTCCCGTTTGACTCTGTCTGAGAAGCTAGAGGCACATCTTCCTTTTGCGGGGTAAGGGCAAAACATTCGAGGCCGAGATCGTAACTGCTGCCGGTTGTTGGTAGGTACCGGCCAGGTGATAGGGCCTTATTTGGGTAGTATTCACTGGTTGAAGCGGGCGACGTCGCGTAGTCTGACATGGAAAAGTCCTCAAGTGTCTCTGACCTCGGGTTCTTTTTGTCCGGGGTGCCGGAAGAGTTTGGTTTGTAGTGTGGAACGGTCCGCGCTACGCCAATCTCAAAAGCATCATCATCGTCAAAGGCTCCGTCATCGACCAGTTGCTTGAGTGAAGGGGTTAGAGATGGGCAACCAGACACGGCAGATGATGCGGAAGAACGCCGCGATACAACGCTCGGCTCGTCGTGTGGAAGTTCTGGTAAGGGTCGCTGGAGGTACGAGTCGCGATAAGCATCTCGGAGTGCTTTGCTTGGCTGAGGGATGTTTTCGGAGAGCGAAGATAGAGGGAACACTATCGGAGGGCTTCCAAGGGAGTAGTTGGGTTGGTCTCGTCTATCACCGTGGGTTCTGCTTCCTTCAAAGATTGACTCCTCGTCACCATGGTCATCGTTCGTGGCCAGTGTTGCTTGACTATCGTCCACTTGGCGCAGCATGCCTTCGGTAAACTCCATTGTCGTGCTGCGGCTTAGTGCGTTGGTAGAGATGGATCGTACAAACTCAAACTCTCTCGGTGGTATGAGGTTCAGCTGCTCAAGGCTATCCCACGAGCGGTAGTGGAACCTGAATGTTGCAAAAGGCGAATTTTTGGGATCGAGGAGATGCCAAACATAGTAGCAGGCATGCTGAGGTTGATCCACGAGGCCGATACTGGGGGAACTAAAACATTCGTCAGCTTTCCACGCAATGTACTTTTCATACTGTAGAAGTCACGTACGCGATACCATAGTTCTTCTGAGGGTGAAACTCCTCGACTTTGGGCGCTCGAGCTTTTCTATCTTGCGCCCTGAAAACCTTCACCTCGATAAGGCCACCGTCCTCAGCAGGCGATCTGGTTTCCTGGCCTGGAAGAAAGACAAAGTTGCGACACTCGAGGCCTGCTTGTCCATTATAGCTTGGGCCAGGAGCCCACAGTGACTTGACAACGGTGCCATGCTGTCGCTCGGTTGGGTCGATGCCCCATGTGGTGATCGTTCGGCCGTTCAAGAACAGTTTGAAAACGACATGTTTGCAAGGCGAGGGGGGGACAACGTTGAGATTGTATTTGATCGCGAAACAGTGGCCTATAAACGTACGAATGGTTAACATGCTGGACGAGACGAATCAGAAGAAGATGGAGTACCTGGCACGGATGGTATGTACGTCGCGACCGTGGGGCCAGCTTTGCGTGTCGATATGGATTCCTGTTTTGCTGAACCACCATGAGAACTGATCAAGCGGGCAGATGAGCCCTCGGGATGCGGGAACTCGGGGATACGCTCGTCGGATGGTTCGGTCGCGAGGGAAATCTCAATTCCACGGAGGCACGGCATCGTGGAAGGTGATGAAGGTAGAGCAGGCGATCGCTTCGTAGGGGCCGAGTGCGGAGCGCAAGATATACTTTAGACAGTCATGTCTTGCTGGTGTGAAGATGCCTTGTCTGGCGCACGCAGAAGGTTATCGGCCTCGATGCGCTGTCGAGAGCGTAGAGGTAATTGAAGGGGATATCGGACGTCTCTCAATCTTGAATGGTCGGTTTCTGCACTCGTCGAAAAAAAAAATCCATTCACGATCGATTCCAGGCGCGGGGTGAGTAAAGGTTTGGGAATGGGAAGGTGCATTCGGGCAACGCGCGCCCACGTCAACCTCGAATCCCAATTCAACTGAAAGTGGAGGGTTCAATTCGGTCCCGAGCCCGGATTGAAGGTTTTCGTTTGGTTGAAATGCCATCACTTCACCTCCGTTTACCTCCTTCACTTTTCTCCACTAGAGCATTCGTCGCCGCCATCTTGACCTACTCCTCGACGACAAGTTGAAGCAGTGTCAGATTACCACCACTTCTCGAACAAGACTCTGTCGCGCTCCATGCCCAGCCCATCATTGGAGACCAGTTTCTCAACCATTTCATCTGTCATGGCAGGAACACCGCATACGTATACCACTGCTGAGCCTTTGTCGTCTCCAATAGCTGATGCAATATCGGCCAGTGATATCCTTCTGGCGGCGAATTTCACTCCATACCCATGGCAATTCACCATGCCTGCCTCCATATTTGGAACGGCATCACTTTGCTGAGCATCATGGGGTCTCGTAAGAAACAACCGAAACGTGCCCCGGACCACCCCTTTTGCGAAAAGCCAGGTAATCCTCTCCAGAAACAACATTTTCTTTACATCTCTCGGTGGCCCGGGGTCCTTCATCGAATAAAGCATTGTCACTTCACAGCTCGCAGGAAGCCTTTCATACTTCCTGTCGTTCGCAATTGCGGTGAGGATACTTATCAAGGGGTTGATGCCGACACCACCGGCCACAAGCACAACCTTGCGAAGTGACGAGACGTCAATACAGGCCGGCGGCCAGACAAAGCTGCCTCCAACGCGGACTTTAACTTCAGCATTCATGATTGCTGGGACAGGCTGCCAGAGCCAAGCTGCTGGTGGATTATCTGGCGACTTTTGGATAGCCAGCTCAAGATAGGCCTGTGGTACCTGGCCTTCTAGTCCCTGTTGCGCGACTGCAACTGAGGGCGCAGAGGTTATCGTAAAACCTCCGGCCTTGGACACGGTCGGAACATAGACATCGAGCCATTGTCCTGCAGAAAACTGAGGTTTGAGTCAGCACGCCGTTGGAAGTGAAGGTGATCCATCACTCAAGGGATGCTTACTTGAATTGTCTTCTGGTTGGGAATCGCTAACCGGAACACTCTGGTAGAATCATTGATTTGCTTGACGTGTTTGATGATCACGGTATGCAGTGCCTACACGAATGTCAGTTACGGCGCAGCTATCCAACTCTTCACAAGCTTTGGGTGAACAACCTCGTCACGGGGTTCCTTTGCGGTTCTTTCCAGGTGGCTTTCTTTCGACATCGTAAAGAGAGGTTTCTTCAAGAACAGAGAACGTCGTAGCGATACGGATTTGAGGAGTCTATGTTGGACTCCCGACCACGTTCTTCAATTTCAGCAAACAAACCGGCGCATGCATTGATGACAAACGGGAATGTCGTCGTCCTAGTCAAGTCGGAATAGAAGCAGGGTTAGGGTTTACTGTAACTAAAGCATCACCCTTTGACCCCACCTGGCCTGCCGCTTGAAGGACTCTCTCTGAGGAAATCTGTTGGAAGCGATGGATATGAAGAATGTGTATGTGGATTGAACTATCTGGAAAGGCTGGAATCGCTAGCTAATACTGGTGGTTTGGATACGAAGGGTGGTGTAGGGTATAGGGCACAGACCATACTTCCTATACACCCCTACAAACTAACCAGCTAAAGACTACTAAACTGTGAAATCTCGTAATACTTTCTTAGTATTTATACATATAATCTTATTATTCCTAGTCTCTTATCAATCTTTCTTAGCCTAGGGAACCTCCTTCTTAACTATACCCAATATTCTAACGAATTTAGCATACTTATTTGCCTTTAAACCCTTAGTAAGGCCGTCAACGACTATACTTTCTCCTTTAATATAAATAATATTAAATTCCTTCTTTTCAACTTATTCTATAATCTACTTATATTATATATCGATATAACGGTTCCTTATAGCGCCTAAACCTATTATTATAGTATCTTTTATATTAGTATTATCTATAAATAGAATTTTAAGGGGTAGTTGTAGTTAATTAAATTTATTAAATATACCGGAGAATTATTAATTAATCTTTACTATTGGGATAAGGTTAGTAAATTCTATTTTTATTATATTTAATATAATAAAAGTCTACTTCTTTAATTTCTAATAGATTGGACCACCGGCTAAAAAGGCTATATATTTAACTATACTATACCTTATATTAATATCGTCGGCAAAGGACGTATTTATATAAATACAAAAATATAGATCTATCGTTTGAAGACGCAAATCGGCTAAAGGATCGTCTTTTCCACTTAGAAGTATACTTAAATTAGGGGTCTTAATAAAGTAGCGGAAAAGGTGCTTTATGTTACAGGGTTAGCCTACCTGTAACCTGCCTAGCGCTGAGCACTGCTATTACGATGTACTAGAGTGCCTCGGCATAGCTCAGAGCTATACCGTCCGGTTACGTACGTAAATATATAACCTTAGGCTAGCTCTAAGGCTTTCGCCTATATAGCCAACCCTCTATATATATTTCCTTTCCCCTCCTCCGTATAATAATATATATTTTACCCTACCCCTAACTATACTTTTGCCCTATAATAGTTTATTATACTTCTTTAATACTGCGCGCGTAAATAGGATTTTAAAATTCGGCTTATCATCGAAGTACGAGCGTAGGCTTTATTCTTCTTTTAATTGAATAAAAATTTATATTTTTATAAATACTATAAGGAAACCCTAATCCGCCTATTTAAAGACGGGGTCCGCTTATAATACCTATAATTCCTATCGATTAATTCGATAGGCGATATCGAACTCCTAAAGGTATTAATACTTAATACTATCCTTATAAATAATTTTATTACGGCTACTACCGTCGGCTCCCTTTAAATTACCGATCCGTATAATACCGACTTCTATAAAACCTTTTAAATAATTCTTATTATTTCTAATAACCTTCCTACTTCTATAAAAGAAGAATAATATATTATTAATTTCTCTACTAATACTATTTTCTACAATACTTCTCTCTCTTTCGGCCGCTTATTTAACGTTAATTCTATTATTACCTTTATCTAACTCTAATCTACTTAAGAGGAATTCTAATCTCTCTATAAAGCGTATACTTAATTTAAAATTAAGAACGCTCGCCTCCTAAATAATAACGTTCTCTTTAAAAAAAAGTATTCCGCCCTTAAAAAGATTTACACTAATACTAATTAATATATTAGCAAATTCGGATTAGATAATAAAGCCTTCTAATAGGCCTTTAATTCTACTATTAAGACTACTAAATCCCTATAAAAGAAATTTAAATATACTAATTCCGTAGCCTCTATTCCTAAAGATATTATAATATTTATTTCTATTATTAATAATTTCGTAGACTACTCCTCCCATACTTATATTAAACCTTTCGACGGCGAAGGCGAAAACCCTTTAAAAAAGGTTAAAAAATACTATACCTAGTATATAAAGATTACCCTTACTTAATTAAATAACTTTTCGTTCTTCTTTAATAAACGTAAAAATTTTTTATTTATTACTAAATCTTTCGAAAGCGCCCCCTTCTCCGCCTATAAAACGGCCCTACTCTATATCATCGATTTCGATTTAGATAAAGAGAAATAGAAATAGAAGATTACTAACGCCTTCGTTAAAGAGGAATTTAATATTAAATATAATAATAATAATTTAATTACCTTCGTCCACCGTAAATTAAATAACTTCGCTATAGGCAAAAATATATATTAGTCCGACTTTAAAAATTAATAAACCTAAATTATTAACCACTATAATTTTAACGATGCTATAAAAGTTTATTTCCTTAAAAATAAAATTAATAATAAAATTCGTATTATTCTTACTATATAAATTCCCTAACCCTCGGGTTCGGATTACTCTAAATAATTTACCTTAATCCGTACCCTTATTTAATAATTCGAAAATAACGCTTACTATTTTAAAATTAATAATCCTTTCTATAAATTTTATAACCCTACTTCTAATATAGCCTCTTCTTCTACGGCTATCTATATTATAATTAATTATAGCGGTAATACTATAGATTTTAATAAATTATTTACTATTAATATTATAATTTATATTATAATCCTTTAAAACGTTTTTAATTTCCATATAAAATTTAGCGCTTATATCCGCTACGGGCGCTCTAACTACTATTCTTCCGCTTACTATAATAAGATAAATTTTTATAAAGAATTCCCTCCTTCTACTTATAATAATAGTTGTAGCCGCGGTAGAAGAGGTAAGGGCGGCTCCCGTAGCAGCTACAATTAATAGTCCGGCTAATCCGGGTATAGCTAATAATTTAAATATAATTAATAATTTTATTAAATTAACGCTATAATCCCTAGTAGTACCTAATTAATTCCTTAATATTAGTAAGGTTTCGTTAATCCCCTTTTAGGTAATAAATAAGGAATTATTAATTAGAAAAATATATAGCCTCTTCGCTAAATTATATTTAGAAGCTGGAACCTATAGGAAGAAAAAGAGACATCCTTATACTATTTAATATTATAAAGATAAATAAATTTTCTATAAATAACCGTTATAAATAATTAAATACTTTAAACCTCTCTATTTACCTTTTTAACGGGCTATATAAATTGTACTATTCCGCTCTTATTAATAGTAATTATACTACTCTTAATTTTATTAACCGTTCCTTTATTTACTAATACTATTTACTAATTTACCGCCTTACTACCCCTAAGGTCCTTTATTTTACTAATAAAAGGGAAGTAAAAAGTAGTAATATTACCTACTTCTCCCAACTTATTATATAGGTAGGCCTATACTACGAGACTATCGATCTCTTTATTTACAACTTCGCCCCTAATAACCTAATTATTTTCAACTACCCTTAATTTACTTATTATTCGCTAATAATTTCGTAGCCCCTTAATACCCTCTCCTTTACTTCCGCTTATAAAGTCCGTAGCTACTTATTAACCGGTTTATATTAAAATCTATACTACACTTTATTTTTATAAATAATTTCCTAACCCTTTAATTTAAAGGTAATAAAAACTAATATAATAATATACTATATTTTTACAATCGAAAATACCGAAAATAAAGGTAATTTTTACCCTCCTTTATTAACCGAAGCTACTACCCGAACCCTCCTAACCGAAGAGGCTATTCGAACCCTTTTAATTATAAAGCCTACTCTTCTAACCCTAAATATAAACCTTTCTCCAACTTTAACTATAAACTCTAACCCAGCCCTAATAATACTATACTACACCTCCCTAACCTCTTTAATCCAATAAGCCTTTTACTACTATTTTAAATAAATCGTTAACTAATTTAACCTTAAATTTATCGGTTATACCCTTATAGGCTTAAATTAAATATTTATATTTTTAATAGCTTCCTTCGCTCCCCCCCGCCTTCCCTCCTTTTTTTATAGCCCTATCGATCCTAAAAATATTAAAGAGCTTTTAGCGCCCAATTTTTTCGAATTTACTAACTACTTTAAACTTTAGGTTATCTAAATAACCCGGGCTAATATAAAAGAAGATATTAAATATATATATAATAAAGAATAAGCGGAAGATAGTCTTAGTAAATTAGAACCTTCTACTTTTAATAATAAATTAATAATTTAAATTATCGAATAAATCCTCCTTAATTATAACTAATAATATAAGAAACTTTTCAATTCTAACTTTTACCCGTAGATCGACGCCCTTACAAACTAAAGTATAGAGGTAGCCCTCTATATTATCCGAATTTTAAATTCTATCCCCCTTAATAGTACGAATAGGGATTTTACTAAATATAAAGGAATTATTAATAAATACTTTATAATTAATAATATCGCCCTCAATAAAATTACTTCCGAAGATACTAATACTTTCTATAAAAAAACGGACAAACCTTATAAAACCGACGACCAAATCCGGACTAAATTCCCTAGTTAATACTAATACTATACGAATACTTTCTACTAAATTATAATTAAAATATTCCCCCCCAATTATATTTACAATTTTAAAATTAAATTCAAACCCGGAGAAGAAGTACCCGTAATATACGGCTACACTTTTAACCTAAATAAATTTAGCATTATTAAACGATAAATTAACGATAACCTTTAAAAGAAATTTATTTAGCCTTTTTAATCCTAAACCTCTTCCCTAATTCTCCTTATTAAGAAACCGGGAAGCAGAATCTATATTTACATTAATTATTATAGTATTAATAATATTATACTTAAGTTTCGCTACCCCCTTCCCTTAATTAAGGAAACGTTCGACACTATTTACTACGCTAAAATTTTTACTAAATTCGATATTATCGCTACTTTTAACCGTATTCGCGTAAAAGAAGGCTACGAATAACTTACTACCTTTATTACCCGCTTTAATCTATTCGAGAGTTTCGTTATCCCTTTCGGCCTCTAAAGCGCCCTTAGCGCTTTCTAAAATTATATTAATAATATCCTTTATAATATACTTAATATTTATATTATTATTTACTTCAATAACGTCTTTATTTATTTAAATAACGAATAGGACTACGAACGCTATATTAATAATATTCTTAAGCAATTAATAAAAACGGGCTTTAACGTAAATATTAATAAATACGAATTCTATATTAAGCGTACTAAGTATTTAGGGCTCATTATTACGCCGGGTAGTATCGAAATAGACCTAGAAAAGGTTAAGGCTATTATTAAATAGTAAATTCTAAAATCTAAAAAATCCTTTTAATTTTTCTTTAACTTTATAAACTTTTACTAATAATTTATATACTCCTTTTCCTTAATTACGGCCCCCCTCTACAAATTAATTATAAAAGACGCGCCGTAGATTTAGACCGACCGTTATTAAATTATATTCGACTCCTTTAAATAAATTTTTACTAATAACCCTATCTTTAAAATCTATAATTAAATTAAGAAGATTATAATAGAAATAAATATTTTAAATTAAGCTATAAATAATATACTCTCCTAATACAACAATAAAGGTATTTTATACTTTATCATCTACTTCTTAGCTAAATATAGCGTATAAGAATATAATTATAATATTTATAATAAAGAATTCCTCGCTATTATTAAAGCCTTTAAAGAGTAGCGCCCCGAATTCGAAAGCGCCTAAATTCCCTTTAATATTTTTAACAATTATAAAAATCTCGTTACTTTTATAACGAATAAATAATTTACCTAGCGGTATATATACTAATCCTAATTCCTCTTATAATTTAATTTCCTAATTTACTATACCTTTAACCCCTAGAACCTTCGCCCTAACGCTCTTAATCGCAAACTTAATAACTACCCCGTAAATGTAGAAGATAACCGCCTCGCCGCCCGCTAAAAATAATTCTTCAACCCTTCCTAATTCGAAGAAAATTATTTCGAAATTAATAATCCTACAATTACCTTTAACTTTTATTTCTTCAGCCTTAAAAACTTCGATAATTAATTAATTAATAATTTTATCCATATTAATTACGAAACTTCCCTATTTCTATAAGAATTTACAATTTACCTATCGAATAAATCCCTTCGCTACTAACCGCTATTAATCTACAAAATTTTTAGCCGCGCCTTCTCTAAATATTATATCTTCCCTAATAGAATAGTAAAGTAGCGCAATCGTATTATTATTAACCCCGAAGATAAGGAATTTTAATTCTAATTAATTAATTAATAGTATAATTCGCCTAATATAAAGTACCTAAGTAAAAATATTACATACAACCTATTCGCTCGCGAATTTTTCTAAAAAGGTATATACTATAACGTCCGCTTCTTTTATAAAGGCTACTTCCCGTACGTAAAAATAAAATTTTTTAAATATAATTTTATAAATTTCTTTAAATTTACTACTATTTTCCTAACCCTATAGAAGAATATTTTAATTAATTATATTACTCTATTACTACTTAGCGAATACTTCGAATAAACCTTTTACTATATCGCCGTTATTATAAATAAATTAATAAAAATATAGTACTATATCCCCTATATTACCTTCGAAGTAGAAAAATTCGCCGATTACTTTATCGACCGGATCTATTCCCTATATAGCTTACCTAATACTATTATATCTAATAAAAACTCCTAATTTATTTCCCGTTTCTAAATTACCCTCTATAATTACTTCTCTATCGTATAAAAATTTAGTTCCGCCTTCTATCTTTAAATTAACGCCTAAATTAAACATATTAATATAGATATAGAATAATTTTTACGCCTCTATATTAATTAAATATAAACGGATTAAATAAAGTAGTTCCCGCTCGTAGAGTTTTCGGGCAATAACGCCGTCTCCTCCTCTATAAGTATTTCTTTATTCTTTATTAATTATAATTACTACCTTCGTATAAATACCGAACTTCACTCCCCGCCACCCCCCAACCTCTCCCCCGTTTAATTAAAAGAATATTATAAAGCTACTAAATTCGCCAACTATTTTTAAAAGATTTAGGACTTCGTCTTTTAATAAACCCGCTATACCTAAGAACGGTATAAAATTAACGCTAATAAATACCGCGTAAATTTAAATAAATATTAAGTAAACAATTTAATCCTCTTTAATATTATTAACCTCGTTAACGGCCGCTCCTATTAGAAACTCTTCCCCCGCTAGGAGGGCCCTTTCTATATTATTAAAATTAATTTTTATTAGGTCTATTTCGATCTCCCGGCTAATATAAAATATTCGCTAATTTTCTACATCTTTATAATCTAACGCTAAATCGGCCGAAACCTCCCTAACTAAAACGTTTCCTCAAATATTATTATTAATAATAATTGCATTATAATATAGATAAATAATAGTATAAACGTCGTCGAATAAGACTTTAAACGTTTAATCAATTATAATTAATTCGGTAAGAACTATTACTAATATTATTAAATTAAATAGAAAGGGGATTACCCTTTTATATAGGAACCTAAAAATTATATTATCGATTACGAAGAAAAGGTTTTAAAATTCTATTATAATTACCCCTAAGCCCCCGTACCCTTAGAAGTCCGCTCTTAACCTAACTACCGGCTATAAATAGACTTTATTAAATTAAAAATAAATTCGGACTCAAATTTAGACCCGGGTAATTCTAAGCCCCTATAGCGCTACTTAACCCCTAAACTACACCGCCGCCCTACCCCCAAGCTTCCCTAATACTATTTATTCCGTTTATAATAACTATCCGAAACTATTACTACTACTATTTTATCCTAGCGCGAAGAAGAGGGCCTTACGAACGCAATAGTATAAATTTTAAAGAAATTATTAAACGTTTGGAAAAAGGAATATAATATATAATTAGATTTTTCTTCGCTAAATAGACGGAGGGGGGGGATAGTATTATAGAATTAATTTATTTATAACTTACTTAACGCTAAATACTACTATTACAATATATTAGAATGCTTTAATATAATTTAGAACTATACTGTCCGGTTACGTACGTAGATACGTAACCTCGGGCTGGCTCTAGGGCTCTCGCCTATATAGCTAGCCCTTTGCACACACCTCCTTTCCCCTCCTCCACACAACAACACATATCTTACCCTACCCCTAACTGTGCCTCTACCCCGTGATACTTTATTATTTATTTATAAAGGTCTATCGGTTTAGTATTACCTTTATATAATTCATTAATTATAAACGTAATATCTAGTTATATACCGGTAGAAATGTAATTGAAGGATCCTATCTTTTTAATAAACGTCCTTTACTTATAAGGCTATTCAATACCCCTATAAGTCTTAAAGTCTAATATCCACAATATTTTAACGCTGTAAAAACCCTAATAATTAAACTTCTCGATAATAGATCTAATATATTTAATTTATAAAAGAAAAACTATTCTTTAATTTCTATCTCTAATAATATTAAAACCGAAAAAAGTCCTAACTAGACCGAAGTATTTTAACTTAAAATAAAACTCGAACTAACGCTTAATATTAAAAATAACTTCTTTAATAGGGGTAATAATAAGGAAATTATCGACGTAGAGCACGATAAATACTCCTAGGGATATATTATTAAAAAAGTACATATTAAAAGATACTAGGGAGAATCCTATTACCTTCAAGATAGGAAATAAAGTTTGAAACTAATATAGGAGACTCTTCCTCAAGCCGTATAAAACTCTACGCAAATAGTAAACTTTATTATCCTTTTTAAAGCTAGTCGGTTACTCAACGTAAACAACCTCATCGTTAGGGATTAAAGCGTTTAAGAAAGCTATACAAAAATCGAACTATTTACACTCTAAATTATTAATAGCGGTAATAACTAAAAAGATCTTTACACTTATAGCGTATATAACTACTACGTAGAGGTTTTAAATACTCTAATTATTATTCTTAAAATTACTATAAACAACCTATCTAGCGCGAATAAGAGTTTATTTATTAATAAAATCGATTTTCTCGTTATATACCTATTTACTAAATAAAACCTCTATATTTAAAGTACAAAGTATTAGAACATAAACTTCTTAACTCTCGAAAGCTTTAACTTAACGTTTTATTACCGGCAACTAATATAATTAATAGCGGGGATCTTTTTTAGCTTATCTATAATTCTTAAGTATCGCTTTATTAGTATTAAGATCGTATTTAACCTTTATAGCCGTAAAGCAAAAAAGGCGATCTCTAAGGACTTTATCTCTTTTAATAAAACTAAATAGGAAATTTCTAACTCTTTTCGCTATAATTACTTTATTAAAATACCCTAATATTATTATTAATTTAATACTATAAAGACGAATTTTGGGAAGGGAATTTAATAATAGTATTTTTACTATTAATTCGTTAGGTTCTTACTTAACCTCTTATTTTGTAAATAGGTTATTTCTAGGAAGAATAGGTTCCTCTTCTAAGAAGTCTTTAATATTAACGAACTCTTCTTCGGAGTCCCCGGTTTCTTCCAAGCTAGAAGCTGTGACGGCGCCGGTCCGGCCATACCGCTATGCCCGCTATACCCTATAAGAGGACTGGTGTTACGAAGTACTATAAAGTACTACGAAGGTTGGAGGAACGAGTAATATAGAAGGTTCGTGCCAAGACTGGCCAGGCGGGCGCTAAGCTTATTGAAGGTGTTTACTCTTATTTATTATATAGGTAAAGGGGGATACGAGTAAAAGGATTAGCTATTAGCGATCCGTATATAGGTTCTATTATTGCTTACGTATTAGAGTATTTATTCGGATTCGTACGTATATATCTAATTCTCTTCCTTTTCTTCTCCTTACTTTAAATTTTTTATTATAAATAGTATTTTAGCTTTGCCTTCGATTTATTTATATTAGCGCCCTTATATTATTTAAGGTTAATTTAATAATATTTAGGAAGGTTAAATCCTAACGATTACAAAACCGATAAATAAAACCGATTTATTATATTTCGAAGTATTAAGACTATTAATAAACTAATTGATATTATAGTACCCCCGTATTTAATTCGTAATAGTGCCAGCGCTAGAACTAAGGGCTCTAGCGACTACGATAATAATTACTACGAGAATAATAATTATAACGGAATAGACCTCTTCGGTAAGGAAGGTAACGAAAGCTTTAAACCCGAGGATTAAGGTAATTAAACCTTTAATAAAGGAGACGCTAGCGACGAAGATAATTCCGAATCGTCGAAAGAGAAGGATAAAACTATTATTAAATTTAACGTTAATAAGAAAAAGGATAAGAAGAAGCTCTAGCGCGTTAATCCTATTATTAGAGAAAATACGAAGGCCTTTATACGTTTTAACGAAGAATATTTTAATAGATTCTACCCCTTCGAAGAGAAGTCCCACAGTAAGTTTACCTTTTTCTATAAAAAAATATTACTTTACTTATATAATTAATTAAAGTCCCTATTTGAAGTATTGGCCGATACGTTAACTAAAAGTAATAACGACGACGAACCTAAATTATCGTTCAATTTATTTAATAAGTATATTAGCGGCGAAATTAACCGATTTAGTATTATTTTCAACTTAAAAGATTTTATTAAGGATTTGAGGGATAAGATAAAAGAGTTTGCCGAATTCTTTATTCGTAACGTTGTCCCCTACGTCCCCTATTATACTCTATTACTTAATTTAGAATTACCCTTCTTTAAATATTTAAACGAAGCTAAATTTAGCGAATTGTACACCCTCTACCTAATTAATATATTTTACAAATTTAAACTCTAAATTATAATAAATATAGTTTTAAAGGAATAGGTATTAGAAATGCACTAAATTATTTTATTTTTAAATACTAAATTTTATACTATTTACGATTAGGTCCCTAAATTAGAAGAGGTTTATTTCAATACGCCTACTTTTATAACTAACTTTAAAATAGTTTAATCCCTTAAAAACTATTTGGCCGATAAAGAAGAGGAGATTTAGACCTTAAAAAAAATTATTATTAATTTAAGCGTCTTCAAAAGTATTTGTAAATTTAAAGATAAAGTAGTAATAACAATTAAGGAAACGATCTTTCCTAATATTAAAAAGGATTTTAGCGCGGCTCCCTTTTATTATTTAACTTTCCGCTTCGCTATTACTCCCTTTAATAATAACGTCGACAATAACGAAATTACAACTACCCCCCTTCGTCGCACCTACCTCTCTATTAAGTAGGTTAACCCGCTTAAGTTCTATAATTAGGATAAGGAGGATAATATACTTTTTGAGGCCTAGTACAATTTAATCTAAAATAAATTCGAAATTAATATTAATTATTACTCTATCGATTATAATAAATTTTTTTATATTAAAAATCGTTTGGCCGGATTTATTTTCAAGGATTTAATACTTTACTTCTACGAAATTTATTCTAATTAATTTATAATTTATTTTAATTTAATAATTTATTTGTAGCGCGAGTATAGCGACCTTAATTAAGACGAAAAGGCTTTTATTAATTTTATAAAGTTTAAAATAAAGGATATTGATAATTTCGACTTCTTTAAGAATAAGTTCGTCCGTATAGTTAACGAGTACTAATACCCTAAGACTGAGTAGAAGCGCGAATTGTTCTAGCACTTTCTTATAGAATATAAGAAATAGATAGGCGTTAAGTATTATAACTTTTCTATTTCTTTCGAATCTTATTGTATCGACTATTCCAGTTTTGGCTAAGTGTTTAAGACTATTATTAAGGAAATTAAGGTTACTTCTTCCTCTTTTTATAATAAAGGGAATAATAGTAATAAAAGAATTAATAATTTTAGCGGTTCTAATTCTTCGGTTGCGAAGCCCGCTAGCGGCGGAGGAGGTAATAACCGCTCTACTACTAATTGTACTAAGGAAACTACTTATTTATTTAATAAAAGTCGTTACTTCCTTTATAAAGAGCGTAGTTATATTAAGTGCGATTATCCCTAGAAGGATTAATACGACCGAAAGCGCTACGACTACATCGTTACTATTATAAAGCATTATCTAACTTATAAGAACAGTAGTATTAGAGGTACTTAGTCTATAGCCCCGGCTACTATTTTAACTGCTAGTAACGCCCCTATTATTAATAATTAAGGAAATTAAATACCTTGGGTGAATTAGATTCCTTTTTAGGGGAGGTATCGGTTACGGAATAGATAAAAGATAAAAAATAAGGAAAGGATGGATTTAATTTAATACCCTACTTAGGAGGGGATCCTATAATTATTTAATATATTATAATTAATAATAGAATATTTTTATTTATATTTGACGCTTTAATCGATATAGGAGTAAACGGTTATTTATTTATTAGTATAATATTTATTAATAAGTTGAAAGAATAATTATTAGTAGAAGTAACGAGCGATTTTCCCGCCCGAAGTATTAGTAATTACTAAGGAAAAATTAATTAAAGTATTAAAGAGGTTATTAAAATTGCTTTAAGGATTCGAAACTAAATAATACCCTTTAATATCTTTATTATCGTTAATATAAATTATAATTTTATAATCGGCTATAAATAGTTCGATATTTATAATATTTAAGTAAATTGTAAGAATCGTTATTTTATTTTCCCCCCCGAATAGAAACTAGACCCCGAGTAGATAAAGAATTTAAGTTTCGAAGTCCGCCCTAGAGGTTTTAATATTATAAATTCCAAATATTAAAAAGATGCGGCCTATCGTAATATATTTATAAATCGAAAGGATAAATATCGAACCGACGGTAGGAATAGTAGCCGCGAAGCGCCTAAATTTACTAATAGTTGTATTGCAGTACCCGAACCTATTTTAACCGGATAACCCTTTCCCAACTATTATAAGAAAGAATTAGACTAAGAAATTAAGAATTAATACAATTATAAAGTACATTAATATTAGAAAGTAATCGAGAAGTGTATATTCGAATTCTAAATAGAATCGGCGGCTCTCAAACTTAAGAAGATAGTCCCTATTATATTAGTAGATTTTAAATATATTTAAAATAAAGATACTAGCGAATTGGGTTATGCCCGTCCCTATATTTTATTTTAAAACCCCGATTCGATTCTTAAGCGGATTAACCCGTTAAATAAAATAGAGAGGAATTTAGCTAATTTTATTTACTTTATAATATTATTTCTAAAACCCGCTCCGCATATTCGAATTAAACCGATTGAATTATTCGACGGTAAATAGGGTTCGGATAGTTAGAATATATATAAATTGAAAAGGGATTTAATAAGTTAGTATAAGGAACGACCAGTATAAATATACGTTTTTAATAGCAATTTATTTATATAGTTTACTATAAAGGATAACTATACGGTATATTCGATAAATATTTTCGAAATCGACCGGTTTATTTAAGAGAAATATATAGTGGAGGACTTTGTTTGGGAATTATTACCTTACAACGAGAAGGAATTTCGGGAAGAAGTTTTGAAAACGGTATTAGAATATTATTATAATTATATCGATGTTTTTAGTAAATTTGATTCGAACGTTTTGCCCGACTACCGGCCGTACGATTATAAAATCGAATTTGAAGAAGGCTATTACTTCGAAGAGTTCGGCTATAGCCTTCTTTATAAGATATTACTAGACGAATTGGAAGTAGTAAGGAAATATATCCTAAAAAACCTTTTTAAAGGATTTATCGAAGTAAATTTATCCCCGTAGGCGGTACTTATCCTATTTGTTAAGAAAATTAATGGTAATTTATAATTTTATATAGATTACCGGAAATTTAATATAATTATAAAGAAAGATCGATACTTACTATTATTAATTAAAGAAATATTGGCTAAGGTTACTAAGGCCTAATAATTTATTAAAATCGATATCCGATAAACTTTCTATTATATTCGTATAAAGTTAGAGGATAAGGAATTTACTACCTTTTATACCGGTATAGGAGCTTTTAAATATAAAGTATTACTATTCGGTTTAATTAACGGCCTAACTAATTTTTAAACCTTTATTAATTCGATTTTGGGGCTATATTTAAAAAATTTTTATACCGCGTATATCGACGATATTTTTATTTATTTTAATACCCTCGAAGAATATAAGGATTATATCCGGAAAGTATTAGCGAAGTTAAAGGACGTTAAATTATAAGCCGATTTAAAGAAATACGAATTTTAAATTACGAAGATAAAGTTCCTAGGCTTTATTGTAGGTTAGGACGGTATCTCCGTCGACCCTAAGAAGGTAGAGGTTATTAAGGAGTAGGCTATACCTTTTAATCTTTATAGAATATAGTTTTTCTTAGGGTTTTACAACTTTTATAGAAAGTTTATTAAAGATTACGGTCGAATTACTCGCTCCTTTACTAATTTAATTAAGAAAGGTGAAGCCTTCGTATAGATTAATAAGTATTAGGCGGCGTTCGACGGTTTAAAGTAATTATTAATAGACGCCCCCTTATTAAGGTATTTTAGTTACAACGTTAAAATACGAATTGAAATGGATATTAGTAATAGAATTTTCGTAGGGGTTTTATCCTAATATTAGGAGGATACGAAAGAATAGTACCCTATCGCCTACTTTTCGGAAATTATATAGTAAGCCGAATATAATTACCTGATTTATAATAAGGAGCTATTCGTTATTATTAGAACCTTTTAGATTTAGCGTCCCGAATTAGTCGGTTTAAGGTAGTTGAAGCCTTTTACGATTATTATTAATTATTAAGTATTGGAATATTTCGGTATAAAGCGATTGTTTAATTTATAATAAGTTAGGTAAGTAGAATTCCTATTTTAATATTATTTCGAAATTATTTACCGCCCTAGTATTAAGAATACGGCTATTAATACCCTATTAAGGAAGTTAGAGGATTTTAAGACTTAGAAGGAAAAGAAGGAGGCGTACTATACCTTTTAAATATTTAAATTATTAATAGACGAGAACGACGGAGTTAAGGTTATTGTTTTAGCCTTTATTACTATATCGAACGGCTTTTTAGAGGAGTCGGTACCGATCTTTATATTAAATATTAATGGATTAGAATTATATTTAATCGAGCTTAAGGGGTACGAATTAATCGATGCGATTATAAAAGTTAATTGCGAAGAGGAGTTTTTAAAAGAGTATTACGTACGTATTTATAATTTAAATCCTAAATTTATAATAATAGTTAACGATTTTCTAATTTACAAAGGTTATTTCGCCGTTCCCGATAAGGATAATTTACGTACCTATATTATTAACGAAATTTATTTAATTTTAATAATAACGTACCCCGGCTATAATAAGATTCGAGCGATTTTAAACTAGCGTTATTAGTAGTTAAATATAGCCGGTAATATCGAACGTTTTATTAAAAATTATATAGTTTATAAAGCGAGTAAAGTATTTAGAAATAAGATTCCCGGCAAACTATACTTTATCCCGCTGCCCGCTAGGAAATAGACTTCGATTGTAATTAATTATAAGAAAATATTTAAGGATAAATACGGTTTCGATAATACTTTAATTATAGTAGACCGCTTAATAAAATCGTTATAGGTTATACCCTATATAAAAAAGTCGATTATTTAAAATATTGCCCGGATATATTACGAAGGCCCTTATTGCGTTTATAGTATATCCGAGGAAGTAATATTAGACCGCGGACCCTAATTTATATTAGTATTTATTAATAAAATATTTAAATTAATAGGAACGAAGTAGAAGTTTACTACGGCGGGATATAATTAGACGGCTAATTAAGCTAAAATTATAAACGTTTACTTCGATTAATAATTTCGTCCTTTCGTTAATTATTATTAAAATAATTAGTCCGAAGCTATACCTACTTTCGACGTAGTATAGAATAGCCTTCCTTAAGATAATATTAACCTTTCCCCTTATAAAGTTATATTTAGTTACCCGATACGTATACTTTTTAATTAGGAGGTTCGGATTTAGGACCCCTCTATCCCCTAAACTAAATAGTTAATTAGGGAGTAAATTTAAAAGTATATTTAATATATTTATAGGTATATAGAATTTATTAGAGAAATAATTATAAAGGTATAAGAGGAATAAGTTCGTTAAATTAATAAGAAACGAAGAGACCTAGACTTTAACGTCGGCGACCGAATTATTATTATTAAGCGGTTATAGTTAATAACGATTCGTCCTAGTAATAAGTTCGATTTTTCTAATATTTGTAACTACTATAAGATTATTAAGAAAGTAGGGTATTTTTACCGATTAGAGCTCCCGGATAGTTAGAAAAATTTAGACTTTTTCTATATTAATTATTTAAGGAAATATAATAATAACCCCTTATCCGGCTAGTCGGCTAAGTACCCCGGCCTAATTATTAGAAACGATGAGGACTTTAAATAGGAGGTCGAGAAGATTAATACCTCTAAGGTAATTAATAGTAAATTCTTCTATAATGCGGATTGGAGAGGTTAGGACTCCGATTTAAAGTATTAGCCGGCCTCTAACTTTAAGTATATTCCGAAGCTTCTTTAGGAATTCTACGAGGTTAATTTAGAGGCCCCGGGCCCGTTTAAATAGTTAATAAATTAGTTGAATAAGGATTAGGAGGAGTACGAAGATAACGAATTACTAGAATTATTGGGATTAAGGCGTTTACGAAGGATTTTATGTAAATAAGGTTATTAAAGGATTATTATATTTATTATAGAGCTTCTAATTTAGTAAGATTTGCGGACGAGTTTTTTATATAGGGGGGGGTAATATAACGGTGCCGGTCCGGCTATATTGCTATGCCCGCTATACCCTATAAGAGGATTGGTGTTATAAAGTATTATAAGGTACTACGAAGGTTGGAGGAACGAATAATATAGAAGGTTCGTATTAAGATTAGTTAGGCGGGCGCTAAATTTATTAAAGGTGTTTACTCTTATTTATTATATAGGTGAAGGGGGATGCGAGTAAAGGGATTGGCTATTAGCGACCTGTATATAGGTCTTATTGTCGCTTGCGTATTAGGGTATTTATTCGGGTTCGTACGTATATATCTAGTTCTCTTCCTTTTCTTCTCCTTACCTTAAATCTTTTGTTATAGATGGTATCTTAGCTTTGCCTTCGACTTATCTATACTAGCGCCCTTGTAGAAGCATTATTCTCTAAATCGGGAGCGTAATTTTCTAAATTCTCTCCAATTTATTTTAAGTCTTCGCCAATAGGTTCGTCGGACAAGATATTTTTATAAATAAGATTATTAGAATAAAATATAGCGTTCTATTCAATAGAGGGGATAATTATACCTTGAAGGGGGGGTTCTAACTATAAAACCGGTTTAAATAAAAAGGTTTTAAGTAATTATACTAGCTATTCTAATAGTATAATTAATAAAGCTAGTATCGGGTATAATATTAGATCTAATTACTTTAACGGTTCTTTAGCTAGAACGCTAGGCGAAGGTTCTAATTATTATAAAGTATTAGTATTAATTATTATAATCTAATATTAATTACCGCTATTAAATACATCGGTAATTTCTTAAATAGATTAATCCGTAAAATAAATATTATATTATATATCCTCCTCTTCTTTTATTAGATAATTATCCTCTTTTTTAACGAATTTAATTGCGCTAACCCTTACGATAACGCCAATTTCTAAATCCTAAATAGTATAAATACAACTATAAAGGTTATTGTCACAAGCATTACTACCCTGTTCCTATATATAGGTGCACATGCACATGTACTGCATTAGTGCAGCTAGCTAAATACAGCTGTCTAGCTACAGCACATCCAACAGTCTAAGCACGGACTACTATCATATAATATAATAGCTCTAATAGGTTATAGACCCACTACCCCATGCCCTATATAGTTCTCGTACGTATATAAAATTCTCTTCCTATTCTTCGTATAATAATTAAAGTCTTAATTTAATATTTGTTTGTACCCTATAATACTTTATTATATTTAATTATCGTATTAAAGTATAATAAGTAATTTCAATTTAATTAAGCGTAATAAAAGACTACTATAGTAATTTAGTCTTCGCAATATTATATTTCGGCGATTAATATAGTCGTTAATAATTAATTAGAGTATATCCGATACCGGTCGATACAAAGCGAAGAATTAATTAAGTATTTAAAATAATAGTAGAATTATAAGCGCAATCGTTATAATAAAGCAATATTCGTTTTCCCTTTTCTTTTTTATTACCCGATTATAATAAGATATCTAGTCCCGGTAAATAGTAGTAGTAGGCCTACGTTAATCAAATCGATTTATATAAAGTATTCCCGGCGTTATTAAAAGGCTTTAAATAGCTCTAACTTATTTATAAAGAAAAGGTAATAAACCTCCTAATCTCTCGCAACTTCGCTAAAAAGGCTAGAACTTCGGAGGAAGTAATAAAACTTCTTTATTACTTTAATATTAAGCTCAAAGATTTTAACAACGAAGTCCACGCAATTAATACAATAAAAAACATCGCTATAATAATAGCTAAGAAGGAAGTAAAGGAATTTAAAGTACGCGTAGCTACCCTCGAAAACCTTAAAATACAAATAGCCGCCTAAGTTAATTAATAATAATAGAAGTATAATAATATTATCCGGGAAAATATAATTCTATAGAAGAATATATCTTCTTTATAAGCCAATAACAATTCTTTACGCGCTATTATCTTATAGAAGGAACGCAACGTAACCTCCGCGGAATAATAGTATACTAATATATTAGCCGCGTCCAAAGCCTAAAACGATACTTTTAATAAAATAAACGCTAGCCTTAAGGAAGCTCTAACTAAAGCCAATCAAACCAAAATCCTACGTAAAGAATTAAATTATATTAAATAAAAATTTAAGGAAGCGTAAATTAATATATAATAGAGCGTTGAATTTAAGAAATTTGAGGATAATACCCCCGAAACGGATAAAGACGTTTAAACGGATATCTATAATACCGACGAGGGTAGAAAGCCCAATAGTATTAGAAGTACTACCGGTAGTAGATTCGGTAGAGGATTTAACGTAGGAAGATTTAATATAAATAATATTAATTATACTAACGGCGGCAGTATAGGAGGAGCTGTTACTAATAGTACTAGTACTAACGGGTTCGGTATTAATAATATAGGAAGAGCTGGCAAACTTACCGGTTAAAAACCCGGAATAGGTAGAGGATTCGGTACTAAAGGCGGAGGATTTAGAGGATACAGCCTTAGTAGTCCCGGCGGTCCTAATAATTCCGGCGGCCCTAATAGTCCCGGTAGTCCTAATAGCCCCGGCGGTCCTAATATTCCTAATAGTAATCTCCCCAATAATTTCTTTATAGGCCCCGACGGAATTTACTATTTCGTCTATATTCCGGCTATACCCCCCGCTAATATTTATATTCGTCGTAAAAATTTAATTAAAAACCCCGAATAATTTATAAAAGAAGAAACGGATATATTTAAATACTATAACTAATTTATCGCTTAATCTACGGCTATTCGTATTCGCTAGGAGGTCGATAACTTCAATTTTATAAACGAAAAGACTAAACTCCTATATATAATAAGTTATTTAAAAAGCGAAGCTCGTATTACTATTATTTTAAATATCTATAAAATTTTAAATAACCCCTATTATTCGGCCGCTTAAGATTAGCTTATAGAATAGGCATTCCTAAACTATCTAGCCTCCTACTTCTAATAGGGCGACGTAATCGCTATCTCCGAGAAGGCTATAGTATAACTAAAGTAGAGTAGTAAATTTTCGAACTTTAACGATTTCGAAGCGTAATTTACTATATTAGCAAATAAGTATAATTATAATATAATTACGAAGGTTCGTATATTGAAGGATAAAGTTAATAAGGACCTCCGTACTATAATATCCTACTAATATAATACCCCTAACTATAATAATTAAGATAATTAAGCGAAATTATACTATAGTTTATCTAAGTCTCTTAATAATACTACTTTCTATAACGGCGGCAACTAAAATAATAGTAATAATAGTAATAGTAATAAACCGAAGGACCCGGATACTATAGATATCAATCGCCTAAAAATTAACGAAATCGATTAAGAGGTTATCCAAATTCGCTTTATAATTAAATAGTATATTAAATATAGTAAACCAAGCTACTAGGCCCGTAAGTACCGTAACCAAATTAATTACAACGGTAAACCTAAGGTTACTAACGCTAATAAGAACGGAGGCGGCGGTAGTAATAAGGGAGCCTAAATTAGTAGTAGTACCGGCAAATAATAAATTAAATTTATAATTAATACCGTAGCCCCGAAGGAGACCGCCGAGACGGCTATTCCTAAGGCTACTACCTAATAGGGATAGGGAAATAGCGAGCCTTCGGATTAAAACGTATTCGAAGGCCTAATAGAAGCTAGAAGAAGGAGGAAGTTATAAGTAATTTTATTAAGAATATAAATATTTAATAAGCTCTTACTTACTAAAAAGGCGAGCCTTTATCTATAGAAAGCTTAAATATTTATAGATAAAATACTACCCTCTTATCTACCTACCTTTAATATCCCTAGCGCGGTAGTAAAATTAATTATATATCTTTAATCGACTTTAATTATATAAGGAAGGCCTTTATTAATAGAACGTTCGTAAAGAAGGCATACTTTTAACTATATTAATTCAATAAAGTACGACTTCTATACTTAGTAAATAGCGGTTTTAAAGAATAGGTCGAGTATTATATAGAAATAATTATATAAATCGGTTACTATAAAGAAATAATTAAATTATTTATAACGGACCTAGCGTAGGAGCACCCTATTATTTTAGGCTGGCTATAATTGTAACTATATAACCTAAACGTTAATTAAGTAACTAATAAAATTATTTAGAATAAGGGATATATTAGGAATTGTATCGATAAGGCTAAGACTATTAAAGCTGTAGCAATACCGTTGCTAGAACCGGAACCAGAACTCCTAACCCCGGAACTAAAATCTCTAACCCTAACCCCGGGGCCAACGGCTAATTCGCCCCCGGACGAAAAAAGGAGAGTAGTTAAAATAATAAAACAACGGTCAATCCTCAATTTAAAAAAGCCCTAACCGGTAGTAGTAAATTAAATAATAGTAAATTAGGTATCCAACTACCTTATAAAGGTACTAAAGGGAAGTTAAGGTATAATAATAGAGGCGCCCTTATAGTTAAAAATAGCCGTAAATTTCGACGAACCTTTTAAATTAGAACGGAAGCCTAATAAAATTAGAATAATAATAGAAGTTAAGGGAGGCCGTAGAATATAAACTATAGTAAGACCGGAGCGGATTAGGCACGCTTACCTTTATTAATTCGAATTAATAGGCCTAGAGATAAACCCCCTTAATTTAAAAGATTTTAAATTAATTAACGCCGAAACTTTTATAATTATAATACGTATAAAGAGCGTCCGTATTAATTCAACTATATAAATAAAGCTCTAAGAATCCTAGAAGGATAAACTATGCGTCTCTATACCTACTTTATTAAAGGATATTTAGCGAAATATTATATAAGGGAAAGGCGAGCCCTATAAAAAGTATTTCAATAACCCTAAAATCTATAACTTTATCGATATCTATAAAATAGAGGCCGCGGGAAAATAAATCTTAGCCGCGTCCCTTAAATTAAGAGAGACCGCCCGAATATTCGTAAATCGAATCTATAACTTAAAAAAAATTAATAAAGAGTTCGAAACGCCCCCTAAGCCCCTAAAAGAGCGAAAACCAACGCCGTTAACCGATATTAACTATATCTATAGTATTACTGAAAAGGATATATAGAAGTTTATAGAAAAATCTATAAGGCTAAAGTATACGCCTAAAAAGGTTAAGGCCAAATTCCCGGACGAATATAAAGACCTATTTCGTATTGCTAACCCTATAAATATAAATATAATACTAAAACACCGGTTATATAATTATAAAATCGAATTAATACTAGGTAATAAATTATTATATTCAAGGGTAAGGCCTATATTACCCTAAGAATTTAAAATTATTAAATAATAATTTAATAATAACTTCGCAAAAGGATTTATCCGACTTTCAACGTCCGACGTCGCCTCCCTAATACTATTTATATATAAGCCAAGCGGTAGTATAAAGATTTGCATCGATTATAGAAGTATTAATAATATTTTTTTAAAGAATCGTTACCTATTACTATTAATTAAAGAAATTCTAGACGCTATTTATAGGACGAAATAATTTATAAAAGTAGATATTATTACGGTATTTAATAAATTACGTATAATGGAGGGCTATAAATAATTAATAGCCTTTATTACGAGGTTTAAACTATACGAATCTCTAATATACCTATTCGGCTTATTAAAAGTACTAGCCTCCTTCTAGAACTTTATTAATAACGTATTATACAATATTTTAAATATATATACTATAGTATATTTCGATAATATTTTAATTTTCTTAGAAATATATAAAAATTACGTTAAATATATTAGGGAAGTACTATAGTAATTTATTAACGTTAAATTATAAATTAATATTAATAAGTATAAGTTTTATACCTAACGTACAAAGTATTTAGGTTTAATTATTATATTAAAAGGTATTAAAATAGACTAAGAGAAGGTAGAGGCTATTACCTATTAGGAAGCGCTAATATCTAGACGGCAATTGTAGCGGTTCTTAAACTTCGTAAACTTCTACCAATAATTTATCGCTAAATTTTCCTCTATAGCCAAACTTCTATACGAATTTACAAAGAAGATTATAGACTAGTATTAGAATAATAAATATAACTAGGCATTTAAAGCCTTAAAACTTATATTCACAACGGCTCCCGTACTAAAGATCTATAATTAGGAGAAGCTAACGGTAATCGAAATTAACGCTTCGGACTAATCTTCGGGCGGCACCCTATTACAAATATATAACGATAGGGAACTCTACCTAATAACCTACTTCTCCGCCAAATATACGGCAGCCGAATACAATTATAACATCTATAATAAAGAGCTCCTAACCGTAGTAAAAGCGCTAGAGGAATAGAGGCCCGAATTCGAAGGCTCCGCGCAACCCTTCGAAATTATCACAAATTATAAAAACCTAAAGACCTTCGGCACTACGAAGAAACTTATACTATAATATATACGCTAATTAGAATTCTTATTACAATTTAATTTTATAATTAAATATAAATTAGGGTTAATAAACGTACGGCTAAATACCTTAAGCAGGAAGCTAGAACATATCCTTAAAAATATAATAAATAATAAATTATAAATTAGAAAAAAACTATTAATTAATTTAAACCGTTTTAATAAATCCTTCAAGGATATTATAAATATAAAAAATAAAGGAAGGGAATTCTACGTCAATATTATATTGGATATAGGGGAACCTCTAATAATTTATATACTAAAAGGGGAAGGAGAAGGTTATAATAGTAAGGAAGACGGAGAAGATATTAGCGCCGGTATTTATATTAACGACTTAATTCTAAAATCTTATAGTAATTTATTAATAATAACCGATATTATAATAATTATTAAGAATAGTAGCCGCTAATTAAAGTATTTAAAGAAAATTATATATATCCCTTTTATAGAATACTACTTCGTTAATAATAGGGCTATATTTAAGGATAGGGTTATTATACCCCTTAATAACGAAAAAACCCAATTAAAACTAATTTATAGAATTTACGCGTTAATACTAAGCGGCCACCCAAGTAAGGATAAGACTTTAAATATAATAAATTGTACGTACTAGTAGCCGGGTTTAATTACGGCTGTAAATACCTATTATAAAAGGTACCTTTCGTATTCAAAGACTAAACTATTAAAAATAGTACCGGTAAACTTTCTAAAACTGCTACTACTACTTAATACTCTTTAGCGGAATATATCCGTAGACTACGTAATGCTATTACCTAAATTAATAAGGAATAGAAAGGGCGTAACTTATTAATACGTCGCAATAATAATAAATAAACTTACAAAAATATAATATTTTATACTTTATAAAGGTCTAATAATAAAAGAATTAATAGAAAAGTTTATTAACCGTATTTATATATTATATAGTCTATTAAATACTATTATTTCCGATAAAGGAATACAATTTATATCTACTTTCTAAAAGTAATTATTTAATAAGTTAAGTATTAAGCTAAAGCTATTAATATTATACTATAAATAGACTAATAGTTAAATAAAAAGGATTAATATAGAGATAGAATAATACTTTCGCACCTTTATTAATTAGGCTCAAGACAATTAGGTAGACTAATTAATATTAGCCGAATTCTAGGGGAATAACCTATAATCGGCAACTATAGGAATATTACCGTTTTTTACTAATTATAGGTTTTACCCCCAAATAGGGATAGAGCCTACGAAACTACTACCTCTAAACGTATTACTAAAGTAATAGAAGTAAATCTTTAAAGTAAACGAAATTGTAAAGAGGTTTAGGGTAATCTAGGACAAATTAATTATACTCTTAAAATAAGCCTAAAACTACTATAAGGCGGCGGCTAACGTTAATAGAACGGATATACCCAAATACCGGCTAGGAAATATAGTAATACTTAATATAGAAAATTACGCTACGGGGAGGCCTACAATTAAATTGTTACTATATTTCGAAGGCCCTTTTAGGATTATAAAAGCGGATTCGCATTCCTTAGAGCTAACGTTACTAAAGAATATAAAAATCACTTATATTATTAATATATTTCGAATTAAACTATATATAAAAAGGTTACTAGGGTAGGCGGAATTAATAATTAACGTAAAGGCTAACGAAAATATAGTAATTATAAGGACGGACGAATTCAAAGAGGATAAACGCTAGGAATTCGAAATATTATTAAATTATAAGAAAGTCGAGGGCAATTAGTATTACTAAGTAAAATAAACTTATTATCCCCTAAATTAGCAATTAGTAGTAAATTTAGATAGTTATAACAAACTAGTTTAAAAATTTTATAATAGCCGCCCAGAATTAAACCTCCCCCATCCTATCTTTAAAATAGGGTTCAAAGTATAATAAAAGATTAAGAACTCCCCGGCTCCCGAGAACTCTCTAGCGTTATTAAGGATCCTATTACCGGTACCGGCTCTAAATAGACCGGTATAGTAAAATATAAAATTAAATAATAAATAAGAAATTAATAAAAAGAAGAGTTTAAAACTTATAAAGTACGCCCTACCTAGAGTCTCTAGAGCGCAAAATATCCTAAACCTACTCTAAAGGATAGCCCATTTTAATTACGCCTTAATCTCTTACCCTACTATTACTATAGGATTTTTTATAAGTAGGTTCCCCCGAATAGTCACCCTAGACGGATAAAATTAGAGAATTAGAATTAATATAATCTTTAGGATTAGAAAGCTAGAATTAGTATAAAAATAGTAATTATAAATAGGAATCGAATAGAAGGTCTCTATACTATTTATATTAATAACGGTTATATACATTTACACAAACCGCTATATTATAAACGTCTTTATAGTACCCCTTATAGGGCTAATAATAATAGAGGTAGCAAAAGGAGGTTATATAGTACAATTAGAGTAATTAGAAATTATTTACGAGGTATAAGAGGGTTTTTAGACGTAATAATAGATATTTCAATAGAAGGGTTATATTTAATAATATTTTAACTAATATTTAGCTCTTAAATAAGAGTTTGGGCGCTAAATAGCCTCCTATCTTAGTATACGGGTTCGTAGCCCCTAATTGGGCGTACTTGCAGGAGCTAGAAGGAGGCCCACTTTAGTAATAATAATAGCAATAATAATGTAAAATAGTATTTTTCGGCCGCAGGGGCCTTATTTTGAGAGGGGGTAATATTATAGGCATTATTGCCCTATTCTTATATATAGGTGTATATACATATATATTGCATTAGTACAACTAGCTAAGTGCAACTATCTAGCTGCAATACATCCAACAATCTAGGCACGGACTACTATTATATAATATAGTAGCTCTAGTAGGTTATAGACCTACTGCCCCATACCCTATATAGTTCTCGTGCGTACACAGGATTCTCTTCCTGTTCCTCGCACAATAATTAAAGTCTTAGCTTAGTGCTTGCTCGCGCCCCGTGACAGTTATTATACGTAATAAGGCGACCCTTACGGGTATAAGGAATAAATTTGTCGTTTTAAACTTATTTCTATAATTTAACAAAATAATACGCAATACAAAAGTAGGATTATAAATATTTAATAAACAATTTAATTAAAGGTTTAAGAAGGTTAACTATATATAAGAATATTTTATAGGGACTCTAACCGTTAAGATTAGCTTTACTCAGTAGCAGATTCCAAACTCTTACTACCGTAGCGACTACGAAAATCTAGAGATAGGGAGGTATTTTAAATTCGATAATAATAATTCTAAATTTTTTAATAAGAATATAGTTAGCCTTTTCGAAAATACTATTTATTTATAGGGTATAGGCTATTATTTTAAAAATCTCGATACCTTCTTAATAAGACCACTTAATAAATTTACTATTTTAGAAATCTTTTATTAATAAACTAAATTCTAATCTACTATTAAGTCCGATCACTTTAATTTTAAAGCTTATTTAAAATTTAATAAACGTCTTAAACTCTTTAATTTAATTAAAAATATTATCCTTTTCCCTATAAAATTAAACCTAATAAAAATGAGTAACAATATATATGAAATAAACGATATACTTATTGCCTATATAGCTAGGGATATTGTAGGAGACGACATCAATTTTAACAAATTCGAGCGGTTAAATAATAATTAGGGAAATTATTAACTTAGGGATAATATCGGTTAATTTATTAAGAATATAAACTTTATAAAATATATTATTAATTCCTTAAAGCATAATACCTACATCTTTATAAACTTTAAATATTTATTCTTTACCGGCGTATATAAGACGACGGTACATAATTAAATAGTTAATAAAAGCTAGTATATAATAAATTAGCGTAATCTAGTTTTGGTTAAAACCTTCTAGTATTAAAACTAGAAGTACTAGAATATTAGAAACGAAGTTGTATTAGATTTATTATTTTATATTATTAAGAATAATATAGTTAGTCTTTATTAACCACTCTATACTAACGTTGAAAAGACTTCTCGTTGATAAAAGGTTAATTAGTATAGCAAGATAATAATACATATTTTTAATTAGTATCCTCTTAATCGTACCATTAATAATCAGTATAGTAAGTTTAACGTTACTATAGTAATAGGTATAACTAAGATTATTATTGCTATAAATATAAATATTAGGCGTAATAAGTAAGTATAATTCTATAAATTATTTTATATAGTTAAAGATATTATCGGTGGCTCCTAAATCGAATAATATTGAATTTATTATAAAATACTATACTTTAAGAACCTATTGGACTTCAATAAGATTTATAAGGCTATTATAGTATTTAATTGTAGGCTCTAACGAAAACCTTATTTAATATAGAAGAAATTAAAATTAGTAGTACTATAAATAAAGTTACTACGAAGCGCTCCAATAATTAAATTATTAAAATTACTAGAATTACCGGTACTAGAAGTAGCGGCGAGAATACTAATATTCTTAAAGTTCGCCTCCGCCTTAACCTTATTCTTTTATATATTAAGAGCCTTATTAGGATAGTAATACTAGTAGTCCTTTATAGTTGGAATTCGATAATATTTATAAAAGAAATAAACCTAAATATTAGGGATACTTTCTTAATAAATAGGATAAAGAACGTAATTATACTTCTACTTACCCTTACCCTTCTAACCCGATAAAGCTATCGATAAGGTATTTCTAATAGATTAGGAAGTAATAATAATATTGAATTTAGGAACATTCTTCTCAACGTTAACGATAGTAGCGAAGCGGCTTAAAAGCTTCTTAATATTAAGGGTTTTATTAGCTAAATTATTAGCCCATATTATAACTTCGGTAAAATACGAACACTTAACAATATTAAATAAAATCAATATTTCAAATTTATTATTAATATCTAAACCGGATTCTTTAATACAGCAATATAATAAATTATAGCGCTAGATAAAGGAGTTTATAGAATTAAAATTAGAACGCCTTAATAATATATACTCTTCCTAAATATTTATTACAGCCTTTAGAGTAATATAAGCGATCGACGAAAGAATAAAATCGTAAATAATCTTTAGATCGTTCTCTTTTTAATCCTAACCGTAAACGAAGAAGGTAATTTAAATATTCTTATCTTAAATAGTAGAACTAATAATATAAAATACCTTAGCCCTATTAGTACACTACTCCTTATATTCCTTAATACTATTAGACAACTTAAGGATCTCGGTATTAATATATTTGAGGAAGTTATTAATATCGAACGTATAGTATAGGTTAAACTTCCAAAAATTAAGGTTCTAATTACCCTTAAGGGCCTCGAAGTTAATAAGGATATCTATCGTAACTTTAAAGGACTAAGGGATTAATAAAAGAAAGGTTAGAATTATTATTATTAATACGATACAGTTCGCCTTACGAAGCGTAAGGTTAATTTTAGGGTTTTAAAAAGGGATTTCGCTTTTAAAACTTGAAAGTCGATAGATTTTAATTGCGAGAATTTTAGAAGACCTCTAAAATCGCTAGGGATTGATTAGAGATAGCTTCAACGACGTACGCGCGGATAGCGAGGGCTCATAATCTATTAGAAGCGATGGATATAAAGAATGTGTATATGGATTGAACTATTTGGAAAGGCTGGAATCGCTAGCTAATACTGGTGGTTTGGATACGAAGGGTGGTGTGGGGCATAGGGCACAGACCACACTTCCTACAAAATCACTGGCCATTGTAGAATTCCGTCACACGCCATCACTCGCTCATCTTTCTCATCTTCAACCGACTCTACCCATTTGATCACAACAGCGTTTCCAAACCCTTTCAGGCATTCCGTCGGATGTCGATATTCGATGCACAATCTGGGGAACCGGTCTGCCTCCGCCCGCAAGCACGTGGCAGCCATGTTACGTTCCTGGCCCTGAAAGTGGCGACGGGAATCGTGGGGTACCGMGCTTCACTCAGGGACAGCCCAGATGACGAGGATATTTTTTAAACTTCTCTCCACAATTTGTTTCGGCGATATCCCAAACATCATATTGTGCCTTTTGGATATGTGACTGGAGGAGCTGGCTCTTCTGGAACTCATACTTCTGTTGACATGGAATCGCAGGTCACACAAGATGTACTAAGACAGCAGCACGGGTATCGTGACTTGCGACCGACGGTGTCTCTTCCACCACTCCCGTCGCAGGTCAACAAGGCATCCCCGAGAAGAAAGACATAACCAACCAAAGGAGGGACAGACTCTGAAAGCCCAAATGTTTGCGAGAGAGAATGCGACAAACATATGTAAGGTGTGCTTCCATGGCTCACCGTAGTCTTCTCAGGTTCAACTATTCAGCGAGTGACCTATCCGAGTTGGTTCCGTCATCACCATCATCCCGATCATAACGACTGCCCTGAATGAAGATTTTCGATTTCTCCAATGATCCCTCAAAACAGGGTCTTGCAAACGGTTGGCTTGGGCAACGTCAAGCCCCACCTCCGCTACGACGGAACGGGCTACCTTGTCATCCCCCAATCAACAGAGAGGACTTCCTCAGCTTTCTGCTTGGCTACCCTGAAGTTTCAAGGTTACCCGGCAACGGCACTCCGAGCCTAGGATCGGGGTGTTGACCCCCTTACAAGACATACGTCACTCCCGCCAGAGCACTGCCGGGGTGAAACAGGCTTGGCGACACCACCACATCTGAGGACCTCTCACCTCCAAGGTCACACATACACAGCAGGTTATGCCCGGGCCGCTTACACAGCCAAAGGGCAGCAGAGCTTCGGAGCCGTTCCAGCCGATACCCATGGAACAAAGACAGCTTTGTCAAGGGAGCCAGCCACTGAAGACAAGATGCCAAGTCTCATGGATGAGGGCTGGGCCGCAGGGCAGGCCACTCCAGGTGCCTTGCAGTGAGTGAAGGGAGCACTATGTTTCAAGCAGGAAGGGACATTGGAGGCTTGGAATGACGTCGCAGGGCTGCTTCCCATGAGGGATGGCATCACGCCAAGAACCGGAAACATGTTAGACACGATCACAGGCACTTCCGTCCATGATTGGTTGTCATGGTCCCTTCTGGCAGCGTCCATTCAAGATACCAGCCCAACTGAAGCTTCTTTATATCAGCCTTGGTCACCCGCTGCCATCCAGTTGAACTCTCTCCCTTCCTGTGATTACATACCAGCAAACATCTTTGACTTGTCTTTATAAGTGGAGGACGATATACACCAGCGGCTTCAACTTGCCTAATTCTCTTCCATCAAGGTACCTCAGTTACCACCAATCAACCACAACATCACAATGGCGAGGACGGGCTTCTTCCACCATTTCGGCACATTCCTGCTGCTAGCAGCCACGGTGCTGCTCATCGTCACCTGCATTTCCGCCCCTGTCATCAATGACATCTCAATCATGAAGGTGGATCTCGGAAGACTCCATGTGGGCCGTTTCAAGAGGGTAACCTTTGGTACCTTTGGCTGGTGCGAGATTGCCGATGGCCAAGCGTGAGTTACCTTTGATACAATTCTCAGATCTGCATGATACTAAGCTTCTGAACAGTGACTCCTGCTCTTCCTCCCACGTCGGCTACAACCCCGCCAACGTGATGCGCACGATCGAGGGCACCTCCTTCTCCAACTACGCCGAGAACACCACCAAAGCGCTCACCAAGGCCCTGATCTTGCACCCCATCGCCTGCGGTCTCAACTTCATCGCCTTCCTCCTCGCCCTCGGCGCCGGCCTCGTCGGCTCTTTCCTCGCCTCGCTGGTCGCTGCCCTGGCTTTCATCGTCACCGTCGTCATCATGATCATGGACTTTGTCACTTTCAGCATCATCAAGTCGAACGTCAACGACGACAACACCGGCTCTCGCGCACACTGGGGCTCCGCCGCCTGGACCACCCTGGCTGCCGCCATCTGCTCACTGTTGGGCATGATCATCCTCTTCATCACCTGCTGCTCGGCTAGAATTCACAAGAGGAGGAACAGGGACCTCGAGCCTAAGAACGACTACGGGGTTGCCGCTGCTCCTCCTCGCCGCAGGAGGTGGTTCTAAGTCACTGATTGTGACTGAGATGAACGACAGTTCGGAAGACCGGTGTTTGATATTTCAACAGAAAAGAGGGGATGAAACCCATTAATGGGCAACTTATGATACCAGATTTGTGTTATGGATGATTTTATGGGAGGATACGATTTGCGTGATGCGGAATGATACCAAGCTTCAGAGCGTTCTTTTGTCATTTACTTCAACGGCGGTTTAGCGTTCGATTGTAATATCTTAATGAGTTAATGATGAACTATAATTCTTCTTACTTTGATTTGAATCATTCCAATGTTCAGTGTGTTTTGTTGCAGTTTGGGTTTTTTCGTTCATGTCGATACTATCGTAGCACTGTCTAATTGACGACTTTCCTAATTGGGCGATCAATGACTCCACCAATTTTTGTTTCGTAACTCGACGACAATCAGTGAGGGGACCAAACCGGTTATCTTTCCCCTCAACAACATCTTCTTCCATGCCACCTATCCGTCTCTTGGACACCAAAAAAGCTCATTTTCTCAACCTACCTCCAAACATCTCATAATTCATCTTAAGCAAGCAAATCTATTCCCTCTTCCAACAATAACCTCAACATAACGCACCACACCATGCCCCACCAATCCCAACCCTCCCTCTTCACCATCACACAATAATTCTCAACCCCCCAAGCATCACCATTTCACCATAAAAACCCAAAATGCTGTCCAAATCCCGCCTCCGCCGCATCACCACCCACAACCTCCACCACCTCACCTCCCCCCATCTCCTCCTCTCCGAAATCTCCGGCTCCCTCGGAGACCTAGGCACCCTCCTCCCCCTCCTCCTCGCCCTCTCCCTTCAAGGTTCCATCGACCTCCCCTCCACTTTAATCTTCTCCGGCCTGTTCAACATCTTGACGGGGCTAGTTTTCGGCGTCCCGCTACCTGTGCAGCCTATGAAAGCCATCGCTGCCGCGTCACTTGCTTCTGGTCCCACTACTGGTGATGGAAAAGGAAAAGGGAAGTTGGGAACGACGGTGGCGGCGGGGGCATGGGTTGGTTTTGCTGTGCTACTGCTGGGAGGGACGGGAGGACTAAAGAGGGTGATGAGGTGGGTGCCGGGGGCGGTGGTTAGGGGGGTGCAAGTTGGAGCGGGGATGAGTTTGGTGGTGGCGGCGGGGGGTGGGATGTTAAGACCACTGGGGTGGTGGTGGACGCCTGATGGGAATGGGGATGGGGGTATAGGGGGGTGGTTGGATAGTAGGGCGTTGGCGGTGTTGGCTTTTGGTGGGTTGGTTGTTACGTTGGGGCAGCAGCAGTCGCAGCAGTCTTCCGGGCAGAGGGGGAGGAGGAGGGGGAAGAGGATGCCGGTGCCGTATGCGTTGGTGTTGTTCCTGGTTGGGTTGGTGTTTGCCGTGGTGAGGGTTTCTCTATCCAAGGACTCTCCTCAGCAACCACCCTACGATGAACCGACGAATTCGGCTCCCTGGACCTGGATCTGGAACCCCCTTAACCACATCCACCCCGAAGTCTTCCGCTCTCTACTCGACCCCCAGGCTCTAAGCATGGCACTCGCTCAACTCCCTTTGACGACACTCAACTCCATTATTGCTGCTTCGGCGCTCGCTTCTGATCTCTTCCCTCGGTCCTCCTATCCCCAGCTATACGAGTCCCCTCACTCTTCCCCTGACCCATCCCCATCCCCATCCCTATCCTCCTCAGGCTCAGTATCCTCCTCAAGCTCATTACCACCACAAGCCCCCTCAGAAATTTCCAAATCCCTCTCCTTATCAGAAGAAGGCCCAGTCCCCCTAACCCCCCTCTCCCTCTCCATCTCCGCTATGAACCTCCTCTCCGCCCCCTTCGGCTGCATGCCCCTCTGCCACGGCTCCGGCGGACTCGCCGCTCAACACCGCTTCGGGGCGCGGAGCGGGACCTCCATCATCTTTTTAGGGACCATCAAATTCCTACTGGGCTTATTCTTCCCCGGACCGGGGTTGTTGAGACTCCTACAAAAATTCCCGAGGGCGTTTTTGGGGGTCATGGTTTTGGGTGCGGGGGTGGAGTTGGGACGGGTTGGTGTTAGGAGTGTGGAAGGGGAAGAGGAGAGGATGGTGATGTTGATGACTGCGGGGACGATTTTGGCGTTTAGGAATGATGGGGTTGGGTTTTTGGCGGGGATGGGGTGTTATGGGGGGTATAGGGTTGCTGGGTGGATGGGTGGTGGGAAGGGGAGGGAGAGAGAAGAGGAGCGGGGACTGTTGGAAGAGGAGGAGGAGGAGGAAGAGGGGAGGGTTGATGAGGAGAGTCCGCTTTTGAGGTGATTGGGAGTTGATAGGATATCAAGGTGGTGATGCGAGTGGTCTGGAGTTCAAGTTTGGATTTGAGCTGGTTTGATACCCAAATAACATTAGTATTAATTCATGTTTAAACTGATAAGTCACGGTTATAGCACTTGAACATTTATATACAATTTCTCCAAGAGTCGCATTAGGGTATACCCCATTCCACCCCTATTCGCCCTACTCTTCTACAATCACCATCTACACAATACTCCCCGGCGCATGAGGCGGCGCATTCCAACCCCGACTCTTCACCCTTTGCTCCTTCTCTTCCCCCACCCACCACTTCCTCCCCTTCCCATAATACCCACTCTCAAACTTCTTCACCCTCCTCAACAACCAAAAATTATACACCCCAAATAACACCACCGACACCACCACCAAAACCCCTTCCACTACAACCGCCACCACCGCCGGAAAACACCACTTCCCTTCATGCTGCGCATACACACTCGCCAAAGTAGCCAACACACCCGCCAGCCCGTTCAGAAACAGAGGCATATACAGCCTGTTGATCAACCAGACATAGTTCCTCCGCCACCGGATGCCGAGCCAGAGGCTGCCTAGGATTCCGAAGAGCATGCAACTTAGGCTGACGGCGAATAATGGTTCCATGATATGGATATGCATGAAGGATCCAGAAGGCGTATCAGAGAAGGATCCGGTAACGATGATGAACGCAACCAACAGAAGCCAGGTGAAATATGAAACGAGGATGTTATGCAGACGGGGAATCTTGTCGAGGGCGAGAAGCATTTGCATGTAGGGCGTGTTGAGGCGCATTGCTCGGCGTTGGTGACGGCATGGACCTGGAGTCGACAGAAGGGGATGGGGATTGGTGTACAGGGCGGGGCCTTTGATGGGGTTTCTCATGGATACGTCGCCAGTAGATGGAGTTTGTGAGGGTATCCTGAGCGGTGGTAGGGAAGGAGTGTCCTTCCGGGGAACGGGTGGTCGAAGTGAAGTGTCTTTCGGGGGAACAGGTGGTGGTGGTGCGGTCAAGGGTTTCGTGCTTGAGACACTAACTGCTGTGCTTGATGCCAGATAATGGGATGGTGTTGAAATTTCGGATCCGGAATAGGAAGGTTTTGGTGTCAGGGCTGGAGTGGGATCGATCCTGGGAAAGAGGTTGAGACTGGAAGTTTGGCGAGGCATAAGAGGGACGGAGGAGCTTCGTGGCCGGCCTTGACGGCGAGTTGTCTCGGCTGGCCTTGATACTGAAAGAGGCGGTGGCTTTAGGTAGCCTAAGTTTTCTTGATCGCGGAAGGCATCGAAAAAGGGGCCGGTACGGGGTGGAGGACGGGGGCATGGTGGCCTGTTGCGTGACTGGGCTCCCGTAGACCAGTTCTCCCGTAGTGCCGGTTGAGAAGTGACATTCCGAACAGTTGAGGAGAAACTCTCTTGGTGACTTTTTGGTGCTGTGTCGCCATAACTTTCGACTATCTCGTTATAGACCGAGGATGACCGAGAGTGGTCTTCCAGAAAGGTGAAATGTCCGGCCTGGGATAGTTGTGTTACTGGGGTATCTCTTTGCCTCGTTTCGTGTTCGGGGCCACACATGGCGTGCACAATGTGTGTCTGAGGGCGAGAAGCTCGGGTATCCATTTCGAGGGCACAAAGGGCTAAAAGTATCGGGCTATGGTCACACAGATAGTCGACGACAGGAAACCTGGTGATATGAAAATACATATATATATATATATATAAACATGAAACTATTCTCTCGATTTCCCATGGGCCCGTAAATAGAAGATATCGAAGTATCAGGAGTTGCACTTGCAACATCAGTCTCACCAGTGCTGAACAAGCGGCGCAGTTAATACGCAGATGTCGACATTGTGGTGTTGACATTCCTTAAACATACAAATACAACCTAGGGGCTATGCGGCTCTACAGATTGTGTGGATGGGTAGACTTCCACTTGGGGGACACTATTATTTGCGACGTGAAGGAGTAACTCCGAGTAAGAAGCTGTATGAGCTGACGAGGAGATAGTAAGGTGATTTTGTTGGGTGTCTTCAAAACGCAGGTTTCCATGCAGGCTCAGCTTCCCATTTGGTTGAGGCTGGGTTGGGGGTGGCACGGTGAACTGGTGATGATGGTACCCATGGTTGCAACCCTCATTCATGCTTTCGTCAGGTTCAAGCCGGTGTGGCTATAGCACGTTTTCACGTTGTACGCGCAACAGTGGCGCTGACAACACCATGCAAGGCACTCGCCTCCTTCTTGGTTCCAGTTTTCTGCAAGATAGCCGCTCAGATACTGCTGTAGATGAAGAACAAGTGGACGTAAAGCTAAAGACAGAGGACGGATGTGGTTGTCGGTTCTCGATGAGTGTCGGACCCGGAAAGGTGAAGTCACGGAGGATGGGCCGATCATCAAACGGTCCGGTCCTTGGTGGGTCCGGGGAGGGGCCGGAGGGAACTGGCTCACTCGGTACATGGGAATGCACTCTGCAAATTCCATCATGCTCGCGAATCCGAGACCGAGCAGGAAGCATGATATAACTGAATAAATGTTCATGGAGACAGCCCTTCATTTGAAAAGAGAAAGAGCGAGAGGGGTCAAAAAATCGGGTGACAACCATGAAGTTCAAAGTTATGGAACGGAAGGAGTGAATGTCCAAAGACCGAGAAATGGAAGGTGAAGGCGGGAGACTAGCGTAGAGTAGGAAAGAGTCAATGAGAGTTTGCGTTAAAAGTGGAGGATGATGAAAAGAACGATGGAGCTCAGGTGGCCGGCGCTGCAACGGTGCGGGGATCCCGGAGGTTAAGCAGCCAATCAGGAGCCCTGCCTGCTTCCCACGACTTCAAAAAAAGTTTGGACTCCACAACAAGCAAGGGTGGAAAGTCAGCCTTTTTCAGAAAGTTACGCCAACCGCAGGCCACTCCAACCAGAAGCAGGCAATTGCAGCGCAATCGTAGACAACCGGCGACGAGCGTGACAGGCTCAACACCTGCTGAATCCGCTGGGGAAGGGACTTGTACGGGACTGTCCTTACACCCGGACCCGATTCGTCTGTCATCCGATTGACTGACACTCTTTTGTTCCACTTTGCTCACTCTAAACCAGGAAGGCAGAGAGCAGTCGATACAAGGCTGGACTATCACAAGGAAGATTGTATCTTTCGTCACGTACGTAGAGGGAGAGAGCGAGAGCGAGGGACGCGCTACGGATTGCGGATTGCGCATTAGGACTATTACGCGGACCCTTTCCCGTCCAGTCGCAGTTGCAGTTGTCCAACCTGTGCTAGCAAGCGGTCCCGTCTCCGGCTCCAGTCCCCGTCCCATCGTCAGGTCCTGGTCAATCTTTGCCGTCATTCCATCTTCCGCCCTGGCGCCTTTTGAACTCTCTCCGTCACCCATCGCATTGCGAATTGACAAACTGGCACACCTCGGAGCCGGCCTCGACCTGGGCACCACCACCACCACCTCGCGCTGTAGGCGAAGGAGCTTGTTATCTCGGAGCAAGCGATGACTTCGTCCGCACCCTCAGGCGCCGAGAGCGCTCAACCGCTACCGCAACCGCAACCGCAACCACAGATTCAACAGCAACAGCAAGAACAGAAACAACAGCCACCACCACCACCACCTCCACCTCCACCACAGCCAGAGCCCCAGCCGGCCCCCCCTCCGCCAGATGCCCCTTCCCAGTCACAACCGCAGCAGTCGTCATTACTACAACCGCAGTCACAGGTCCTCGATGCTCCTGCTCACAAGCTCGATTCCATTGCCCTCGAAAACGGCATCGGCTATACCCTCAACTCGCCCCCGCGACCTGCCATTTCTCCTCTAACTGATCCAGTCCCCGACCCTCGTACTCGCGAACCTTCCGTACAACCCCTTGAAAGCGAACTCGAGACGAATAATGCCGCCGACCAGCCCAAGACGAACGGCAATGCGCACTCAAACCCAACGAATCGACCGAACACAGACCTCAAAGGTGGCAGGGACACCCCGCAGGCCACGGGCGTCGGGGCAACTGCAGGTGCAGCAGTAGGAGGAACAGCAACCGTAGCAGGAAATTCTACAACTTCAACTTCACACTTCTCAGGTCTCGCCATGGACGGAACATCAATGGCTCCCTTCAACCCTCACGTACCCCCAGCGGTCGACGGCATAGGCAGCATGGACTTCCCTTCTTCCACCATGGATCTCCTCCAGTCCCAGAGCGGCCATATTCTCATGAGCTTCCTCCAGTCGCTCTCCGCAACCAACCAGCAACAACAGCTACAGCAAATACCTCCCCTCCCGCCAAATACCGTCCGTCCGTCGCAGGTCTCGCTGGCCCAGATGCAGCTCGATCAAGCCAATGCCACTCATCTGCCACATATAACAGCCCAGGGGGGAATCCAGCCACCCGCCGCCGCCGCAGCAGCCGACGCTTCGCTCGAGTCCTTTGCCAGACTAGAATTCGCCGACGGTGTCTTCCAGATGACAACCTATGCCCTCATCATCGGTCGTGACCAACGTGCCTGGAGGATAGCAAAGAGAGAGGAGCGTCGCGCCGAGCAATACCAGCGACTGAGAGACGAGTACGAGGCTCAGGGCTTAAACCCACCTGCTCCCCCTTCTGCGGACGCTCGCCGATTCTCAAAGTCATATATCAGTGAGGAGGGCGGCATGTTGGGTCCCGAGTCAGATGACGAGGAAGATGAGGAGGGACGCCCGTCAGATAACCGGGCCCCGAAGAAGCGGAAGATGAACGGCGGTGTTCCTATACCTGTGGATTCGTTTGGTGAAGCCGAGAGCAGCTCGATGCCTGCTGACCAGACCACCGTTGATGATGGAAAGGGCCCTGTGTCCAACAGACAATACGTCTCGCATACCCCAGGAGCTGCAGCTGTTAATCTCAGCGCTCTCCGACCCTCTCCACACCACACACCTTTCCTGGGTATTCATTCTCCAGGTCCCAACATTGCTGCCAAGACAAAGGCTATCTCCAGAGAACACTTGAAGATTCAGTTTAACTCCCAGGCTGGCGTCTTTGAAGCCATCCCTCTGCACAAAAATGGCTTCTTCTGTGAAGACGTCCACTACAGCCACGACAAGGTGGTTCTCAAAAGCGGAGACCGCCTTCAAGTCAAGGATGTCGAGTTTGTCTTCATCATCAACGGTGTAGCCGATGGCAAGACTGGTGCCGAAGAGTATGAACCAGAGGAGACACCTGCGAGGAGGTACTCAGAAGGCGGAAAGGAGATGAGCTTCGATTTTGAGAGTATTCACGACGTCGACAGGCGTAGCACCAGTCCTGAAGATAATGAAGTGCCGATGTCCGTTGATCCTGACCGAGACGACAGCCAAAGTGAGCTATCAGAACCTCCGGACGAAGATATCCTCCTGCCCGACGCGCCGGATCATGTCATGGAAACGGTTGAGAAGGAAGAGGTCGAAGAAGATGACGAGGATGAAGCCCGGTCTCAGTCTCAGTCTGTGAAACCTGAGCCGAGGCCAGAATTCCCCGACATGTCCAGCGTACCACTTATGGACCCTCCCAAGAAACGAGGTCCCGGAAGACCGCCCAAGAACGGCATCATGTCCAAGAGGGAAGAGAGACTTCGGAAAAAGCAGGCCATGGAGCTTGCCAAAAAGAACCAACCGCCTCAGCCGCTTGGCGAGCCGCCGGTCAAGCGCAAGGTCGGTCGACCGAGGAAGCACCCTCTTCCTGAGGATGCCCCGGATAGACCCGAGAAGCGCAAGTACAAACCACGCAAGAAGAATGGAGAAGAGGGCGATGCCTCTGACGCCGAAAAGACCACCAAGGAGAAGCGGCGCGAGAAACCCAAGACGCCTCCGCTCGAGCTGCGCAGGGAGGATTATACCGAGGAACAGCTGCAGAAGCCAAACAAGAACTACGGCGTCCTGATCGACGAAGTTCTGTCTGCCGCACCGGACGGGCTCACACTCAAGCAAATCTACAAACGAATTCAGTTGAAATATCCGTTCTACTACTTCAACGTGGATACCAAAGGGTGGGAAAGCAGTGTCCGGCACAATCTCATTGGGAACGATGCATTCAAAAAGAACGAGGAGACTCACCTCTGGAGCCGCGTCCCCGGAATCGATATTGATGCTGGAAAGAAGCGCAAGGCACCCTCCCCTGACCACGCCTCCTCCTTACATAACTTCGGCCAGCATTATGCACCGCAACCCATGCCTCCTCATCCTGGCATGTACCACGGAGAGCACGGGGTCCAACAAAGCTATCATCCAGGCACTATGGGCCAACGACCTAGCTATGTCACTACCGGACAGCCAGGAGTCAGCCAACACCCGCCTCAGCATCTTCAAACTCCCCAGCCCGGCGTTCCACCTCAGCAGCCTCCCCGGCCAGCCTACCAGGCTGCTGCTCAAACAAGTCCACCAGCACAGGCCCAAGTGTATGGTACGCCGCCGACCGCAGCACGCCAGATGTCAGGTACACCGGCCGCGACATATTCGTCGCCATACGTACCAAGGCCTCCCATGCCTACTGTTGCGGCACAGTCTGGTGCCACTCCCCACAGCATGGCAAGACAGCATTCTCTCCCGGTCAGTGGGCCAAGTCAAGTAAACGGTGTTCCACGGGTCAATCCACCACCCACTACTGCACATACTGGAGTACCGGTTGCCGGCGGGGCTAGGCCGGCTCAGCAAGCTACACCAACAACGAATACCACGTCACCAGTGCAGCTCAGTCCAGTTATCGCGCCAGAGCTCATCTCATGGCTTGAGAGCTTCAAGGTAACGGTTGAAAAACTGGAATACATCCAGAAAACGTCAAAGTTTCCGCAGATCCTCGCCATGTCTGTTATCAACCGTGGCTTGAAGTTAACCACAAAAAGCATGATACCTGATGAGGAATCACTAGAGTTGGTTGTGCTCCGTGTCTTTGAGGAGCGGATTCAAGGCACCAGCCACAAATCGCTTGATCCAGATCTGCTGCAGACTCTACTCACCTTTAAGGCCACCATGGTGAGCACTTTGGAGGCTAAACTGGACTCACAGAAGGCCGAGTGCTTGGTTCTCTCAGCTATTGATCAGGTTCTCGGCTTGGCTGACAAGACCATTACGCGAGGAACGGAGTCTGAGATGCGGGAGTTCAATAACGCTGAAAAGGTTTTGATTCCTGCTATCAAAATGAAAGTGGCAGAATGGCAACGGAAACAGGTAGCCGCAACACCACCAGCACCAGTTCATGCGACAGCAACGTCAGGCGCACCACCCGCAAACCATCATACGATGCCCCCTGCGACAGCTCCTGGCGCGGCTCAAAGAGTCGCTACACCGAGCGCGACCCAGCGAGTCAATCCGCCGGGCGGCATTCCTTCGGCAGTGCCTAGAACTATCACGCCCGCAGCCCCCGCTCCCGCTCCGGCCCCATTGCTTCCTAGAGCTCCACCCACCTCCGGGCACCCTATCGCACCGTCGACGGTTAACCACACGAATGCCGCAATGGGAGCTCGACCTGTGACCGCCGCTGTCCCAGGGCCTGTACAGCCGGGGCCCCATATGGGTGTTCACGCGGCGGCTGCTACGGGAGTCACTGCCCCTGTTTCTAGAAGCCCGCCTGTCACTCATGGTGTCAGTACTGCAGCTCCAACTACCATGCCACGGAGCAATCTGGCTGCCTCTGTCCCAACAGGTTCGATGGGCCAACAGGCTTATTCCGGGGCACCAGCGGGGCCAGGGAATGCATCCATCTCCAGAGCTCCTCCTTCCACTGCGGCCCCGGCTGCTCCATTTACCGCGCCGACGTCTGTCCCGCCGGTGTCTTCCACGGTTCGTCAAATGTCTTACGTGCCAACCGGCCCTCCGGGCTTGACAGCGCCTCCCACAGCTTCCTCGGGAGCGACCGCCGGGTATGCTAGACCTGCCAATGCTTCCACAATGCCAGCATCCACCTCTGGACAGGGGGCTATGACATCGGCTGTCCCTCATGCTGTACCTTCACCAAGACCATCGTCTCTGACAACTGGTCAAACGGGAGGTCCTGCGATTGCCCCTGCCTCAATCCCAAGGCCTGCATCTGGGGTCTATAATCCTCCAGCATCATCGCCTGCGGCTTCCAGTCAGAAGAGTATGCCATCAGCACTTCCGACAACTGCTTCTGGGGCCGTCTCATCAACTGTATCTGGCCTTACGGCGACTCCTTTGCCGCCATCTTCCGCTCCTAGATATAGCCCGCCCAACCACGCCACATCGAAAACTCCAGCAGCAGCTATCCCTCGAGCTCCTTTGCCGGCTGCTGCATCAGTGTCTGCTCCATTCACCGGCCAGCCGCCAATGCCTGCGCCGGCATCTGTACCCACACCGCCGACAGGTGTAGCCTCTCAAGCAGCTCAGCCACTTTCTCAGCGAGTCGGTCCAGCTCCAGCTATCTCTGGTTCTACTCCAGCTACTCAGGCTGCTTCGACTCTGTCTTTGGCGCCTGCTGCTTCGGCTCCTGCCACTCACGCAGCTGCCCAACAACCTGCTGCTGCCCGGGCTCCGATCACTTCAGCTCCAGCTGCGCATTCGATTGCTCAGCCGGTCGCCCGGCCGGTTGCCCATTCCCCTGTCCAGCCGGTTGCACAACCTATGACTTCTAGTCAGGCTTCCACTGCTGCTCATCTAGTCGCACAGTCGGTTCCTCGGCCGGTGGCGGCTGTGGGTGCGGCTCAAGTTGCTTCAGCACCTGCTGTTACACAGCCAGTTGCACAAGTAGCTCCTTACCCGGCTCCTTCATCGCTTCCCCAGTCGCTTCCCCAGGCGGTTCCCCAGGCGGTTCTTCATGCGGCTCATCAAGCAGCTCACCAGGCTCCTCACTCAGTTCCTCAGCAAGTTCCTCAGTCGGTTCCCCAGGCGGTTTCTCAGGCGGTTCCTCAGGCGGTTGCTCAGTCGGTCCGCCAGTCGGTTCCCCGGCCGAGTACTTCAACTCCTGCCCCCACTACTCAACCAGCCCCAGCTTCTCCAGCTGTTTCCGTGCCCAGACCCCCAGCTCCTCCTGCCGCTCAGCCCGTTGCTCCGGCTCCGGTTAGTTCCACTCCGGTCCCAGCCACAGCAGCTCCGGCCCCAGCTCCTACTCCTGTTTCGGCTGCACCTGCTGCATTATCTTCGGCTACGAATCCCGCTCCCGTTTCCGCTCAACCTCAACACCAAGTAGTGGGTCAGGCTCTGGCACAGCAGCAGAGACCACCAGCACAGGCTTCGACCCCGGCTACACCGAATACTACCTCTGCGGCGCCTCCTCCGCCACCTATCCAAGCTCCTCCACCTCCTCCACCTCCTCCGCCACCTATCCAAGCTCCTCCACCTCCTCCACCTCCTCCGCCGCCTACCCAAGCTCCTCCGCCTCCGCCGCCTGCTGAAGAAGCTCCACCTCCACCACCTCCCCCACCTCCGGCGGAAGCGCCTCCCCCGCCACCACCAACTCCTCCAATGCCGACTCCGGCAAGCGGTGCTTCTTAGCGATGGATTTCCGGGTTACAAGAAGATGCATGTATTGTTTTGGGAGAGAAGTCAAGGACGTTAAGCATGGTTATGTGAAGGGTGAAGAATGGAAATCATGGGATTGTTGGCATCTGTCATTGTTATTATCTAGCGTTATCTATTCATACGCACACTACTGCGAGAGGCGTTATTGCGGTTGTCGCTTAGTACTTTGATACCACAGGAGGAATGGAAATGGAAATTGGACGAAAAAGGATTTTTATGATGTCAGAACAAGCTTTGATATTGGGTCTTTCCTCATTTTTACTACTCTTTCTCGTTCCTTGATCAGATACACACGCACGCATCTGGTTAGGTTGTGATGATGATGATGATACAAATAGTGGGGAGTTGTCGGATATATCCTTATTCGGATTAATGAGTGTTATGGTATTTTATGATATGATATCGGCGGATGCTACGGTAGAGAAAACAGACACAGCCGGACCGAGACCTGATGACAGGTTATGAAAAGGAGGGGAGTTAGACAAAACAGGTACCTACCGAGTGACCACAGGCGGGAATTACACACAAGCAATAGACTTCTATCATCATTCCACCATTTCTCTTCCTTCGTTCGATGTTGTTATTCGATTGTGTTTTGATATCCTATCCATACCTCTAGATAGTGATCAACCATAATCTCCTTGTAACCTATGTCTCGTCCACTCCCTATCCAATCCAATTCTTTTCAAAGTTTGCGGAATCTCCCACAACGGATAAAAAAACAGCCTTACAGTATTGGAGTTGGGAACATAGAACTACATAGAGGGATCCCATTTATCACACAAAAGAAGTAGTAGAAACTCCTCACGAGGGAGGGAACCAAATCATCCGAGATTTGACTGACTGACCGACTCACTCATGTGCAGAAAATGCCAAGTGGGAACCGGGAAGAGCTAATGTGTTGTTTGTTTACCGTGCGTAATGGTCTAGTTTTGGGGTTTGTGAGAGGTCTTGGTTGAGTGAGTGAGTGACTGTTTGGATTGAACTGGACTTTATGGGCTGGGCTGGGCTGGGCTAAATCTGGAAATGTGTGAAAGAAACTTGGATGTTGAGGGAACCGAAAGGGTTGTTATCGCGGACTTTGACGGCCAGTTTTAGTGTTGAAAATACTGGTTTATTTCTATGTAATACCTTTTCAAATGTCTATCAAGACTTGGGCCATCTAGGGTGGTGGCTTCCACTCGTTAACGTCCAATCTAGCTTCATGTCCTTGACTTCCTTTCTTGACTATCTATCCAGTCTTTGAAGACCATCTAGGTGACTTCCACTCAGCAATGATCAAATTTCATCTTTTAATCTTTGCGAGTGATTGAGTGATTGATTGCTTGATTGTTCCCTCTCTAGTCTAAACATATGATACCTAACCCTCCGTCCATCATCCCTTTTAAACAAGCCATTGTTGCCCAGAAAAGACGCTTCCTAGAAATCTATGCAACCGTGAAAACCAACCTACTTATTTAATGGTAGTAGTGATTGTTGAACAAGAAAAACAAAAACCAATGCGAGCCGTATTGCTGTTGCCATATGTAGGTAGTAGCTAGGCCTAGAAGAATGTATCGCTCTTCATTCCTTGTAGAGTCTTGTTTCGCCAAGTTAGGAGCAGCTGGGACTCCCTGTCCCGGATGCTTCTGCCGTTGTCTTTCTACGGCATCGTGTTCCATGAAGGCGCAAGTCTGACTGACAAGAGAATGGCTTTTTGCAGTGTGAACACAGAACAAAGCCATACTTGGTAGCATTTTTCTGGGCAAAATCCTGATGTATAAAGGATAGATGTCGCTTTACCCGCGTTTCATCCGCGAATGGCTTTTGGCAGATCGAACATAGAGGAATGCCATACTTGGTAGCATTTTTCTGGGCGAAATCCGGATGTGACAAGCACAGATGTCCCTTCAAAAGCGAGTATTCATAGCCAGTTCGTGGACAGACCGGACAATCAAACTGGCCGATGTGACGTCTCTGCCTGCGCCGGTCATCATTGTTTCGACCGTGTAGAAAGGCATCTGAAGTTTGGTCGGCAGCATCGTTATCGGTGATCTCCTGAGTCTGACTCTACTCTGACTCTGAGTCACCGTCCATGCCCAACAATGTCTTATCAAGATCATCCAAGTCTTCCTGATCCTCGGCGTCCCGTTCACCATCGTCATTACCGTCGGCATCATCCTCGACGTCATCACCCTCGCCTTCACCGTCGCCTAGGCCAAGTAGAGCCTTGTCGTCGTCATCCAAATCATCGACATCGTCCATGGGCGTATCGGCATCATTGGTATCGGCGGTATCCTGTCTCTGGATGCCGTTTGTCTTGCCGGTGCGAAGAATTACCGGCTTGTTGGCGGGCACGTAAGCACGACGATGGGCATTACGCTCCATAATCTCAGCCTCGTCCTCAGTTTCCGCCGGATCGATGTCGTGCTTGGACGGCGAGCCCTCCCCGTCGTCTTCGTCACCGTGGCCTTCACCATCGCCGTTGGCATCTCCATTAGTGAGCTTTGGCCGCTTGATCGGCCTGACAACGCCGAGGTCCGGATCATTGGACTCCTCCCACCGGCTGAGTCGGCGCTGGGCGCGCCTTAATGAGGCCGAGTACGAGGCGAACTCCTCTCCAAAGTCATCTCCCTCGTCTTTAAGCTGGCAAAGGCCAACGAAGCCTTTCTCGCGGAAGGGGTAATTCTCCCCGAATCCGGTGTAGTTCACGGCCCCTGCGAGGAGAGCCTGCTTGTTGTAGTTAACGGTCTCCTCATCCTCGCTATCGCTGAAATCAGCCCATTCCTTGGCTTTGTCGAGTCTGTTGACCACACGAATAATGGAGCCATCGACGCGACGCTGCTTACGGCTGCGGTGGTGGCTTCGCCTAAGTCCTCGGTCGAGAATCCATTCAACGCGTTGAGATCTGTTGCGCTCGACAGCAAGCTGATGCGCGGTCGGTGGACGAGGCTTCCGGTGCACAACACCTTCGAGCATCTGCCCACCAGCGGGTGATGAGCCTTCGAAGATCTGATACTTTAGGGAGTTGCCACCCCTACGGTTAGTAGTTTGTGGAAAAGCGGCAGGATGCCTACCGACTAAAGCTCTAGGCGGCGGAGTGGATCTGATGCTGTCCAGGTCGCTATCAACCTTGGAAGGCCTGATTCGGGGAAGGATGCCAGTTGTAGGACCAATCTCATCACCAGCAGGGAAGCCACGGCCTCTGCCACCTTTTCTAGTTTGGCTCTCGACCATGAACTGCTGATCTGCCTCAATGATCTTGGCTCGCATTTTTTGCTTGTCCAAGCCGAACTTGATTTCTTCGTCGGGATCCTTATTTTCGGCTTCCTCTTCCTCTTTCGTCATCTCTACCAGATGCGGTACGCCCTGGTTTGCAACGTCAAGACCATAGTCGACACCTGCTCCGAAGGGATTCTCATCGCAGCCCTCCTCAGTGAAGTCGGACTCGAGGTAAAACCACATGAGCCATAGAAAGGCACGAGCGCGGCTGGTGCTGGAATAGTTGGTCTTCATGATCAAGTCATGGAACTCTCGGCCAGGGGGGAAATGCAGCTCGGCGATCTTGCTAGCCTGTTGGCAGATGACGAATAAGAGATTGACGGGGTTTGTCCTAGGTACGTGGGTGGCGCGTGCCTTGATTGCGTCGATAGAGTTAGGCTCATCCCTATCTTCCGCGCCTCCTTTGAGGATAGATTTTAGACGGGGAGCATCTTGTAGTTGCTTGTACGCATGGGGGTCTTGCTGGGCCTGGAGCGAAGGGATAGCATGGTATGTACGGAGCTGTGCACGCATTTCGGGAAAGACTGTGGAGGAGATTGTTAGCGACAAGGAAGAACAAGGCGGATGTCCCTCGAGAAACTTACAGTTGAGTGTCGTGTTCATACGACCAATGTTGACGAGGAGGCAGACCATGGCCATTCCTTTCGCGGCATCACGATCACTAAGCAGCTTGTCGCGAAGGACTTTTGATGTCTTGCTACTCCTCGACATTGTGTCGATGTAGAGATCGGCAAAGCACTGCTTGCCAATCTTGTCGGGTTCGTAGCTGTTGGTGAAAACCTTTTCCTCGTTGTCGAACACGGCCTTGAGGAAGTCGTACTGGATGTCTTTTCGCCAGAGCGGTTCTCCGTCCTCCTTTTTCAGATGCCTGATCTTTCCAATAACGTTGGTCCCTGATCCATCATCTCGACCACGTCCTCGCTTCCCACGAGGCAGCCTGGACTCGCCTGGTTCGGGGGTGGCAGCCATGGTAGCGTCGTTGTCCTCAGTTACGCTGGCGGCAGTGTGAGAAGACTTCCCGGGTTGGTGGGCGGGGGAACTGGGAGTGTCGACATCTGACAGTGCAGGAGAGGCAGCACGAGAGCTGGGTGAGGCGGCCATGGCTTTTATTTAGCTGGGAGAGCGCGGGTGGCTCTCGGGTTGCAGGTTGCTGTAATCGAAAATCGGTTTGCCCGTCGGAGCTATTCGGTCTGACCCTGCTGACGAATGCTGAAGTACGGCGGGTATGACGAAGGGGCTAGACAGCAAGCGCCCGGCGGAAAGCGCAGTACACGCAGGTTTTGGTGGGTGATGGACCGTTTGTGGTTTCCTGATGGGGCTGCAGAGTCCGACCGCAGACTGGGCGCGCGCGCGCAGGGAAATCGCAGGAAACGGCAGCAACCAGCTGGAGTTGATGCGCGATAGGAAGGAGGGGATGAATGAATCTCGCGATTATTTGTCTAGAGTGTCGACTATGCTGATGATGCCGATTGCCGATCGCACAGAAATGGCCGAAGCGTGCGTTGATTCACAGAGGCAGGTGGTGAAGGAGATGGCGATGCAAACAAATCATGACTTGGTGGGCAGCCGAAGAAATTGCGAGGTCTGCGAGGGAGGAGGAGTGGTGGTGGGAGTGGTGTTGGGAGGAAACGGAAAGGGATGAAGGGATTGGCATAGCTGAGTGAATGGGAGGCACAAGCAGTAGGAGTTGGCGAGAACGAGGAAGGAACACGGAGAAAGAAAATACATTTCAACCGACATGATGCTAGCAGCTTCCCCTTCCAGGTTTGTGCCGTGACCGTGACCTGACAACGGGATACCTGACGGGATGGAATACCTGGGGCCGACCGTGCTTTCCATCTGACATCGACTTCTCCAATCTCCAGCTTCATCAAGGAGTATTCGAATGGCTTGTTGGGGGCGTGCCCCTAATTCTCGCAATTTCTGACCATCATCGTCAAATTGTGTGGGCGCTCGGAAGCCCCGTGTGTGTGCATCGTCGCGTCCTGTTTTGGCCGGCAAAAAATGGGTGTCGCCGAGTGTCGCAGGTGTCGATGCCTGCTTCTGGCGATCGAGCCGTGTGGGTGCAGTGGGTGAGCGTTCGCCCGTTGCCCGTTGCCCGTCGCCCATCGCGGTCAGTGACGTTTCGACCCTGGACCCTTGGCATCCACATCAAAGAGTGACCACCAAACGCGGTTATCTGTTGTGCCGCCAAGGCCTTGGGACCCACTCGTGTAATGGCCTGAGCTTTACAACCAAGTGACTATGGATTTAAGCATTGACACCTGATCGTGAACGCATGTTCGTGATGCCGGTTGCTGTGCACTTCCAGTTCATCCGGAGCAACATGCCGGTTTATGTATTTCCGACCTACTGCATCGAAACGTGATCGGATTGCTCTCCCGAATCCGAGATCCATAGAGAAATAAATCATTGCCTTTGTGCAACTCAATCTCCACGATCATCGTCAATCGTGTGTTCTTAGCAAAGATGACTTAGGGAGGGACATGCTTAACTGGGGCTGGATTAGGTAGCTGTAGCTGTAGCACCACCGTGTATCCGAGAGGGGTTCCTATGACAACACACGCAGCACAATAGACTTTCCTTCTTCTCAACACTCACTTTCCTCAAAAAATCCATATTCCTCAAACTGTTAAGTCCTGATCATGGCCGGCGTTGCAAAGATTCCTGTAATCGACATCGATGATGACAACCAAGACCAGGCTCAAGTGGCCAAGGAGCTGGTCGAGGCCGCTATCGAACATGGCTTCATCTATATAAAGAACATGGGCAAAGACATTCCCGTGGAAGACGTCGATGCTGCATTCGAATTGGTATTCCATCATTGTCGTTCCACGCTTTCGAGAAAGAAAATACTAATGTTAAAACACCTCCATCCAGGCCAGGAAGCTGTTCAAGGAGACGCCCGTGGAGGAGAAGCAAGCATGCACCATTCAAAAAAACAATCGGGGTGTACGTTGACATGTCTATATACCATGTCTCGTCTTATGTGACCATATTCGACGATAAAGACCACAGACTAACCATACCATGACCTCCAGTGGTCAGCCATGCACTACGAAACCCTCGACCCCAAGAACCAACGTGCAAGTCACCACTCACCCATCCACCACCACCTCACTCACTAACCCCCCTCTCTCCATCCAGGTCGGCGACTTCAAAGAAGCCTTCAACTTCGGCGAACCCTCCCCCCTTGGTGAACTCCAACAACCCATCCCCCCAACCATCTCCTCCGCGCCCTTCATCTCCCGCTTCCACACCCTATGCCACCACCTCTCCCTCCGCCTCAACACCTTACTGGGCATCGGCCTCTCCGTCTCGCCCCCCGATTTCTTCACTTCTGCTCACTTGCGCGAGAACGGCGCATCCGGTACCATCCTCCGATTACTCTATTACCCTGCCCAGGCTTCTATAGCTGCAGAAGAAAAGGGGGATGGAGATGTGCGCGCTGGTGCGCATTCTGATTACGGAAGTCTCACGTTGCTTTTCAGACTGGAGGGTCAGGCAGGGTTGGAAATACAGACTAGAGAAGGGGAGTGGGTGCCCGTCCCAGTGTGTCCGCCAGGGACGGAAAATGATCCGCAACCGCCTATATTGGTGAATATTGGGGATTTGTTGAGTTATTGGACTAATGGGTTGTTGAGGAGTACGGTGCATCGGGTTGTGTTCCCGGGAGCGCAAGCGAACGGGTCGGGGCAGGAAGGTAAGGGGGGAAACAACGTGGTGGAAGGGGAAACGGGAGGGGGAGAAAGGTATAGTATTGCTTACTTTTGTCATCCTGTGGGGACGATGAAGTTGGAGCCGGTGCCTAGTGAGAGGGTGAGGAAGTTTGGGGAGGAGCAGAGGGCGAAGGGGAAGGGAGGGGATGGGGTGAATGGGGATGGGGATGGGGAGAGGAAGATGTTGACTGCTGATGAGCATTTAAATATGAGGTATGTTTTTTTTTTTTTCACTTGTCACTTTCTCTGGTTGGTGTGAATGTGTGTCACTTGCTAACGGGTTTTGTGTGGGATTTTTAGGCTGCAGGCGAGCTATCTGAAGTTGTATGAGGATGAGAAGAAGGAGTGATGATTTGGTTGGTATGATATAGATGAGACCGGACTCCAAATTTATCAGCGGCTAGCAGCTACCCAAGATGATGTCGCAAGAGGTTCAATCAAGCGATGCGTACCAGGAACCTATATCGACCCAAAACAATGCAGCTATCAAACTCCTCACCAACTATCAATACGACCTTGACCTTCCCTTCCAGAAATGATATAATCAATCCCATCCCACTCAACCCCAACAAATCCAATAAACCACCAACTAATAGTAACCCTCCGGGTATCTCCCAACACAAGCCCCCCCCCCCCCCCCCCCCCCCCCCCCCCCATAAAAAAAATCAAGTCAAACCAACCCAATACTTCCTCCAAATACTCCCGCTCCTCCTAATATCAAACTTGATCCTATCCCACTCACCACTCTTACCGCACCTCTCTTCCTCCTCCTTCAAGTCCTCCAGAACCCTCCAATCATACACCGAGATATGTCTCGGTTCGCCATTCCGATGTCTTAAGTCTGCGTCTCTAACGCTCTGGAGAAACGCCTTGTTGGCCTCCTTTCTTTTGGGATCGACGAGGATGATCTTCCTTTTGCGCTTGGTTCCACCGGGGGTGCAGGAGGGGGTGGGTGTTGGTGCTGAGCTGTTGACCATAATGGCGTCTGTGGTGGTTGTTGATGCTGGCGTGCCTGTAGGGGTAGCGGATTGCTCCGCTGCCCACTCCTTGGGATCGCGTGCAAACTCGGTTATCCCGTGGCAACCGAGCAGGTCCTCTGTTACCCAGAGGTAGCCGGCAATGCAGGGGGAGAGCATGAAGGAGATGTTGGCGATCGTGCACGAATCGCCGAGGTAGCGGCACTTGCAAATTCCTGCCAGTGATCCAATTGCGGTGGGGGAAGAGCCGATGAGAGGTTGGGCTGTGGATGGGGGCACAGTGAAGGTGAAGTCACTAGTACCAGTGCCCAGTGACATCGAGTGGGGAAGAGAAACCCGTCCCCTGGTAGATGTGCTTCGGCGATGCCCCATATCCAGGGTAGTGGGCTGGTACATGGAGTTTGCGCCCATGAGTCGAGGAGGAGCGGCCGAGCGAGGATTGGCATTGCGTCGTGGTGAGGTAGTCTTGACGGCCGTGAGAGGCTCTCGTTGAACAACTGATGAGGCTATGCTCTCCCTGCGGGATGCGGAAACGTCATTCTGGCCTTCTGGGTCGTTGTGTTTTCTCAGCTTGCTACAGTCATCTTCTAGGTTGGTGGAGGAACTGTGAGGTCGCTTTTCCCCTCTAGCCATCGTTTGAAGTTCGACAGTTGAGCTCTGCGGAGATTCAACCACTGTGGGCAGAAGACGAGGTCGGTCTTTGGGCTTTGTTGGTGATCTGATAGCGATGGCCACCGAAGTCGAGGATGTGAAAGAGTCCCTGCCAACTGAGCGACATCTGAGGGAGGAGGACGGAGACGAAGGTGGTGGAGGGTCCGGGCATGACGATCTGTTAGGTGTCAACGGCGCTTGGCTTGTCGAGACGGTGGTTTGGCTTTGGATTTCGACGCCTCTTGTCTTGGGATTAGCCTGTTCCAGACGTCCTATCCACTCCAACAACTCCTGGCTTTCTTTCTCCTCAGGCCTTGTTGTCCCTTGAATTGCCATTTCTTGCAACTCAGAGAAGGAGAGAACGTCAAAATAAGTTCTGTCACAATGTATCTTGTTCACCATTGGGAATCTCGGAGTCCAGAACCCGGTATTGCCCGGTCTATCGAAAGAGAAACACCTGATGTCGAAGACCGGGGGCACAGTAAAGATTGTTGTCGGTGTTTTTCTGCCGTCGACCCCTTCCTCGATCCTCAACGAAAATGCCTTATTGTCTTTCGGTTCCACGGCGACCGGTTGGATGGCCGTCATAAACGCACGCATTTGCGTTTCGTTAAGTTCGACCACATTGGTGACAACAAACCTCGGCACTTCTCCGAAGCGCACCACCTCTTCCTTGTTGCCCAGACACGCAATGTAAAAGTGCGTCCACTTGATGTTTGGAACGCCGTACGACTTAGCTTTTGTCGGATCATAGCGAGCCCCAACGACAGCAAAGTCGCCGACATCCCCAAACTGTCGGATGTACTCCTTTTTGAGCTTGATCGCAATGCTGCCAGAGTTTCCCCATGACATACCGAAGTTGAAGTATGTGGTGTCGGGTTTGAGTACCAGACCTTCTCCACGGTTGGTGATGCACGTTGCAAACGCACGGCGTAGATCTGATTCTGCAGATGGTCGATTACAATCAATGATTTGCCGCGTGACCAACATTGAGCGTCCTTTAACCTCTGTCACTATTTCGCGCAGACGTTGATGCCTCTCCGAATGTTTGACAGCCAAGAGCGACTCGTCATCAACCATGAGAATGTCATAGTAGACAATCATCAGATGTTCCCAAGGGTTTCGTCTACGTCAAGTCAGCAATAATTATCTGAAGGGGTATATGTAGTTGGAGACTCACTGTGAGTCCTGTTCCGTACTAAGGAACGCGCCTGACCTGGAGACGTGCTTTCGGATTTTGTAAAAGTCCAGTATCTTTTCTTCCTAAACGAGTGGGTTAGTCGCGGAACACCCTTTTCCACGTATTGTGAACAAACCTTGTCGCTATATACCAGTAGCTCTCCTTCCAAGATACAACTTTTCTTGAAAGGGCACGACGGCTTGTTTAGGTGAAGTGATTTCCGAATAGACCTGATTAAGATCAGTAGTGTTCTCTTCAACTGCGAAAATGGTACTCACTCGTGTAGAGCTCTCCGGTCTTGTGTGCTGTCTTTTCCACTTTTGGAGAATATCTGTATACAGTCGTAGCCCTTGGTGAGGTTGATGTGGATCTGACAGTATTCGCCATCATACTTCTCCTCGCAGCTCATCCGACCGTAGCCCATTTGCAGGCACTGCTTGATACTTCTTCCCTTAATCCATGGTTGGCGGCCAACTTTGACACCCAACTTAGGTTTCAGGTGTTTGGCAAACTCTTCCTTCCCAGTAACAGTTCGTTCGCGTTTGTGGCTCGCCAATATGCGRCCAGCATCCACAAAGTCATCCCGTACTTTTAGTATTAAAGGCAATCGAGGATGGTAGTTGCGATATACGAGTTGCTGATCGAGAATGACGGGCTGGTAATTTTTCAAGAATAGCCGCGTGAACCACTTGGCATCTCGAGGTGAGAATCTCGTATAGATATCTCCAAGTGCCTTCTCTCTGCTTAGGGGAGTAGAACTGGGAGGTGAGCTGCGCACTGCAGGGGAGCTAAAGTGGCAATGCGAAGCGATGTCATGAAGAAGGTTGTCGATTTCCTCAACAGTGACTGGTCTGATGGGATCAGGGTTGGGCTAATTTCAACGTCAGTTCCATATTTTCAAGGTAATATCGATATGCTCCTGCCAGTGTGTAGAACCACCACACAGCGAATTTGGCGTGTAACATCGCACCACTTACGGTGTCCCTCAATATACGCTCAACACATTCGGCGAGGTCCATGCCCCATTTAGCCTCCGCATGTCTCCCTAGTTCCACCTTTCGGGTCATTCCCAGTACCAGTCCCCTTCCGATGATGCGTTCCAACCTTCCAGGGCCATACCTAAAGACCCTGTCGGTTCTCTTTTCGGGAAACAGAGTGGACAGGAGTGCCGTATCGTTATGGTCGTCGCGGTCGATAAGCGAGCGATGCTTGGTGAACCAATCTTCGATGATTTTGGCGGTAGTCTTCGGGCCAGACTTTGTGCGTTCGTTGTCGTCTAACGCCCGCAGGAGGTCGCACACATACGAGAAAAGGAAGGGCATCGTAGGTGGTGAGCTGGTTCACAGAGAAGGCGCTTCGAGGAGGTAAGTGAAAGCATGCGCCGGCGGCAGGGGCATTGGCGATATGCAAAGGCGATCGGAAACGAATGCACCGCGATCTGTTTTCAGAGATTGTTTTGTGAGAGAGTTTGTTGGTTCATGTCCGCGACAAAGAGGACGGTGGTGAAAACAAGATGACATTTATATACGGTAATTCGCGGTGTGGTGGGAAATGGGATGGAAGGAAGAAAGAGGTCGGTCGATATGTCAACCTGAAGGTGCTTCCAGGTTTCAATGGCACCCGCTTGGGTTACAATTGGCCTTGTGTTCCCGTCAGCACAGTCACTGTCCCGCGATAACCTCCATCCAAAGGAGAAGGTGTGGAGGGACAGAATAGGCGACCGCGTTAAGGGTTGCAACCAAGAGTGGGTCCATGGCGCGTAAACACGTGCGTGATGAATGATACAGGTGGAATTGTGCAACCTTGAATGATGAAAGTACTTGTAATAACCCTCTGGGCAAAGTGTGGTGTCTTGTCGGTCGGTAGTTGTCTCTTTGTATCCCTCTTTTTTCCCTGTCTTTGATTGTCATGACCATCAATGGCTTTCTTTCATGCTCTGATCCGGACTCACCACATCACGTCCCGCAAAAAGGTCGCCCATCTCCGAAAAGCGGCCGGCCAGTTGGACTGCTATGCGCTCCTCCGAAGCGGGGGTTGTCCTGGCATCATGTATTGCAAAGGTAGCGAGGAAGCCGTCAAGGGGTGGGTGTCCACCGTCCAAGTCAGTCCTTTACCTAGCTTGTTTCGTTTGGATATCCGAATATCGACGGGCAGTAATCCTGATGATCAAAATGTGTAACTTTGACCAGAGACTGAGATACAAGGACTTCCATCTGGCCTCGAAGCCTGCTCTAATAGAGACCAAGTCGGCCCAGATCAGTGACCCGACGGGACTTTTCGAGGTGGAAACAGTGAAGGAGTTCGCTGCTGCCATGGAGAAGAGGGGGATTTCCAAATGGTGGGAGCAAGCCATGGGCTTCTCGTGAGGTGTACACAAGGGAATGAGTATGAGAGGAGAAGTCTGGAGGTTGGGCTGAAGACCCAGACAACCCTATGAGCCGCCACGGATGACAAGCGGACGGGCCTGAGACACTTTATGTAGGTGCCATCGTCGCGGATCACGGATGTGAAGATGTGGATGGCAGACAGCAAGGAGCGGCTCGGCGATAAGCTGAATGGAACGTGGAAGCACAAGCATCGGAGCCATGCAGTGATGGATGCAGGGCTGAAGACAAGCAATGGAAAGTGAGGTGCCAACGCCATGTCAAAATGCCGGGTAACGAACATCATGTTGCCGTGGTTGATTGATCGATACGCTGATACGGTAAAATTGATTTGTTCGCGGCAGGCAGGCAGGCAGGCAGGCAGGGGCCCTGGGCGGCAGTTACAGCCTCTGGATTACGCTTTCTCTCTCCTGTGAGGTCACACACCCATTCAAATAGCAAAGAAGAGGAAGTATCGATGGCACTTTGACTTTGCTGCCGTGTGCACCGTGGCACTTCAACCGCGAATCCCGTTACTGTCAGCTTTGAATCTCGACCTGTGCGGGACAAGAATCCGACCAAATCGGGTCAATCATCCAATACCTCGTGATACCATACCGGTTCCGTCTCTGACCAGCAGATCCCGTACTATCTCTCATCCCGTCACTTTCCAGGCCCTCGAATCGCTGTGTACCGCGCGCTCCAATAACCCTGGAATACGGAACAAAGCGCATCACCTGCTTTGGTATCGAATACCTACTCGGCCAATACTCCTCCCAGCGACGAAGGTGTGAGGTCTTCAAGCTGGCTCAATCAAGGTGCGTTGGCGCAGATGACAATCCCATCCCCCAGAAAAAGAGGTATTCTTGCCGAGCATGTGCGTGTTCCAGGCCTAGAACCCCCCGGCCAGCCCAGCGCCCTTTGCGCCGCTACCGCTAGAAGTTCAGACGAGCGCCCCACAGCTAAATCATCCACAATTCGCAACTTTACAGAGATCTTGCCGGTCTTTCGTCCCCAAGTCAAAATCTGTCTCCCAGTCCGACAAACTCGACTGCCGCAGCCGTAGCAGGTGCGGGGGACGCGAAGAGGGCAAAACCGATATCTCCTGTCCGTTTGTCGACAAGACAGAATGCGCAAGCACCGAAAAAGTACGATCCATCCCACCGACCGACGTCTCTCCGATCAAACCCTCCTCCAGTGACGCGCAGGCCGGCTGACCAGCTTGAAAACTGCAGACAGCCTCGAGACGACTTTCACACCACCCAACATTCATTCCCCGATTATGGGTATGGACCCGAGCCTTTTCTGTCTTGGTTACTAGGCGCTGATTGTTGGGGAAAAAAGATCCAAGGAGTCCATAGAGGGAGCAGTCAAGATGTCGGCCTTATACAACAGAGTGGTAAGATGCGACCATGGTTTTTGCGAGGCGGCTCTCTCTAACTGTCTCACCAAATAGAAAAACCTGGTTAACCCATGGAAACCTGTCGATACCCTCGACTCACCACCGCAAGCTACGAGTCCGCCTCTCAAGAAACAAAAGACTGGGTCTGAAAATGGCCGCTCAGTTACGGTTGCAAACGAATATTCGAACAGCCACTTCGCCCTTTCCCCGGAACCTATCGAAGATGCTGGATCAGATTACGCTGCCCGGACGGACCGTACGGGAAGTCATGGTAGCCTGACAGGCTTCAAGCCGCAAACAGACGGTGTTATCGAATTTCAAAATGTCCAGGACCTGGGATTGAGGGACGGCAAACCCCGTTCTGACAGGCGTCGTCGCTCCCGCGCGGGAAGCCAATCTCCTCGGTCAGCTCAAAGATACGGGCGAAGTATCGAACCTGGAAGAGACGATATTGACAATTCGGACCGAGACGAACTTGCGGAGAAGAGCCCATATGTCTCGAGCGGCCCTATCCCTCGACGAGTCAACTCCGCAACGCACATCGTGGATGCAGCTGATGCTGCAATTCTAGGGAGCCCTCCGAAAAGATCAATAGAGCTTCCGAGACCAGTTAAGCGTCCGCTACGTCATCTTGATGCCGAAGAGGATGAGTTGGCCCTTGGAACGCCCACCACTTCCCGCAACCCTAGGCGGGCAGCTTCAAGGTCGACCAACAAGGGGAGCGTTCAAACAACAGAACGGAACAACTCTCATGACCCTGTTCCAAAAGCGCGGGTTCTTGAGCGCCTGTTCAGTGCCCTCTGTCTGCCAAATCACAGATATATCCAGAAAGGGCCCCAGGGATGGTGCTTTCTAGGCGAGGTGGAAAAGGTCATCAAGGGCGTCAAACAGTTACAGCTGTGCGCGTGTTCGGCAGAAGGGGATTTGTTGCCTGAGTTGGATTGGCTCAGAATCACCAAGAGGGTTAAGACAGTCCACCACAATCCGAAATCCTCATATGTCAAATTGCATCAGTCAATAATAGGCAACGGTGGGGCCCAAATGGTGCTCCAATTCTTCACACATGAGGAAGCCCAAAACTTCGTGCAATGGGTGAAGGTAAACTTAAGCTCGAAAGTCTCAGAAATGGAGAGGTACTACACCACATCCTCGAATTCAATGGTATCATTATGCTAACCTTCAATAGTACAACACTTCATAATACGTACGAAAATTTCATGACCGAGCTCAAGTCACCGCTCCCAAATTCAAGAGTCACGCGGACCACAGCAGCTCTTGATGTGGAAGGTTCCAGGAGTATGGCATCGAAACCGGCTAGCCCCGTAGCACAGGCAACTGCAGAGTCTCCTACAGCATTAATACGCCGCCGACCCCGTCTTGTGGACACAAGTCTGGCTTCACAGCAAGTCCCTAGCGGCCAGTATGAACAGCGGTCTTTTGAAGTTACAGCGCCGTTGCAGCGGCCATCAAGAAGCCGAAATGATGACACGGTCATGTTAGACGCTCCACCGATTTCGTCTGCCCCGGTGAGTCGGTGGACAGAAGACTATCCTGAATGGTCCAATAATTGGCGGATACCCTTGGTATTCCATCGGACGACGGTAGACAAAGATGACATCCCACGGCTGGATGAAGGCCAGTGTTTGAATGACAACCTTCTAGGCTTCGGTCTACGCTACCTGTTCGAAGAATACCCGGAGCGGCACAGCGAGTTGAAGAAGAGGGTGTATGTGCACAACACCTTTTTCTACGAGAAGCTCAAGCCTGCCAAGTCCAAGGATATCAACTACGATGGTGTCAAAGGATGGACATCGAAGGTGGACCTGCTTTCTTACGACTACATTATTGTCCCGGTCAATGAGTACTATCACTGGTGGGTGGCCATCATCTGTAACCCCGGCAGATTGGATCCAAACCACCCGCGGCGCTCTACAAACCCGATCAGTAGTGGCGGGGAGACTAGCAATAGCAACACTGCCGAGGGCAAATCGGATAGTGGTGTCGAGAAGCCAGACGATGTTGAAATGATAGACATCGATAATGTGCAGTCCGAAGACCACGAGGAGGAGATCAAAGCTAAAGAAGCTCGCGAGTCAGCTGACCCAGTCGAAACCGACAGCAACAAGGCGGACAGGGCAGGAAAAACTGTGGTGGACTTGGTAGCCGACGACACAGACAGCGACCTCAGGGAAAAGCTTAACGGAATAACCAAGCCGCCCAAAAAGGACCCCTCGGAAGAGACGAAGATCCTTACCCTGGACTCCATGGGTAACAGCCATTACCCAGCAGTGGGAGCACTCAAAAAGTACCTTTTGGCAGAATTCGAGGACAAGAGGCAAACGAAGATTAAGGATCTTCCCAAGCAGATCGGAATGAAGGCGGGCAACATCCCAGAGCAGGACAACTTCTCTGATTGTGGTATATATCTGCTTGGGTATATCCAACAGTTCGTCAAAGACCCAGACCGGTTCGCCCACTGCCTGATGCAGAGAGAAAAACCTGGCTGGGAGTTTGACCCTTCCGAACTACGGGAGTATTGGCGCAACACCATCTTTGAGAAGCAAAAGGAACACCAGGCGAAGCATGATGAGGAGAAGAAGAGAAAGAGGGAAGAAGCTGCTAGACGCAAGGCTGCTAGCTCAACTCCCTCTGACACAGTGATGGGTGCCACAGAGAGCGAGACTCCGGGACGCAATGGTTTGTCCCATGACTCTGCAGCCGACAACGTTTCTTCCGCACCTCAATTTACTCAACCGCCAGTCGTTTCTCGGAACGTACCTGCTCCTGCCCCAAAGCCAACAACTGCCCTCAAGTCACCATCATCGTACGGGGCCTCTCCAGCGACCGGGACAGTTACCAACCCTGCTTCTGTGGCTGTCGGGAGAGGTGTTTCTAGGGGCAATATGTCAGATTCGCTCACACCCATTCCACGACCGTCTACTCGGCCTCAGAAAACGGCTGACAACGTTGTTGTTGACCTGGAACGGGACGAATCTGAACCCAAGGACGAGGTCCCTCACCTTTTGCCAGACAGTCCTTTGCCTGGCGAGATCCGTCGGCCTAGAAGCAGGGACCACGAGCACTCTCCCAGACAGCGGGTCTCTTCGCGGACTCCTAGGCAGAGCCCCGAGGTCAAATTCATACCTAAGCTGCCCGACTCTTCTCCGGCCTCTGACAGGCGGACTTCGGGCATTGCTCAGGAGATAAGCCCCCAAACGTTCTACTCCAACGTCCCCCAGAGGCCACAATCGCCGAAGTTACAGTCGCTGAAGCCACAATCGCCGAGGCTGCAATCGCCCTTGGTGGAACGAAAGCGGAAATCGTCACCAGCGCGTAAGGCAAAGGCATCATCACTCGCACGTAAGACGGCGCCTTCACCTGAGCCTAAAGCGCAACCCCCCGTGTCGATCGAGATATTTGATCCACCTACCCCTGAAGTCCAAAGACCGCCGACGACTAGCAGCAAAGCCAAGGCCGAGAAGAAGGACAACAGCAAGGCTGGTGGCAAGGACAACAACAATCACGTCAACAACATCAACAAGACCACCTACGGCAAAACCGACAAATATACCCGCCAGAAGTCCAAGATACCTAGGAGAGTCGTGGACAACACAGGTGGGAGTGGAAGTGGAATCGGGAAAGCTCGCCGCGTAGAACAACAACAGCAACAACAACAACTACCTTCCACCAAGCCTAAGAATAAGGCAGCCGAGACCAAGTCTGAGGAGATCCCCGATTCACCCCCTCCGGCGATGGTCGTGTCTGACATCCCTGCGGTACAAAGCGCGGAGATGACTCCTATTGACTTGACTGATGAGAACTGAGAGGAGTAGGTGGAACTGGCATGACCGGGACTGAGACTGGTCGATGGCTGGTCTCTACCTAGACTTGTGGTCATGTTGAGACGGGATGATGGAGAGAGAGAGAGAGAGCGTTGGAGTTGTACACGGTTGGTTGTTGTATGGTTTTGTAAACATTTTCACGCATTCCCAATGCGCTTTTGCATTGCATGGTTTGGCGTCCCCCAATGGCTGTTATGGCATGGCTGGTATGTTTGCGTTGTCTTCATGAGGCTTGTTGCTTGACTGTCTAGGAGTTCAGAGTTACCTAGAACTGCCAAGTCTTGTACATTATTATCGTCTCCCACGCTCTCACCCAGTGACCGTGTTTTCAAGTCCATCAAGGACCGGAGGAGTAGTACCGAGTGGAGGCGGTATCTAGGTCGGTTTCAAGCTAAATGATGAAGCATTGAAATGCCGAAGAAAGAGAGTAGCCGTGGTAGCGTAGTCGACCTAACCACCAAGTCGATCCTCTGTGGGCATCATGATATGTTTCCACAGAGAGAATATCAACAAGTTTAGTACCAATAGACAGCATGAATGTGCACCACAACACCAGAAGAAACCTTTAGCGGGATGAAGTTTTGACAAATGAACTTTTTAAATCCCTTCAAATGCAATGAGGCTACATAGGTAGTAAAGCTATGTGGTGTGGTATGTACAATACATGCTCCTTCTTCTCTTTCTCTTTCTCTATAGCTATCTTGGCTGCCGCAAATGCGATACAATGTCCAATGCAGTTTGTAATTCAACACATGATGATTATTTGACCTCTGTCTTCTTCTTCTTGCTCGTCTTCCTCTTGCTTTGATGGTATGTCTCCGTCTATGCCTCCTTCTCCTCCTCCTCCTCCTCATCACTCTCCTCCCCCTTGGCCCCCGCTCGCCTAGCAACCTTGGGCACCTCAAAGATAGTAGCCCCGTTCCTTCCTTCCTTCATGTACTTCCACCTTCCCAGCCTCATCTCCTTGCCCGTGGCCACCACGATGCAGATGCCGTCGCGACCGCGGTCGCCGCGCTCGAAGATGGCAATGTCGTTGATGATACCCCTAATCAACCCGCTCTCTTGCTTCTTCTTCTTGTCTTGCGACCCATCCACCGAGGCCTCGTCGTCCGCCTGCTCCTCCCCACTGCTTGCGGTTGCAGGCTCCTTCTCCTCCTTCGCCTTCTGCTTTGCCTCCTCCTTCTGCTTCTGCGCCTCGGCCTGGTCGAGCTGCTGCAGCGCCGCGCTGGATCCCAACACGCCAACGGGGAGGATCTTCTTCTTGTCCTCGCTCAGGCGCCACACGCGCACGAAGCCGTCCCAGGAGCCCGAGAGGATGACGTCCGAGTACGGGATGGTGCGGAGGGCGGTGATGGCGCGGGGCTGCGGGGTGGGCACGACGCTCTCGTCCGGATTCGCGTCGGCAGACACCTCGGTCGGCTTGAGCGGCTGGTCGATGCCGTGCGCGCACGGCTGCGTGAACAGGGCCTTCTTGCGGTTGATGCCCCACAGCGCGAGCGTGCCGGCCGAGTCGCCAGTCACAAAAAGCTCGTCGTCGATCATGGCCACCTGGTCCATGGTGCCGTCGTGGTTCACCTCCTGATTCCGGTTTTTGTGGGATTTCTTCTCCGACACGCCGCCGCGGAACACGAGCTGCGACTCCTCGGGCACCTTCCAGTAGCGGGCGGTCCGGTCGCGGGCGCCGACGGACACGCAGCGCTCGCCGGCCAGGGCGTCGATGTCGGGGATCTCGTCCTGGTGGCCGAAGAGTGTTTCAACGTAGGCGAGCTCGTCGAGCGACCAGACTTTTACTGTCCGGTCCTTGGAGGCGGAGAATATTTGGTTGGTGCCGCGGCGGAAGGCGAGCGAGGTGACGGCGTCGCGGTGCTGGGTGAAGGCCCGGATGGGCTTGAGGGTCTCGGCGTCGTGAACAACCATTCGCTTGTCGGCGCCGCCGGTGACGACGAACTTGCCGTCGGAGGAGGCCTTGACTGTGAGGATAGCCGCGTTGGTGTGGCCTTGGTATGTCTTGTCCTTTGCCTTGGTCGGGTTCGCTCTGTTGAAGCACACTCTCTCGGGTTTCTTCTTGGGCGGCGCAGGCGGCTTCTTTGGCTTCTTCTTGGTCGTCTGTGGCCACTGGTTCTTGGGTAGGTCTTGTAGCTTCCACTTGGTGAGGTAGCCGTCTTTTGTGGTGGTGTAGGCGTACGGCGCGCAGACCGAGACTGATGTTACCGTTCCCGAATTCCACCTAAACTGTGTGTGTGCAGCCCCGTCAAAGTCGAGCTTGGAAGCCAACTGGCGGTAAACCTTGCCCTTGGCCTCGGCCACATCCTCTTGAAGACGCTCGGCCAGCAAATCACGGTCAATCTGCTCGGCGTCGAAGGCATACTCGTCCTCCAGTTCCACCTCTTGTCGTGCCTTGTCCAGATATCGCTGCGCCAACCTTAACCGCTTCTCGGCCGCCGTCTCTCCTTCCTGGTCCGACTCCTCCTCTCCTTCCGATCCGACCTCTCTCTCGATGTGGTGGTCGCCATCGTCGCTGTCAATGTCGCTGCCGGATATCGACTCGTCGCGCTCGACGGCTTTCTTAGGGGCGGCGGGGCGTGATTTGGCGGCAGGGGCCTTGGCCGAGGACGATTTGGCGGTTGACTTGCCAGTCGCAACTCGCTTCTGGGGGGCTTCGTTGGCAGAGGCACGCTTCCTCTTCTTTTCCCCAGCGGGTGCTGTGAAAAAGGACGACATGGTATTGGCAATTGCGGCCCGGGCGGTCGGTGCAAATGCACTGGAGTCGTCTGATTGTAAGGGAGTGACGCTGGAATGTGAATTGGGGTCGCGTTTGGCTTCACTTCAACGCTGCTGCATGGCTTTCAAAGTTGAAATTTTTGGTATGGCCGTTCGCGCCTAGACACACTTCGAAGGAAAAAAAAAGTTGCCCACCCTGCAAGCTTTCTCTCGGTGGAGTAGCACGCCGATTCGTCAAGGTCTCCTCCACTGGCTTGGCACAATTGAACAAGTCGGAGAAGGGAATCCCCGTGCCGTGTACTTTACCTTACCGTACCGCTAACGAACACTTCAGCCCCGTAACCCCCAATGAGGCTAGCCATTTGTTACCTCTAGTGGGCGGTGGGCTGGTGGGGAGGCTCTCGCTGTCTCCAAATGTCCATCCCAGGTTTCATGACGGAGTGGGGCTGTCTCTCGCTGTCTGTTTGCCTGCCGTGCCTGCCCAGTGGTTGCAGCTTTCAGCCCTTCTGGGAAGATGGAAGACGACACCTGAACGGCCTGGCCCGTGCTTGTCAGCTTGCAGGCTGAAGCTCCAGTGCGCGTTCCCCGTCGCCGTCAGTCCAAGCTCCAACTGCCCAGTGTCCCGCCATAGGTAACGACGAGAACCGTGCAAGCCAACGCAAGCTTGCCAAAACAACAGCATTTCAATCCATCACTCTCAAAACAATCAGCCAAAATGTACGTCGCATCGGTCGCGTTCTGGAGAGGTAATATCCCAAGCTGACCAGCATGTAGGGAGGTTTTACTAGGCATCACGGGCAAGGACTTTACCATCATTGCGGCGTCCAAGGCCGCTATGCGGGGAGCGACCATCCTGAAGGCATCCGACGACAAGACAAGGTCGCTGAACAAGCACACATTGATGGCATTCTCCGGTGAAGCTGGTGACACAGGTACGGCAGCGATATCATGATCGTGGCGCATTTGAACCAAACCACGTTAACCAACCTGTCTTTCCCATCAACAGTACAGTTCGCCGAGTACATCCAAGCCAACGCCCAGCTCTACTCCATGCGCAACGAGACCGACCTTTCCCCTTCTGCCCTTGCCCACTTTGTCCGCGGTGAGCTTGCGACGAGCTTGCGCTCTCGGAAACCTTACAACGTGAACCTCCTTCTCGGAGGTGTCGACCCCATCACCCACAAGCCCAGCCTCTACTGGCTGGACTACCTTGCGTCGTTGGCGGAGGTCCCCTATGCCGCCCATGGCTACGCACAGTATGTTCTGCGTCCGATATCTTCATACAGTTTTTCTTTGTGAGGAGTCATGCACAGAAATACTGACCAGTCCTTTTCATCAGATACTACTGCCTCTCGATCCTCGACAAGCACCACCACCCAGACATCACCCTTCACCAGGGCATCAAGCTTCTCAACATGTGCACCGACGAGCTCAAGAGGAGGTTACCCATAGACTTCAAGGGCATGACGGTCAAGGCGGTAACGAAGGACGGCATCATCGATATCGAGTTCGACGACGACAAGGTGGTTAAGATGGCTTAATTTGTGGGGATGCTTGCTTGCTTGCGGCTTGGGAAGCCTTGCGGGGGAAGGACGACTCTGTATAATAATACCCATACGACGGAAATGCATGAGTCCAGGCGGATTCCACCAACGGGAGACCCCTGGCAAATTTTATGATCACAGAGAGAGAGAGAGAGAGGAACAAGGCTGTCATATTAAGAGGTGTGAAGTCCGAGAAGTCAGGGCTCCCGGTTTCAGGATGTCGTGTGGAGCGCCTGGGCCGATCATACACCCTGTCACACCATTGCGATATGTCAGGGTTGTTTCTCTTGATCTGTTTCTCGAACACTTTTCCACGTGGTTAGGTATTGTTGCCGCAGTTAAGGATAAAGAAACCTATCTGATGTGTTCTGGTAATCATGGGAGGATGATATATGATGAAGCTTGTTCTTTAAATGGTTTTGCTGGGGACAGGGGCTTGAGGAGCGTCCTGTGTACCTGTCTGAAACCGACAAGCTGTAACAAAGTCTATGACTACCGGTGAACCTTTGAAACAACCATAGGAAGTCTTTCATATTGTCAGAGAACTGTCAAACAACCAGGCTCTTGTAGAGCTCGAGCCAGCAAAGGGTCGATTCTCATTCATATGTTGAGTCAGCATCATCTAAAGCACACGCAGAGAAAAAGCCGTAAGGGACTTGCAGGAATGTGCCGAAGTGCATGCAGTACAAGTAAAGTATGGCTGACACGATGGAGACCCATTAACAGTCAGGGCGGTGAGCGCTATCAAGCCGAACGAGCGTGATGGTTGGTGAATGGTGATACCTTGGACGACGTGGGGGAATCCGGGAGCCTTTCTGCAAATCTTCCAAGATACACAACTGTGTCTCTGCATACCTATGTACATGTCAACAAAGCGGAGAGCATCAGCGGCCCGATATCATGTATGTCGCTGTTGCAATTGTCATCCGAGTGTCTGCTGCCGACATCTGCAAAGGTTAGAGAGAAGGCGCAGAGGTCGGTGCAGAAAGAGCCGGATGTTCGAGACCGGCAACACCGGTTGAACGCGGGATAGAAGAAACGACAAGAGGCAAGAGGCCAAACCGCCCCTTATCATCTACGACGAAGGAAGTGCCATTTGCCTTTTGCCTGCCAAAGGGTCAAAGCCAATGGCTTGTTTCCATGTCGTTCCTGGTGACCAAGACTGCCCTTCTGTGCCTGCCACTCAGCATGTTGAGGTTTGGGGGCTTGCATGGTCAATCGCAGTTGGTCCAGTTGGCCCAGCCAAAAAAAAAGGATGTGTTTGTGCGGAGCAAAAATTGAAAGTCAAAGCAAAGATCTTTCCAAAACGTTCGAGATCTAACAGAGAAGGGAAGATGGCAATGATGTTATTTTGTTGCCACCCGAATTGCCTAGCAAGGCCTAGCAAGGGAAAGGCGTGAACGTTCCGCTTGTTGCCCTGCCTGCCCTGCTGCTTCCTTGCAATCGCCAATCGCCATGACCAACATCGTCAAAAAGTCTGTATAGGTACCGGTACAAAGACCCTTTTTGCCATCAAGATGATTACAGCCCTGGAGGAGACGAGCGGATGAACTTTCAGGGTCCCAGTTGCTCACAAGAGCCCGGACTGCAGTAACCTTTACCCAGACCCGATGGCAATGTCCTTGGGGGTATCTGGCATCTTGACACTTCGTTCCCCACGTAGGAAGGTGGGATTCTGAGTGGTTGACAGCCGTCAGCTTGGTGGGAAAGTGGTGGCCGAACGTTTGCGCTGGCAAAAAGCTGGGCAAAGACGGGGCAACTTGGCAAACGAACGCTGGATCAGACAAAAAGAAAGGAAAGACGGTCGAGCGAAGGATGCGGATGAAACTAGAAAGAAAGGGGACGGGACCCGTTCGCTCGTTGTGTGTTGATTTTTAACAAGCTGAAATCTTTCTTCCTGCCTTCCTTTCCATCTTGTCTGTCCTGTGTTCGGTTGAAGTTGGAAGTCGGAACTGCTCGACTGCACTGTGTCTTCGCTGCCTCCGCATCCGCAGTACATTGCGTTCCCCTCGCTTCCGTCATCTTCCTAAGTAACTCAGGGGTCCAGTTCCAAGTCCTCTCTCTGTACCGCCAGTAGACACTTGAAATGAGTAACCACCATGTCAGCAAAGTCCGTACAGTCCGATAGCAATAAAAGCATTTGGAAGCTGACAAAACCACCCGTCAATGAGCGGCGACGGCGTGCAAGACTAGAAAACTGCAGGTAGAGGTACCTCTACTTCCATGTTTCTGAGATGAGATAGGCGGACAAGGATGTCGCGGCCAGCGTGCCACACAGAGGAGGCTTCGGCGAGCGGGCAAAGCCTTGGACACCTCACAAGAGTGGACCCTTCCTACCACAGTGGGTGGGCAGGCCACCTTCCATCTAACCAGTTAGAACTGCAGGCAGTGAGCAGCCCGTTCTAGCAGTGGAGTCACAGGTCCCAAAACACTTGGGGTTTTCTCCAGGTCGCTCCCGTTAAAAAAAAACTTCTTTTCCCTTTTCTCTTCCACCACACCCAACAGGATTTCTTAATCCATCCCCCCTTCGTATCCGACTCGCATTTCCCTTACCACTTTTGTCGTTCCTTTTTCCTTTTGAAGATCTGTTTTTTCTTCGAAAAGGATTCCAGGAGACATTCTCCCAGACTTAATACTTGCGATACACGAGAGAAAAGAGCGAGCATTCGGTTTGTTCGGTTTTTGCCTTCTTTTCTCGTCGATTCATTCTCGTCGGTTCTCCTTTTGAACATTCGTTCTTTTCGGGAGCCTTTCGGAAAAGCAACAGCTTCGTCAAGTCGACTTCATTCCAGCAGTCCAACGACAAAACAACTCTCACTCCTTCACCGCGATTTTATCCGAGAAGAAAATCAACCATCACAATCATGGCGGATCAACTCAGCAGCGGCATGGGCAACCTGTCCATCGACCAGCCCCCCTCGGGCCCCCAGATGGGCGGTCAGGGCCAGATGAGGCGCTCCTACATTCCTCCCCACCTTCGCGGCAAGATGGGCGAGGCTGCTCCTCCCATGGCCGGCCCTCCTGCCGGCGTGAACGGTCTCAACAACAGCGCTTGGGCTGGGTAAGTCAAAAATCACCTTGGCCTCACCTGCCGATTAAAGAGAGCGCGTGAGCTAACATTCATCGTTTTGCAGAAACAACACCTATGACGCTCGTGGCCCAGGCGGCGGCAACTGGCCCGCTCCCGGTGGCCCCGGTGGCCCAGGTGGTCCCCCCGGCCCTGGCCCCGCCTTTGAGGGCCAGCAGGGCGCTGGCTGGGGCGGTCCTCGTCCCCAGGGCGGCTTCAACCCCAACGCGTACCGCGGCAACGCTGGCGCTGGCGCTGGTGCCGGTGCCGGTGCCGGTGCCGGTGCCGGTGGCGGCAACTTCAACCGTGGCTCCGGCGATGGTCAGTGGCGCGATGGCAAGCACATCCCCGGCCCTGCCAACCCCCGCGTCGAGCGTGAGCTCTTCGGTACCCCCGACGACCCGTCCAAGCAGCACAGCGGTATCAACTTCGAGAAGTACGATGACATTCCCGTTGAGGCTTCCGGCGAGAACGTGCCCGAGCCCGTCCTCACCTTCAGCAACCCTCCTCTGGACAACCACCTCATTTCCAACATTGGGCTCGCCCGCTACAACGTCCCCACTCCGGTCCAGAAGTACTCCATCCCCATTGTCATGGGTGGCCGTGATTTGATGGCTTGCGCCCAGACTGGTTCCGGCAAGACTGGTGGTTTCCTCTTCCCCATTCTCTCCCAGTCTTTCCACACTGGTCCCTCTCCCATTCCCGCCAGCGCCGCTGGTGCTTATGGTCGTCAGCGCAAGGCCTACCCCACTGCTCTCATCCTTGCTCCCACCCGTGAGTTGGTCTCTCAGATCTACGATGAGGCTCGCAAGTTCGCCTACCGTTCGTGGGTCCGTCCTTGCGTCGTCTACGGTGGTGCCGATATCGGCTCTCAGCTTCGCCAGATTGAGCGCGGCTGCGATCTTCTTGTCGCTACTCCTGGTCGTCTTGTCGATCTCATCGAGCGTGGCCGTATCTCCCTCTGCAACATCAAGTACCTTGTCCTTGATGAGGCTGATCGCATGCTTGACATGGGTTTCGAGCCCCAAATTCGCCGTATCGTTGAGGGTGAGGACATGCCCAAGGTCGACCAGCGCCAGACTCTCATGTTCTCGGCCACCTTCCCCCGCGACATCCAGGTCCTCGCCCGCGATTTCCTCAAGGACTACATCTTCCTGTCCGTTGGTCGTGTCGGTTCCACCTCTGAGAACATCACCCAGAAGGTCGAGTACGTTGAGGATGTTGACAAGCGCTCTGTCCTTCTCGACATTCTCCACACCCACGCCGGTGGTCTCACCCTTATTTTCGTTGAGACCAAGCGCATGGCTGATTCGCTGTCCGACTTCTTGATTAACCAGAACTTCCCCGCCACTTCCATTCACGGTGACCGCACTCAGCGTGAGCGTGAGCGCGCTTTGGAGATGTTCCGCAACGGTCGCTGCCCTATTCTGGTCGCCACTGCTGTCGCTGCTCGTGGTTTGGATATTCCCAACGTCACCCACGTCATCAACTACGATCTCCCTACCGATATCGATGACTACGTCCATCGTATCGGTCGTACCGGTCGTGCCGGCAACACTGGTGTTGCCACTGCTTTCTTCAACCGTGGCAACCGTGGTGTCGTCCGCGAGCTTCTTGAGCTCCTCAAGGAGGCTAACCAGGAAGTTCCTGCCTTCCTTGAGACCATTGCCCGCGAGTCCTCGTTCGGCGGTGGTGGCCGTGGCGGTCGTGGTGGTAGTCGCGGCGGCGGTCGCGGTCGCACTGCTACTGCCGATTACCGCAAGTTCGGCGGTTCCGGTGGTGGTGGTGGCTTCGGCGGTGGCTTCGGCGGTGCTCCCGCTAGCGGCGGCTACGGCGGTGGCGGCTACGGTGGTGGTGCTCCTCCCGCCGGTGGCTACAGCGGTGGTGGTGGTGCTGGCTACGGCGGCGGTGGCGGCGGCGGCGGCGGCTATGGTGGCGGCGGTTACGGCAACCCTGGCGGTGCCGGTGGCCAGTCTTGGTGGTAAATCTACATCAACCACCTTTCCTGCAGCCATACCATGCTGCGCACATGGCCCACGGCCTGATCGGATATCTTCGACGCTTTATTTTCGGTTTCTTTCCATACTCTTTGCGGTTTCTGATTTTTCTTCGGCATTTCTTATCGCGGCGAGACATGGCCTTTCCTCCCACATCGGGTTTGGGGGGAGCAGGCTTCTAAGGCTTACACTCGGGCTTTCACGATAGACATCCTCGCCTTGTTTTGTTCATTCCGAGAACTCCCGGCAACAACTTGATACCCTTAGATCGCGAAAGCTTGGGCCTTCTACAAGAGAAGAGCTGCGAGATGGTGCGATTTTGCATCAATTGCAGCCACGGTTGACACGATTTAGAACGAACTAGATCTCTACGTCAGCCTTCACGATGTCATGTTTCTACTCTTGCCGTTCAGAGAGAGCCTTTTGCTTTCACATAGATGAATGGGTCATGACGCGCCGCCAACTTTTTCATGTTTTCTCTTTTTCTCTGGACATTACACATCATACATAGACAAAAGCGGATTACTCGGTTCCTCTGGTCGCGGTCGACCTACGACACCGCGTCTGGGCAGTCTCTCCCAAGGATTTCTTTTCTTCGATGGGGTTGCTTTTTCCAGAGAGACCCTGTCTCATAGACCGGTAATTGTTCTTCGGCAGATGAGGAATGAAAAGGATTGCGGGAGGAAAAAAACGCGCGCGTTTACGACGGTTAGCAGGAGGCATGATACCCTTTTTTCGACATACGCATGGTCTTTTTTTAGAGACTGGGAAGAAGGGGAAAAGTGCGTCCTTCTTGGGTTCTTATTTGGGATTGAACGGGCACGGGGCAAAAGCCAAAAAGGGCGTCTGCGAATGGGCTAATCAAAAAGGAGAGCGTTAAACGGGCAGAGGCTTGGGAAGGGGAGGTGTTCTTTTGCACAAGATTTGTTTTTCCCCTAGACATGGTTTGGGATTTGGGCTTGGTTTATACGGTTGAACCAAGATCGAAGCTCGGGCATTTGGGAAAAGTTCCCCGGACATGGCGGCTGCTTGTTTTTGTCTCCTTGGCATCCGTGGCGCGCGAGACGGAATTGTCTGAACTGAGGAATCCAATCAAAAACATTTCAACCTCTTTATAATCTTTGTCCTTTGTGCTTTCGGTGACAGGTGAAGTGATGTTATGTGGTGTGTTTGAAACGTAGCAGGTCTTCTCGGTAATCGAGTATCATGAGAACTTGACATAATCAGCAAGTGATATTCAATGTGGTCAGTATTCCTTTTTTATTTTTGAGCATCATGAGACTTGATGATAATCAACAAGTGATATTCAACGTGATGAGCTTTCCATGATTCTGGATATGTTGGACTATGATATGACCCGTAGGCTTCCAGTCAAACACATGTGGTGATAGACCTGCCCGGTGTAATGACTCCCAAGTCAAGTCCATGCGTGTCCCCTTTATCTCAATCCAAAACCTTGCATGTTATCATGATACATGGTCGTGAACCATCACTACGACATCAACTCCTCCAAGATGGACTCAAGCTCCTCTTTCCTAAATGGTAAGCTCAAATATTCCGTCCCTATCGAGTCCTTGTGACTTGTAATGATTTGATGATCGTGGAATCTGTTGAAAACTGTCAGCTGTTGTCCAAAACATCATAGGTAGCAGAGGAAAGAAAAGGAAGAAACACATACTCCTTAAGCAGCGTCCTAAACGCCATCTCCGAACTGCAAATAAACTCCTCCACAGCCTTGTTATAAAGCATCCTATACTCTATCCCCGGACTTTCTCCTCCGCCCACAAACTCCCCACTGCCTCCCTCCTCAAAAGCAACCAAAACCTCCCCCACAATCAACCCAAACAACTTCCTCGCGTTCTCCGGCAGACTCCGCAACACAAACGCCACGCCCTCTTTGCCTCCCGCTCTTTTGCCCATCCTACCCAGTAACTCGTGCACCTCGTCCACGACATCCAATTCTTTGCTGTGGTCCGCAAACGTGGTGCAATCGTGAAAAGCAAAGTTGAACGAGGAGCGCAAGCTGGAGTCCCAGAGCAGAGGGAAATCGGGCGTGTCGACGGTGCAGGCGAGAGAGATGGATGGGTGAGAAGATAAGTGGGCGAGGAGGGATTGTGTTTGGGGTTTGCGGAGGGGGGAGAAGGGGGAGTCGAGGGAGGTTAGGAGGAGGGTTATTTTTGTTTTTTGGGGACCGTGAGAAAAAGAGAATAGGAGGGTGAAGAGGTTTTGGATCATGGCGAGAGGGTTACCCGAGGGTAGGCGGAAGGTGGGCTCGATGGCGAGCGAGATGGTGGTGAGGATCTCGCGGAGGGTGAGGGTGCGGGTGTGTCCGTTTATCATGATTATTTTGTTGTTGGTTTTGGTGTCTTCAGAAAAGGAAGAGGAGGAGAGGTACTCGGCGAATTGGTGCAGGAGTCGACGCTTGGAGCCGTAGCCGTAGAGGCAGACGCTGAAGCCTTGGGAGAGCTCAAAGGCCCATTGAGGAAAAGAGGCGACGTGGTGCGACTGGAGGGCTTGGATCTGTTCTTCGTGGGGGTCTTTCTGGAGGTCGTCGCGGAGGAGGGAGAAGTATTCCTCGTGCGTGAGGAGGTCAAGCGAGGAGAGCGTGTTGTTGGAGGTCTTGTTCGATCCGGGTTTGTTCTGGTAGAAGTATTGCTCGTGGGGGGGAAGGTCTCGTGGTGGTGTGGGTGATTTCTTTCGTCGTGTTGAGCCGGGGGTTCGGCCTCCTCGTCCTCTCCCCCTCCCTGTTTTGGATGGAGTGGTTGCGGCTAAGTCGGCCTCTTGGTCGGCGAGGTTCTCTTGTTGGGTGTCCTCTTCTCCTTCTTCGTCGCTCGACTCGTAGATCTCTCGTGCGATTTGCTGTTCTTCATCCTCGTCGTCGCTCACAGCGCCCTCCAGCACACGGTCGATTAGAGCCCTGGCACTCTTTCGTCTGGCAGATCGGTCAGCGATTCCTCGCCTGCTGGGTGTGTCAACGCCATTGAGTCCTCGAAGTTTGACCGGTGTCTCGTCGACTTGTTTCTTGCGCAGGGCGGATGGTGTGCTCGGCTTGCCACTCGGTGTTCCCCCCGTTAGGGACTTCGGTGGCCGCCCTATCCGTTTCTTGCTGGGTGTCTGCTCGGTGGGTGACTCGGGCTCTTCTGGCACGGAGACTAGGTCGCGCTGGAGGAAATCGACCTGCTTTCGCGGGGTGGCGTTTCTCTTCGAAGGTGTCCCTCCATCTTGTGACTGTCGCCGTTGACGCTTTGCGGAGGGAATCGCATCATCCTCGTCTGGAACTTCGTAGGGGTCGGCAGGGAGTGGCCGCTTCCGAGAAGGGCGTTCGACTAGTTCGTGCTGATCTGTTGATTTCCGGCGAGGAGGCATTTCTTCTGTGTTATTGACTCTGGTTTGCGTTGTCCAAGTTGTATGGCATGCTTTGGAGTCGTTCTGTACCTCTACCTCTGCAACTCGAAGTCCTCGGGAAACTTTGTGAAGTCAAGACGCGCTGGCTAAATTGAGACGCGTTAAGCTGTACGGCCCAGGATGACGCTAGAACCCGGCAGGTACCTGCTAGAGGTACCTACGGGTAGTTCCAGGGTTCGCTGTTAATGACAGGAGCGACCCAAGCCCCTGTCAACTACTAGTTAGCGGGAGGGTTATAGGTGAGCGGACCCTGGCTTTCTTGCATCAACCTCATATCACAACCTCCCGTCACCTCAATCAAACAACCTCCAAGAGGACTATCACAAGCCAACATGTCAAAGCTCAATCTCAACTTGTCTGCCTCATTAAACATCTTCAAGCTTATTGCTAAGCCTTCATTATGTCTGCCCCACGCGACAGTCCCAACGTTCAATGACCTGCCCATTCCTCTTAACAAGGCCTTCTCCGGCAACGGCGAGAAGAAGGTTGATATAAAGGCTGTCGTGCTCGACAAGGATGACTGCTTTGCCTATCCTGATCACAATGAAGTGTATGAAGCTTACAAGGTGGGCTGTCTTCTCGTCTCAATTCTATGCAGGAACACCTTGACTAATCCAGCCAAGGAACGCATGGAGGCTTTACGGGCAGCATACCCGGGCCGCCGTCTTCTGATCGTCTCCAACACTGCCGGAGCCCAAAGCTGGGACAAGGACGGAAAGATGGCATCCGCAGTTGAAAAGGCCACAGGAATCACGGTCCTCCCCCATGGTGTGAAGAAGCCAGGCTGCGGAGACGAGATCATGTCCTACTTCCGTGCTCACCCGGAAACCGGCGTCACAAGTCCCAACCAGATCGCCGTTGTGGGAGACCGACTGGCCACCGACATGATGCTTGCCAATATCATGGGAAGCTATGGCATTTGGGTGAAGGATGGAGTTGTTCCCCACCAGCAGAAGAGCATCGTGAGTAACAGCCTGAAATTGAGCTGCGTGATAAGTTGACGTCTTATGCTGACCGGTGCATGACAGTGGTCGAGAGTTGAGAGGAGTGTTGCGCCCTTCCTCGTATCCCGCGGTTATACTGCTCCTGAGCCAGTAAGCCCCTTTGAGTGATGGCATCCGTGCTCCTCCTGGAAAAGAAGATACCGTGTAACAATGTATATTTTCTGGATATGCCCAGTAGCTGAGGTGGGTTCTTTTTCCTTTCGAATGTGTCCCCCATCCTCTTTGATTGTTCCGTTGCCGTCGTTTTCCTCTACGTTGTGGTCGTACCCTTTTTCTATGTATTGCTCGTTGTGTCTAATACCCTCGAGGCATGCTTCTTGTCTCGCTTCATGGTGGTTCCAGGCTCGAGGGAAACATACGTGCTTCAGATTTCCCCTCAGCTGCCGGGCCTATCTTTCCGTCAGTCTCTGCGATTATGGGAGTCTTCAAGCAAAGTGAAAGGAACCGTCGTAGCTATTGGCGACAGTGTCGTGTGGCTTAGCCGGCGGAAAGTCGGTATGATATCTTGTTTCGTTGAAAATCGAGAACGCTACCAACGGATATGTTAGCAAAGACACCATCGTTGGACACATCGAACAGACTCCATGAAGAATCGCTTCCCGGCAATGTCGAGTGTGCGAACAAAGTACGCAAGCCTGTTTGCTGCTCGGCAAACAGCACGTCAGCTGGTGCCATATTCTCTTTACCAACCGGTCCACCTACGTCCTCGCACCCCTTTTTTTCGTTCTGTTTTTCAAGTGAATGCCGGGCACCTAGTTCATGCACCGGCACTGGCGACGGGCACAATGAATTTATGAAAGCATCAAAACGAACCTGATGGTCAGCAGGCAAACGGAGCACACCAGGGTAAATGAAATAGGATGTTGCTGACGTGATGAAGGTTGCTCCAGATACTTTCAAGGGCCTCGAGAGTGGTCGAGGACTGTTCGGCAGTGTTCGTGTGCGTCGGAATAAGTCGAACTTGCAACGGCAACCTTTGCCAGTACGTTTGCTGCCAACAAGCTTTGGCAGCAGGTTACTCGTCATTTCACACTCGTGCCCAGTGGGCAGTTGGTGAATGGTATCTGGAGGCCACAGGTTTGCCGGCCGGTCTGGGCGGTCCTCGTTGTTGGGACGGTTTGGCAGGTGCCAGGAACGCCGTGGGTGGCCATGTTCACCTATCTCGTCACCCATAGTTGAAGGCCATTGTCGACCCACAAAGTCCTTTCGCCAAACCTCCAAACTGTTTGTCGTCCCAACTCCTCGTCGTCATTCGGTGCCTTGAAACCCGTTCTTCGAAGACGTCAATTTCACAACTGATAAGGTTGGCGCAAGGCAGTCGCACAACTTCTGGATCCCATTCCGTAACCCAAAAGGTGGCCCAATTCGCGAAATTCTGAGGGCAGCCACAGAGAATTCACTTGCTGATCAGCTTTAGTAAGATCTTGATCCAGAGGTATACGCTGTCATACGATCTTTTACCTTCATCGTTTTCTCCGCCATTGAGTGATCCGGTCGCGTGCAGAGCGGACGAGTGCGAGTAACGAGATCCCGGGTAGGCATCCGATCGGATCTGTCAGTCGGAGCAAATTCTGCCGTCTGATGTTGACGAGAAGGTTAGATGTGTCACGGCTGTCTTGAATAAGGGCCCTGACAATACCATTATTTCAGGTTTCGGTGTTCCACCGCTTAGTTCTTCCTTCACTGCACCACTTTTCAGACGATTTTTACTCTGGGATTTCGAGGGTCGCTGCCAGAACTTCCTATAAGAGAGGAGGGGCTGCCGTCTCCTTTTCTCCTCTCCCTTCGTCCCTCAGAGTGCTTTTCCATCAGAGCTGATCATTTCCCTTACGACCACCTCGAGCAACAGAGGGTATGTCGTCCTCTTCTCTACTTCTTTTTTTCCTTCTTCCTACCAGTCGTCCTTCAGCACCATCCTTTTCCAGAGCTGACTTCTTCAGAACTTATCATTGAAGCACGTCGCCGCTGACAATCGTCCGTCGTTCTCTGCCCTACCACGGGTTCGCTTTCTTGCTTTAGCCACCTTGCCGCACATCACAACCCCCCCGTCTTCCAGCTGCCATTAGGGTCCTGCCCCTCCTAACTTCAGCACAATGGGCGGCAAACAATGGGCGCGACAAGAGGAGCTCGTCTTCTGGAAGGAAGTCGTCCCCAGGTCGCCCAAGCGAGTTGGACAGGATAGACAAAGGCGTGAAATGTCCTGGAAGGACTGCGCTGCCTGGATGCAACGTCGCATGGCCAGAGAGTTTAAAGAGCAGCGACGAGCCTACACTGAGCTGTGTCTTTGTGAGTCTTCATTCCGTTGTCTCGAGCCCCTTCATGAGCTGACCAGAACCAGTTGAGCATTACTTTCAGAATGCTGAGAAGCAGAAGTTTTCTCCTCACGCCGAACTACTGGTGCGACGATACCTGGCACAGAGTATGTACACAATCATGCTCCTTTAACTATGCTTCTGTCCCCGTTGAACAAAATACTAACGCAGATGGTTCTGTCTACAGAGAGACAAGATGAAGCCGGCAACGGCGAGGGCAACGGCGAGGGCAACGGCCAGGGCAATGGCCAGGGCGACAGGGACAGTAACGACATTGACGAAGAGCCGCAAACCCCTGAGCCTTTGGGCGACGCCGGACCGCATATCCCTATGACACCAGTTCGCCCTCGAAGCTTGGCCACACAGAGGGCCAAAAACACTGACCATCAAGAGGCTTCTCCCTCGTCGATGTCCCCATTCGTGCCCGGTTACAACAACAGCGATGGTTATGCGAGCCTTGGCAGCCAGGCAAGCACTCCCAGCTACACAGGATACGCCGGCCACCTTCGTCATCCTAAGCCCAATAGGATGCCTCTTGGCCCCAGCGGAATGTCGACCGCTCCCACAATGCCTTTGGCGCCCATGGATCAGGAGGAGCTTCCTTCTCTCGCGGGTCTTCATACTGCTTCGCCCTACGGCCACGATAGTCCTGTTATCCCAGGACAATACTCCGAGGTAAACTCGAGTCCTCCTATGCAGATGCCTCAGGCCATGCGGCCTCAATCGGCAATTGAGAGGCAAGCTGCGAGTGCTGGCATGAGCGTTCAGGATCTCCTCAACAGCTCCCCAGCTAAGCAACGTCCTTTGCCGCAAGCCTATCAAGGCTCTGTTAACAACGGTTACGGCTTCCAGAGCGGCTACAATTACCACCCGAGCTACGTTCAGGGTCTCGCCCAGGGATACGGCAACAGCTACTCCCAAAACTACACACCTAACTATGGCCAGCCTTACGTCCAGGGATACAACAATGGCGTCCAGAACTACAATCAGGGCTACGACTCCAGCCCCCAAGGACACAACAATGGCGTCCAGAGCTACAACCAAGGATACGACTCAAGCCCCCAAGGACTTCCCCAGGGCCGCAACGAAGATGCGTCGTACGCTACCCGAACCACTTCTAGCAACGCCACCCGCTCGACTCACGAGGCCGAGAACCACAACGACTACCATGGTAGCAGCAGTGACAACGACTACCTTGGTGGCAGCAATAACAACAACTACCAACACAGCAGTCTTCCAAACGAGTATGACGGATCATCGCCTGTTCACGGCCGTCATGGCACTCAGTAGTCTATGACTGGTGCCTAAACAAGGCACAGTCCTCTCTAAGGACCATGGCTTTTGGCTATGACTTCAGGCATATCCCACCATGTCTCGTAGGAGACATATTACTTGCTCTACCATAATCACTTTAATAGGTTGCGCGTTTCCTTTATTTCGGTCTTTGGGTCGCATTCATTTTTTTCCGGTCTTCAGCCTGCGAGATTTCCATCATCATCAGCAAGCACGAGGACAGCATGGTTTTCTTCAAAACAGCATTTAACAAGGCGTTCGGGCGTTCAAAAAGTTCAACGGCGTTTTCTTTCCATTCATTCACTTGGGGGTGTAACATACACGATCCACCCCGCGAGCATCGATATCCAGCATATTTACCTTTTACAGCCTTCCATTCTTCTTCTCGGTACTCCGGCGTTTTCTGCTTCAGCATCGCATCTCTATTCATGTCGGCTCTCAAAAACACAGGGCACTTAAGCGAGCATTCGAGGCACGCGGGAGGAGGTTGGCTTATGGGAATACCTCACCAAATATACCATGAAGAGAAGGAAGGGATGGCTGCTCAAAGCAGCACAGAGACAAAGCATTATTAGTTGACGAAAATTACAAAAAATCGAGAAAAAAGGGCATAAAATGGAAAACAGCAAAAAAAAGGAAGGGGAAAACTAGACAGATACAGATAGCGGACGAAGTTCTTATTTCTTCTATATGCTCAGCACTTTCGGTTCCCATCATCGCCACCTACCGTTCCAGTCCATCCCGGATTTTTCGCCCTGATTTCTGTTTAGGAGACGAAGGAGGAAGACGGTCGACCAGGGAAGGATGTGGAGGATACACATGTGCTGGGTCGCCCAGCTAAAATGTTATCTTTCAACATTCGTCTTTTCTGTCACCTTACAGTGTTCGGGAGGATCTGCGATCTAAAGGAGGAGGAGGAGGAGGGCAAGGACTGTTTTCCTATGCGGATCGAGGGCGAGCCAGGACTTTCCTAGATCGGGACAGGTATCTTACGTCCTAAGAGCCCTCTGGGAAGTACCTTAGAGATTAATGATAGGAAGCACTTCGAGGAATGGTTTCAGATTATGATTGGTTGAGTTACTCTGTGAAACGTGTGAAGTCGAAGATATCGAGAGGCGCTTATCTGACGTCGGGCAAAGGACGCGGGCCGACCCGAATGTTTGGTGCTTGTTTATTACATGTCTGGTTCTGACTCCTAGGAAATTAGTGACAGCCTGGTGACAAGTTCATCAGAATATGTCACTGATGCCAGATAATTCTACATCGTGAGTCCAGGGAAAGAACATTTTTCGCCGTACAAAGCGACCGGCAGGCGGCTTGCGGAAGCCGGGAGGAAGGATGAGGTGTCATTGAAGGCGGGGACGTTCGGAGTGACAACAGCAAGAGTAAACCGAACCCGCGGACAGCTTCACTTGAAGAAACTCCGATGACTGTTGGTTTCTGAATGCCACCACCAAGGTACGCCTTCCAAATGCAAACCATGCACTTTCTTACCCTGATATAAGGTCCTCCTCTCCCTCATCTTGACCTTTCTTCCTTCGCTCCTCGGTATTCATCCCCAGATCTTGGTCCAGATCTTTCCCATTGGTTATCGCCCAATACCCCCACTTATTATAAGTACTGCTGGTCTCCTAGCAGTCATTTTCACTGAACATCAAACCACGAACCAACCAACATCTTTTCATTCTATCAACGTTCGCGAGCCATTACTTTCACGATCCCACCTACTTATTGCTTGAAAACACGCGTTCGGCCTATCAGAAAAGACATCACAATGCCCTTCCAACTCGAGATCCCATACTTTACCGCCGACGTAGAAGAACACGATGACCGTTCCTTTGAACAAACGGGTTGCTACCGGCTCCTGAACCTCTGCGAAGAGTTCAATCCTGCCAAAGGTCAACGGATCCGGCTGGAACTGAACGCCGTTGGTTCGTATCGTAAGCCATCCATCCATCCTGTTCTGGCCACCACGCGGTGATTAGAGAGTGAAATTGAGGGATCAGTCAGACTAACTAACTTGCTCAAATACAGGAGACGGTGGATTGACCCCTAACGTCAAAAACACGATTCGGTTCCTTACTCACTTGCGAAAATCGGGGAGGCTCAGAGAAGACCAACAACCGATCATACGCATCATGATCCGGCCCCGAGGTGTGAAGAACGACGACGAATCCGCCTTCCAAATGGCAGAACTCCAGGATTTTCAGTACTCCCGTGCCGAGCTGCTCGCAATGTGCCAATGGATCGAAGACTTCAAGGCATGTGGTCAAGATCTCCTCAGCCCGGAACGCGGCGACGGGTTCGTTTTCGGGGTGCAAAGACGCCTTGACATGCGCTTAAACGGGCTGGTGTTTGATGCTGAGGCCAACAGAAAGTTGATAACCACGGCCCATCCTTATCCGTGTTTCCTGCACCGCGCCTTTGACGGCGTGCTCGCAACTCGGCAGGACCCGGATATTTATGAACTTCCCGAAAATGAGGTACCAAAGAGCTCGATTGAGGACCTTGTAGCTAAGATCAAAGGGCTCGGCTTCAAAGGCGTGTTGACGTCCGGAGGATGGGGAAATGCGACTGACAACCTGGAAATTCTGAGTGAACTTGGAAGGGCGGCGCTGAAGGAAAAGGAAGAAGACAGGTTTGAGTTGATCGTTGGCGGTGGCGTGCGGCATCGCCACGTGTGGGACATATGCTCTGCGATGAAGGAGCTGGCGCAGCACCGGGATTTTTGGCTTCACTCTTCGTGCTTTACTGACCAGGGGTTCAGTTATACGGAAGCATGGGGTATTTTGAATCAATTGAAGGGCGTAGAAGCGGCAATAGCTTCTGGCGTGCACTAGCAGGAGCTGGGATCGGAGAAGCTTTCTTTGATCTCGGCGTGACAGGCTTGATCGGTCCTAACAACCGTGTCATGCAGAGAGGAGGAGGTTGATGGAAGAGAAGAGATAACAGTTACAGTATGTTTGTTCACTCCATAGATTGCATACAAGTTCGCAGAGGCTTTTGAAAGAAAAGAGTGTCTTCCGAGTTGGCAATGTGAATTGGCTTTCTGAAGGGTTGTAAAGGTGGGAAAAGACAGACAGCAAACAGACAATGAAGATGGCGCACTCAGTTAATGAGATGAAACACAAAAGAGAAAGCGTAAGGCAAAGGGACATTGGTCACAAGCAAAAGAAATACACCGTAAGCAATTTGTTCATGTTGTTTGTTGTTAGTTGTCTTTGACGAAAGCCAAATAAATAGGGAAAAAAAAGAATAAGAAAAAAAAGTCATGGGTAGAAAAAGAAAGCTCCCTCGGTAAGGATCGAACTTACAGCCTCCAGATTAACAGTCTGACGCGCTAGCCAATTGCGCCACGAGGGATCTTAGGTTGTTGATGTAAGGTCGCTAAAACGCCAAGCTTATATTCACCCACTAAAGCTTCGTCTTGGCGCTAGGTTTCAACAACAACAACAGAACATGGAAACAGTCAACTTCCTCATTCCACAATCTGCAACAACTCATCCTCAACATCATGGCCGAACATGTTATCAAGCTATCCCACAAGCGGGAATGACCTCATACGCAACATGGGGGTGATAATCACTTTTGAAATGACATGGGGGATACGTACCTGCCCGGGTAGCAGTGGGCATTGTTAGCCCCTCAGCCGCTCAATCGCCAATCAGTTTCCCGAGTTCCACCACGTTCGCATCGTCGGTTCAACCTCTGGAGTTCCCGCTCATGGCGCACATGGCACTATCCCCAGCTTTTGGTTTGCGGTGGATGCAACCGCATAACTGCCGGATGCCAACCGCTCGGCCCTACCTTGCTTGATATGGTTACGATCAACTCTTCTTCCAGCTTGGCGTTCCCTCGTTCCTAGAGGTCAAACCGTCAACCCGATGCAGCAGCCAGGCACTCTCAGGGTCGCTTGCGATGCGACATGCAGACAACATATGGTGGTGTCGATGGTGCTGTGGTGTTGTGGTGCATCCCGAACCATATCACGGCAGCACCAATGAAAGATCGTCAAGAGATCGACACGTGCCCGGGATACCGCCTGTCCGACGCCGTTCATCTTCGTGCCTCAAGCGATGCTGGATAGCTCAGCACATGTGCACAACGTCAGTACCTGCGTGGAAACAGGCACCTTCCTACCAGGGCAATGGGACACCCTCGTCGTCATCTCTATTACGTCCAGAAATTGCGGGTATATATGAGCAGATCGGTGCCGTCTCGACCTGCATCATGGCTCTCTCCAGCGTTCTAACCACCACCAACCCGTTATTACCCTCACCTCTTTGTCTCGTGCTGGCACCATGGTCTCCAGCAGGTTAAGCGGCGTCCTCGCCCTGCTGGCCACTTCGCTCTCACTCGTCTCTGGCCAGACCTTCCAACGGCTAGGCACTTGCCCAACCCTGGGTTGCATCCTACCACCCGACCAGCAAGATTTCCTCCCCGGACAGCAGTTCGACATACGCTTTGAGGTCCACGCCCCCAAGAACGGATCCGAGGCCTTCAACGACGGAGTGCCGGATGAGAAGTTCACCGTCACCATCGCCAAGGACAACGGGACGCCAAAGAGCATCGCCTCTTTCTTCCAGCTCGAGGAGGAACCTTCGCTCGAGAAATGGACGTTTTCTTGGTTCGAGGACCTCTTCGCCCAGGATTCCAAAACCCCTTCGGTCGTCAATGTTGCCTCCAAGATTTATCGTCGGGTTGCTCTGTATGAGCCAGGTACATATACGGTTACCTTGAATTATTACTCGGGGAAGAAGACGACGGCTACTTGGGTTGTGAGACCTCTTGCGACTAAGAAGAAGGCGAAGAATGTCATTCTCTTCATCGGTATGTTGCTTTTGCTTCCCTACGAGAGTTACTTGAGATTGGACCGCGGCTGATCATTTGACTTTGATTCTCAGGAGACGGTATGACCACCAACATGATTACCGCTGCTCGGCTGCTCGCCCACAAGTCCATCAACGGCAAGTATCAGACTACTTTGCAGCTTGACAAGTTCCCAACTTTGGGTCATCAGATGGTTAGTGTCGAGCCTCAGTCCATAGTGTCTCGTTGGCTAACGAATAGTTCCATAGACACACTCTATCGACTCGTTCATCACCGACAGTGCAAACTCGGCCTCCGCGCTGTATACAGGACATAAGACTACTGTCAACGCTATGGGGTAAGTCTAGAATTCATATTGGAGGGGAACCGCGGTTGAGCGATGCTGACAACACTCGTAGTGTTTACGTTGACTCCTCACCTGACAACTTCGACGATCCCAAGGTCGAGACGGTCATTGAGCTTCTCAAGCGTATCTGGGTAAGCCACTAGCAAGTTCTTTGTCGTATTTCGTTCCTTTCTGCTGACACCAATACTTTAAGGGTTCCGCCTGGGGCGCTGTCTCGACTGCCTTCATCGCCGACGCTACACCTACTGCTCTCACAGCCCACACGCGTTCCCGCTATGACTATGGAGCTCTCATCGAGCAAGCCCTCAATGGATTCTCAAACACTTCTTGGACAAAGATGGATGGCCCGGATGTTTACTTTGGTGGTGGCGCCGAACAGTTCCTTCCCGGCTCAGCCTCATACCAAGGCAAGGACTACTACGCCGAGTTTGCCAAGAAGGGATACTCAGTCAGCCTCAACAAGACATCCCTCCTCGCTGCCCCGAACGACAAGAAGGCGCTCGGTATCTTCTGCAAGTCCAACCTCCCCGTCTGGCTCGACCGCAACATCTTCCCCGAAAACACCCAGAAGCTCAAGAATGACCCCTCAGGCGCCTCCGGCCCAGCAAAGGACATCCCCGGCCAAAAGGAAATGACCCTCAAAGCCATCGACATCCTGCACAAGCGCGGCGGCAAAGACGGCTTCTTCCTCATGTCCGAAGCGGCCTCCATCGACAAGCAGATGCACGTGCTCGACTACGAGCGCGCCCTCGGCGACCTGCTCGAGCTGGACGACACCGTGCGGGCCACTATCCAAAAACTCAAAGACCTCGGCGAGCTCGACAACACGCTGATCGTCGTCACCGCCGACCACGGCCACGGCTTCGACGTCTTCGGCGGCGCCGACACCAAGTACCTCGCCGCCCAGCACGACAAGGACGACCGGCACAAGCGCTCCGCCGTCGGCGTGTACAAGGAATCCGGGCTATCGCAGTACACCGTCGAGCAGCCGGGTATCAGCTACAACACGGGGCCTAATTTCCCCGTTAACTGGGACCCGCGCTACGTGATTGCTGCGGGCACCGGCGCCGCCCCTGATCGCCGCGAGCAATACGGTGTGGGCAAGGACGGCTCGCGCACGCCCGCTGTGACGCTGCCTGGTATGGGGACTAATGATTATTATGTTAATCCTACGGATAGGACGGGCGGGTTTGTGGTTAATGGCACGTTGCCTACGACCGAGAGCCAGGGCGTTCACTCGCTTACGGATGTGCCGGTGTTTGCGCAGGGGCCTTGCTCGGGGAACTTTGGGGGGGTTTATAGCAATACTGATGTGTTCTTCAAGATTGCGGATTGCTTGGGGTTGGGACATCCGACTAATAAGACTATTGGTGGGAAGGGGAGGTGATAAAATTGGATATGAGAATGTGGTCCTGTGATAGGACTCGCGCGCGCCGGGAGTGTAGCTTGAACAAATAGATCATCGAGCTAAGACGTAATAGAGACATACAATCTACCTACCGCCGTTTCTTCCACCATTTCTTTTACCATTCCTTCCTCCCACCGTTCCTTCCTTCCTTCCGCCGGCATCGCCCGGCCGACACGCTCCTTCCCCATGGCAGACATCGGATGATATGATAACTCGCCTCCCGCCCCGCGCCTTCTAGACTGAACGTGGCCCATACACCATATAAGGTTTGTTACCGAACCCCTCTACCACAACGGGGAGCCCTGTGGTCTCATGGCGCAGTGGTTACCGTTGATGAAAACTTAGCGCGGCGGTTTTCGTAGGTCTGCAGCTGGGGTATTGTCGTTCGTTCTACAAACCTACCTAGGCGACTTAGCTTTTTGGTTTTCCCATTTGATGGGGAAGGTATTGAGGATGCTGGAAATGAGGGTTGGGATTTTGCTTTTGTGTTTTGGGGTTGTTTTGGGGGGGTGGAAAAAGGGTTTGCTTGCGCGATATGGAGATGGGAGATGGGAGATGGAAGGGGTGCAATCACCAATACCCCCCACCCCTTCCTCCCCCAAACCCCCTCTCCCTCTCCCTCTCCCTCTTAAACTCCTCCCACGTCCTATCCCACTCCACCGCCCTCCTCACTTTTTCCTCGTTATCCCTCTGATCAATCAACCACACACCCTCCTTCCCACAAGGCAAATTCTCAAACCCAATCCACTCCGTCGCGCCATCCCACGCCATGATTCCGTCCCCACAGACACAGTAGACTTCCTCCAGGTTGGGGAAGTGGGTAAGGCCGTCTTTGATCTCCCATCTGTCGAGGTACTCGTCTCCGAAGTTGCGGGTGAATTTTAGGCGGGTGATTTTGGAGGCGAGGGGCGTGGGCGTGGGGTACCGGGAGGAAGAGAGGGACGGGTGGGAGGGGTGGGAGGGGTGTTTATGTTGGAAGCTGAAGGAGAGGTCTGAGAAGAGGGAAAAGTCGTGGAATAAGGTGGTGCCTATGTCGAGGATGTCGAGGGGAAAGTGGAGGTAGATGTAGCCTTCATCATAATTCGAATCTCTCGCAGGGTTAACTATGTCGCAGAAGACTTGCTCGTATACTCGTTTCTGAAGGTGGTTGCGGGATTCTTGGCAGGCTTGGAGAGTTGCTGGTGGTGGAGTAGATGAGAGTAGTTGTGGGACTTTGGTTGAACTGTCGTTGATGAAATCAATAATGTCGACGTCCGTTTTAATGCGGAAATCGACGGTGCGTGGCTCGACTGTTAACTCCCAGATTCGGAGACGAAGCTCGGGGGGTAGACGGGGGAAGGGGTGGAAGGTGGTCATTGCTGGTGGATTTTGCCGGTGATGTGTGCGTGAGACGCTGGGGTTTGGAGCGTTTGGCTAAGTATTGTTGCCTTGCTATTTATGATGTTGTGGTAAAGGGGACCAGGGCCCTTTTGGATGGAGGAGGAGTGTGGTGAGGCTGAATGTGTCCGACAGGAGGATGTAACCCAAGAAGGGCGCAGTTCTTCAGCCCTATTGCACGACATACTGCTAGCATGTTTGCTAGCTTGGTAGGGTACCCTTATCCTTGGTTTACTATTTAATACGTACAGAGTCCTTGGGGGCTTTCTGAAATGTAAGTGAGGGCAAGTGATCGCAGGTTGACATCTGCCCTGAACATGTCTTAAGATTTGAAGGTTTTTGCATTTAGCTATTATGCTGTGCGATAATGCCTTGATGCCTTTTTGGTTTTTAAGTTAGCCTGGAACATTGGTCACAGGTCAGGTAATATCTCGTTCATCAAATAAAGGCATGGTATTCATATTCAGGTGTCAGATTGGTGAGGATATATAGAGATGCGACTTTGACAAGCTTATCACGAATGTGGCATACCTCTATGTGGCTACCATGTTGTGATTCTAGCACATTGGAATGTGCTTGGCCTCGGATTTTTCCTATCAGGCTTATCTTCGCCCAAGGTAACCTCGGAATGCGCTGCAATAGGAATGCACTTGATGGTTAGCATACCGCATGATGAAAACTTAGTAGCCTTGGTTCTAAGTTCTCAGATCGGTGAGAGACGTACCTGACAATGACTCGAGGAGTTGGAGGATGGGAAGAATGAGGAGAAAAACGGGCACAATCTGTCCAAAACTCATGCTGTATTCGGCTTCCACATCTTCCTGCTGCCCTCTCTCGAGCATGAAAGCATGGCCACGGTTCAAATCATGCATGATCAGCCACGTATCATAACCATACCATAGTAAATGGATGGCAACTTGGATCATCTTCGAAGAGCCTATGCCATTGGCATAGTAGTCACATCCTCTCCGTACTCGTTTCTTTCTCTTGCCCCTGAGCAAATCGTTGAGCATGAAACCCAAGGAGAGATAGCTGATGCATATAAAAGCAGTGTGAACAAGCGGTCTGATGCTGTTCGAGAGGCGTTTTGGAGAAAAGAGGACACATTTTGCTGGACAGTGCGGTCCTTCCTCCCATATGTCGTCCCCTGTTGCCCATGCACAGTATAGGAACAATATGTCCAAGGTTATCACCAGACACACTCTCAACACCCTGGCAGATTTCCCTCTGAACATTTGCCGCCGTGATGAGGTGAGGCTTGGGGTTTGCTCCTTGATTTTTCTCCAGGAGAAAAAAGCCAAAATCGCGAATCTGTAACCGCTTGCCGTGATGCCTGCCAAATGCATGACAATCCTGAAGTGATAGGTGCTGATGGTGCCGTCATACAACTTCTTCAATCCAGCAATGAGGATCCCGATGCCTGTTGCAAGTTGTTGATCACTCAAGCAGACAACCATGTCGTAGCAGATGTTGGCGGTCTTGAGGGCTTGACGCTTCAGTGCTTTTTTGGGGAGTATATAGACCGCTAGACCAATGACCATCTTGTCGAGCGGATTAGTTGGTCTTATCCAACCTCGTGGATGGTACAATGAAGAGAATCGTAAGCCGATGGTGAGAACGAGAGAGATGGTAGTGCAGGCCACGAATGAAATTATAACCTAGGATGAGCTGTTAGAGACAACAACCAATTTCAATAAAGTTAGTCACTTATCAATTGTTTCCAAACGTACTCCGATCCCAGCAATATCAGGGTCAGCTTCCAGGCTCGTAGGACAATCACAAAACTCGAACTTGGATTCACAAGTCCATTCGTCCCGTGTGATGTTATACGATTCGCCTATCCTCCAGCCATCCGTCCAGCATGTGACTAAGTCTTCGTCCATGGTTTGTTGCCTTTTGAGTCGTTACTGCGCTCATTATGGTCGAGACCTTGGAGATCGTTGTACTCTGACCGAAACCGAGAATGGAAAAAAAAAAGAAAAGTTTTGTTCGGGAGAATTCGTTCAGGCATATTTCCCGTTCTTGTATGGCACTCATAAGGTCTCCAGCCGCATTTTCTTCGCTTCAGGCCCTTTGATTCCTATGCATAGCAACTGCCCATAGCCTACGTGGTCACGGCCAAATGGAACAAGAGAAGCCACCAAGTTGAAACTAAAGATGTCCACAGACAGCCCTACTAGGTAGGTAACGTAGAGCAAGGCTCTGGAATCGGGCACCCAAGCAGGAGCCGATGGAGGGGGGCAACCACCGTGCGTAATTGGCCACGATGCGTATGGTCTCATTGGCGCTGTATATGTGTAGCTGTCCTTCGTCGTTGTGCGTGTGTGTGGTGTAGTGGGAAGCGCGCGACTGGAGGTCGTTATGCCAAATACCATCCGCCGTAGAGGGTGGTCCGGGGGTGAAGCTTGCCAGGTTGGCAGAGCGCAAAGTGAGAAGATAAAGGAAAGGGGGAAGGCATCATCCTTGGTAAGTCAACAAACTACCAATTACGGTTAGTACCATCGTCAGACGGGTGGAGCCCCTCACCTGAGCTCGCGTTCCCCGCCATTGCCTGCCGCCTGCACCGGCCGCCCGCCAACGCGATGCGCCTTCGTCATTGCAGGACATCGCGTCGGGAAACACCTTTTCCAACGGCAAATTCGCAAAGAAGGAGTCTTTGTATTGCTTGGACATCTTTGACTTCCTCATTGTACAACCTTCTACACGACCTACCTCTAGTATTGCATCCCTAACGACAATTGGATTTGGCGCATCTACCTACTTCCCTTAACTTTGGCCCAAGCAATACACCTTACCGAGCCCTCGCTGATTTTGGCATCTCGGCGCAACTTGTCGCATTCTTCCTATCGCCATCTATCGCATCGCAACTAAAAGAACACATAAATAGTGGACTGGACTCGACTCCTCGACGCCCATCACGACTCCATGCCGGCCGATGAAGAGGCCAGAATCTCAGCATGGCTTCTTCACAACCCAATATGGAAAGGTTCCTGCGCGAATGGCGCCAGGATGCCCTCAACAAGGCCCAGTACGAGTCAGCCATATTCATAGGAGACAAGCTCCTAGCCATGACAAGTAAGCAATTGTATGAACCTTCATCCCGGTATTGGTCCTAATCTCTAACTGTCGGTTTACTCCAGATGACGATAACGATGCCTTCTTTCTAGCCCAAGTCCACTTTGCAGCCGGAAACTATACTCGAGCACAGGCACTGCTTGTCAAACAAGACCTCCTTACCTCCAGCCCATCCTGCCGATACCTCGCCGCACACTGCCTAATAAAACAAAACAACTTCGTCGAAGCCCTCGCGATACTTGGCGAACACACCCCGACACACCTATTTGCGACCAATGCGAAACGGAAAACCACTCGAGGCTTGCGCGCCGCCACAGCAAGAGCCAACTCAAAAACACCATCGCGTCACCACGACCAAGGCGATGATATACCGGAGGAAGACATTTCAAACAGGCGCTATGAGGCCTCCATGTGCTATCTCCGAGGACTCTGTTACGCCAAGCAGAATGCCTTCGACCGAGCCAAGGAAGCCTACAAGGATGCTTTACGGATCGATGTCCAGTGTTTCGAGGCATTCAGTCAACTAGTCAAAAACTCGCTCATGTCGCCCGATGAAGAGGACGAATTTATGCAGTCGCTCGCCTTCAACTCGATTCGTGCTCCAGGCGACGACCCAGACATGGAGGATGAACCAGCCGACTACGTGCAGATGCTGTACCAAACACAGCTCTCCAAATACCACAACCCACAAGCTTTCAACACAGCCATCGAGTCACTTTCAACACACTACGGTCTCGAGAACAATGCCGATATCCTGCTCGCCAAGGCCGACCTGCTCTATACGCAATGCCGCTTTAAGGACGCGCTTGCGATAACCGAGTCGATCCTGATGGACGACAAATACAATTTCGCCGTCTACCCGATCCACCTCGCCTGCTTATACGAGCTCCGAAAAACGAACGTGCTCTTCTTGATCGCCCACGAGCTAGCCGACACCCACCCGGACGAACCCTGCACCTGGCTCGCCGTCGGCGTCTACTACTTCACCACGGGCAAGATTGCCGACGCGCGCCGCTACTTCAGCAAAGCGAGCATGATGGACGCAAACTTTGGCCCCGCCTGGATCGGCTTCGCGCACACTTTCGCCGCCGAGGGCGAGCACGACCAGGCCGTGACGGCCTACTCGACCGCCGCCCGCTTATTCACGGGCACCCATCTGCCGCAGGTCTTTTTGGGCATGCAGAACCACGCCATGAACAACATGACGGCCGCCGAGGAGTTCCTCAAGACGGCCTACTCGCTGTGCAAGACGGACCCGCTGCTGCTCAACGAGATGGGCATCGTGCTCTACCACCAGGACCGCCTGAAGGAGGCCGTCAAGATGTTCAACCAGGCGCTCGTCATCGCCGAGGAGACCGACAGCGATCCGCACGCTTGGTTGGGTGCCCGCACGAACTTGGGGCACGCGCTGAGGCGGCTGAGGAAATATGATGAGGCGCTGGAGGAGTTTGACCAGGTCCTTCGCGATGGCGGGAAAGACGCCCAGATATTTTGCGCCAAGGGATTGATTTACTTGGATCAAGGGAGACCGGACGAGGCGGTGCGGGTGCTGCATGAGGCGTTGGCGATACATCCGCAGGATCCCATCGCTACGGAGTTGCTGAATAAGGCGCTTGAGGAGTCGGCTGAGGCAGGGGATATAGGGCTGCTAGGGACTGCGGATGCGGGTATTAGCGGGGAAGCGGGGGATGGGGCGATGACGGGAGACTTGGCTAGCTTTGAGCAAATGCTGGGGGAGAAGAAGTTTGCGGCGAGGATGAAATTGGCAAGGGGGAGAAGGACAGCTGCGGAGACGCCGGGACAGGGTGGTGTGAAGGATAAAGGGAAGGGCGTTGCTAGGAGTGGGAGGAGGGGAGCGGCGGGGGGTACTAGGTTGTTTAGGGGAGATCAAGAAGAGGTGGATAGCATGGAGTTGAGTGATTGAAGAAGATGGTGGTGAGGATTTGATTGATTAGCACTGTTGTTGGATTATACGTACTTGGCACATCAGCACGGTAAATAGGCATAGCGATGGCGTCCAGGATAGGATATTGATCAAGGCTGGAAATAAAAGTTGGAACGGGGGCCGAGGAGCAAGATGGAGTTTTAGCTTAGAAGGAAAGGGTCCGGAACCAGATTACCACGGCCTCTTATGGTTATTTGAAAGAGTTGTTTATAAGTCTTGAATTCAACTATCATCATATCCAACACCCGTGTCGTATACATCACCGTTGTCCCAAATCCATGATCATACATCAAACATTACATGATTATCGTAACTTCGTAAACATCTCCCTTGCTCAGGCCACACCCATTGCACCCTCAAAGGTTAGGATGAGGATTCACAAGCTCTTCCACCTTCGCAAACTGGTAGTAAAAGTCCAGACTCTGCGGGTTAGCCAGCGTCCCGCTCGCCTTGACCTTTCGCCCGCACACGATGTGCTTAACAGGCAATTCAACCTTCTTCAGGTTAATGGTCGTCTATTCGGTCTTTGTCAGTTTCCCATCTTTCAGAGCAAAGTTGTTCTTCAGGGTCACAAAAACTCACCGGAATCTCAGGCGTCTCAAAAACCCATTTCGGGACATGCCTCTTACTCAAATCCTTTCCAATCGCCTCCTTCACCTCCTTTACCAACTCCCCATCCAGCTTCTGGCCGGGTTTCATCAGCAAGAAAAGCATCACGCTCTCATCATGATCCTTCGGTCTTCTCTGCCCTACACAAAGAGAATCCTGCACGCGATCGGCAAACCTGCGCTCGATGACGCCGTAAATCTCCGCTGAGCCGAACCGCACTCCAGAGGGGTTCAAGACACCGTCGGCGCGACCGAGTAAATGGAGGGCGCGCGTGGTAGGGTGGATCACGCAGAAATCTCCGTGCGCCCAGACGTGCGGGAAGCGCGCGAAGTAAGCAGAGTGGTAGCGGGTTCCCGGGGACGCTACCCCTTTTTGACCGTCGGGGATGGGGTCGGACCAGAAGAAGCAGGGAACATTTGGGAAAGCGGTGGTGGCTACCAGCTCGCCCGCGTGTCCCTCGGGTACAGGACGGCCTGGGTCACCGTCTCCCACCAGTGAGTCGTAGATTTCTACGGCGACGCCCAAAGAGGGACCCTGCGTGCCGCCGACGTAGACGGGGGTTAAAGGGTTGCAGATGCCGAAACAACCGGCTATGTCGGTGCCTCCCGAAATGTTGGCTAGTTGCACTCGGGAAGGGAAGCCGGAGTCGTAGAACCACTCGAAGAGTTGGTCGGAGAGGACCATTCCCGTGCAAGTGACAATGCGTAAGGCCGAGAGGTCGGCCATTTCCCTCGGGGACTGACCGTTCTTAGCGAATTCGAACATCCACCGGGGAGAAATGCCTAGTTTGGTTACCCTATGTTGGGCGGCGAGGTTAACCAAGATGGAGGAGTCGGGTTTGAACGGCGAGCCGTCGTAGATGATGGTTTTCCCGCCGTAGAGCAGGATGGCGACGTTGGCGAGGTACATGATCCAGCCCGTGGTGGTGTATTGGAGGGTTACGTCGGCGCCGGTGAGCCCCTCGTGCAGGCCGCCTTCTTTGAAGTAGGAGATCATTACGCCGCCGAGGGAGTGCACGATGGCCTTTGGGGTGCCGGTGGTGCCGGAGGAGTAGCAGATTAGGTAGGGTTCGTGGAAGGGGATGCGGACGAAGTCCGGGATGGCGGGCGAGGCGCCTGCGGAAGAAATGAAGTCGTCCCAGGTGATGGCTTTCGGAACGGCCGAGATGTCGCGGGCTTCGGCGAAGCGGCGGATGGAGACGATGTTGTCGAAGTTGGTGCAGTCTTTGAGTCCCTCGACCACTTCGGCCATCTTTCCCCGGAGGTCGACGATCTTGCCGTTGTAGAGGGCCGCGTCGTCCATGAAGAGCAGCTTGGGGTTCACTTGCACCGTTCGCTGGAGGATGCCCTTGGTGCCCATGTCGGTCGAGCTGCTGCTGAAAATGGCGCCCAGCCAGGAGGTGGCTAGCCAGACGAGCAGCGTGTCGATGCTGTTGGAACCCACGATCACCACGATATCGCCCTTCTTGACGCCGCGCGCCTTCATCGCGGCGGCTAGTCTCCCTGCTCGCTCGCGGAGTTCGCCGTAGGTGGCATCGCGGGTTTCGCTTGCGCCTTCGCGCACCTCTGTTACGGCTACCTTGTCGTCCTCTTTTCCTACTGTAGATCGGGTTTGGCTCGAAGAGCTGCCCTTGGGTCGGGAGTAGAGCACGTTCTCGGCGTAGCTGAGCTTGACACCCTCGAACCAGATGGGAACGGCGTCGATGGGGGCGGATTCGTCCACTACTCTGCTGTATGTGCCTTCGTGGATGTAGTTGGCTTCTTCCCAGACGTCTGCCCAGAATTGGGAGCGGTTTTGGAGGGAGTATTCGTGGAGTTCCAAGAAGGTCTAAACACTATTGTTAACACCGGGGTACGATGGGTCAAAGGATGGAGTGTACTGACCTTCAAGTTAAGTCCATGTCTCTTATTAACATTCTGCAAGAACTGCCACATAGGCGTGCTCTCCGGGTCCGGGTGCTCCCAAAGCTTCCTCGGGATCACGTCTGGGCGCATGATGATTTCGTCGATTTCGTCTTCTAGTAGATCGTCGACTTCTGTGTTTGTGTTGGTTTCTGTGCTGAGGACTTCCGTAGTAATAACCTCTGTAACCTCCGTAACTTCTGCGACTTCTGTGTTAACTTCCATCTTGACTTCCACGGAGTTCGTCAAGGTAGCATCTGTCGCAGACGACGAAAAAGCCGATAACGGCAATTCCACTGCCACCGACATCTTTGAAAAGTGTTTGGTATCCGAATCAAATTTTGGTAGGGCACAAAAACAGAGAACAATAATGACAAAGTCAACTTGGGAGGAGGAATCTCTCTTACCAAGGTGAACCGACCGACCGGCTGTCGTTCAAACTATATATCCCCTTTCCACTTTTCCTTAATCATCAACAACCTCGATCGATCCAACAACCTCTGGCTCTGACTGACCCACAATCAACAATCCAACTCGTCAAAAGTCGTCCAAGTCGACCAATGCGGCGAATAGCTAGCCAGCTAGGTAGCTTGGTTCGTTCAACCTCCTTCACCGCGACACGCGATAAAACACTCACACCCAAATGCGATGACGAACGTCGATCAGGCAGTAGTGCGGTAGTGTAGGATGCAGGAACCTCTTTGAAAATCTGAGACCGCTTTTTCGACGTAGGAGGAGGAACCAACAAGCCAATGGCAAAGTTTGTGGTGGAGGAGATTCAGATACTTGGTGTCTTGCGAGAGGCTCCGTCCTCTGGTGCTGGAGACCTGGAGGAGTTTCTGGGGCTGCGAGGTCTGTAGGAATTGGGACTTGGGACTGTCCTCCGGGCGAGGAGAGAGGTCGTTGGAATCGGCTAATGCGGGGAACCGGGGTACCTTTTACCGCTTTCAGCTTGGTATTACGGCCGGAAAGCGCTGATCCCCCTCGAACTGCTGGCAAGTCCCGCAAGTATCACCGACTGGTTGGGCCTCGGCCCGGGAAGCTCAGTGCCCTGTTTGTTTGCTTTTACTGTGTTGAACTGTGTGCATGCAGGACGAACTTGGTTGGAATTGGGGTCAGGGGGTGCCCGTTACTCCAAACTCCGACATCTTCTCCAACTCCGTGATGCGGCTGTGTCGGGGTTAAACACTCCCGTCCCGGGATGGGATGAGGGGAGCAAGCATGGGACTTCAGTCTATTCAATCCTGGATGTTGCACCGGCGAGCTCATCGAGGATAACCTCAAGCCACGTCAACTCCCGTAGTTTCACAAGTCCGACCGCCTTATGAACAGCCCGTAGGCCTTGTTCATCTAAATCATTACTGCTAACTAATCCATTTTACTCCTCTTAACACCAAGAACAATGCAAACTTCCGCTCCATACAATAACCGTCATGAATACATATACAACCCATCATTACCACATACACCCTGTACTCTGTCCTCCTTTCTCAACATACAAACTCCGAAGTTCCTGTGAAACCTTTTCCTTGAATTGCAACTCCAACACCCAACACCATCACAAACCTCCACCCTCCATCACAAATACGGCATCCACAACGCCTCACACTGCGCCAAATTCAACGGACTAACCGCCTTCGCAATCAAGTCAATGATCGTCTGGAACGCCGGCAAGTTACCCGCCGGCGCCTGAGCCAGCGACGCCGCCCGCTTGACAATCATCTCGCTGTTCGCCTGCACCGTCTCCCTGAGCTGATTGTCCGACAGGTTCAGCGGCCTGTGACTGCTCGTGAACCAGAAGATCATTTCGTCGCGGACAAACAGCGTCAGCGCGTGCTCGAGCTGGAACTCCGGGTCCGTCAGACAGCGCGCGATCGCCATCATGGAAACGGTAAAGATACCCTCGAGCGCGAGCGGGCCCATGAGCGTCTGCAGGTTGGGCGTGAGACGGAAGGGCACCGGCTCCGTGTTGCTGAAGTAGGGCTTGTTGGCTGCCATGAGAGCCGTGAGCTCGGAGCCCCAGATGTTGCCCGAGCCGCGCGCGATGTTGAACTTGTGCGGGTACCGCTTGTCAATGTGCAAGATGTATGTCATGAACGTGAGCGCAGCGAGCTGGTACGAGAAGCGGCGCCTGAAGAGCCAGAACTCGGCAAAGTCGGGGAAGATAGCCTGGAAGTACTGCAGCACAAGTGTGTGTGGCACCCACTTCTCTTGAATCGCGTTGAGCACTTCAAGACGAGCCGCCGCGTTCTGTCCCTGTTCAGATAACTTCTGCATTGATGTCAGTACTTGTTCTCCTCCATTCCCTGGCGATATACTATAACTTACCGCGTTCGGCAGCTTGCCATCCATAAGCCCACGCAATTTCTCCATGGTAAAGAGGAATGGCTCATCCTTGTGCACTCCCGACCTACGGCAGTGGTCCTCGTAAATGCCCTGGAGAGTGATGTATGAAGTATCCTCTTGGATGATCCTGATATGAGGTGCAAGAGGTACCATCAACGGCAGTGTGAACTGGAGATCACGCCTGCGACTCTCCTTTTTGTGGCTCAAGGTCTGGTTAAGCTGTCTGAAGAGCTGAAGAAGACGCTCTTCGCGACGAGACTGTCGCGCCGCAGGATGCTGAACAGCAAACGAGTGAACGCTACCGTCGTGGCCACGGATCTTCAATCGGCGATGTGACACATTGGAAGTGCGGACGAGATCAACATTGGGCAGGAACCTGTCGATACGGATGAAGTCCTGGTTCTTGTCCTTATGCTGCAAGTATTGACCCGGAATCTCAACCTCGTCGAACTTCTGGTACCGGAACTCGCTAAGATGCGGCGTATAGTGAGAGAAGTTCTCCAAAGGCATGCTTGTGCGACGGCGGTCAAGCTTCTCTTCAAACTTGTCGCGCCATTTCCGGAGTTTCTGGATATACTCATACATAGTGGGTTTGGCCTTGACAAATTCTTGTTCAAATGTACCTCTGATGTGAGCCGGCAGTATCGTCTCCGCAAAACGGGTTATGTTTGCCTCGGTTGCGACTGGGAGCTTGACGTCTCTGGCATACGAAGTCGGCATACGACTGACATATGACAGGCCGTCATTGAGGAGCGCAACAATGAGTCTGTAAGCGTCTTCGTCAGGTGGGCACTTGAAGTGCTTCTGGATCTGGTCCACCATGGTCTCCATGGACAGCGCCAGGAGAGGGAACGCCGTCTTTAGCATGCTCATGATCTCATCAGTGAGTTCCCAAGGCGGCCTCTTCTGGACGGCCTGAGGCTGCGCACCAGGGACCGCACCCGGAGCATGATGGCCAGCCGCGACTTGAGCAGGGTTTGGAGGAGGAACGCTGCCTTGACCAGGCGTTACAGGAACACCATTGACTGCACCCTCAGCCTTGACTTCGGGTTTGACTTGTCCAGCAGCATCGCCAGTAGCGGTGGCAGGTCGTGAATCACCTTCGGGCTTGGGGGTAGCCGTCGCCGTAGCAGCAGGAGTAGGTTGGCCCGGAGTAGCGCTAGCCCTGTTGGCGTTTGCGGCTGCGCTTTGAGCCCGTTGCTGCTGTTGCTGTCTCAGACGCTCCTTGTTCTCCTGAGCCTTCTTGATTTGTAGCATGTCTTCGCGGCTGGTTCGGAGCAGGAAGTAAAGTGCTTGAGGGTAGCTTTTAGCAATCTTGCTCAGGACCACCTGAAGTCTCGGTGCCTCCTTGTGATTGAGTCCGGTGAGCAGCTGAGGGATGTACGTAATCCAATACCATGTCGGTGTCTCGCCCTTAAAGTCGTCAAACCCGCTCGAGATGGTGTTGTTGGCGTCATCGAGACTCAAAAGCCACAAAATCCGCGCAATGAGCTTCCTTGACTTGTGATTCTTGTAGCTTGACACAGCTTGCAGGTAACATGTAAGGGCCTGCTTGGCGGCAAGCACATCAGCCGGGTTCTCCCTGAACTTTCTGTCGTTGAAGTAGCCCCATTCTGCCCACGCCTTCGGGGCAGAGATGTCGTGCGAAAGTGCCATGCCATAAGCTGTATCAACCTCGTCCTTTTGGCCAAGCTTCTCCAGGAACATGCCCTTGAGGGTGAAGAATTCAGCCTTTTGCTGACCCGTGAAGTAGCCGAGATTGGTATTGTTAATGACCTCCAAGCCATTCTGCAGCTCCTCTGGATTCTGATAGTGGCACTTGGCCTGCTCCCTCAATTTGAGGAAGGCCTCTTGAATCTCGATGTTCGGCAGGGTGTAGATGCGGCTGAGTTGGTTGATGCAAACTTCGTGTAGGCCATGCTTGCGGGCAACGTGCGCGAATCTATTAATAATCCAGGCAGTTTCATGGAACCCACGGTACGCGAACGAAGCACCACCAGCGCTCTGTCCTCCTTGTTGCGGCAAAAGTTGGAGATATGTGTTGTTGATGAGACCAAAGACGTGTTGTCTCCATGTGACCAGGTCTTGCCATGCGACAATATCATCCCACGTATTGGGGAGACGATCCCGCCATGAGCCGAGGAGCAGCTTGAGCTCACCGGACCGCGCATCGAGGTTGTTCTGGTTGGTTGCGGAAAGACTCTGGCAGATCACACTAGCATCATGAAGCTCAACCAACTGCTGGAAGTTCTGCAAGATCGGGATGTGAGCTGTGGTGAGACGCTTGGGAAGGTGGTGCCACTTCCGGATCGATAGCTGGATCGCCTCGTCAACGACGCGATTAAAGTCTTGAAGACTCTCCTGCTTGTTGTGATATTTCAGCAACGACATGAAGGCCTGGAAGAAGCTTCTGCGAGGCGTAGGCGCATCCATCAAGCCCTTGATGTGATTGTCCAGTTGCTCTCTGTTCTCTTGGTTTTGCCAGTACTCAATGTTGCGCCAGATAGACTCCAACAGCAAGTCTTGCATATTCTCGTGTTTAGCGAACTCCTGAAGAATGTCCCATTGTTGGAGCTTCTGGGCGCAAAGAACCCAGTGATCCTCCCACAACATGTATTCGCCTTCGGAGAAAGGTATGACGCCAGTCCGCGCTTTTATCTGGGCTGCTTCGTACATCTTTTGGGCTTTGTCCCACAAGCCATTCTGCTCGTACGAAAGCGCTGCGTTGGTCTCGACAAACTGGCACCGACGGCGCCAGGTACCAAAGAAGAGATCCTCCTCGCCAAGAGATGCATACAGATCCACCAGCGCGTCAAGGTTGCTTTCCTTGACAATCGCCGAGTCATCTCCCGGCTTTATGGCAGCAGTCTCCAACTGGCAGAGCGCTGTATACCACGCATCGAAGGTTTTAGCCTCAAACTTGAGAACATGCGGTGGTAGCCTGCACTCCGGGAAAGCTTTTGCAGCTCCAGCCAGAAGTGACTGAACCACGTTTGGCCGCTTGTCCATCTGCCTAGAATGGTAATCCTTGGTGAGAAGGGTGACAAGGCCACGTTGAAGCTCAGGTCTATCCTCCTTCAGGGTCGCGGACCAGAACATTGGGAAAAGAATAACCCAGATGTCATTGGATAGGTTGTTGTCAATGTGTTGCAGCTGGGTCAAAGGCTCAAGGATATCTCGGGCCTTGATGTCCCCAAGCTCGGCAATGAAGCGGCGATGGCTAGCCATGAACGCCTCGTATTTGTCATCGGTGATCAAGGCCGGTTCTCTCGTGTCTTTGGCGTAGCTTCCAATAAGTTGGGAGGTTGACAAGGTACGGAAATCGTCCTGGTGTAGCTGAATGGGGAGATTCATATCCACTCCTCCAAAAAGAAGCTGGATCGCCTGCGCCAGCCAAAATGAATCGGCAAGTGTGTCCCAGTTCTGAGACAAGATGACATAGGCCAACCGAGCACTGGCAGTCCTGGAGAGACTCTTGTCGAAGATGGCCATGAAGCGGGTGCGCATATCCACGTCTTGAGCTCTGGTTCCTATGAGGAACGCGTGCTCCATACGCACGGTGAGTTCAGTCCGTGTGATTTTGGGGTCCTCGTAAATGCGTAGAACAAGGTTGAGGAACTTCATAAGCATGGTTGGGTCTTGTCTGTGCTCAAAGGTAATCATCTTGGAAAGAACAGCTGTCTTTTCCTTAAGAGTTGGCCATGTTCCCTCAGAGCGGAACACCCATCCCTCAACCATGTCAAGGATCTTTTCACAGAGAGCGGTGTGCAGAGACTTTTCCACAATGGTAGCGAGCACGCTCAGGAAAGGTCTTCGGTTGTCGCCGAGAATGTCCATGCGGAGGGAAACAGTCTCGATGGCCTTGATGATCAGCCCAGTCTGTATCTCGAGGTCGTAGGCGTTCATTTCGGTTGCTGCATTGGCATTGTCCGGCTGTGGCCTTGGGATGCCGCCCTGCGCCAACGCCGCGTAGTGGGAAACGTGGTCTCTAGCCAACTTGGACTGAAGCGACTTCATAATTGCAGGAATGTGCTGGTCGATGGCCGTGGGACGACGGCGACCCAGTGACCACAAGATGTTGATACCGGAGACATAATTCGCTGCAGCCATACTCTCGGTGGCAATTCCGGATAGGAACGTAACAACCTCCGAAGTTGGCGCTTCTGTTTCGCCTTCAGCATCGGCATCCTCCATGGGCACATCTTCTGGGACTGCGTCGAGGATTCGCTTGATAATCGGTCGGACTTCGCGGTCACCATCGCATTGCTTATCAGCCGTGTGGAGACAGTCCTGAATCTCTGGGTTGTCTGACTTCAAGCACTTCTCCAGAATCTTTTGAATATGACTCATGTTCTTGACGACCCATTCGTCGGATTTGAAGTGAAGAATGATGCGAATGACCTGAAGGGTGTTGATAATGTTGGTAAGGAACTTGTCATCGGCCTTCTCCTTGTCAGACGGCTCATTGGACAATGTGAGGGAGGCCTTCTCGCTGGTCAAAACGATATCAGTGACGTTTTGGAAGAGATCCAAATCAAGATCACCCCAGTATTGCGGCTGAAGAAGGTTGTAGAGAAGTGCCATCGCCTTCTTGCAGAGTTCACCAGAAGGCGCTGCCAAAGCTGGAACAGCCGTGGCGGGAGTATCCCGCGCCTTGGCTGAAGGGAGCTGGTAACGCTCGTTCAACTGAGCGATGAACTCCACCAAATACTTGATCATCTTCTGGCGGCCCATAGCCGGGATTTCGAATTCTGGTCTCTCGCTTTGTCTCGCGGAGGAAGGCGAAACGGATTGCTGCTCATCGAGTTTTCTCTTCTTGGCATTAGGGGACTCGGAGACAGAGCGAACCGGTTCTGACCGCTTGCCTTCGACACGACGCTGCTCCCACTGCCAAATCAGCGTCATCATATTCAACACCAGCTTCTTGCTCTCGTTGGACGGGTTGGGAGGCGCGGCGACTTTGCGAAGGCAGGTAATGATGAGCATGGCGAATTTGTCGCGAGAGTCATAAAACAAGTCCGGATGCCTGACAAGGAAGTGGAAGATGCTAGTCATTTGCTGGACGTTCTGGCTTTCTTCCGCCAAGATTCGGCGAGGCGCAACAGCCCAAACCGCATTCCTGTCGCCGGGCGCGGTATTACACCTCTTGGGCATCACGGGCGCCATCAGCTCAAGAGCTTGAGTTACTAGAGTCCTGCCCTCATTCTGGTTGGTCTTGAGGAGCGAGAAGTAGATCTGCGAGACGATCTTGGCAGGAGTCTCGTAGTGAGCAATGAAGTACCCAATCACCACGTAAGCGGCGTGCTTGTTGATAACGTCGTCAAGCCTGATGTACGTCCACCCAAACTTGATGAAGTCCTTGCGCGCATCCTGAAGTATGGCGTGGTGATACTTGACCAGCATGGCTGAGAGTTGGAGCACCTCCATCCTGGTGTGGTCAATATGCGGTTGCGAAAGATCGTCGTGAGGATCCGCCAGGTTCACCTTCCAGATCTTGGTGTTGATGGACTCAATAACCGCCCGATCAAGGAACCGTTGACCACCCTTGGCTGGTTCACCGCGATTCCAGTGACGCATCACATCCATCGCAACAATGGGGTTGACGATATTGTGCAGTAGATACCACTTCATGCGTTGACTGGCGCCCCTCCCAGCATATATCTCCAGACAGCGAAGTACGGTTGTACGCCAGAAGTCAATAGAATCGCTAGATATGATATTCTTGTAGAGATAGGAAAGCATGGTCTGCGTTTCTCGGAAATCATCTGCAGTGATCGACTCGATAAGACTTAGAAGGGGTTCGATGTCCTTCGGATTGCGCTCTAGGGATTTGGTCAGGATAACCATGAGCTGCTCGGATGCCTGGTGCGCAGCGAGGCGAACATTTGCGGGGAGCTTGTTCATCTTGAGGTTTTGCTCAAGCTCCTTGCCAACTGTCTTTAGCCACTCCATGTGCTCTCTGTTGTCCATCCAGCCCAGCGAGTTGGAGTTCTGGCACAGGGCTTCGAGGATGTTGATTGTGTTGACAATAGCAGCAAACTTGGTCTCCTTGTTCTGGTTGACAACGTCGCTACAAGCCTTGACAAGAGCCTCCACATTCTCAACACCGTAGTCCCTGAGTGGTTGGCTTTCAGGATCACGCAATGCCTGGGCCAGGAAACGACCGTACCTCAACTGATCAATTCTGCTGAATGTGAACTCCCAAATATCAAGGGGATATCGGTTGAGATACTTGTAGAGGGGTTTGCGGAAGGGGCTGTGGTGAGTCCGCCTTAGCTTTTCCTCCAGCTCCAAAACGCTCTCAATGACACGCTCTTTGAATTGCTTAGCTCCATCAGGTAGCAGGTGGAAAATGTTGAAGACCGACGCAATGACCTTGATCGAGGCGTGTTGTTCAAAGAAAGTGAACGATATTTGCTGGAGGAGGTTGGGGTCTGCGATGACTTTGATGTGGTCCAGCAAGCGAGCACCTATCTCCACCTTAAAGTATGTGGTCAAAAGTCGCAGTAGCCGAGCCAAATTTTCCAAGCTGTGGGCGGTGAGGCGTTTGGCATCCGAAAGACTCTGTAGAACCGGCCTAAGGCCCGACTGTAGTAGATCCTTAGGCAGCTTACTGGTATGCGACAAGACCGATTTCAGAGCGTCATTCGCTGCTTCGATGGTCGGGGCTTGCTCCGAGTAAAGGCACTTGAAAAATACCCCGACGATCTTGGCCCGCGTGGCATTTCCAGATCCTTTCATGAACTCCTCAAAGCCCATGGCTGTGCTGAGAAGCTTGATGCACGATACGCGAAGATTGACGATGTGCTCCCGGGTTCTGAACTCCTGATTCTTGCCGGCTAGCGACTCGTCCGAAGCGTCAGCAAGTGCAAGTGACTCCATAAGCAACCTATGCAAGTGCTCGTCGAATGTCACGAAGTCAGGCTTCAATGACATATAGTACGTAACGGCATCAATGAAGCCGATTTGGATACCAAATGCCAGAGCACGGAGAGGTTTGGCGAAAATGGGCTGGAGAAGCTGCTTCCTGTGAGGCTCAAGGAGCTCCCAGACTTCGGCCCCTGTTGCTTTGGCGATCAGCTCAATAGACCTCTTGGCAGTGCTGCGAACGTGTCTGTTCATATGAGACAGTTCGCCGTTGAGCATCATGCAGATCTGAGCAAGACGAGACTGCTTTTGCGGCTGCGGTTGCCCCGGCTGCTGAGGTGCTGGCTGCGCAGGCAAGCAATCCTCTTTCTTGGCATTCTTGGTAAGACGGTTCAAAAGGATCTCGAGCGTCACCTGTGCAGACCTTCTGGTTTTCTCGGGGAGATCCTGGGGCATGTCTTTGATGACATACATCAGCGCTCTAACAAACTCGATCTGCTTGGTAGCAACCCAAGAGTCGCCAAGGTCGACGTTGGTCAACAGGATCTTGATACCCAAGGTACCGCCGGCCTTGGTGAACCACTCCTCCTCATAACAACCGTGGCAGAAAGTGTTCGCCAAGCTATTAAAGTAGGCGAGCCTTGAGACATGGCTTGGGGACCCGAAAATGGTGGCCGCAGAATTGTAGACCTCTTGAATTACCCGCTCAGCTCCTTCTCGTACCTCCGGCTTCTCGGAAGCGAACGACTCTAGGAGGGCATCCGACAAAATCCGCGTGTCAACAAAGAGCGGACCAGCCCCTGAATCGACGTTGAAAGGGGTGGTGGATCTCTTGGAGTCAACCAATGCACGGCCCACCTCGATGATAGTAAAATGCCGTGCAAGGTTCAAGAGGAATGCATCAACCTCGGGCTTGAACTCTGGTAGCGACAGCGCAAACATGAGCGCCTTGATAAGCCTCTTGAGCTCTCCCTCATCCTCGTTTTTCTTAGCGATGGAGCGATCGCGGTCGGAACCTTCGAAAGCGGAGATATCGATATCCTTTCTCCTGTTGATAAGATCCTGTGCTTGGAGCCGAAGAAGACGAGGGAGATCCTCAGGCAGATTGTCAAAACCCACGCGCAGTTTAACCTGAGTCTTGATGAAATGGAGCGCCTGCCTCTTGTAGTAGGCGTCCTGCTGCTTGGTAGGTGCAGCCGACACTCCCTTCATGAACCGCGGCACCTCCATCAACTTCTGAATTGCCAGATCGATGCCATAATGTGCTGGGAATGCTCTGTCAATCTTTGAGCCGATCAGGCGAATGTCGAAACTGGCCACGTCATCGGCAAACTGGCGATATTTTACTGGAAGGGCGTCCGTCATGAATTTTCTGTTTCGGCCGCCTAGCTTGCCAAGAATTCGCAAAGTCGTGTGTGCATGGAAGTGGTTGTAGGGATGTGGCTTGAGATGGTCGAAGAGGGCAGCCATCAGCTCGTCAATGACCGGTGCCATAATCGGATCCAAATAATCCGCAGTCAGGTTATCAACGCAGAGTTCCAGAGTACGCAGGCCTTGACCAACCAGCTCGGTCCCTGCGCGCAAAGCCACCACAAGAGGCCTCATCAGGTAGCTGAGGTGGGGAAGAAGATTACTCAAGCGTGCTGGGACTGTGAGGCAAAGCTCGACATAGAGGTCTCGCTCGGTCGGCTTACGAGCCGCCAGGAGCAGATTGTTGAGAACGTCCAAAAGCATCTCCAAGAGAGGCAAGATTTGCTTGTAAAGGTGCTCGAACTTGCCACCTCCAATACTTCTGAACAGCGACCTAAGCAGAAGGAAGTAGTTCATCGGTTCCTCTGCCTTTGTCGAGAGCTCAATAGACTTGGTGATGATATCAACCACATGCGGAAGCAGAACCTGCTCGTTTTGGGCCGCAAATAACGTAACGGCCATGAATGCCAACTTGAACAAACGAAGGAGGATGGCCGACTTCTTTACATCGGCAGAGCCCACATCCTCGATCCGCTCCATCAGAAAGCGTAGAAGCATTCCGCAAAAGCTAGGTGATGTCGCCTCGCTCGCCAGGAAAAACTGAGGAATTTGAAGAAGGGCGGTATGCTCGTGAATCATGTCGTACAATCGTGGGATCTCTTGCTGGAAGACCTCGTGAAAAGTCGCAGGGTCTACAACGTGGAAAACCGTAGCGAAGGTCTCGAGGAGATCTTTCTCCTCTTTTGTGAGGGAAACCATAAAGAAGTTTGCCATGTACTCGACTGTGGAAGTGAAGGGTGACTCGGCTGCGGGTTTCTCGCTATCGTAATACCGGAAAACGTAGCAGCCCTCACGGAAAAGCTTAACGATCACTTCAACCTCCTCAGCAGTGAAGCCGTAAGCAACATCAACCCAGTGTGCGGGTGCATTGGCCAGATCTGGCACGGTAGTCGGATTGCAGCTCTTCAGTTGGTAGAAAGTGTTCTTCAAGCCCGTCATAAGGTTCTTGAACAAGAACTTGTTGTCAACGACCGGATCGGCAGCACGATCCCTAGGGTTCGAAGTCTTGATGGGCATTGCGGAGAATATGTCGATTTCGTCCCACTGCGGAGGATGCTCCTTATCGGCCAAATACGTCTCGGGCGTGTTGTCGGCAGCTTGCTGGGCGTACAGCTTTGAAAGTTTGACCGCATTTGCGTACTGCTTGTTCATAGCAGCGAACTTGTCGGCAATGGCATTGAGAATCATCATTAGGTAATGTCGTGCATCGACCTTGTTCGGCAAGCGGGCTATACATTCCGCCATATTAAGTAAAAGCTTCGCGCTCATGGTTTGAAAACTGGTGCCGGGGAAGTTGTCTTGTAGGTTTCGCGTATAGACCTCGACTGTCTTGCGAATCTGATCAGGAGTAAGACTGTCCCTTACGTGATGAATGAGGTCGGCTAACATGCTGTATGCCAATGGTCTCATAGTCTCGTATACCGTTAAGCCGTCACCTATCAAGGTACGCTCGTCTAACAGCTCGTCGATCTTGGGCAGGAAGATTTTCCTGAAGTTGAAGTTGATGATGTGGCGAATAGCGACAAGTAGCTCCTTTCGCGCGCCTGACTTTTCTCGCGGACAGTCCTTCAGAAGCCTCACGATAATTTCTGGCAACGACATGAGAAAATCCGACAACTGACTAGAGTATGATCTTAGCAGATAAGCCAAGAAACTCATGGTCTTCACCTGGGCGGTGATGAACTCTCCATATGCCACCCTATTCTTGATGTTGGGGCTAACGCCGGTATGGATGGTCCCTCTAGCTGCAGCGTCCAGGTGAGCCTTTTCCTGCGCTTTTGCCTGGCAAAGCAGTACCGACTTGATGAGGGGAACGAAAAGCTTGACGTTGGCTGTGACACTATTGCGATAGACCTGGAAGATGGACACAACAATAATGGGACACTCGGACAGCACCCTGAACGATTGCATGCCCTTCAGCAAGGGCCGACCAGATTGTTGTCCAGCATCTGCGCTGAAGTCGGCAGCGCCAGGGACGACGGGAGAGCCTGGTCTCGGAGATTGTTGGTGTGGCATGAAGCTCGTTTGGGTGCTTCCGGGAGTTGAAGGGGCGCCTGGGGGGCCGACCACAGACGTGGATGTGTCGTCAAGCTGTTCCTTTACCACTAATGCCATCTGTTCGAAGAGCTCCTGTATCAGGTTCAGGAAGGGCTGGACTTTGGGACCTAGGACTTTGTGTTGGTGGCGCATGATCTCGGATATGATCTTGACACAGAGTACGGCGTTATCTTCGTTGTCTTCTCGCACAAGACCCATAAGCAGGTCTACAACTTCTTCGGCGAAGGGTTCGAAGGGCTCGGGCGACGTGTTCGAGGTAGGGAGGCGATGAAGGATCTCGAGGATGCAGTTTCGCAGCTTCTGCATGTTGACTTGATCCATCGTTTTGCTCTGGAATACTGGTGGCTGTCGGAGAATCATGATGAAGGGAGGCATCATGCGCTTGAGGAACGGCGAATATGCTGGGCCGGTGACATAGTGGTCGAGGCTGTCGCGCAGGTTTATCGCGGCTTCGACCTTGAGCCGAAGCTCTGTAAGGAGGCACTCAATGTCAGCACCGACTCACGAAGCACCAGAGGGAGAGGAAGGGTCAATAAACGTACCAATTTCGGGAGTGCACAGCTTCCTGACGACATCATCAATTAGGTTCGCCATGGCTGGCGGCGTTCACCTCGGGCAGTAGTAGAAAAGCTGTCGGTAAAGCTCTATTGGCATGGAGGAAGGGGAGAAAGGATAGCTATGTCCAGCCTATACAAGTTAGTTACGATGAGCTCCCAGGTTGCATGTCTCGGACGATTTGATCGGGACGACAAGGCTGAGGTGCCGAAAGGTATGACCAAGCATCGCGGTTTGTAGGTGGCAGGATGTCAAAAAGGACGGGAAGGGGGCATGCTCGATCCACCCGGGCATACAAAGGTCAGGCAGGTACCTGTACGGAACAGGCGATCCACCAGCAGGTGCAGCCGGAGATGAGCTGTTGAAAGGCAGGCAGGAGATAGATGCAGGTTCCGTAAGGTAGTAAACACCCGACCGGCATCAAGCCATTGATGATCGGAGGTCCCGGTAGAGGCAGGTAGGTAGAGGGGTAACGGGGTGCGGTATGGGGAAGGCTCGATCCATCAGGCTGGAGATGGAGTGGAAACATGGCCTCGTCGCCCTGGAGAAGTAACTGAAATCAACACTCACTTATGACGCCATAGCAGAAGGGAATCGTCGTTATTATCATCCAAGTGCGGAGGACTGGGTATCGCAAATGAAGATTATCGCAGCGCAATATGGAAGTGAGAGTTTGGAATAAAACAAAAGTTATCGATGGGTATCAAGTGGAAGTGAATGGCAAAAGCGGGAAAATGCGCCGCTGTCAGAAGGTTGCGACAGTTGCTCTCAGTGGAAAGTGCAACCTGGGCGGGCAGATTGCGGCGCGGTCGCAAATCGAAAAATCCCAGGGAACGCGAAGCTGGGGCGTCCGGTCGCCAAATCCAACGACGCTAGGCATCCGTTTAAACGTTATTCCGGACTTTGCCCCTCCCTGATTGGTCAACTTTAAAGCTTAGGCCGTACGGGGTTCTCGGCAGGCAAGCCGGTTCCTTGTACGAGCGGCTGATGTGCTGTCGATCTAATCTTATCGGCTGAGCTTATCTTATCACTTACACGGAATGCCAAGACTGGTCCACTGCCGTTTACGATCGACGCTTTTTCCGACCATGACATCAGACGTGCTCCTTTTGAAGACTGTGTGATGGAATCAGGACCACCATTTGCACGGCGTTCGAGCAAAAAGGAGAGATGACAAAAGACACGGGACAGGTTGACCATTTTATTTATTAGCCAAGCTTGTCTAGGTAATGACTACTCTATCACGATCATAATTTATTGCGTTTGCCGGAAGTCTGAAGGTTTCAAGACACTTTTAAGTTGTCGCTTTTATCCGAAGCAGTTTTCATTTTCTTCACGTGTATGCGGTCACAAGAAACTCTGGGTCAGAATTGTGTGTATGTCCAAGTTCTGTTTATTCTACTTTTGAGAAGAATGTACACGGTAATACTACAAGATGTTTGTGACAAGAAAGAAAAAGCTTTTAAACAAAAAACGCCGCCGGGTATTGCTGAAATCTTGCTTTATCCAATGCAAGAGCCCCCAAGAACGAGATCCCAAAAATGTGTGTAATGAACGAAGAGAAAGGAAGTGTTGTTGGTGTTTGAATGAGTGGTAGGGTTTGAAGCTTTAACCCCTGAAACGAACGGCAAGGCGCCTGAGCTTCTTTCCGGCAGCCTTGATGTTGAGAGAAGTAGACTCGCCGACATCACAAACGGTGCCGGCAGCAAGTGGCATGACGGGCGTCCAGACGCCGGCAGCGCACTGCTGATAAGACTTTCCATCAATGCAGTTCCACATTCCCTCAGTGCTGCAAGCGGATCCAGCACCGGAACTGCCCGAGCCACCGGAACCGGAACCGGAGCCGGAACCAGAGCCAGAGCCGGAACCAGAGCCGGAACCAGACCCAGAGCCGGATCCACCACCGGAAGAGCCGCCGCCGGTTTGAGCAGGAGGAGCCGGAGCAGAAGTGGTGGGAGTCACAGCCGGAGAATCAGGAACCGGAGCCGTGATGAAGATTCCACCTCCACCTCCACCAGGAGCATTAGTGGGAGGAGCAGCCGGAGCAGTGGTGGACGGCGAAGGAGACGATCCAGAGCCACCGCCGGAGCCACCGTTGGAACCACCGTTGGAGCCACCACCGGAACCACCGCCAGAGCCGACGCCAGAAGCAGCATTGCACTCAGGAGAAAGACCATCTTCAAAGTCTGAAGCAAAGACATCGACCGACTTTCCAGGGTTGGGGTACTTGTAGTCTTTGCTCTCGCGTGTTGTGCACTTGTTGATGGCAGGGATATTAGCTACCAGCATGTTTGGCAGCGACTCCCAGTTGGACTTATCACCTCCACTGCCAGTGAGAGTGACGGGAGCACAGTTCATGTAGAACTCTCGGTTGCCGACCTTGTTCAGCCAAGTCCAAGCAATGGTTCCGTTGCCAGTGGGGATATTGTCAGGGAGAGGGAATGAATAGCCGAAGGGATCAGCGAGATCCGGGTTCTCAGGCAGGTTTCCAGGCGTGTTCTTCGCAGGGCAGCCACCTTCAATGGAATGAATGACCTTCCACACACTGTCCTTGGTTGGGTTGGTGTCGTAGGTGATGGAAATCTGGCAGGAGCCTCCTCCGTGAACAGCCGAGCCAGTGAAGGCGAGGTTCTGCTTCGAGCCCAGCGCCATAACGTTGGGGGTTCCAGAGTAGCCGCCTCCCTTGTTCTGGCAAGGAAAGTCGCTGCCGTCGGTTTGAAGAGGGCCATTTTGCAACACAGGCGAAGCAAATGGCTTGGGGGTGTTCATCAGCATGTGTGCCTGCGAAAGCACAGCAAAGCCGCTGGCGGCAACTAGAGCTTGGGTGAAAAACATTGTGCTGAGGCTATCCGTTCCAGACGAGTAACTTCAGATGTCGAAAGAGCAAAGGCCGAAGACTTTGAGATATCTTCCCTCCAGAAATAGGGGTATGGCTTTGAGCAGTTGTGGTAAGGATCCTGTAGGCTCGAGTGGATGTATTGCGTAGAGAGAGAACGCTTGAAGACTGAAGTTGTTGTTTGGTAATGAAGGAGGGTAATGCGCCAGGCAGAAAATCAGACAACAAGATCAGAGAAGTTGAAAACCTCTTGGGGAATAGAGGAGAAAGGCCGAATCACCGGAAGATGGTTGTGGTTAGAAAAGAAGAGTGAAGGATGGGCTTGGCCTGGCCATCTATATACCTGGAGGCATGATAGAATGAAGAGTGTAGAATTCCATTGAAGATGGTCGAATGCAAGGCCCTGAGTTGTTCTCAAACGGAGATAGACTTCGGAAATTTCTGCAGGAACAGAAGTGACTAGCCAACTCATTGGGTCAGAGAGCACCGTTTCCTAGAGAGGAAATTTCATGGTCCACTTGGACGAAGGGGCATCATCTGAGTTCGGTGGTAAGTGCTGACCACTTAGGCTCGGGAAGCACCTCAAGGCCACTAGCCTCTGAAGCACGGGGAATGACACGGACGAACCAAAACACATTGCTTAGCCGTTTAGAAGCCCAGCTCAGGGTTATGATAGGCTGTCATGGTTTGTTTCAAACGCATGGGATAGGCATAGAATACCGGAGCAGCTCGGTAGCCCGCTTGAGTGGTTGGACTGTAGCCGTGATATTCGAGACATGCCATATGAAGAGCACATAAGAGGCGTGATATTGTCAAGGAGAGAGGATGGGCATTTGCAGATCGGAGATCGAAACTGCAGCCCGCAGTAAGATTCCGAGCCATCTGTGGCGTGGCACGGAAACGCGAACAACAGAAAAAGAATGGGGTCCGAGATGTCGACCTTCTTAGAGGTCGGATGAGAACACTCGGTGTTGTATTCTCCATCATCAAAATATCAGAGCACGCACCTGGATACCTGCGCCGCCCTGAAGTGCCTCCGGCATATTTGCATCCAGGTTGTTTTGTTTTTTTTTCTTTCGAGAGAGGTGATGGAAGGAGGCGGCGTTTACCACATGAATCAGTACCTCTGTCTACCTGGATAGCATGCCGCGGTCAGCGAAAGTCTTCACGCAGCGAATATGGTATGTCGTCGAACCCGACTGGCCGTTACCCTAGGGCTCCCAATGAGGTCCCTGACGTTGCTTCCCAAGGACGCGGTACTCAAGTGTCACTTGACCTGGCGTGACCAAAGTTGCGGCCAGTCTCTTGGCGGACTACCCTTGAAGAGCGGCAAATTGCATGAGGAGCTCCTTCAATGGAGCAACAGGCCGCGAGAAGGAGACCCACGATTTGAAGCCCAACGACGCTAGGGTTCCAGAAAATAAAGTGCTCCACGGCGTAAAAAGCGAAACAAGAGCATCACGTCGGCTGAAAGCATTATGGCGAGGTAAGATTGAAACATCTAAAACTGATGTGACAAGATCAAGGACCATTCAAAATGCGGGGTTCGAGAAGAATTGGACGATGGACGGCATGGATGAGGTAGAGGATGTTAGGTTCCTGCCAAGAACAGCGTGGCAGGGGTTTCAGGGGCTCAAGGGTGGCACCTTCCAGTGGCCGAGATGCTCCCGTCCGAACTGCACGACTTGACAGCCTGTCAGCCTGTGAAATCTTTGAAGCATGGGAGACAGCTGAGCCGTTTTGGGGGATATATCCCACAACATCCTAAAAGGGCAGGTATAATCCGGGGAAGTATCTTACCCCTATTGCATTCGAGGATGCGAGATGTGTGTTACCTGCCACAGAGCCACTTGACTAGAGGTTGAGGATTCCGTTTCGCGCAACCGCCATGTCATGCCACAAAGTCAGTAGCCAGTCAGGAATTCAAACTCGAAGAGCGTAGGCTATAATATGACACCCAGTAGGTATACTTGTGTGGTTCTAGATGCCAATGGTCTCCCCGATAGCGACTTACAATGGCTTTGGAAAGTTAGTCACTATGGATGTTTCGTCGACATTCAATGATACAATAAGTATGACTGCAACTCTGAATTCGCTGGGGCTGGCCGAGACTCAAGAGCGGTTTTCGATGTGACCACCACGTCCGGTTCCAGAAAATGGAACCTGGAAAAAGCATGGACAGTTGTCAGTTTGGATGAGGCGAAAATGTTCCCTTGTACACATCCCCAGAATTTGCATATCCATTGGTAAGGTACGTACCTGCGGTAACATTCGCTATCCCGGTCAAGCATGTGCGCCGATGATCCGGATCTTGGCGCCCCTGGCTCGTTGACTGGTCGCTGAACGCCCGGATGATGAAACGACGAACAGAGTCCGGTTTCATCTTTTGGGGTGAACACCATTCGTCGTGATAACACGCTACCCAGTACGTCCAGAACAAAACCCGACAAAAACCATCAACTTAAGAGATATGTGGCTCTGATGTGACCTTCCCGAAGTGAACACTTAAGGGGAAATACTGATTGACCGATTATTCCAGAATCTCCCAGGTATTGCCTCTCACCAGACACGTTCAAGGTAGCCCACGTGAGGTATCTGTCTATCGGGGACTGTGGAGGCCGCGATAAGCCGCCAGCAAAAGTCACGAAGAAAGCAGTCCGAGGCAATTGCAAGGAAAAGCCCTGGAAACCTTCGAGCCAACATCTCACAACTCACAAAATCGCATGCGCCCATAGAGTCCGCTCCACACCCTCACCGACACTTTCGTTGCGATGGCAACGAACCCGATGCTTCGGCATGGCGCGTAACAAACCTTTCGGAATCGTTTGTCACCGCGGCCCACAAATCTGGCAACCAGGCATCAACACTGCCAAATCTTCTTCACACCCAACGGCAGAACTAGCAAATGCGTACCCGTATCATCCCGCGAAAACATTGGGCGCAAACGAGTAAGCCGCTGGAAAAGCTTCGGATGCCAGCGCTTCGGATGCCAGCGCTTCGGGAAACTGCTCGCGGGCCCCAGAACACGAAGCCTTGGACGCATCGCATTTACTCCATGTACTGTTTGCAATACCGTCATGGAAGGTTGATGAGAAGGCGCTTCGAATTACCAGGTTCAGCCAGGGCTGTGGGTATGGCATCTGGGTATTGTTGCTTCCAAATGTTATTTGTTCACACAGATGGGGCTGATGCGTTTTTAAAAGAGGCTTATCCGTCATTTCGACTGGCGCTTAACATCTCGGATTCTTGTTTCGATATCTAGGTAACCGGTGAGTGCACATGGGTGACTTCCACCAAACAATTGGTCGCTTTGAAGATGCTCCGCTTCGGCGAAGAAACTTTAGACAGCCGCCGCGACCGTAGGAGGCTTGTCGGGATCGCAGTCTGTGGATGAATGAAAATACACAGAGGTCAGTGACATACTCTTCACATTCCAGTTTCATAATCCCACACCATTTGGCGAACCCAAGCGCCCTTGCATCGGCTGGGGGGAAGACTCACCTGCAAAGATGTGATCACCTCTGGTCCACAGCTTCAACTTCTCCCTCTTGAACTCCTCCAAATCCCACTCCTTCTGCTCCAAGTGCTGAGTCGGCAGGAAGACATACACCTGCGCCTCTTTCTCCTCGCCCTCCACGTTGCCCTCCCCTGTCACATCACCAACCTTCTCCAGCACCTTCACCTTGACCGTCCTGCGTTCGTACTCGGCGCCTTCAAAGTAGTCCAGCTTGTCCAAGTTTGCCTTGGTCAGTCCCTCGGCAAGCATGCCGAAGACGCTATGCCCCGCGTCTTCCGTGATTCCTGGGTAGTCGGCAAACTTGACACGGCGGCGGCTGTAGCCATGGAGGATCGCGGGAGTGAAGACGTGCTGGCGAGCGATTACGTCTGGGACGGTCTTCGAGTTGTAGCAAACCGTGAAGAAAACTTCCGGGACCATGAGGGTGCCTTGTTCGTGCTTTATTAGCATTTTTGGTCCAGATATCGAACAGGTTTGGCTTGCGCCTGCCGCTGATCACAGGAGACAACGGAGAACAATGAGTCACCATGAGGCCATAGTCCAGGAAGGCACGACCTCTGAGCAACTTACCGTAGAAGAAGGCGCGATGTACCGGATCATCGCTTTGAGCGGATGGCTTTTCTGGGTTTGCCATGTCTCGGGATTCAGTTGCTTGCTGTCTAAGATGTGACACAAGAGAAATCGAGGAGTGCTAGAAGTGAGGGTGTTGAAGGAACTATCAGAAAAGGATGGTGGTGGCGTCGGTGATACCTGAATGACTGATCGTGCATAGGGCTGAGGTTTGCCCCTCCTTGAACGCTACGCTGATGCTACCTTCTACACAGTGCTGTGGAGATAGCAGTCATAGTGTAGAAAAAGGCGTCATTTCAGCAACCAGTCCCACCTGCTGCATTACATGAAGAGATATTTCCTAATATGGCAATCTGGAGAATTCCAAGCTGTCGAAAATTGAGTGATATCATTATCAGTTCTCTATATGAAAGCTTGACTTGTACGGTTCATCTTGAGAACACGATCACAGGTATTGGTACCGGTGAGTAGGTAGAGGCAGGTTTTACCTAATCTTTCATCACCAGCACCGATGCACCACGTTGGGGAACGGAGTGTATAAGGAACTCTTCAAAAATGGAATTTTGGGTATCATTTTACTCGTAAGAAACTCGAAATCAATGAGCACAAGTCAATCGCTCATTCGAGATATCCAGCCTTTACTCCTCCTCCTTCCCCCGAAACCACGACTTCGCTGTGGTTCGACGCCTCAACACCGTTCCATCGATCGGTGTGACAAAGGGGTCCATTTCAATACCGACATGAATGTTTCCATCCACGCCGAGATATCTTCCGAACGAAAATGTCGGCTTGAAAGGTGCTTTCTGGTGCCAGCTCTCCTGGTCGCTTGCTACACCGTCTCCATACTCTCTAACTGCTCGACTAGCTGCGGTGTAGGCAAGCACGGAGCCCAGCGTTGATGGCAAGCGAGGAAGGTACGCAGCGCTTTGCGTTAGATAAGCCCATATCAAGACGGCTGCGGTCAAACAGAGAATGACAACGCTCATTAGATACGCTGTATCGTCCAGGAAGATGCGTGTTTCGGTGACGATAATAGTACCGTTGATGCTTTGTGGTACGGATGGTTCCTGGAACATGTCCAGGTTTTTTCCAACCAGGATTGCAAACATCCTCTGGTACAGATCCTGCACGGCCGGAATCATGTCCTCCGCCTTTGGAACATCCAGACTTGGGTTTACCAAATCTGTGCTGTTCAATTTGAATCTCATGAGATAGTTCCACCAGTCGGCAACCATGGTCGCATTGTGCCAGGCGTAATCATTCACCGGCCTTCCATTGTAGTTAACGAGCTTATTGGCTTGCCTGACAATGGTTTGAGACATGTTCAAGGTCATGAACTGTGTCATGTCATCGAAGTCTCCGCTCCTTGAATATGCCAAAATATGTCCGGACTGATCAAAGTCAACGTCAAACATGGCCGTACGCATCACTGCTTGGCATTGTAAGAAGGTTGACCGAAGTGACTCTGTTTGGTTCTTCGAGTCGACGCGAAGCCAGCCAACAATGAATCTGTCCTCGCACATGTTATTTTCGTAGGGTCTGTTGCCATAGGTGTACCCGTACGATTTACTGAGCGGTGTGACAACTTCTCGGGCCGATATGCCTGTTGCGTTTGATCCCCATAGTAAAGAAGTCGGGAAGCAAGTCTGCCAAGTCCCATTATCATGGCGGAAGTTGAAAGTAGCGCCAGGGCTTCCTGATTGCGGCACGCCTCTCAACAGTTCTGTGATATTGGCAACCGCTTGGGGTGCTGTGAGTGACGTGGAAATAGGTTCACACTTCGCCTCCGTTCCAAATCCCCTTAAATTGGCGCGGTAGAGGTCGGCTGAACCTGACTTCTCTTGAATGATCCCGTTAACCGGTAGGAAAGTATACTTAGTCGTGACCCATGGCGGTAGGGTAGTGTTGCCAGAAATGTTGGTGTATGCGGCATAATAGTGGTCGTGATATGGCTTGCCAGCAAGATACAATTCATCTAGTAGGGTATCGCGGCTGAGAGAGGGCACCCTAGCCGCATTGAAAGTCGTCGGATACTGGATCTGAACAGGCAGCTCGTTGAAAGTGCCTCCGAGCGCAACCGTGAGGAGGTTGACTAAAAGAGACATTATGCATAGAGCTGTGAGCAGGAAGTGTCCCGATCTTACGGCCCGCCACAGGATAAGTTGAGGTGGCAGCGACGTATACTTGGTCTCCAAAGTCTGCTCTGGATTGCAATTTCCCTTACGCAGAGTGTTGAATGGCTGCAAGATGCAGAATATTCTGGTCATGAGGACGAGGAAGGGCTCCAGCAATGTTGTGAAGATGGTTGGGATGTAGTTTTCCAGCAACTGCAAAACTTCAAAGTTGTCGCTTGGCCGGGGCAGTCCTAATAAACAAATTAGCTATTATCCGCACAGCTTGAGCCATTCACTCTCAGAACGGAGAGCTTACCTTGCAAAAGTTCTTCCTGCTTCTTGAAGTAAATAAGGATACCAACTCCCGCCAAGAGTATGCAAACAAGTAAGCATCCTGTCAAAGGGCTCAACTCTTTGGGTCGAGTAGGATGATACTCAATCTCCTTCCTGCGACTATCAGTTCTGATATCGCAACGAGAATTGGACTCCATCTCCAGAATATTATTGCCCGTAACTCCTTTCTCGATGAAAAATCGTTCTCCGGCAAGGCTTAACTGAAGTGAAGCGGCGTCGGCACAGTCCTCCAGTGCCAGTCGATTAAGCACGGCCCGACTATGTTGTACGGACTTCAAGGCAAAACCAAGCGTAGCTGGATCGGCAATGAGTTTGCTTGTTGACTTCGTGGAAGTATACAGCGCAGCAGCCATAAGAAAGGCCAGCAATAAAAGAAGCCCTTCAAGGATAGCGGATATTGTTCTGCTGACCACAACTCCGTTCAGAGTGTAATGAGATTCTCCCGTCATATACTCGGTCTCTTTTGTCTCATAAGCCAGCCGAGAGATGGCAGCGGAGAAAATGGTCTTATAGGCCGCTGTAAATGCTCGTTCAAGCGTTGTGACATTGTAGAAATCCGACGCGGGATCGTCCGAAAGCCCAAGCGCAATATTAACCATGGGTACTACTGGTCTGGCAACATCCTTCTCGGCAAGACTACCCCATGGCTCGAATGTGTTTGCGGCTGGGTAGTCACGCGTAGGAGTAGGTGGAGGCATCCCCACGCCGACGAGATATTCGAGTGCGGTTGAGTTGAATTCATCCTTTCCAAGTGGCTGTTTCTGTCCCATGGAAACAATGGAGTTGTTTAGTGGACGACCAGACTCGGCAGAAACTGTGACCGAAACGGGCTGTTTAAAATATGAAGTCTCGCAAAATATCGCTGTGACATTCGATTCTTCGAGATTGCCGATTTCGCTCACGGCCAGATGAGCATAGACAGCGAGAAATTGGTTTGAGAACTCTCTGGTACAGTTTGGGCTTTCGAGATAGTAGTCGAGAATTGCGTTACCGTCCCAACCAATGTAAAGGACTTCAGAAGACTCGTTCTTGGATTCTTGTGGTGCTAGAAAAAGTCCAACATCCATAGTGCATCCCTGACCGTTGTCAAACTTGTAGCTCCTTCTAACTGGGAGCTCAGTCATGATGGGCTCCCAGCAGTTTAGTTCCGTAGTGAGCATGTTTGTTACAGCGGTCAGGTTCTCGCCGGGGAGGTTTTTCGAAGTTGAGTCCGCGCGATAGAACGGCATGAGCGCATAGTCGGCGGTCGTGAATGATGGGTGGGCTTGTTCGAGCCATGCTATTCCATAGGCTGTGTACAAAACTGCCGTGTCCATCATCCCTGCCTGATCCTGGGGTGATGGAAGAGACGAATGAGCCACCATTGTAATATTAGTAGAGAATGAGACCGACTTCACGCCCATGATTGCACTTTGAAGTGGCGTAATTGCCCAAAAGAGTAGCATGGATGTGATGCCAGAGAAAAAGACGGGCCAGTGTCTGTTAGTCCGCGGTTAGCATTCGTAGATATAACGCCGACTGAAGTGGACTTGCCCTTTTTTCCAAGCCGAGAATGGTATGAATGCAAGGAAAGTGTTTGGGTAATCCAAGAGAAGCGAGGAACTGGCTTCAGCACCCTCTGGGCGGGAAAGCTCCAGCCATGGTTGTATCCGTCGAATGTCCAGATCAATCCAAGACCAAAGCAAGCTGTACAGAACGGATATGACCGTAGGTGTATAGAGATATCCAAAAGTCACAATTCCTGGAAGACAATCGGAACACTCGGACAGGGACAGTCCGCCTTGCTTCTGGCTCTTTTGCGCGAGAAACTCAATGGCACCAGCAAGCACGAGTGTCAGAACGATTACGGATATCAGGACTGGTGCCCGCATCGTATATGGCTTCCAACCACCTGGACAACACATTGTTAGCCAGAACGTCAAATGAGGGCATATAGATCATTCTCACCATTTGTTGACTGTGACCTGTGCTCGGCCATCTTTAGCGGCTTCAATCTCTGCTCCTTGCTCGAAATGAATGTGAATCAACCCCTTTTGCTAACACCCGCCAGCGGGTTTGTAAAATACACAAAAAGGAACAAAAGAGATACGAAGATGAAGCGACCCGAGCCATATTACTTCACGTGGGACGGCCCACAGCGTATATGTAAACATGGTCGCCGCCATCTTCAACTGAACTTCGTCTATGAAGTTTTGTTCTCCGTGAACGTGGGCGCCTATGAGACAGGATTGTCTTCTCTCCAGCGCTTAGTTAAGCGCAGAAATACCCTTGGAATTGGCCTATGTAGAATCTCGATGCGGCCGACTGTGATGGGCTGCTACTCTGACGGACCACTGAGAAGGCTTCGGTAAACGGCCGCTTACCGTTAGGCCATCAGGGACTTCATGGCCACCCAATGAGAACACCAGAAGCGCCTGTCATGAGGTGATGCACTGTGCTGACTGCTTGTATCTTTGACGGCCCGGTTTCGATGCGCAGAGGCATTTTTAGGATGTTCGTCGGCACTCACTGTGTCGGTAATATTGGCGATGTAAAATTCTAGAAATTGATGTGATGAACTCAAACTTGGAGTTGAGAGTTCGAGCACCGACGGGAAAGAGACGTTGGCCCAGTTCCGGGACGGCAACTGCTTGCCAACTGACAGGCACAGCTGTACGGTAGATGTTGGTTGGTTGATTGTGCAGGAAGGAGCAAACCGTGCAGCAAGGAAGGAGGTGTCCGGGTTTGCATCTGCCGGCCGCGGCACTGCCACAGGATGAACGTGACGACCTAGAGTTGGTTCTCTACACGGTAGTCGCAACCCGAGAAGTTCACCGACATCATTATTCTGAAAAATCTGTCAAATCTGAACTTTTACCTCCATAACCTACCTCAGTCTTGCCCGGAATCTCTTCCTTCGTTGACAGCCTCATCATCCGTCCCAATGGAGGGGTTTAACCAGCACCTTGGGCCTAGACGCTCTTGTTCTGGCAAACGAGGAGCATCATCCTACCTTTCGCTACATTCTTGAGGACCATGGTCAGCACCAGGCAACACATGTGGTCTGATCCATCCCCTCGATCATGGCTTATCGAACAAAGTTTGAGCCTGTGCCAGATATCGAATTGTCATCGACGGTCAGCTTGGGGGTATCGCGCAAGTTCAAAATATGCCCGAGTCAGCTAACTTTCTATACCTGTTCCTTGTGTATATGGGATACCGTGCTAACACCTCTTTGCAGCTAACCAGCGCCGACCGAAATTCTGACCCGTCTTTGCAATGTCCGAATGGAACGGACGTCGTGGCTCTCGAGTCGCCAAACTCACTACATATGTGGCCAGCGTAAGCAACCACACTGCTTCATCTCACCAACCGATGGGTCCCTCGACGATAAGGGTTCGCTCCGGGTGCACCCCTTCTCATGGCGAACCGCTGTCATACGGACGATCTGCGGCTTGCGCGGTTTAGTCGGATCAAATTCCGCGCTCTGAGCAATGCCGCAGCGCGGAACAGCAGCCTCCATTCCTGTTTGATCTGTCTCTCCAGGAAAACCGGGGGTCAGCGAAGTCCAGTCAGGTGCAGCGAGCGGCGCCATAGCTGCATACAACTTCACCACCGGAGAGGCACAGTAAGCCAGATTACTACATGCCCATACCATGTCCAGAAGGTTTATGCGAACTGGAGCATCATGAGGGTGTTCAAAGACACCACCCCCTTTTCTTCAGTTTCCACCTCGCCCAAACCAGCATCTGCCGCTGCAGGCGACGGGCTAACCGAAGTATGCACCGTTGGTGCAGTGGAGTACCGTCCTGTAGCTAATGTTGCTGGAGCTCGATTCGTCATCGGACGGAGACGGCTGTGCCGGCCCATAATCAGAGAGCATCCAGCTTCTCTTTTGTGGTCTTGAAGTCAGATCTAAGGCCTAACCTCATCTCAGGGCATCGCTATGCACATCGCCCTAGGTTGAGATGCTATACTGAGCTACCATATTATGAGTCGAAACGTCGAGGAGGCGAATATGACAGTTAGCGAAATCGACAACGGGCAAAAGCTGGATGTCAAGAGCCTCCTGAACACCCTGTCGGCGAAACTAACGTGACATTCGGAGCGCACTCGGCGCTTCCACATACCGGGTCGCTCGCCAAGGACCGGTTTCGCTACCTTTAACCCGTTCAGACGGAGTTGCGCACGAGGCAATCCCACTCACATCGCAGCACTCAAAGTCTGTTGGCTTTTCATCACAAGTTCATTTCTTCGCTTCAGTCTTGATGGGTAGTTATTCTATCCCGAACGAACCTCCCTCATCCCGCTACCGTACGCACTGCACGCTGGACTGTTGCTGGTCAGGAGGCCCAATCATAGTAAAACCGGGCCACATAAAACCTTCCAGTTTAGCCCAAGTATTTAGGTGCTTCATCGCCCAAACCGGATCTCCTGACTGAACATTCTATGAGGTTTCTGTCATGCTACTCAGTCCCATCGAAGTAGGCAACCTCGGTGCGGAAGGGCCCTCAATAAACTGAGTACCTACTGTGCTGTAAAGACCACCTACGAGGCTCCTTTCGGGATACTGAACTCTTCCGCTCACGATGCTACATGAGGTTTAGCGGTTAAACTCCCTGTCAGCCCATTCCCCCACAGTGCGCCACGCTACGGGTGGTGGTGGGAGAGCAGTACCGAAGAGGCTGGGGAAAATTGATGCGATTGGTGTCTATTTTCAGCTTTCTCGAGTGCCGCGAAACCGATCCTACAACAATTGGGTCGAGGTAGCCGCGTGCAAAGGCCACAATCCTCAACCTGGTGAACCTGGCATTTGTTGTCACCTACGATTGATACCACTGCAATGTTTTCCTTCCTCGACATGATATTTTGATGGCGATAGAAGATGTTCAAAGAGCCAACTGGTAGCACCATCAGTTATCGAGGTACATACAGACATGTATGTGTCCGTTTCAGCTGAAAGCCATGACATGCAGGCCGGATCTTTATTCTCAGCAGGCCCGTTGGTGCAAAACGCTCACACACCTTCGACGGTATCTCATAGGCTCATGTTGCATGTGAGCCTCGCAATGGGTGCCATTGCCATTCCAACAACTTCTCGCATGGCCTTCTCTGAGCATACGCCGAACGAGGACTCGGCATTTTCGAGAGCCGTAGCCACAAAAAACAGCAAGAGTAAGCTCAACCAAGAAAAGCGCTGTATAGAATATATACCGCCTGCTAACAGCCCGCACATATATTGCAGATATGAAATTGTGTCGGTATTGCTTGTGCAGCTTGTTTCCACGTCCGGCGTAGGAGTATTCTTGCCCACAGGCTTATTTCCTCCTTTGGCACGTAGCCAAACTCGTCTGAGTGCAATGGCTAGACGACAAGAAGCACATAACCAACATTCTTAAGTCTATTGATATGGGGCAAGTTCAGGATCGAACGGACCTCAAACCCGGTAAGTGTAGCAGGGGACGCCGTGAGCTGGGACCATTGTCACGGAGAGGTATGCCGAGCAGCATATGTGCACCCGGTCTCGAGCCAGTGTATCCCATTGAACAGTCCAATGGAAATCATGCCGAGACCTTGAGAAAAGGAGCCCGGGTCCTGGGCCGCCAAAGGTTGCTTTCTCGTCAGTCAATGCTTTTATGCATACGATACGCATTTCACGGCCATTCAAACAGGCTAATTGCCGTCAAATGCAGATATTGCCGGTCGGACACCAGGATCTTGAGCCGCAGGACCTGGCAGCCTCCTAAGGGTATGTTCGGGCGGCTGCATCAACATTGATTTGGTACCAAGGGAGCAACAGAGTTGTCATTTCCGTGCCACTGCGTGCCGCTTGCAACCACTCGATAACGTTGTTCTTGATTGGGCCCGGGCAGTTACACATGTCCCAGAAGACTGTCCTCACATTCAGTACGACGGTGAGATAAAGACAGTCAATTCGAAATCCTAAAAATAGCTCAGCAGACGACATCTCGGTAAACGGTGTCTTGCACGTATAACAACTCGTTGTCTGAACTGCTTCTTCTCTGGTTATTCACAAGTTCAGCATCTCTGCTCGAATAATAGGGCACGCAGCAGATGGAATGTTATGGGTATCGTGTGAGGATTTGGACAAAACCGGCAATACTCACTGTGGGACAGCAGTCCCTCCAACAGCTAGGGCTTACACAGTACAACCTTCAACATGAGGTTAGCGTATGGAACAACCGGCCGGCTTTCCAGGCCCCGGAGCGCCCCGCCCTGGACCCCGAATGATGGCATAGCGCAGCACATCGACAGATTGGCGTTGCTTCGAAGACGGAGCAGAAATGCATGTGCCTCATTCGCTGTTCCAGAAGAGAAGACAGAAGGAACCCAATGTCTCTGTCACTGGTCTCTTGCGTGGTCTTCAAAAGATAAATTTCCTATGGTCAGTACGCTATGATCATGTGTTTCTCAATATGTATGTATACTGACTTTGCAAGAGGCACTTTCAGGAACTTGACGGGGTGCAGAGCACTGTCAGGTCTCGGGCCGTCTCATGCCTGGTCCGGAACAACAACGCCACCGTCCGGAACTCTTCCCTGAAGGGGAAACCATGTGCCATCCAACGTTCATGCCCTCATCGACTGGATATTCGGAGGCTAATTGCATTGGGAATGAATGATGACCGCCAAGTCGCCTGTTCCACAGGAGGGTGTTCACGTCCAGAAAATCTCAGACCGGCCTGTACTGTGGTACGCTTTCCACAGGGGTGGCTATCACTAGTGTTGGCGGAGGAAGTTGCCTGCTTCTTTTGGTCGACAAAAATCGACCTTCCAGAATGATTCCGGATCCGAAGATGAGGGGCAAAAGGGGCCGATAACTCGCTACCTGATTTTGAATTTGTGCGCGAGCAAGACCCGGAGAATTGGTTTACTGCGTCAAATACCACTCTATGGCGATCTTAGCGGTGCTCCCTGCTCATAACAGCAAAGCGATGGTCCTGGACGCTTTGTCCAATATGATCTTCGGCATCAGTCGTTCGAAATTGATTAACTGGCCACTGTGACTTCAGAATGCACACTTTCAGAGTGAAAAAGTAGGTAGTAGGCCACTTCTTTCAAACGTCGACCTTTGACTGACCCATGCATAGGAAGGATGGATGGTACCCTACGAAATCTGGAAAGATTGTCCTGTGACGTTTTCAACGTCCTGCTTGGCTCGCTGAAGTCAGTGACCTTCCCGGCGAGGACGTCACATTGCCCCATATCACCAACGAAGGATGTCCTCGATAGACCAAATAGTGTATTCGTAAGTAATAGCCACTTGATACTACGACTATAGTAAGATGGCATCAAAAGACCAGTCACTGGGTGCTGCCCATTGTGGTGTTGTTTTCAACACCACCACCTTCGGTTCGTCACAGAGGCATAACATCAGCGCTTGGCGGCCCCCAAATCCAGTACGCTAATCCCGATCCTGCCTCGTCCTCTGGGGGAGCTCCTCATCACTGGGTTCCCCCATTCGACCCATTATCCGGCACCTACTTGCCGCGTGAGAGATAAAAATTGAGATCCATCTGTTTTCAATAACCAGCTGATCCCAGTCAATAGCACCATTCCTGACGATGACGCTGACCACACGCTGACGAAGAGCCGCTTTTCGACACACTCGCTTTTCGGCTTTCTACAACCGTTCCCCCACGAGTCCATCCAGCAAGCCAGCCCAATCCTTGCCCTACTCCATTATAACATCGGCGCTTGAAATATGGGTTGATATCGATTCGTCCTTATGATAAGTGTAGCATCCGCTAAGCTTGCCCTAAGATGGGGAAGGAACTCGGGAGTGTCCCCATCTCGAAAGCAACTTCATGAGTATGGGGTAGCTGTGGGCATCCGTCTAGGAACGAAAATGAAGGGGTATGAAGCTGACATTGAAGATAGGTACGTAACCCCAAGTGCCTCTTGTACTGTGTGAGGTGAAGCCAACAAGACCAACATAAAATCATGCGAAACGATGAAGAGGTCAAAACACACAATGGCACCTCAGTTCGTTTTCGGATTGCCTACAATTGGACCGACCTTCACATCCCATCCCTGACCTCCCTTCCTCGGCATGGGCACCTCCTTTTTACTTTCAAGAGCCTCGCTACCGTGTTTTCGCTCGGCAAACTTTGAAGTCCTTCTTCCTCTAACCCGTGCATCTGCAAAAACAGTGTACGACGGATACCACAGTGGCCCCATCATATGTAGACCGGAAATTAAACATCACTCTTTACAGACAAACATGCAGAAGCAGCAGCTACAACAGAGTATAGGATACGCAAGAGCCTGCTTCTCACAGACGTAGGTAGGGATCGGATCTTGCCTGCTTGCCTACTTGCTAGCTAGTTGCGAGCCTCAAAGGCTACGTACATACCGCTGTACAGAAACCTGGCACACAGTGCTGTAGGTACAGTACAACTCCAAAGCTTGGAGGTGTTACCCAACATCGGCATGTCTCGAAGAAAGTTCCGAAGTGGTCATGTCGCACGACATGAGGCATGAGGACTCGACTGGAGGAATTGAGACCGGCTGAGAACTGGCTACTGCTTTCTCGAGATCCCGGAATCGTGCTTGCCAGTAGGTATTGCATAGTTGTAACTATGCAGTGTTCACAAACAGGTACTTGCTGCTAACTTACCTTGAGCTTAACACAGCTACGACCGATATTACATCTAGGCATATCGAGACTCGAGGTAGGCCGCCTGTTTATTGCTTTTACTGACACACATGTCGTCTTTCAGTATCACATTGAGATAAGATCGCAAAAAGAGGAAGTCAACAACAAGGAGCAACACCTCTCAGTCTTTGGGTGGTTATGTTCAGCACCCAACCTCTTTACTATCCCGGTGCGTTGTTGATGTTTGCTAACTCTAATGCATCTACCTTAATCTCTCCCTGTCCATCAGCGGCACAGCAATGTGGAGATCCATACGAGAAGACAAAGCAGAGCAGTCACCTCGCACAGCTCACCCTGGCTGTCCAGGTAGGTGAGTGAGTGATTGTGCTACGTATGGTACATATCTTCTCTACTCTGCGTGTCCTTATGCTTTCGGGAGGAAGATACATGCTGGAAGCACCTCTAGGGGTATAGAGCAAGGCGAACGAAAACGAAGGTGAGAATGAGGATGAGGCGTACGTAGGTAGAGGTATGGTAAGGTTTTCTGAATACCGACTGAAGATTCCTCACTCTGGTAGGTGTCTAAACCAACGAAAGCCAAGTCCCGGACGAGACTTCTACGACCACAACTCGATTATTTCACCGGGATTTTATTTCTACGCCTCTAACTTGACGGAGCTGTGACAAGAATAAACTGCACACGCTGCCTACCCAGCCGCTATCCAAAGTGTCCGGCTTTTTATTGTCACAACCTCGCCTGAGTAACCGGACAGTACGGCCACTCATTGTCAGCCGTATTTCTGTTTCTCAGAAGACAGGCTTGAAAGGGCCACCGCGATAGGAACTTGAAAGGGTAGCGTAGCCAACAGAATTCTTGATGGCTCATGAGCTCTTCGAGACAATATCACATGCTCTCCTTGAGCACATGGCATCCTAGGTAGATGCCTCGAGATGAACTATTCGCACCAACTTTTAGCGGATGGTTCTACACTCGGTAGGTGGTGTGCACGGCTAAGCTCGTATGCTAAGCGCGCCAAAACAATATGTATACACTAGCAAAACCCATTACGTTATCACCCGCGGCAGAAATCACCACTACCAGGTCACGGACGGTCCTTTCATCACGTTCTCGGACGTTTTCACAGTTCAGTAAAGTCCCCTGAAACTGGATAACCCCTATCTACATATGCACCAAAAGCTGCTCTCTGATTGCCTCCCGGGCATGATCATACGCCCCTATCTCCCACCAAAAATAACCTCCTGTTTCTGCATATATGCTAGTTAGTACATAAGATTTGGCCGTTCCCCATATTGTCTGAACTACATGCAAAACCAGGGGGTAATACTGTTAACGAATCCCTCGCATTTACGACCCGGCACTTTGGTGAGGCTCGCAGGCTCGCTCGGACTCGGTAGTGCAAAGAAAGTTGGCTAAAACTGTTAGTGCGGTCTTGGTGATTTCTTGGTAATAGTGCGGTTCGGTATTTCCCGTCTCTTTCTCCCCTTCCAACACCAACTAAAACTTCCCAAACAGATACTAGTGTCATGCAGGACGCGGCCCCCTTCAGGTCTGAGGAAGTCCTAGCGGAGATTGCGAGGGAGTTCTCCGGCCGTTTTTTTTGAGACTTGTTGATGATGTTGTTGTTCTCGTTGTCGTTGTGCAACAAAGAAACCGTTTTACCTCTCTCCACTGGTAGGTATAAGGTCACAGAGGTGAAAAGGGTGGTAACTCGACGATAAACAACGCAAGATGGTACCTTGCATTATTAGAGGTACTGCTTGTGATTGCTGCTTGGTTGCTGACTGGTATCAAATCCTTTAGGATGGATACGTACCTCGCCGTGCCGTGTACGAACGAACTCATTGCCGTGGAAAGCTCGGATACGTAGTTGTACTTGTAATGCCCTTGCTCAAGAACAAGAGCAAGCAAGCTTCTCCGCCTTTTCAACCCCGTCTCACCCGTCACCCCATAACCTCTGATAGAGTCCAAGCTTTGAAGATCAAAGATCAACCAACCCCCAAGTTCTCCAGACTCCGCCCGGCAGATGTTAGGTCCGTATTGCCCTACGACTGGAACTCCGCCAACGAACGTACTAGTGACAATATGGTACTACACTAGCGACTGGAAACTGGAACCCGGTTCCGGCGGCGGCGCCGTTGATCGATCGGACGAACATCTGATGGACTCACTCCTCAGGAAAACAAGTCTTTTGAATAATAATTTCCGGAAAAAGGCTCATCACCGGCTGCCTGCGTAGCTTTCCGATCAACGTTGATCAATATCATGCAGTTGTCGTTGTGTGCAACGATCAAGATCTCAATTCCCGGGAGCAGAAAGTACAGGCTGGTGGTGAGATGAGAAAAGGCTGGAAGGAAGGATGGATGGTGCTTAACCTTCCCGCCCTTCCTTTTGTCAAACAAGTACGCCAATCCGCCTTTCTCAACCAAGGCATATCGCATCTCGGTACTATTGTGACGGCCCTGCTGGCTTGCGGCGGCGCTCCAGAGAGGAATTGGGGAGTGAGGTGCCGCGCGAATCAGACAGAAGTATTAGCAACATCAACAGCAACAACTGCGTGTGATGCAGGGTGCCTCGAATTTGGATAGAAGCTTTGAGGTTCTCCCCCTCCCCGCGCCTGCGCTAGTCTAATGATGCCAAGGTTCAGGAAGAGCAGGCGGCGGCGGCGGCTTTGAGAGTGCTCCAACCGGAGAATTCAGCAGCAAAACCCGACCATGGTACGGCAAGCCACGGCGCAAGAAGAAGAAAACAGGAAAAAAGGGGGGGAGATCTCCGGACTGCAGCTGCGTAGCTAGGCAACTGAATGGTAAATGGTAGATTGGTAGGGGACGAACCCTGGTAAACTGGCCAGCCACTATGCTTGCTTTTTTCAGAGGGATGGAAAAGAAGAAGAAGGAGAAGAAGCAGCAACGAACACAACGGCTGGCTGGTCGCTGGTAGGCAGGCTTTCGGGCTCAGACTTCCGTCATATGTAGTCGTCGGCGGATGATGGACTCTGGTTGTTTGTTGTTGTCTGAGCCGACCACATGTGAAGCATGTCTGAGCTATTGCCTTGTGGTGTCTTTGGGTTCATTTTATTGAAGCTTGGATGTCTCGGAAACATTTCTGTTCCAGGTTGTTACGGATGAGATGGAACACAGTTTTTGCCGCCTTTCTTTCACTCCCCTGGGTTGATCCACCAAGAACCGGCGAACCGCAAGGACGGATATCAACGGGCGGTCTTGAGCGTCTGATCGGGTTACATGGCCGATTTGCCAAAAGTTATCCCCACAGCTTTGAAAAGGGCCAGATGGGTCTGGTGTTCACTAACAGGACGATATGATCACCAAGGATACACGAATTGGTGACGACTTCGTGGACTACGTAGCCGTGACGAAGAGGGACCTTCCAGACCGAGTACTCTGGGGATCATAGAACCGAAAACGAGACCAGGTATGTATGTATGCCGTAGAGGTGCTGCGGGAGTGAGGCACATGTTCTCGCCGGCTTCGATCTCTGCCAAGAGCATCGTGTTGTGTGGTGTTCGGTGGAGTGATGTCTACGGGTCCCAGCTTCTGTGTGCCAGCACGGGTGACGGCAGTCATTGCCCCCTGCCTGCTTGTTGAGCTTGTCGTCCGCCTGTCCGTCCTCAGCCTGTGGATGTTGTGCACACACAAGGCAAGGCAACGCAATGTGTGTCTGTGTTGTGTGTCCAGGCTCTCCGCCTTCCACAGATCCCAGGAGATTGGGATGCTAGTGAGAACGTCCAATGCCGAGCCCGTTTTTCTTTATTAGCCCCTTCGATATCCATGTCCACTGCAAGGTTATTATCCTGCCGTCGCATCGTGACCCGCACACCGTTCGAGGCAGCGGCCAAGACAGGGAGGACAGGTCTCGGGGAGGACAGGGCATCTGCGTATTCCGTCCATTTGTACAGCGTACCACGGCAATATTATGGGTAGCCCCGGAGGTGATGGCAACAGATGCGCGGGGCATGGGAGACTATTGTACAACCCAGACGCGAGACGTCCCACCTCATCCCGCCGGTATGAACGCATACATAGTATCATACACTAGTAGTTGCATGCTGACACTGTTGGTGACAGCGGGAACACCTCCGCCGCCGGGAGGGGGATCTGATGATCTGAGAGGCAGATGGGTGCCGGGCCGGGAGGTGAGTTTACTGGCGTAGAGAGCAGGTCTTGCCGAGATATTGGCCATTTATATCCAAGGGGCGGCTTGAGATGCAGGGCATTCTCGTCCAGCATTGTTGAACACAAACACAGACACTCCACCTGTCGGCCGTCCTTGTATGCGTTGTTGTGGCATGGTTTTCTGGAAAGATGTGTCTTGGTGGCACAGTCCTGTTGACGTCGAGATGGGTACCTCTGTAAAGAAGGATGGTTATCGCGCGATCCTGAAACCTCGCTGCAATAAAGATGTCGTGGGGGAGAAAAAGATGGAATGGAAAAAGAGCCGGATACCTCCACCATTCCAGCAATCAGGGCCTTGCAGAGGCAGGCGTCCTGGATGTCACTTTCAGTGTAACGGCAAGTGCTGGCCTCTTTGTGCGCGTGTCTGAGGAAGGAGGGAAGCTGACGTTGACCTCGATGGAATGAATGAATGGTGGAAGGAACTTGGCCTTGCAGCTCGGGAAATGAACACCTGCAGCAAACAACCGGCAATGTACCTCCACAGATATCCATGTTACTTGATCCATGCATGAGATGGTGAGTTCTTAACAAGGGCAGTCTCCCGGTACCTTTCACCTGCCCGCTAAGAGTGCGCTGAGTGAGGAAGGTGACTCGGTGAGGGCTTCACGAGGTTCTCCTTCCCTTTTGGAGGGATCTGTGCCAGGTGGTTGAACGGAATGGAACTGGAAGGGTCGGACTCGCCGACTCGGACACTTTAAGCAGTGGAGCTGTTAACAGCACGCTAACAAACCCCGTCCCATGCTACAGCTAATCGAGCTAGTGTGCCTTGCGTCGGCGGTATGCACTAGCAAGGGAGCTGTTAGCGCGTTTAGTGTGAGCCCCGCCAAAGCTTCCACTTCCCCTCTTCTTCGAGGGGAACAGCCGGGGACACTTTTCTTTTCTCCCGGCAACCTTTTCGAAAAACAACTTTTCATGGATGGATTCCAACCGAGCCAACCTCTCGTTGCAATGACCCAGCAATGACCAAGCAGCAGGCTTCCATAAAATGACCACCTCCAGACGGCAGGCTGCCACACTGGCCGTCTTCAACACTGTGCTTGCTGCACCATTATCGGCATCACCAGCGTCATGATCATCGTATTTCGGGACAAGATGGCAGCGAGCCGATCAGCCATCATCGGCTGGACCAGACTGGACCAGCAACAAAGAGAGTCGTCGGATGTCGACTGTGCTTGCGGCATGATCTTGTCTCATCTCGCTAGTGACAGCACGGCATCAGAGACATGCCGACCAGGGAAAGAACAGAAAAAAATGGAAGAAAAGACGCCACCGGCTATTCCAGTCAGAGACAAGACATACAGCATACAGCAATAACTCTAGTCTAACGGGGGGGAAGCTTTGGTCTTGGCGGAATCCATCATCGTAGGAAGCTATCCGCCTGGACGGGGCATCCATTGACCCCATTGGCACTCTAATCGCCGGTCGGATTAGTGTCAGCTCGTCAAGGAAACCAAATCCCGTTTCGGCTCCGCTCTGCTTTGCGTGTGGACAGTCGCGAGTCGGGTATTACGCAGCTCCAGCAGTAGAATGCGGCGGCACGGATCAAGAAAAGTGGTCGAAACGGTTCATCAGAGAAACCACAGGCTGCCAATCGATGTTGCTGCCGGCCTACAAGCAAAGTTGCAGCATGGCCGCTGTGGTGGGTGGGACGACTCTGCAAGTACCGGACGGTAATGCTTGGGGATACTTGGCCGTAACCACCAACGGTGCCCTTCTTCATCGGTAGAAACGGCTTCACCCCTACGCTAGAGGTATCCCCCCCCTCATGTTCCTCACATGTTCCTCCATGGGTCTCTTTCCCAGTCCCTCGAGAAAGCCAAAGCGAGCCAAAGGTATGCCCCCATCTCCCGATGCCCCAGACATCATCCATCAATACCATGTCCCTTCCTCCCTTGCGCCTTGCCTATCCTATCCGTCCTTTGATTCACTGTTCGCCGAGCCACGCTGCCGCTGCGTGGCGTGTTTGAGGCAGTAGGACGGCAATCTTTATGCTTCTTCAGGTTCCCGTGGCAAGGCATAACGGACACCATCTAACCCGTCTCGAAACAGTGCGGAACCACGATGCCGAGATCCAGTGCTCTTCCTGCGCGGACGGTTACCTCGACCGCGTAACCAACACCATCGTCAAAGCACACAATGGCTGCAAGAGCCGTCCTGTTGGAGCTGTGTGTGGGAGCCACTCCACCAACTGCAGGGTGGCAGGCTGATGCGACGAGGACCGGGGCAGACAGGCGGCCATTACCATGATCACTCGCTATTTGGCTCCAGCTGCAGGCGCTTTTTGTTTTCCTACCCTACCTGCCCTCCCCGGTATCTTGTCTTCTGGTCCAGGGTATCATCCCCGGCGAGCACAGAGGGTGGATGGTAGAGGTACCTACGAGCCTGGTAGTGTACCGCACACACTGCTACGCTGCACGGTACGTAAGCAGGGCAGACAGGCCAAGGCAGGTATCGATACAGAACTCATCAGGGTCGTTGCAAGGCCCGTTGCTCCCGCTCACCCACACGACCCGACGTTCCTCACCCACGCGGGCCACCTTCTACGTACTCGAGACAAGATAGATCATCTTGAACAGATGAATCGGTCATCCCGCGATTAGTGTCACGGTACGGTATTTGCCAGTGGTTCCATCCAGCTCTCGCCCAGCCCAGCCCCGGCTTCAGTTCCAGTTCCAATTCCCCGTCACCTCACAAGCAAAAAAAAAGTCTTCTCACGGCTTTCCATTGTCCTTGGCGGCTGGGCATTGGACTTGCATCTTATACAGTAACGTGCCCCTGATCCTGGCTGCGTCCCCTGTTTGGACTGGCAGGCCCGGTCCCAATCCCCGTCCCTTGTCGTCCCGGATCCCCCAAGCCAAAGCCTCCCACCATCCGTTAACGAACCTCAACCACTAAACAGCCCCTTATCTTCCCGAACCCTCTTTTGCCTCGTGGTAGCCCGTCATGGCATCACATCTCCCTCCGCCGTGCGCGGACTCTTCGTACCCACTGCTGAGAACTCCAGTCCGTGCAACTCCCGCCGTCTGCTCCGACGCCCCTTACATGCTTGCCCCACGCCCCTCCTCTCTACAGACTACGGCATACTCCCATGCGGCTAACAGTTCAATGAGGAATAGGCAGATGGATTGCAAAGGCAGGGTCGCCAAAGTCGATGCCGGGAACTTGCTGGTTTCTCTCCCTTGTTCCCTTGGTTTGACAAAGTCTCAAGCCTTCGTTGCTGGTCATATCCGACCATTCTACGGACTCGCTCATTTCCCCTTGCCAGCTCCTTCTCGAGCTACTCAAGACTAAAAGATTGACTCCCGAATACCAACTGTACACTGACTAGTTTACGTATCCTCTATATGCTTCTTATCTTCCGCATATTTTCTGCACGCAAAGAGGGACAAGACGCCACGCCGCTGCTGTGCCGGAACCCATCGGGCACGAGCTTCAAGTAGTCGTTCTCCGTCGAATAAGCTTCCACGTTGGGATACAGGACGAGAGAGGCCACGAAAACCGGCACAACTCAGAGGCACGTGTGGACGTTTAAACACAGTAGAACTCGCCAACCAACCCCCGGGCCAGATAGTGTAGGTCTTGCAGCGAGGCAGCAGACCACTCACTGCGGCCCCCGTCGGTGCCCCTTCCCGTTACTCGGTTTCCTGGACACTGGTTCCACTACCCCAGCATACCCAGGCCCCCCTTCGTGGGCCCTACAAAGCACTAGCAGTTTTAGCCCTGTCCTGTGGTCCTCTTCCTAGCCTGCCTTGTCTGTGGATCCCACGGCGGCTTGCTTCACCAGATTGGGGCCGACCAAGACGTCTAGGCTCTTGCCGGGAGATGCACGGGACCCCCATACAAGATCCGAACCTTTTCCACTTACAGCCTTCTCAGCCACAAGCGCTCTGCCCGGCTTCTCATTCGGCTTCCCACTTCGATCTCCATCCTTCGTTCTCTCCTTCATTCCAAACTTCAACTTCAGCAACACCTCTCCCGAGGATCTTGTAACCGTTGGCGCCTCGATCCAATCCTTCGCTCGTTCCGATCATCATCATCGTCACTACCTACATCGTCACCCACGATCCCACGCGCTCACCTTTATGCTCATCCAGAGTTACGCGCTCGACTAAGTGGCTCTCTCCATGTGCTCATATACAAGGGCTTTGTGAGTGAACTGTGCCGCCTATGCACCTTTACTCGGCCAACATCTAGCTGCCAGCCGCCTTCTTCGACTCTTTGTGTGCTTCGGCAGACCGTTGGGCTTGCTACACATTAGAAATCAGGACTCGCTGGTTCCCCCGGCTGCCTCTAACCGCCTGCTTCTTGAGGTGTGATATGACAACAAGGACACCGACCTATCAAAGCTGAACCAACATTATTCTCCCCATGGGGATTACCTCTTGCCTCGACACTCGTTACCGGCTATCCATTCCCACCACTCCCCCCGAGCTGCCGAATTCAGATCTATCCTCCTTCAACTTCAGGAAACTCCAAGAGCGGTCCCGGAACTCCGTCGTTCCAATCTCCCCGCCCATGTCCCATTATGACCCCGTATCCAGGACAGGCGATATGCCCTCCACGAACAGTCCCGACGAGGCACAAGCCCGGAGAGACGTCGGCACCAACCAGAACGCTGGGCGGCAGCAGTTGCCTTCATTGAGTAGCCTATTTGGCCCGTCTACAACGCAACTTCGCCCATTGCATTCGCCGACTTTCTCGGACCGTCCAGGATTGTACACAACATCGTCGTCGCCGCTTGAGCATCCCCGAGGCCCAGCTGGCAGTTGGGATAGACCTTACTCAGCATCTTCGTCATCTTATTTCCCCCCTCCATCATTGACTTCGCAGCCTCGCAGTACACCGGATCCCAGACTTGATGAACGGCCTCACTTTCCGCCACCGTTACGGGCGCTCCCAGTCCCTCTATCACCCATGGTCAGGGAGTCGGAGCCTCAAAGGCCTCATTCTCAGTCCGGTTTCAGCACTGGGAACAAATGGTCGCTGCGTCACGAAATTGGCCAAGAATACGCGCTGGGAAACCGGGAATACGCATCGTACAGATCATCACCCACTGAGCGACCCCATAGTCAGCTTTCGAACGGCATCCCGAGCCGTGAGGAAGGCTTGGGCTTACGTAGCGAGCAACCGGCTACGCAACCACCAACACCAGTTAGCACCGGTGCCTCCGAGGTCATCGTGGGCAAGGATGGATTGGGCCCCAAGATTTGGACAGGAACACATTTTTTGCCGAGATTTGTCAGGGAGGAAAAGATCGATGGCGACACGTTTTTCATATATGACGATGGAACCCGTTGCAAAGATGTCATTGATGGTGAGAAAGTCAATGCCCATTGGGGAGTGACAAAAGCTGGGAAGCCGAGAAAGAGGCTGGCAATCGCTTGCATCACTTGCCGGGAGAAGAAGATCAAGTGTGATCCAGATTACCCTCGATGCGCGCAATGCGAGAAGTTTGGGCGTACTTGCAAGTTCAAGAATGCGTAAGTGTTATCAGCCCCCTTCGCCCAGTAACCGCTCGCGTTCTGTGTAATAGCAGATCACCGTCTAATACCAAGCCTGTGTAATATAGCCCGCGAGGTGGACACAATACTTCACCTTCGACTCCGCCCGCCGAAGTCGACGATGCGCGCCGCTTGCCCAGCTTAATTCGACCACCACCGCACGAGTATGTAAGGACGAGCGCGCACTCGAGTGAATCTGTTTCACCACGCACCACTCTTCGCCCAGCAAGCCCCGAGATGGCCTCATCCGTGCCGTCGAAACGGCTTCGGGTAGGCTACGACCACTACGCTCCCGCAGGGGGACACCGACCGCCTATGGCACCGGCGGCGGACCACATGATCCGGTCCAACTTGTCCTGGCACCGTCAGCCTGAACTTCCCCGCGTCCACGAGGACGCAGTGTGCCGTGCATGGCAAATAGACCCGTATGTCTCCGATCCTGAGTCCGTGATCAGCACCATAACCTCCTTTTTCGTCTCCACCGATGCCACGACCTTCCGATTCCTCCCCGAGAAGGCATTCAAAACCTGGGTACAGAACAACGCTCACCATAGAAACAAGTCCCCAGAAGATCTGATGCTCGTCTATAGCATCCTTGCTCTCGGTTCTCTCCTGTCGACCGCTGGGTCCAGCGGGCTCGACCCTAGGAAGGAGAAAACCAACCACTACGCTCATGTAGCTCGTTACGCTACAGAGCACGCAACGATGTCACTACAGCTTGTCCAGGCGAGAATCCTCCTTTCCCTCTACTATATGGCTATTTCGAGGCCTATCGATGCCAACGAAATGTCCAGTAGCGCTGTTTCGGCAGCGGCCTATTTGCAGTTGAATCTGGAGTTGGATCAGTCTCCCGACGTAGGACTCAAATCATTCCCGTATGGATTGACCAGGGCTGGCTTTGCTGAGTGCAGGAGAAGGACGTTTTGGTCATGTTTCTTACTAGAGAGACTAAATGGCCTCTTTCCAACCCGGATGGCCGTCACCAACCCAGCCGACATCTTCCTCCGGCTTCCAATGGATATCGGCTCGTTCGAAGAACAAGAGGACGTCTCTGTGCCGGTCTCGGCGTTTGAGAACTTCAACTCTCCTGGTCTTCCTGAGCCAGACCAGAAGCACCGGGAGACGCAGACAGTCGACAAGGGGACGAAAGTAGGGATGATGGGCTGTCTGATTCAGGTGGTAGCCCTTTGGGGAGAGGTCATGGCCATGATATACCGGGTTGCGCACTCCGGTAATCGCCTATCAGAAGATGAGGTGGATGTTATGGCCAAGTTCCATCAACGCGTACTATCCCGGCTCGGAAGCTGGAGAACTTCACTCTCTCCAAGCTTTCTTTTCTCTGCCGCCGCTCTCGACAATGTGCAAAGGGAAAATAAGGGATCTCTTATCCTGATGCATCTTATTTACCACCTCACCATGGTTAAAGCGCATCGACATATTCACCCACGTTTCTCGACTTCGTCACTGCAGAGACTCGAACATGCACGCATAGCCCGCACCAATGCCCATCAGTTGCTGGGCCTGGCGTGTACAGTAGCAAACCATATCAGAGCTACTGGCAACGCTGGCCCTGATGGTACCAGTATGCCACCACCCTTTACCAGCTTCGCCGTCCTTGAGGCATTGGATGTGCTTTCGGCGGAGGGGCACATACAAGATCTTCCAGGATTGATTGACGGTCTTGCCATTGCACGAAGTGTCTTGGAGATCCTGGGTATGGTATGGGAAGATGCAAGGGCGCACAAGACGATACTGGATCATCGGCTGGACAGGCTGGTAGCCCTCAGGGAGAGAACTGAGGGCCTGGACGATGCTCTTGCCGTACCCCTTGTCGGAAGAGGACGGGGGAATATGGGAGAGTACGAGTTTGAGCTCGGTGGGATTCAGGTTTACGTTGCAAACACAGACGACGGCCTCGACCAGATCTATCAGAATGAGAAGGATGGCACCGTTGGTGACGCAAAAGACGAGAAAAAGGCTGCGCCTCCAGGTCCAGAAGGTGTACTCAGCTGGCAAATGGGTGAAACGCTTGAGACGAGGTTTCCCAGAGAGATGGACTGCATCTATGCTGGACTACCAACGACCCATGCGCCGAGAACTATGACAACTTGAACAAAGGAGGCGCCGGCTTGAAGGGTTCCTTCTATGACGATAAATTCTTTTATGAACATGGATATATGCAGAGTATTTTGATTCTGCGACGAGACTACGCGTTCTACTTTTTTTTTATCATGAGGAGATGTGTACAATGAAGGAGTCTATGCAGTACGGCTAATGTGTACGGGTGGCTGCGTGAGCGGAAAGAAGCAGTGCATGCTTTCAGTCGATTTTCTTTTCGCCTGTTCGATTCTTGTTGTTTTCTTATCGATTTGACCTCAATCTTCTCGGGGTCACCATTCTTCGGATATCTCTATCTTGACTTTTCCCTCTGTCGACTTCTCACAACATCTACACTCGTTGGTCACCAATCATGTTGTTGAAGACACCTGTGTCTGGGTAGATCTGGCGGCTAGATGCATCTTCGGTTTCTTTTCTCCTGTTCACCATGATAAACATGTTTTCATATTATCACATACACGCGCAATATGCGTGTCGGCGTTTCCTGTCTTTAGGGGTGGCTTGGAAAACTACTCTGCATTTGAGTTTTGGGGCAGAAGATGATGCGACATTCTCGCTTCGGTGAGGGCACCAGGTATTGGAGGAATGGGGGTAGAGTCAACGGGGTGACGAACAGGAGCCTGGAGGCTGAGAAGCATGTATCGCACGCAGTACTTTACTCTCGCAACTGCAAGACCATGATTCGGTTTTGTTGGCTGTATCACGAGTCGCACAGCCGGTCAATAACAATGACCCGTCTGCCTCATCGCCTCAAATTCCCAATGTGCTCCTCTATCGTCCAAGAACACTGTACTCGCTTGGTTGTGGCATCCTACCGAGCCGACTATCCGCTTGAGGGTCCTTTGTACCTAAAGGAAGTAGGGACAAGGTAGTATACAAATTTCATGGCCATCATTTCCACCTTGGTAGTGTAGGTTCTTCCCAATGAGGCTGCCACTGCGGCCACTGCACACTCGCACTGCGCTTCTTCGGTAACGAAGGTCGTCAGCCCTCTTGGCTTCCATGCTTTCGCTTGGCTGCTTCTAGAATATCATGCAATATCCTTCCATGCCATGTAACGTCCAAGTCATCACACATGCACATGCAATGCAGTTCACACATTTCGCATGTAACACTCCAGCTGTTTCCAGAAAACTTCCACGCCATTACAACGAGCGGTTCGCTCGCGATTCGTAGGGTTAATAGGTAGGTACCGCTCTCATTTGCACTCGCACTTTCCAGCTTCCAGCTTCCAGCTTCCACCACTCGCAAATGAATGTAACCGTACCTCGACATCGTTCTTTCCTCTTTCCAATTTTTGCGCGGCTCCCTCTCTCCATCTTGGATCCTTCCCTCTTTCCTTGCCAGCCTTCTTCACTCTCCCCCACTTACGATCCTTGCCCCGGCCCTTCCATCTTTTTCGAACAATTCGCGAACAGTTTGCGAACAGATGAGGTAGCATTTCGAAAACGCCGCATCGAATACTGTATCTTCTCTTGTTCGGTCGTACAGTCCCGTTGTTGTTGTTGGCCGTTGAATGGAACGTCAAGTTCTAGAGAGGGCGGGATTTGGGTATTGGAAGGTTACTGGAAATAGCATATACAGTAACATCGAAGCGATTCTATCTCGGCAGCGGATCAGTGAATGATACATGTGATGTTGACCGAGCGAGCTGTTCTTGGCTGTGCAGTACTGCAGTGTGGTGGGAAGGAAATTACGAACTTGAGCTTGACCAAGTAATTGCATTGTCATTTTTCCACATGCGCCTTGTGTTCATCGACATGATCACTTTTTATTTCGAAGTCGAAAGGTTTTGATATTGACCTTGTCACTCGCTCACTCACTCAGCAAACCTACGGCACAAACGAACCGAACGATTACAAGCACACTGTATGTAGTTGGCCTACAAATGCAGACCAAAAAAGCCACTATCACTATCACTTCCACTTCCATTTCCACTTCGACTTCCTCCTCGCGTCACAGCCGGCTCACGGCTCACGCCGACCTGCTTCTGATGTCGACCAGATGCCGACCCGGGGAAACCCCACCTTTCCGAACCTTCGTTGCTTCTTTCTTTCCCTTCCATTTCCCTTCCCCTCCCTTCACCTCGCCCTCCCCGCCGCATGGCTGTCACCCACCAACCCTCAATCTCATCACCTGCAGTATGCAAGCAATGCACAGTTTTATTCCCTTCTGCCCTGCTTCTTCAGTGCTTCTGTCATCCTTCCATGCATTTCACCCCTTCCATGCCTGACACAGTAACGCCAACAATCTGACATGCGTCTGCTACGCCGCCGCACCGCAGCGGCTGACCTTCTAGAGTCCTTCTAGAAGGCAGCACGGAAGGTTTTCAGGCTTCGTTGTTTTGGGGTGGTTGGGACACTTGAACGTAATTGGAACACATGTACCCATGGACTCCGAAGGAAACGAAAACGGAATGCGAATAGAAGGTTGGATCGAAGGCCGTATGGAATCCTTCGATGCATTGCATAGAACGCATAGAAATTCGCTGCTGGGCAGTGGCACAAGAGAAAAGGGATAAGTGAATCGGTTATTTGGTTGATAAGGCCATGATAAATTGATTGGCTGGCCGGCCAAAAGGATGTGGTTCCGTGAAGAATCCAGGTCTAAGATTTACAAGTGGAAAAACCGCCTTTTGTGCGTTGCTGTAAAAGGGCCGAGTAGCTTGAGCAAACCTATTCAACTGTTCTATAGGACGTCTGAGTGGGAGGGAAGGGGGTGGCAAAGGAAAGGTATGGTATGCCATGCCTCCTGCCACAAAGGTTGAAATCATTTAGTGATGCTGTCTGATGGTGTCGTGATGGTGTCAAATAACCTCGCGCAATGCTCCAGTCTATGGCACAGCGTGATAATATCTCCCATACTTCATCACGCTGCTGCTTTCCTTGTCGGGTAGATTTGAGCGGACTCTTGGCGGTTCTTGCTGGGGTTAATCACCTGTGGTAATGAGATTGATGTCTTTTCGAAAAGAGAAGACCTGAGCGACAATGAAGTTGATTAGCTTGGACGACTCATGAGTAAGACCAGCGGTGATGTCAACGTGCCTAAAGCACAATGCTCAGTGCCTGAACACAAATGAATCCTTATACGCAGTGCCTCTCTATATAGCATTATCAACCTCTTTAAAATAAAATAACTGATGACATTACAGCTCCAAGACCAACCCACGAGTGACTGCTGTCCAATTCAGAAAACATGTCTTGCCTCCTTAATCCCGCCCTCAAGCATTTCCGCCAACAAATCCCACTTTGCCGCCGCGTCCTCCCTGCTCCCCCTCGCCACACCTCTCAGTCCGCTCGCGACAAACCTGAGGTGTCGCTCAAAGTCGCTGTGCATCTCCTTCATAACCGCAGCCGTCGACTTATTGTTATCCCTTGCGCGGGCGTCCTCCATGATACTTCTCTTCCACCTCTCCTCCCTCACAGCAGCACCTGCACCATCGCCTTCTTCTCCATCATCATCACCATCCTCCTCCCCATCAAGTCCCACCCCTAAACCCGTCTTGCTGTACAACGAAGCCGTCCTCCCCGCTCTAGTCTTGCGCTTCTGTTGCTTCTGTTGCTGCTGCGAAGCCGAGAAAGTCGACAGCCTCGCAATCTCCTGCTGTTCCTCCTCCAGCCTAGCCATCTCAGCCTGGTGACTATCCTCGAGCTTGATAGCCAGGTCGTACACGTCCAGGATGCAGTCGCGGATGGGACGGAGGCGTTTGCCTTGGCAGGATTCGCTGAGGATCCGGTCGAGGAACTTGGAGTGCACTTCGCCCACGTCGTCGACGTCCAGCGCGTGTTGCAGGGCTTCGTCCATTTTGTTGATGTTGGGCGCGAAGACGAGGGTGGTGAGGTAGCTCATTATGGTGTTGCAGAACCAGAGGAGCTTGGTTCGGAGGAGGTAGTAAGTTGATTGGTGGCGTGCTGCTGTGGTGGTGGTTCCTAGGAGCGGATGCTTGAGGAGGTATATGGCTCTGCGGGTTTGCAGCAAGAAGACAAACATTGTTTGGTACCCCTTGACCTCGGCCGGGCTGATGATCATCTGGATAGGCCATGGCAGGTGGTAGATGAGGCGGATAGCCGGGAGCGTGTTGCGGACGGAGGCCCGGGAAGCGGCTGGGCTGTCGGCAATGTACCGTTGGTCGATATCGGCAGACAAGCGATGCCCGGCCACGCACTGTGAAAATGCCTCCTGAGCAATCTCGGTCAGTGTAAACTTGTCGTTCCAACTCGTACTGAAGTTATCCAGCTGTCTGAAGATGGTCGAGGCAAAGGCATCTGAGGTGGCACCGTCGGACATCAGGTAGAGACATCGAAGAGCGTCGAATGCCCGGGACAGCCCGTAGGAGTCGAACAAGATATCAAGCAGCGTGATCGATGCTGAGTGATACTTGCTATGAATCCACTTGTTGAAGGCATTGCCAAAGAGCTCCGAGAATGGCGCAAAGCTGGTGCCATCCGAGCAGACCGCAGCAAAATCCATGGGTGGCTCCTCTGCTTTCACCCGACTTGCTACATGAGAATATCGCTTGAGATGCTTCAAGACCACAATGCTTTTTCCCGCCCGGACTATTCGATCAACAGCGGGACTCAGGAACCGTGGAGCATTCAACACTCCTTCTGAGCTGACAAGTTGGTGAAACTGCTGCTCCCATATTTGGTGCAATTGGGGTCTCGCAGATGACTTGCCGATGAAAAAGGTCCGGTCTCCGGCGAGGAGTTCGCCTTCTTCCATCCAGAATCGGATTGGTTTCAGGTAGACCTGGAAGCAATCTAGAAAGATGGTCCCAAGAAGCTTGTATGCGACAAGACTACCTTCCATTTGTGCCATCCCGACTGCGTCATACAGCAATTCGAGGTAACGAAATGCCTTTGTGTTGCGCTCCCGATGGACTTGCTGCACAATACCGGAGAGGACGTATAAGGGAGCTAATGAAGGACCTAGTTCCGTCAAAATGGCCACTAGGCTGACAACGACATCCTTGTGAATGGCAACAAACCGCCCTTGAATAGCAGTCAACTCTTGGTCAAATGACTGAAGAGCCCTTTGGAGCGAGTCCTGGAACACTTGGAGAAGAGGCTCCTCCTTTTCCTTTTTGCCAGCGTAGATGCGCAGAGGGGCGAGCTTTCGGCCACATTCGGAAAAGGTGTTCACCAGGGCATCGTAGGTCTGCCACGAAACTCCCTCCAGTACGTAGTCAGAAACAGGTTTACATGCTGAGTCAAAAAGAGAGGTCGGCAGACCGCGCAGCATAAACACAACTTCGCGGAGAAGTTGAAGACTTGTCACAGGCGTCTTCTTCTGTCGCCCATCGGAGTCAAGGTCGTGGGTAGCATTTCTCCAGTCCTGGCTGTCTAAGATCCGTCTCAGATATTCTTCACCGCCTGGAAGCTTGATGGCCAAGTCCTGTGCTGTGGGTGGAGCATCGTCTGGAACTGAAGAAGCCGTGCTTGGTGACGCAATGGAAATATCAGAAGGCGCCTCCTCGCGCTCATAATAGTCTTCTTCGTCTGAACTGGGGGCATGATCAAGAATCTTCCACAGAGCGCGTTCTTGATGCCAGCCATCTTCCTTGGCAATCTGTCGCCAAGTCAGTTTGGGCACGTCATCCTTCTCTGGCTCTTTCAGTCGCTCAAGATCGCTCAGTCTGGACTTTTGCGCAGGCTTGTCGGACAGCTCAAGGAGAAATTGCAACACTTCAGGGGTGAAGTCGTTGACGTGCGGCTTGAGTGTTTCCAGTCGTTGCTCAAGGGCATCTCCAAGGGGTTCTCGATTGATGATGCGGAAGCGTTCCACAAGCCCTGTCAGCTGATTCTGCACCTCGAACTGGTTCGTCCTAAGAAAGTTCTGGTTGAGCAGACTTTGTACTGTTGATTCCCTCAGAGACTTGAGTTTTCGTTTTTGGGTCTGATGACAATGTTAGTAAACAGAGGCAATGGCTGGGAAAGGGGATTGGCAACAAACAAACCTTTGGGACGGCGGCAACGGCATCAATGAGCTCGTCGGTCAGCGCCGCAAGCTCTGAAAGGTATGACATGCTGCCGCCTTGCAGTGACTGAGCATCCTGAGAATGGAATAGGTAAGCAAAGGAAGTGAATGTTTGCTGGCTCAAGCTGGTGTTCCGTCGCAAGCAGTGTTAGACGCGACTTGATCCACTAGCATCGCTTGATTTCCAGGTTGCCGAGCTGCTCTTGGTGGGAAATTAGCAGTCTCTGAAGTTGGGAGCGAGTGGAAATGCACTGGTTCCTATTATGAAGGCAGTCCAGTCAAATGTCAATTCACTCGATGAAAACATTCGACGTCTCGAGCAGGACCATCTTTTTGTGAAGCAGAGGAAAAAGCTTTGAAGGAAAGAAATCGAGTTGCAGTGAAGTTGTTGTTGAGGTTCTCACCCACAGGGGCAAGGTCTCACACATAAACACACCTGATAAGTACACTGCAACTTCCATGTTCCAGCGGGCAGCACCAGACAATAGAAGGCAGGCGCACGGGCCAACTACATCCCTTCAGTTCGTTATCACCTTATCGCCCGGTCGTCACGACGATAAGCCCAGGCAGGCAAGACCACTTCCATAGAGGTAGCAACAAGCCACACCCAAATCGACGACGGGATGTCGCCAATCGGGTGGCATCAAGTCAAAGAGACCGCGGCCAAGAGCTTCAATGAACCCCTATTCCAACCAAACAATTGCTTGCTATTGTGTAGTGTAAAGTGGTGCCAAGGCAAACAAGCACCCGTCCAATGCGACAGCGCTACCGCCTCATCAGCCTCAGACACGCGAATCCCGGTCATCTAGACGCACCGATAGGGAGCTGATAGTGGCGGCAGTGGGGAGCCAGCAGCGTGGGACCTCGCTGCCCGCTGTAACTTTTAGTGATCCCCTTTTCCGCCTTTCCTGCCTGCAGCTGTCAGGTCGGGTTTGATCATCTGTGCCAATCTGCGCCTGACAAGCAACACCATCGGCGCTGTCATCTCCATCTTTTTCGAGCTTCCCGAATTCTGCCTGTTGTCTTCCCCCTTTTCAGGTCATCACCACCTGAACCACCCCCGAGCCTGGTCATCGCAGTACAAGAATCGGCACGCCGCCGAGCCCCGCGCTGCGATCCCACCATCACATCACCGTTTGATAGATGAAGTAGTCAACCCCGTGGCCGTGACACCTCGAACCCATCCGGTTGGACTTGGACAACTCCAGTCTCCTAACCTCCTATCACAATGGCGATTGCTCGCCCAGTACGAGCCCTGGCCCTGGCGGCTGCGCTCGTCTGGTGTTTCTTCATATGGCAGCTTCTGTCGCCATCGGGAACAGCCATGACCAAAGACAAGTACTTGTCCTTTGAGCGGGATCCCAACCTTGACCGTAAGTGGATATGGCGCTTTCGTCTTGTCCGCAGTCGCATTGCTGTTTGATGCTAACCTGCTCTTGCGCATCGCACAGCTACGGGAGAACCCGAAGGGAAGCTAGTTCGCGCTTCCGAAGACTATGCGCCGGGCGCAACGAACTCGGCCAGAATCAACGCCACCCTGCTGGCGCTGGTACGAAACGAGGAGCTGGAAGGCATGCTGCAGGCGATGCGCGACCTCGAGCGGACATGGAACCACAAGTTCAACTACCCCTGGACCTTTTTCAACGACGTGCCCTTTTCCGAAGAGTTTAAGAAGAGAACGCGCGCGGTAACCAAGGCCGAGATCAGATACGGTACGTAAGGCGGTGTAGCCACCCACACGGTATGATACATGGAGCAGACGGGCTGATATCATTGCGACGGTTACAGAAATTATCCCCAAGGAGCACTGGGAAATGCCATCGTGGATTAACCAGGACCTGTACGACGAGTCGGTCAAGATCCTCGAAGAAAAGAAGATTCAGTATGCCGACAAGATCTCGTACCACCAAATGTGCCGGTGGAACAGCGGCATGTTCTACAAGCACCCGGCCCTGGCCAACACACAGTACTACTGGCGCGTCGAGCCCAACGTTCACTTCTTCTGCGATGTCGACTATGACGTTTTCCGCTACATGCACGACAACAACAAGACGTACGGCTTCACCATCAACCTGTACGACGCCCCGGCCTCCATCACTACTCTGTGGCCCGAAACTGAAAAGTTCTTGGCCGAGCACCCCGAGTACGTGCACGAGAACAGCGCCATGAACTGGTTGACGGACAAGACCCGCCGTCCCGACCATACCAAGGATGCCAATGGTTATTCGACATGCCACTTTTGGAGCAACTTTGAGATTGGCGATATGAACTTCTGGCGCAGCAAGGCGTACGAGGATTATTTCAACCACTTGGACCGTGCCGGTGGCTTCTTCTACGAGCGTTGGGGTGACGCGCCCGTTCACAGTATTGCCCTGGGTCTCTTTGAGGACTCTAGCAAGATTCATTGGTGAGTGTGCTTGAAAGACTTGGCATGAAAGACTTGGACTGACCATTCCCTTTTCCCCAGGTTCCGCGATATTGGCTATCAGCACATTCCCTTCTTCAACTGCCCCAACTCGCCTAAGTGCAAGGGCTGCGTTACCGGCCGTTTCACCGATGGCGAGGCCTGGCTCAACAGGGAAGACTGCAGACCCAACTGGTTCAAGTACGTCGGCATGGGCTAAGCTGATGAACCAAACCCGAACGACAAACACATTGAAAATAAAACATCAAACAGTAACGGGGCGTTGACCCTGTTTGGTTTCTCGACCTCGAAAAGCCCCCGGGCCGCGCTACTGTATCATACCCGGCTACGTAGCCTTGCGGCGTTGCATATGACATGCTTTCGGGATACATACGCTTATGGAATTAACGAAGGAGGTTGTCTGTCGCTGGCGGTATCCAGCCATCTAATGATGCTTGTACATACTAAATTAATGACGAATTCCGGATGCACGACATATGATCAAAAGGGCGGTTACGGAGTGTGTTCTTGGATGCTCAGGGCGGTTCTACGCTACTGAAGACGCTGCGGATACACCTGTTCTGAATAACATAGGGGTTCAGACTGTTAGAGGATTCGGGACGGCTTACTCTTGTTGAATATTTTGTTCGGAAAAGATGAACCAATCCCCACCAGCACTTGGATGATACGTGACGTACTATGTGTCCTGACCCTTCCCATATACTATGTTGCTATGGATCAATCACCAAGTGAGAACATAACCGGCTGTACGAGCCCTCAGATATCGATCCATTTCCTTCAACGCCTTCGTGACCATAATAAAACCCATACTCCTCCGCATTGATGATCACGCTTCTCCATACACTGTCACCACCCCCGACGTACCACCCACACAAAACTGATTGCCAAACCCACCATCCTTCCACGCAACACAACTGACCACATTCTTCCGCTCCTTTTCCTTCCCATCCCTTCCCACCACAACCTTCCCACCACCCGGTCCCCACGGAACCCCAAGCTTAGCCACAAGCCGACCGCTCAGAAGATCCCAAGCCCACACCCTTCCCTCTCCATTCGAGTTCTCCGCTCCACTCTCATCACCAGCAACAACCCACCTCTCCCCGCCTCCCAACACGCTCTGCACCCTAATCTCCTTATTCGTCCACCCCCCAGCTTCAGCATCCGCACCGCCATACGTCCTCAAACACTGCCCATTGCTCCTATCCATCAACCGGATCTTACTATCCAAACTCCCCACAAGAACCGTCTTCCCATCCCTCGCCAAACACAAACTCGTCACCGCCCCCGGAAAAACATCCGTCACAAGTCTTCCCATCCGCACATCATACGTCCTCACCCGTCCATCCACACTACCCGCAATCACCTCTGCACCCCCTGCCCCTTCAGGAGAAACAGCAAGACAAGTAACCCCATCCTTCGCCTCCCCCAACACCTGCACCGGCCTCGCACTACTCTGCGAGCGCACATCCCATATCCGAACCGTGGTGTCGTGTCCACCGCTAATCAAAAGCGAGTCGTCAACGCCAGCGAAAATGACGGAGTTGATGCGCCCCGTGGTGTGGCCCTGGTTGGAAAAGCGGCGGATGGTGGAAGCTGTGGAGACGTCCCAGAGGAAGACGGCGCGGTCGCCTCCTGAAGAAGCGAAGGTGGCGTTGGAGGAGGAGACGGACAGGGAGAGGACTTCGTAGCCGTGGGCGGTGTAGGTTTGGATTAGACGGCCTGGTGGGGGATGCACTGAGTTGGGGGAGGGGGAGAAAGACTTGGTGATGAAGGAAGAGGTTGAGGTGGTTGAAGAGGAAGTGGTGGTGGTTGAAGAGGGGATCGGGTTGTAGAGACGGATGGACCGGTCGGCGGATCCGGTGAGGATGTAAGTCCCTGGGGAGGCGGAGTAGGTTACTGCGTGGACGGGGCCTGTGTTGGTGTAAGAGTGTGGTTAGCTGGGGATCAGGAAAAGAGAGTTAAGTTGGTCAAGGTCAGATACATACCATTTGAGCCTAGAAGCTGGGAAAGGATCTTCCGGGGAAAACTGTCTTTCCCATGAGATGTGGTGTTGTCGTACTCATCCATTTTGACCGAGGGGTTTCTGTTTCAGCTCTGGGCCATTGTGTTATTGTTTATGTTTGGTTGACTTCATCATTTCGGCGTCGATGCCGCGGGTGGTGGTGGGATTATCTCATGCCAGGCAACTACGTGGAAGTGTTGTTTGTGTGATTGACGCGTTTTGGATACCTGGAATACCGACTAACTTTACCAGATGCTAAACGCAATGACGAAGACGATATGAAAGTGATGCTTCAATTCTTTCAGTATGACCTTGTTCAAGTCTTTAAACCGCCAGTGACATGGACGATTCTCGTTGCGGTTCGTGTTAACGGGAGGATATCCACAAAGTTTACAAGCACAGACGCAACAGCCTAAAAGGAAAATGACCATCAACAACCCTAACCCTCAGAAGTTACATAACTGTTATGCGACTGCCAAGATGTGCACACAAAGATCAGCAACAGAGAGCAACAAAGCCACAGTTGATCGACCACATGCAACATAGTCGGCGCTGATCGAGCTCATATTTTCCCTGCGAGAACAATTGCAAACATCCATACTGAGCGTATCTGCGCATTTGATCAGCTTTCCATTCCCGGATGTGCTCGACTATCTGTAGCCCGTCTGCCCGTTAACACCGATGAAACTTTAAATCTGACAGCGGAAAGTGGGGCGAGGTGGCACAAGCTCCCGTTCCCCTGCACCCGTTTCGGGTTTGGCCTGCCTGGCGCTTCCCGCAATCTCCAGCCTCACGTGGCGCGCCACCTTGATGGATAAGTCCGGTTCGTCTTGGGGGATCGATCTCGATCTGCTGCTTATCCGACCCAGCAACACCACGACACTTTCCGCTTCCTTTGCCGAATTTCCGACTTCAACGACATCCCTTTGTCGAGTTCACGAGTTTCACGACACCAAACGTTTGTCGCGCGATTTACGCCCGCCTCAACACCCTCAAAACCACCAGTACTAGTCTACGCGACACAAGCAGTCCGCATCACTGTCAACAAAGTGATCAAACACTCAACCTTTCGACCTTAATCAAATCATCAACCCCAACCAACCCTCAAAATGTCCGAACGCAAAGTCCTAACCAAATACTACCCCCCCGACTTCGACCCCTCCCTCGTCGGCCGCTCGCGGCAACCGAAACAAACCGGCCCCAAAGTCCAAACCGTCCGCCTCATGGCCCCCTTCTCTTTGCGGTGCTCCTCCTGCGGCGAATACATGTACAAAGGGCGTAAATTCAACGCCCGCAAAGAAACCCCGGCGGACGAGCGCTACCTCAACATCCAGATCTACCGCTTCTACATCCGATGCACGCGCTGTTCCGCCGAGATCGTGTTTCGTACCGACCCGAAAAACCAGGACTATGCTGTCGAAAAGGGCGCCAAGCGGAATACGGAGCCGTGGCGCCGCGGGCTGGAGGGCGAGCTGGAGGAGACGGATGAGCAGAGACTTGACAGGATAGAGAGGGAGATGGCGGATGAGAATGGGGAGGTGGCTGCGGCGGAGGAGAGGAATGCGATGGCGGAGTTGGAGCAAAAGACGGCTGACGCCAAAAGGGAGATGGCGGTTGCGGATGCGTTGGATGAGATTCGGAGTCGGAATGCGAGGCTGGAGAAGGCGCAGAGGGAAGGGGGGGTGGATATTGAGAGTGTACTTGGTGGGAGGGGATTGTCGGAGGAGGAGGAGAGGAGGAGGAGGGAGGAGGAAGAGGATGCGGAGGCGGCGAGGAAGGCGTTTGAGTTTGCGAGGTTGCAGCAGAAGCTGGAGGAAGGGCCGGCCGAGGAGGAGGTGCTGGGTCTTCCGGGTATACCTGGGGCGGCTGCGACAAATGGGGAGGGCTCGTCTGATTCTCCTTCTTCCAGTGCTGCTGCCGGTCCGTCAACGACCTCGTCGGCGGCAGTCGCGGCTACGGCATCGAACCCGACAACCGCCGCTGCGGCCGATATGCCGCCTCCCAGTTTCAAGCGACAGGTCAAGAAAAAGAAGGATCACTCGGCCTTGCTTGGTATCAAGAAGAAGCAACCCCTGGTCTGAGGAAATAAGCCGGGCGGAAGTGAGGATTACCTTGATTTGAAATCTTCGGCGACAGTACTGTACGTCAGGGTGCGGAGAGGCTCCAAGAACCCCAGAATGAGATTGCACGTTGTCGAATGCCACAAGGGTCAGCCGGCTACGGCCATTACTTCCAACCCTTCTAGATCGCAGCGAACATGATCGACGTGGGGATGGACGTTAATACCCAGTGAGTTTACTTCTACAGTCAATACCGCCAATTGACAGGCAACCCACACACACACACTCACATCAGTTACACTAGATAGAGCATGGTACTTAGCGCAACACGTGTTTTCAAATCTTTCAGTCAGAACACGATGAATAGATCATGAATGAGTATAATCATCAATCATTCCGGGAAATCTGGCGACTAATATGTACATTCCCCAAAAAGTTTCCCCTGCCAGATCCCGAATGTCATAGCCCAGAAACAAGCCCCGTATACCGTATGATAACGACTTGGCTTTCCCCTTTAGATATATGCCCTGGGAGTTCGCAAACACCTTTCCGTCTCCCATTAAACGCCGTGCCAGTACAACAAAAAGAGAAAGAAAAAAAAGACAAAACCCGCCAAGTCTCCCAAGCCACCAATATGCGAAGGAGATATAAACTCCCTTCAATCGATAACCCAAATTACATGACGAAAACATCAGAAGAAGACAACAACCACCGCCAAACCCCGACACTCAAAAGGTTTGCATGCGACATGACCCTTTTGGGCTCAGATGGACCAGAGAGGCATGACGAGATCAGATCTCTGAAAAGATCGTGCATCATGTACGGTCCTCGTCATGTCCTGCCTGTCGCATGCACACCTTGCTCATTTCCGGCATGCAGTAGTATACTGCAGCGGGCCGCTCTGACGTTGTTCTTCAGGAGCGATGATGCCATCTTTTTTTTCTTTTTTTCAGATGACAGAATGAGCAAGGCCTGGTCGTGGGTGCGGGTTTGGTGGTAGTGAAGAGTGGAGTGTGCTCAATCAACCATTCCATTCCTACTCACACACTCGGAGCAGCTTTCACGATTGATAGCTGTACTCGCTTGTTGAGCGGGTACCCGAGACGCCGTTAGGCAGACTTGGTGTGGCGTTCGATTGGCTCTGGTTGTTGGAGTTTTGGTTGTTGGAAGGCGACCTTGAGGACCTGGGCAGGTTTGTCTGGGAAGCGGCCTCCATCTGGCGCTTGGTATGCTGATGCATGGAGCGGGAGTAAGAGCCCAGGTCGAAGGGAGGAGGAGGAGACATGGTGATGGAGTAGGCAGAGTTCTGGGCAGCAGCCGACATTTCTGTTTGGAGGTTTGTTGTTGTGGTTGTTGGTGGTAGATGAGGTGGTGTGCTTTTTGCGTTGGCGTTGGGCAGCTAAGCTTTTGGTTGCCGGATGTCTTGGAGAAGTGTTGTGGATGGCTTGATGCAAAAAGGCTTAAACGGTAAGGAGAATGACGCTAGGAAATATGACCTAGGAAAAAGTTTTGTATTGGTTGGTTGTGTTGAGGAAGTTTCAGCTGGATGAAGATGTCGAAAGACGGATGAACGGAGGGTCTGGGGGAAGAAGGAGGAGGGGAACTATATAACAGATGGCTTGGCTCGAAAAAAGCTAATCTCATAAGGCGACAGTACGCTAGGGCGGGAATGGGTTTGCACTGATGCGCTGATGCGGCCCACACTAAACCCAAGGTAGGTAGGTAGGGGGGTATCAAGAGGGGGCAAGGAGCCAGCAGCCGGGGCAACGGTTGGTCGAACACACAAAAAGAAGTGGAAGGGGTGGTCAGAAGATGGGGATGGAGACCGAGTTTAGTGAGGGTCTGGAAAGAAAGCAGTGCCAGGAAGCAGTGCCAGAGTGCCAGAGTGCCAAAGTGCAAGGAGGGGAGGGGTGAAAGGATTCTCTCGTCCCCCGCGGTCCCTCTCTTCCTTGGACTCCTCCGTCACCGTGAGGTGATCTGCGTTCCCCTCTTTTTTTCTCTTTGCTCTTTGGGTTTATTTTTTCGCCCGCGGCTGCCAGATCTCGGGGTGGCAGAAGAGCCAAGAAGGGGTCAATGGGAGGGTCGTGCACACCGGCAGCAAACTGAACCCACCACGGTGCCGTCAACTCACACACCCCCCTCCCCCAACAAGACGATGACTAAGGAGAAGAATTCCCGTACCTTTTCTCTGTGTCGTCCTCGAGTCCAGCACAATGCGTTCTTTTTGGCAATGCTACCCACAACTGCACGGGTTTGTCTGTTTCGATTGGTGATCGACAGTGATGAACGCCCGAGACGCCGTTAACATGGGGGACCGTGGCCTACGGGACTGCACGAGATGGCGTAAAAGCTCCACCTCTGATCCAATCAATCTCCAGGCTTAACTGGCTCGTAGCCGACACGATATGGGCTCCTTCAGGCCTTTGCGAGTCCCCGTGGTAGGTACTGCGAGCCGTCTCTTCCATGGCCGGGTACCTGTTGGCTGTGGAGGCTGAGCGAGCGAAAAGTCTCACCATCTCACCGTCTGTTGGCCGTCAGTCTTGGGCTGCCTCGTTGTCCTCGGCGCAACGGCCTGGACCGCAAAGTGAAGAGACGGTAAGATGACCCATAGTAGGTGATGTCAACCTAGGAGAGTTGCGTAGAGGAGTGGGTGCTATAGTCGTGAGAAATGGTAGCATCTACTAAAGCCATGAGAGCGTATGGCGGAGATTCCGCCTACGAGTTCCAATGGTTCTTCTCCTGGAGCAAGTAACCGACGCCCAAAAGGGCAAGACCCTGCTGATCCTAGGTCACTGGAGGTCTTGGGGAGATTGATGATGTGTGTAGATGAAGTCATTCTATTGGCCACTAGCTCAGGGCAAGAGAGCGCGAGACAGATCAATGTGGGTATTTGCACGCCGATAGTTTCACCAGAGCTCTTTCGGAACCGTGGAGCATACGTGGAAGGGGAAATGAAGGGATTCCGTGTGCGGTACGGTGACGGACTGGGCAAAGTGGAAGAAGAAGAAGAAGAAGAAGGGAACAGCCCGTGACGCGGGAGACCGAGAGAGGCGAAGTGTGTGAGTGTGAGTGTGCACAGTACCTTACCACTATCTGGGGCTTACCATCTGATAACCTGACGACAGCAGCAGCAGTTCTTTGACCTGACTGCAGGCCAGAAACAGAGATCGGCGTATTTCCCGTGCCCGAGTCGAGAAGGGATTCGCGGTTTGCCATGATGTCAGTGGTTGAGCGACGAAAGAAGCGGACCCTTCTGCTCCTCGAATGCTCCTTTCCCCCTCTCTAATGCAGGGAAAAAGGCTTCTGGCCGCAATGGTCGATGCCTATCAATACACAGTATCTGGTGTTGACGGTTGGGCGAAGTGGGCGACGCATTGTTAAGGAGAAGCCATTTTGACACAGTACCGCCATTCTTCGGCTGTCAGCTCGCTTTAGTTGTCGCAATTCGGAAGCCAGAACGGCAGCTGAAAAGTTGGGCCATCGGCCAATGGGTCGGCGACGGGTGTTTCGCTTGAAGGGGGGGTCGAGGTTTCGAGGAGGAGGGGACCAAAAGTTGGCAGGCCGGCATGGCTGGCGCCGGGAAGCGAGGACAGTGACAAGGGAAAATATGGCATTTCCGTGTTTACCATTGGAATGAAGCCATTTTGACTCTGCTGGGGATTGGGCATTTTTCCAAATTCCCATTCAGGCGGCCCAAGGTCCCTGCGTTGCTCGTTATGGGAAAGTGGTATCACACAGTGGGATGGTTAGCACATAGCGCTGCTGAACTTGCACAGGCCCGTCGATAGAGGGGGAGACAATGACAGCGGGCAAAGTGGAAGTTCGGAAGCCTCAAAATGGATCCAATTGCACATCGATGGAAGAGCAGAACCAGAAAGGCTTCACCGAGTTCAGACGGAACAGCCAAAAGCAATCCGAGGCAAATGAAACGAAGGAAGCTCCCGGTAATGACGATATGCTGATGGTAACAAGTCGCGACTGCCCTAACAACCAACCTATGCAGTACGGTGAAAAACTCAGCACCCTCTCCAGAGGTGGACAGCGGACAGTGTTGGCGAGGCATGAACGACGAGCTTTCGCAAAAAGCTGTTGAGGTCAGAAGGCGCCACCCATGCGGCGAGGTAGGATGACATCAGTCTCAGGCCACGGTCACTTGTAGACCCCTGCTAGCGCTTGGTCTTGGCTCTTTTAGCGGCCATCTGCTGTGCCTGCCCCACAAGGTACTGCCGTGCCCCTGTCGACAGCTGGCCGAATTTGCAACTCTTTGCTCCTTTCGCATTCAGTTCGAATTCACTTTGAATTCTGGAGGACCGGCCAAATTCTGCCTGATCTCATTTCATCTTTCTCGGTTGTTGTTTCCTTTGCGCAGGATTGCAACCTCCACGGTTACTTCCATTTGTACTTCTTGGCTCTGCCCTTCCTGCCCTCCAGGTTCCCAGCGATGAGGAAAGGAGTGGGTCATTTGAGTGGTCTCGAACGAAGGATTGCCGAGTCTGGAGGAGAAGCGAAAGCACCAGTCCGGCTCTCGGTGCAGGAACCTTGAACACTCATTGGCCTGTTTGGCGAACATGGATTGAAGCTTACCCCAACAAGTGACGCCAGAGCCGACCTCACTTCGCGATGTGTCCTTGTGCGACCAAACAAACGGTAAACAAATCGCCTCCGCGGCCAATTGTCGTCATTGCTTGACCTCAACCTCCCACAAACACATGGCTTCTTAGTCCTCTCACTAACACCGAACAAAGGAGCCGCTTTGATGATGATGATCTCCCAATAGTTCCTCATTCCCGTCGTCTCCCATGGACCCTCTGCTGTCATAGGCATTCTAGAATCTCATCCCGTGCCGTCATCATCAAGGGAGCCAGAATGCGAGGGGAGCCGCCAACGGCACCGAACGACAGGGGAACAAAGCCCGTCACCCCGTTCTGCCCGTATTGGGAATATTGGACCCCTAAACTCGGGGACCTGGCGCTGCCGCCAAACTGACATTAGTGCGCGGCTCTTTTGATCTCGGCCTCCGGGGACAGCACCCGCCTTGACGTCTCGCTTGCTCGCCACTGCAACAACACTCACTCTTCAGTTTGCACACCCCCCCTCTCCCCTCTGGCTCCTACCGACTGACGTCGCTGTCCGTAACACGTCCCCTCGGTCCCGTCTCCCCGTCCCGCCGATGACAGCATCGCAAATCGTCCCCAAAGAAGATGAGATGACCTCAAAGCTGTCTTTTGTCGTCAACGTCGGCGTCAGCTCTGGCATCATTGTACGACGTGTTTGTGCCTAGTCCTTTTTCCCCTTGTCGACCGGACAACGTCACTCGTGAGAGATGCGGCTACCAGGTAACCTATGATCCTATCGTCCCTGACGTTAGCTTCTGTTCACTCGTGTCTGTGGGACATCATAAGGGTGGCGTCACGCAGCCGCATTTAGGTTGGCAGATTGGGACCCCTAAAAAAGAGGGAACGTGCACCGCTGCGCATGCGAAATCTGGGTAAGGTGAGATGCTGAACAAGATGTCATGCTTTTCGTCATCGGTTGAATATCAAAAGGACGTTTGACCGCATCGACCAGAAACACCTTTTCCCGAAGCTGAAAGAAAATGGAACTGGAGCAGAGATTCGGCATTCGCTGAACTCATTTTGTTCAAGGGACCTATCTTGTGTCAGCTTCGTAAACAGATTCAGCCAAGGGCCATGGATCTCTCTTACCATGGTTTGCATCCCACAAAGAAGATATGGTCTCAGCCATCAAGGTTTGGTCCACCTCAGCTCATTACACATGTATATCCCTTCACTGCAGTCGAATTCTCTCAGGTATTTCACTGAGCAAGTTCAACATATCAAAAAGAAGAGGAATTCGAATATGGATTTTCCACAACACCAGATCGCTGGCATACACCCAGATGACTGTTGGACTGCAAAGAGGAGGGGACAGAATCTTGGCGCCATTAAGTCTCCGAGCATTGCATGTTGCTGGGTCCTGTCAAACTGGCTACACTAGTTTTCCTTTTCTTGGTTGGTTTACCAGTCACAGCCTCCGGAATTTGAGCCGGGAAAGTTGGCCATCGGATTACACTACTGGCAACTGGCAGCTCGAGCTTGTCGGTGGGCCAAGGCCACTCGGAATGGAGCTTATCATCCCGGAATGCCCTCTTTCCGGCAGCAGCCCCCCAAAAACAGGGGCACACAGTGCAAAGGATCACAGGGTCCGATCCTCAGGGTCCTGCACACATGTTGGGGATCTTGAGGGCATTCGTAGGTGTCGTGGGTCAACCACTTGCCCAAAGTGTCCAAGTCACGGCGGCATCAGGCCACCATTCCGGGCAAAAACAAGGCCGCTCTCGCAGAAATCCTGCACAGTGCAATCACGTCAACCTATTGTATTGAGATGCTGAGGGCATTGATAAGCCCTCCCTCTGAGATGGGATGAACCCCTGGACCCTCATCTGACTCGCTTTTTCATAAACATCTCTCCTTTTCACCGGTTTGGCCAGTTGCCGTAAGCTCTTAGTCATGTCCGCGTAAACGTGATGTGCGGTTTTGTATGGGACTTTGACTCTTCAAGGACGGGTTCTGTAAGGTTTACACGCCGTTTACCGGTAGACCCCGTGCTGCCATCAAACAAAGTTTTCTTCACATGTGATCCTCGTTGTCGTTGTTGGGAATGGAACGCTTTGGTCTAGTAGTGTAAGGTCTGTCTCATGTCTACTCATCCTCATCTTCTGCATCAGTGTGGTAGTCAAACGAATTGGGCACTTCAATGGGCGCGTCCACTTCGTCCGTGTCCACTAGCCCATACACTCCTCCTTCCTTCTCTTGTTCTGTTTGTTGAGGCTGCTTTGCTTGTTGTTGTTGTTCTTGTTGTTGTTGCTGCTGTTGATGCTGTTGATGCTGCTGCTGTGCAACATCAAGATGCAAAGGAGCACCCAACCCAACCAACAACTGCGCGCCCGCGTCCGACGCCTGTCTCCCCCTCAACAGCGCCGTCATCACCTGCGCCCACTCCCACGGCCTCTCCCTTGACCCGGGTAAGCTGTTAAAATACTCCCACCCCATCACCCCGCCGAACCTTGGATGTCTGCCCACCAGCAGCGGCAGCACGCCCGCCAGCGCCGGCCACGGCACCCACCCCCCGCCATTCTCCGGGTTCGTGATCAACCCGACCACAATCTTCTCCGGCTGCCATCCCTTCATGACCATCATCTCGTACATGACCGGATTACTACAGTCCCCCCACCCGCAGTAGAACTGCGTGTTGTACCACGCTATTTCCCGGCCGCGCATCACCTCCAGCGCCTCGTAGTCGAATCTCGATAAGTTGTGGCGCGGGTTCAGCATCGCGGCCGCTACGGGCGCGAGGGTGATGAGGAAATCCGGCCCGAAGTCCTTGCGGAGGCGATCGATTAGGTGGATTACCCCCGAAAGGGACATCTCCTCTTCCACATCTAAATCCAATCCGTCCAGCCCGCGCTCCTGGATCAGCCGGCGGAGGGGGAGGTAATACCGCTCAAACCGCCCCATGGCGGTCTTATCGGGAGAGTCTGGGTCGGGGACATCGAGCCGCGCGAAGCTGCCCTTGGCTGCGCCGCCGAGCATGCCGAGGACTTTGATGCCTGATGCTTGGAGGATGCGGAGCTCGGCCCATAGTGTTGTGAAGCGCTCGTGTGAGGGGTGGTGGTCGTTGAGCGTGATGCCCTGAGGGTCGGAGTTGATGTGGATGGCGGCTAGGATCAGGTGGGTGAGGTGGATGCCGGGTTTTTGGAGGAAGGGGAGGACGGAGATGGGGTCGCCGGAGGGGGTGTGGTGGGTTTGGTAGTAGGTTATGAGGCGGGGGACGTGCTGGTGGGGGAGGGGGGGCATTGTTATTGTGGGTGATGGTTTTGGTTGTGATGTTGTGGTCGTCTGGGTTGGTGGTGGTTCGGTTGGTGACGGTTGAAGTCGATTAAACGTTGTTGATCTAGCAAGTGGGTGAGCAATGAAAGAGCAAAAGTGAAGTTATGTATGATGATTATCGGATATTATAGTTAAGCAAGCTGATGGAAAGAATATGTTGGAGCTGAACCTTGAGGAAAGGTTGTGAATGGTAAGTGCTGACTGAGGCTGTATCAGGTCAGGTCTCGACCTACATCGGCAGTGTAAGCCCAACCCAGCAAACTGTCCAATTTCAGCTGGTGGCGGTTGCCTAGTACGCAGCTGGCAGCTGCCTGGCCCAGTAATGAGCCAATCAGAACTGAGCATAGCCACTTCACCTCCTCACCTCTTGCCAACTTCATCTTGACCATCACCACACAACCCACAACAACCTTTCAATTGTGCCAAACTTTAGTTCAAACAAACTATCATTAATCAAAATTGACCAACGATCCGAACAGAGAGTCAAGTGCCAATATTTACAGGAAAACACGCCAAACTCTTGCTTCAGAAGAAAAGAAAACGCCGGGTATGAACAGAAACATGCCAGATCCACGAAACCAAACCAGAAACGCCATCAATTACACCAACAACTCCTCTGAATAGCCCATTACTCCTCACACCTTTATCCCCATCTGACCGTTACCTACCGCCTAAGCGCGCACCGAGCTCGGACTTGCCCCAGAAGGCCGACCAGGCGAATTTATCAAAAAGCCGTCCCGGTCATAGAGTCCTAGACTCTCATTACTCTGCCTCCACCGCTTCCCCTTCGGCGTCACGTACACCATGCCCGTCTGAGCCTGCTTCGACCTCGGCGAAGGCGATGACGGGGGAGAATTCACCATCACCCCAATAGTGACAGGAGAGGAATTCGGCAACGCAAATCTGACTGGAAGCTTCCGCTTACTCTCCTCTCCTTCGCTCCCCTCATCCTTCTTCCTGCCCGCCAAAAAGCCACTGCTGTTCTGCTTTTGGGTAGTACCATTAACATTACCGGCTCTTTTGTCTTCGTTATTATTATCATTATCATCGTCGTCATCGAACTGAAACCGGTTCTTCAAAATATTGACGTCAATCGGGCTGGGACTCCCCAATACGCTGCTACCACCGTAACCACCCAGGCTTCGGTGTTGGTGTCCCGGCGTCAACGTTATCCTCTGCGGAGACCCAGATCGGGATATCGATACCACTCTTCCTATCCCCGACCCCGATCCTGATCCTGATCCCGTCCGTGAGTGCGTATTCACTTGCGCTGAGATCGGGCGCACCCCACTACCGCTTCCACCACCACTTCCGCTTCCCCCAGCTCTCTTCAAGACCTTCGGTGTCGACGGTGTCGACGGCACGGCTCCAGCACCGCCGCTCAGCGCAAACAGGTAGTTCCTGCTCCCGCTTCGTCTATGCCCGTAACTATGATGACTATCCCGCCTCGGATTCGGGTTGAATCCGCCGCCTCTCAGCGCCGATTGCGTCGGGCTGGCTGATACTGCCACCCTGCTGTTCCTCCTGCTCAGATTGCCGTTGCCGCCGCCGTCAGCGACGTCGGTGTTGATGCTGCTTACGCTGGAGGCGGTGCTGAGGACGCTGTTCATGCGCCGAAGCTGGGCGATGGTGGCGGCTATGGGGCTGGCCTTTGGCGTGGCCGTTGCTGTATTTTCTTTGTCCTCTTCGTTTTCTCCAACCTCGTCGACATCTCGCCGCGCTGCTAGTATCGACAGTCTGTTGGTGTTGGTATTGATAGTACGCGAAGTGCGGCGAGAGGGGGTCTGCTGCTGGGCTCCGGCAAAGAGGATCGAGTTCCTCTGGAAATTGGCCGCGTTGAGAGCCTGCGCTGCTGCTAGTCCCACACTGGTTGGCGATGGCGGGAGGGATGTCCGGGTAGGACTGGATGGGATGGGAATTGTGAACGCTGGTACTGGTGCCGGGCTGAAGGCTTCGTTGGCGGCAATGTCTTGAGAGTACACGGACGATGATTCACTGGCTTTGCGTTGTTGTTGCTGTAACGACAACTGCCGGGACAGGCGCGAACCTGAGCGTGGTGTTGGCGAAGGGGGGTTGTAGGTATTGTTGTCCTCTGCTCCGGTGCGTGCGGTTATAAAGGGCCAGCGACGCTCACGCTCGGGTGTTTGAGTTACCCCCGACCTGACTGCTGGTTTGCTCTCTGCCACCACTGTCTTCGCATCGACATATCTGTGTTGGGTCGGCGGTGGAAGTATTATCGAATTCAACAGCGTGTTGTTATAGGTGGTGCTCTTGTTGGGTGGTGAGCGAAGCCCTCTGGGAGTCTCCCTCGATATCATGGAGCCCGAAGACGATGTCGGACTCGCGGAGTCTGTCGACGCCTGAAGAGAAGTCGGGCTGACTGGTACCTGAAAGGGATCGGCCATTGCGGTGTGCCATGTGCCACAGCTGGTTTGGGCAATCACGCAGTTCTTCCCGGAAGGCACTCCTGGACACGGCAATAGCCTAGTGGGCATCGTGGGCATGGGGCCGATTGGTTCTTGTGCTATGATGGACTTCCGCACAAACGATCTCCTGTTGCTCTCGGTCTCGCCCTGGGACCTTGTTGAAAGAGGTCTCGGTACAGGACACCCATAGCTTGTGAATGGCCGGGTAGAGGATCCAGAAGGTGGAGAAGGCGCAGATGCATCAACAGCGGACAATGGAGCAGGCAAGGTGAATCGGTCATTGTTTACCATGGATGTCTGTAGGGTGACCGCGGGTCTACCGGTTCCTGCCCCCACAGCAGCACGGTCAGGGGATGGCGTCTTAGTCCCCGCTGACACTCTTGCGCCCCCTTCAGATGATTCGTCCTCGCTGTGAATAGTGGAAAGAGATGCTGCCGAGGTCATGGAGCTGCGGTTCGATGGCATATCCACAGTCAAGAGGAGCATCTCGATCTCTGTCTCGGCAACGCTCGAAGTCCCGGCTATGCTCGAGACCCGACTCGGACTCGTCAGTCCTGACGGCATCTCCGAGTAGGCAGGCTCGGCCAGGAGACTATCCGGCTCCGAGGACAATGATTCCCGCGAGTCTGGCCGCTGCTGTTGTCCAGATGATTTGGGCACTAGCGTCAGTGGTGCCACTAGACCGCTGCTTGATGGACTGATGACGGGGAGTTCATGTTCTGCTCGAGTCCTTCGAGTTTCCTTGAGAGACTCGCTTCGTCGAAGACCAGGGTCACGACTTTCCTCGAGTCTCTTGGCCACATGCAAAGACAGACCTCGATGCGGACCTGATCCAGCTGCTATCGTCGCGCGGTTTCGCCGCGACACTCCGCTGGTACCGCCTTCCTGAAGCCTCCTCTCCGTTGATCTGAGGATCTCGGAGAGTGTTGACTCCGTTGATACCTGTCTGTTCTTCGTTGAGGTTGACTGCGTTCTAGGTATGGGTGTAGGCCTAGCAGGGCTAGTAGGAGTGCTGGGGTTCGTGACCCTCAAGATCCTCTGGGGCTCGCTCTTGGTATGTCTGTGTTGCACGACGAACCCTCCACCCGTTCCGGCTTGCCCTCTCACTATTGCGGGCTGAGGGGGCTCAGGTAGAAGTAGAGAACCCAGTAACCCTCCTCCTCCTCCTCCTCCCTCCATTGCGCCATATGCAGATCTGACAGCACGCCGACCGCTATCAGTGGAAGGAATCCCAAGACGGCCTGTCATCGTCTCGGTCTCCAGCTGCTCTGCTCTCTGGTCGCTCGCCTGGCCACCCTGGCTCTGACTCGGACTCTGATTTTCAGCAAGTTCCTGGTAGTCATCCAACCTCGGAACCGTGGGCGCCCTCGTCTTCAACGGCCACGATTCCCGGATCCAATCTCTGCCTTTTCCCTTTCGCCATCCAAACAACAGTGACTTGCGGTGACCGTTGTTGTCGTTGTCGTTCCCATTTCCACTTTCGTCGGTGATGTTGCTCAGGCCACTCACTTCAGGGCCATGAAGCGCCTCTTCATCAATCCACGCCGAGTTCGCCATCCTCCTTTCGCTGGCACTACTCTTCTTCCTACCCACACCCAACTTGTGCAGACGAAGAAGACTGCCGGAAGAGGTCTTCCTTAACCTGCTGAATGGCAGCAGCGACCCTTGCCCTTGCGCTCCGCTCATCATCCACGACATGCCCGGTAGCATGGAAACCGAAAGCACATCTTCTCCTTCTCCTTCCCTATCCCTTCCATGTCCTCTCAACCCTTCATCATCCCCATCCCTCCTCACCCCTTTCCCCTTCCCCTTCCCCTTAGGCAACAAAGAAGTAGTACTATTAAACCTCGAAGCCGACGCCGTCGTCCACGCCGCCGACGGAAGTTTTTGCAACTTCCTCGGACTTCTTTTCGGTGAGAGATCTTCACCATCCAGGACACCGTTACCATTCCCAACATGGACTGTCAACGCTGTCGATGCAATAGCCGTCTCACCAGTCAAGTCATGAATATGACATCCTCCGCTTCTTTCCTTGTTTGTCTGGCCCTGGCCCGCCGCTGCTACTGCTAGTCTTCGACGACGCGATAGCCAGATGCCCAAGAAGGCGAGGGTGGCGGAGACGGTGAAGGTGCCGAGGAGGACGATGGTGATGAGGGCGCCGAAGGGGAGGAGAGCCCCTGCGGCGGCGGCCATTGTGATTGTTGTGCTGTATCGAGGCTGGGGTGGTCCCTAGTCCGCGATGACGGTGTTGCTGCAGTTTGCTTGTTTCCGATTTCAATCCCCCTGGTATTTCGATCTCTGCTGGGGTTGTGTTGCTATTATTGCTTTACGTGCCGTGCTGCTTCGTGTTATTCTGGCCTCGGTCGGGGTTCGTGACAATCAGATGCAAACAGCCAGCCACTCTCTATCGGTCAGTCAGCGACAGTTGTCAGACTTTCTTCGCCCTTGTTCGCAGCGCGTCGTCGTAGGTGATGTTTGGCCTTCTATGCTTTTGGTGTGTACTGTGACTTCGTCCTTCGTATTTGACAAAATAACCGCAGCAACTCATCACCAGGTAAAGATCGTGAGATAAACGAACGTGGTTTCAACAACGAAACCTCTGTGAGAAAGAGTGACGATGTAAACAAGGAAACACGAGAACAATGGTTCTTGTTGTTCCAATGCCGACATGCTTCTACCGGTTGAGATAAATCGGAGTGTTGTTGATCCAGTGCAGCGTTGTTGCTGCGAATGGAATGGAATGCGTTGCGCCGAGCAACACCACAACACCACGACCTGAGACCACACAGCAACATTCCAGCCCTCGCCATCACCATGACAACGCAAGCATTGAGGTATGTTGTATTGAGATGACCTTCGCAAAAAACAAAACATAAACAATAGATATGATATGTGGTAAGACGGCGGTGGTGATGTTAACATGGCTGCCAGGGTGGAAGTTCCCCGATCATTTCAAGCTCACCAGACCCAGCAAATATAGTAGTTGGGCACACATATGAATGGATCAAATGGTTTTACATCCTATGGTTGACCATCTTGCTTATTTCCTCATGCTATTCTATTGTTCGCTCAGGAGAGAAACCGGCCAATCTACCTAGCCCTATGCAGAGGTATATAGATGTATCCCCGTAGAACGCCTGCCCATGCTGATGGAGAAGTTAAGGACCATATACGTGATAACGAGGAGGTACTCAATACCTACCCTTCACCACAACAAAGATGCAAAAGTACAGGGAAAAGGCTTTGCAATATCAACTCTCTTTCTACTTTCTGAGTATCTCCCTAAATCCACTGGCCTTCCCATACCACTTCCTCCTCGCCTGGATAAATCGGATAATGACCTGTTGAGATGCAAAGTCCAATCCACCAAAAAAGATCCATCAGGGATATAACAAAGCATAAACAAGAACAAATGGCCATGAAGATTTCTCTTCACTAATGTGGCCCAGAGCCAATGTCACCAGGAAGGGAACAAGGCCTGTAGAAGTGAAGTGAGGATACCGGAAACAGTCATATAGCATATGGCTTAAGCCCGGTGGTTCGCAGCATGGCGGACCTTGTGGCGGTGCAGGTACTGAGAGTACTGGCGGGCCTGAACGGTCTGGACGGCCGTAACAGTAGTGGTCGTGACGGTCACGTACTCGAGAGCCTCCTTGACGACAACCATGCTGACAACATTGCCGTTGGTAATGTACTCGGTCCTGATGGCGGTAAATCCATCCTCCTCCGCGACGACGGTAGGCGCCTCAGTAATAACAGACGAAGCCTCGGTGGTGGAGCTGGGGACGACCGAAGATGGCTTAGCAATGGAGCTGAGGGTGGTCGAGTTGACAGCGCTTTCGGCAGCGGAGATGGCGACCTTAGCAGCCTTGAAGATACCTCCGGGCATGTAGTTGCCGTCGGTGACAGCGGCACCCTGGGAGTAAGTAGCAGTTGGGACTTCGACAACAGTGGAATGCGATCCAGCGTTGGCCGCATTGGCGGGCTCGGGTCCGTAAGCAATCTTGACGTTGCCAGGAAGGGAGTCGCCAATCAGTCCGGTAACCTTCTCGTTGAGAGGACCCTTCAACAGCTTGACGAGCTCGCTGTTATTGTTGAAGGTGCACTGTCCCTGCTTATCCTCGCTCTGGATATCAAAGATGGGGCAGTCCTGAATCTTGCCGCTGGGGTTGGTGCAGGTCTCAACGGCTTGCTGGAGGAAGTCCTCGTCCCAGCCGTTCATGAAGTCGGCATGGTAACCGAAACCCTGAGCATCACCGTTGGCAAAGACGAACTGACCAGGTTGTCCCATAAAGGCATTGGTAGCCCAGATGGTCTCGTACATGAGACTAGGGACCTTGGTCTCGAAACCCTTGGGGCAGTTGCCGTTCATGACAAGATCGGGGTATGCCAGGTGGGACCTGTGGTTATCAGAGTCGAGATCCTTGCCGTTCCAGCAAGAAGGGAACATGATTTCGGCGCGAATACCGTCGGCGCAGTTGGCATCGAGATAGTCCTTGTCAGGCATGTAGTGACGGTACAATGTGCCCTCGGGTTGTTTATTGTAGTTGAGGCAGTTGAATCCGATGGCACGCTGATCCAGATCGGTCTGCGAAGTCTGTCCAAGGCTGGCCCACTCGGACTTCTGGGGGTCGACATCCTTGACGCTGCTACCGGCAATCGTATAGTTACGGCGCATAGCGTCTCCGGCAATCATGCGGAATCCGGGAGGGAACGCCTTGATGCCGCTATCGGGGTTGGCAGCATCCGTGAAAAGGAAGTAGTAAGACAGCATACCACCGACTTGCGGAACGAGCTCAAAGGAGCCGTTGGCATGCTGGAAGTAGAGAGAGGGAGTCCAGTACGCAGACTTATCTTGGGTAACAGCGCAAGAAGTGCAGTCAGCGTTCATTAGGTCCTCGAAGCTGGCCTTGTCGCTAAAACCTGTTGATGAAGTTTTAGCAAATTTATCATTTCCTAGCGCGCCTGCAGACACATGGACATACCAGAAGAACCGTGAATCGAGTGGGCATGGGCTCCAGGTTCACCGAAGTTGACCAGAGGGTCGAGGCGAGCGACACCCAATCTGCCGCGGCACTCCATGCGCCAGAAAGCCTCCGCACCGCCTGCAGCGGCGAGGATAGCTACAGAAACCTTCATTTTGAGATTAGGCTCAAAAGATGGGCCGGGGATGATTTTGTATTGGTGAAAGAGTGATGGGAATCTGAGAGAGAGCGAAATGTTAGAGAAACGAATCCGCGGCAAGGCATTGCAGAAAGAAAAGCGAACAAGCTCCAAAGCTTGGCCATTCATAAGAATACACTTACCAATATCCAAGGACAACAGGTGTTATCCAGCTGTCCGGTCTGTGGCCCTTGCAAGATGTCTTTGGAGGAAGACTGTCAAGACAACGGCGAGGTTGCAGAATAAATGCTCGAATAATAATCGTCCAAGTTATTGAACCAAACGAACAATGGTCCCACCAAGGTTGTGTTGCCAAAAACAATAATCGCTTGTCGGATTTGCTGGTTGAGCGGGGTCGAGGTATCGATATGGGATGAAATCGCGGTGAGTTGCGGTAAAAGTTGCTTCTTGACAAAGATCGATCCACCAGATATGACCAGCACGACGAGTCGGGGTCGGTTATCGAGATTGTTTGCCTTTTGTCGAAATACGGATGGACACTGGAGAGATGCCGTAGAATCGAATGCGAGAATGCGTGATCAACACCCTGGGCGGAAAAGAGAAGGATAGATGGGGATGTTGACGAGTGATGAAAGGAGCGTGACTGTAGTACAGAGAGCGAGTGGTGATACTAGTGAGTGAAATGTCGACGAGTCGGACAAGAGAACGCAGACCACCAGAGATGGATGGAATGAGGACGGGAAAAGGGAGTGACGAGGGAGAAAAACCACAAGACAGGAGGAAGCACTGATGAGGAAGGCGAGACACCCAGCGAAAGATATTCATTTTCCACTCTGCAGCGGGCAGGAACCCTCACGATTCTTGCGGGTGGGGAGGCGCCCGGGGCTCGGGGGGCCTGCCTGGAGGCAACGACGAGGGCAACCCAAGAACCCGCAGATTACACCGACGGTACCTGCGTCCATGCCCTTGAAACTTCCACAGAAGACCCGACTGGAAGGAAAGGAAGGGTGGAAGGTCGCGCTGAGAACCCTAACCAGACCCCAAGGTACTCATGGGTTGCTGCAGGTACGTATCGTATTTGCACCGTTCCAGGGTTCGTAATCCTGGGTGTATCGGCTCGTCTGAGTGGTATTTGGGTGGCCCCCTTCGAACCTGCCCTTGCTCGCCGCATCGCACTCTTTCCCGAACAAGGCGATCAGCCACCTCTTCAAGAGCGCCCATTGGCCCGCGCATTCCAAACCCATGCCCTACATTGGCAGTCTGGCGGCCATGGGAAAATAAAAGGGCTATAAGAGGAGCCGACTGACGCGGCCCAGGACTATAGGGACCTCCTGTTTGGAGCCCATGGTGGAGTGTGAGAATTTGCTCCCAATTTCGAATGCAAATCACTCTCGCTACCTACAGGTATCTTCTTCTAGGGCAGCGAAAGAAAAGCGGGAAAGCGGCCATAGCGCTCAGACACGTGCCAGGGGCAGCGACGGGAGCCCGGGCCAAGAAACTCTACTTGAGGTGACTCCAGGTCTGCTGCGCTAAGTAGCAATCAAGACGCCGGGTCCGAGGTGTCCATTCGCGAGGGAATCGTGAGAGATTTCAGATGGGGCAGGATGGCGCCGAGGGTTTGCTACCTTACTGCAGGTCCCTTGACTGCACCAGTGTTTCCTTTTGGGACGGGGTTCCTCGAAAAAGCTGAAGAAGTCTTGGCCGACAGCCGTTGTGCGATCTCCTCGGATGGGTCCTGCGATTTCCCAAAGCCTCCACCGCCAACTCCGCAGCATAATAATCGTGCAAATCTCCCACTTTCCCCCCTCCACGTCGCCAGTCTGTCGATGTGCAACCTGGATGGGCATCCGCTAATGATAGACCGAAATGCGCTGCGTGGCCGTGCTGGTGTGCCCCTGAATCAATCACAATCGCGACAGCCGCTTCGTCTTGTCCACTTGCGAGGGCGAGAGCACTGCGCCGAGGTAACACCAGATATCTTTACATACAGGTAGTGCCGTGCTGACCAGCTCAGCTCTTGATTTTGTGTAGCACATTGCGCGGCATCTGACCTTACATGATGTAGGTACGCCCCTGCACTGCGCTTTATTTAACCTGTACTGTCCCATTCCCGCCCAACCTGCCACCCGCCAATGCACCCCTCCGAGTCCCGATACCAAAAATTTACCCAGGGATTTTCCCACTCCTGAGGCGCATATTCCATTTAGTGTACAACCGCGCTGGCACCCACGATGGATGTACGGCACGCTTGATGCCGGCTCGCCGGATGGACTGCCGTGATTGCGATCGATAAGGGGAAACTTTGATGTGCAATTGACCGATCGTTGCCCGGTGAGCGAGAAGGCGGTCACAGGAATTGATCAACAACGCTGATTGATCACCGAATAAAGTCAAGAAAAAGACGATCGTACGGGAGAGCACGTGTTGGGATGAAAGAAAAGAAGGAAGGAAAAATAAGGACAGAGCGGGGTACTGGAGCGTGATACTGTGTAGTTCCAGTCGCACCAGCAAGCGCTCCAGATAGAAAGGGGTTCGAGGTTGATTGAAAAAAAGAGCGAGGAATGGATGTTGTCGTTCGCAACTCCAATTGATCTGATTTGCAGAAGCCCATCACCCGCTAGGCTGAAACACGCTTCATGCTTGAAATGGACGAATGACGCGAGCTGCGTGCCAGCGGGTGGAGCCCTCCTGAGCATGTCTCACTGGCAATCCCTGCTTTGGTTCGACAACCCATCCGCACCCCTCGTCTGTTCCTGCCCCACGTTTTCCGAGAGTTCCCCCGTCCTTCAACCCATCAATTTCTTTTCCACTGCAGCATCACCATGCAATGGGAATGCAGTGCGCGCCTCTTCGTTGGGTTAACTTTCCTATAGATGCAGCATGTGAGTACGAATACGTCGGCCTCGTTTCATCCTCCAAGTTGGCCCAGGTGCACCACCGCATGCATGTGGGCAAGATTTCGGGCAAGTACTTGTTGTGGAAGGAGATGTAATTCTTTTTGTTCGTTGCCTGAAAGGCACTCTTGGATAACTCTAGCAAATGAGTTCAGCCTTCATCTCGCACACTGGCCCAGCTGTCATATATGGGCAGTTTGCCCGCAGGCATCGAGGGATTTATAGTCCTGATACGTTTGCTACTCCGCCAAGAGCCAGCGATGTTCGCACTTCGCAATTTCAAAGACACATGATCACCTCCTTATTTCCCTCACAAAGACAGCGATGCCCATGGGTATATACCTACAACAATATCAAGATCATCAACCTCCTTGTATCCACCAACCCGTAATTCGGCCAAGGCAATTATCGAAAACCCACATGGGCGGTAACGTGTATATAGTGTATGTGCTGTACCTTGCATGTCCGCCTTGTCGTACCACAGGCCAGCAAAAGAAACGGTTACATACATGGTAACGGGTACAGCAGCAACAAGGCGGTAAAGAAGAGACAACATGGCAGACGACATCTCAACGTCTGGGTGAGTGGAAACGGGCAAGACGGGAAAGGCGTCTGCGTGCATGACTGCCAATGAAGGCCGTTGACAAATCGGAACCTGAGGACTGTTCTACTTACACGTAGGAGTCATTGCACGTGTGCCAATCTTATCTGTCTGGGAGTTGCATTGAACAACATGGAGGGACCTTGCAATTGGATGGAAGCTTTAAATGACGACCCAGAGTATTATAGGCAATGAAATGTGTAAGCACCTAAACTTGACAGTGACGACAAATGTCTTTCCTGCCGGTTGCTCGTTGATTGAGAGTGTGCCATAGTAATGAAACTGACCGTTATCCAACTCGGGCTGCATGAAGCCAGTCTGATCATGTTGTTATGTGTGTGTGTGTAAAGAAAAAAAGTCAAAAAAAATGAAGTTTTCCTCGAACATCCCCAGAGCTTTCACCACAGCTGGAAATAGAACAAGAAAAAGGCAAAAGGATGTGCGCCGTCCGAGATTCGAACTCGGGTCACTCGCTAATTAGAGGATTTCTTGGGAAGCGAGTATGCTAACCACTATACCAACGGCGCAGTGGTTTTTGTTGAGAACGGTGCAGCTAATATTGGTTTATGCGGCTGGTCGTGCTTGCATCGAACATTCTCGCAATCTGTACAGATCGGTCGGTGCCTGACTTACCCCCTTACCCCACCCCCGCGCTACCCCTTTCGGTACGGTACACAGGGTTAGGGTTAAAGTGGTAGCTGGAGCTGCCATACCCCGCCACTGGCCCACTCGCGTACGAATTCCAGGTTGGGAGTTTCTCGAGGTTGCTTCCCCGTCCTCCCTTCACTCTCCTCAGTCACAACAACGCATTCAAACCTACGGCTACCTGCACGGGACATTCGAGCCTCACCCTTGGTCATATCAGAACTCGCTTGGATTTACCATTCTATTTTGTAGCTTAACAGGTTGGACACGAGTGAGCAAACATGGAGTCCGAAACCCTCGAGCAACTGCAAGCTCGGCATCGCAAGGAGCAGAGAGACCTTGTGTCACGCATCACGAACAAGAAGAAGAACGCGACCAAGAAGACACGCAAGGGCGTCAACGATGAATGCGCCCAACTGGAGCTCGAACTGAAAGCGAAACAGGAGGAGGAGCTCAGGAAGTTGCAAGGAGGCGGCGACGGCGACGACAACGACGACGAGCAGGCCCAAGAGCCCGAGGAAGAGCAAAACGCCGAAGAACCAACAGTCAACGATGTGACCGAGCAGCTACAGAAGACCACAGTCGCCGACCAGTCGAGTAAAACAAGTTCCCCTCCTTCGGTGGAACAGTCCTCCAGCGGCGGAGGAAAGAAACGAAACCGCCAGAAGGAGCGTCTCGCGCGTCGCCAAGCGGAAATAGAAGCTGCTGCAGCAGCAGCCGAGAAAGAGGCCTCGAGCATGGTGGACCATCGCGGTATCGAGAAGGCATACATGTCGCGCGAGTTCAAGGCACATTCTTTGGAAGAGAAGGATATCGAGCCCGATGGGCACTGTCTCTTCTCCGCAGTGGCAGACCAGCTTGCCGTCCACGGGCTCCCAGTAGATGGCCCCTTGTCCAAGAGCAAGGGGACGCAAACACAAGAGAAGCTGCCTCCATATAGGATCGTGCGTCATACGGCGGTTGACTACATGGAGAAACACGCGGACGATTTTGCGCCTTTTCTCGAGGAGCCCTTCGAGACCTACGTGGCCAAGATACGGGATACAGCAGAGTGGGGTGGACAGCTGGAGCTGACAGCGCTGGCAAACGCGTATAACGTGGAGATCAGGGTGGTGCAGGACGGTAGGACCGAGGTGATACAGCCCAACGCTGTCGCAAATGGGGAGAGCAATGGGGACAAGGAGGAGCTGAAGGTCCTGTGGTTGGCGTACTATCGCCATGGATATGGCCTCGGAGAACACTACAACTCGCTGCGCAAAGCAAGCGCGTGAGACAATGGTTTGCCAAAAGGCGAGTTTATCAAGCAAACGATCAAAGTGTCACCCTCCCTGTTGCTAAGTTGCTCTCTCACACACACAAAGTAACTGGTACCGAAAAGGTTTCCCCTGACCATCCTTACTGGTGGCTCCAGACCGAGACACGATCAATCACGTTCCCTTGGTCGTCGCACCCAGCCTTGTGTGTGCATGCGGGCTGTATACGTGCCAGCCGTTTGAGAGCACCTGGCGTTGTATCCGCGCTTCCGTTCATAACCTGTCCCTTGTCGTTGTAAGGCAATTCCTGGCCCGGATGCCCAAGATGGGCAAGATACAGGTCGCCCGAAACACCCCAAGGCGGGCCGCCGGTTACGGGGTCCTTGTCAAGTGGCCACTCGAGGCAGACAAGCCTTCCGCCGTCGGGGTTGAGAAGGTCGGACATTCTCTTGGCATATTGTGGGCGTGCTTCAGGCGGAAGGGCGCAAAAGAACTGGAAATGAGTCCGAGTTAGTGTTTCTCAGGCGAGAAAACCTTCCAAAGCAGACGGAACACTTACCGTATAGTCGAAAATAAGATCGAACCCATTCTTCACCTTTCCATATCCCGAATCATTCACCCAGTCATCCTCGAAAAAGTCTCCCGTCACCCACATCACCCTACCCTTCGTCGTGACGCCCAGTTCCCTTCTCGGCGCATACAGCTCCTTCCACTTGTCCTCCGCGTCCTCTTCAGCGACCCTCTTCTCATTCTTCTTGGCCTCTTCCAAGCTCGTCGGGGACGAGTCAAGTCCGTAGACGTCATACCCATGTGCAGACAGGAGTAGCACGTCGTAGCCTCTCCCACAGCCGGCGACTAAAGCTTTGGGTCTTGGCTTGTCCCAATCATCAGCACTGCTTGGGGCATTGGGGAAGAGCTCGCGGTGGAGGGACAGGACTTCGTCGAGGGCTTGGCTGGGCCCGCCGCGGTCCCAGGGGGTGAAGGATTCCTTCCATAGCGTGTCCCAGTGTTCAGGGTGGGTGGAGTAGTCTGAGTCTTTGAAGAGCGAGCGGAGGCGCTGGACTTGGACTTGGATGGCGTGGTCGTTGGCGCTGGAGGCGTTGATGGGGGGTTCGGGGTCACTTGCCATGGTGTGCTAACTGGCGGGCCTAAGAATTCCAGGAGTATAGATCACAATTCGCAGCTTGTGGGAAGATGGGTTACCCCAGGATACCTGCGATGTCTCCTTCCGTGATTCACTGTGTTCACGTTGAATGACAGAGGTGGGCAGAGTGTTCATCGGTGAACGCAGAACAGCTGACCGTACCTACTTTCATGCCTACACACATTGCGTAATCAATCAAGTATCATTCATCCTAGCAGTCACATAATGCATGTGCATCATCACTTTGTCTTCACCCCAAGCTGTCATGATGAGGTAGGGTTGCGTGAAAGTTGGTTGCTCGGTCAGGGTTACTCACCTTGACCTCTTTTTCGGGCTCACCGGAAACTCACCGTGCTCACCGTTCACCGCAAGCCCCTGGACAACCTCGCTGGGATCCAGGTTCCCCCGCGAAATCAGTGACAGCTATCGATAAGGAAGAGCCCTTGATTGGCCAACCATGGCAACGCAACGAGCCTCGGCTTGTTGTTGTTAGAACCCTCCCGTCTTCGGTCGACGGTTTCCCGTCTTAGTGAACAGCACCGGATATCGTTTGGCTGGTAGGATAAGGATGGTTTTAGGGAATCTGTTATTATCCTCCGATCATCCCGGATGAGATGAGCTTTGAATTGTTTGCACTGAACCCACCAATTCTGACAACGAAATCACAACAAGTCAAAGGAGCAATCATCATGGATGTCAACACTCTCTTCGGCATCAAGGTACGTGTCTACGTCTACGTCATGCCATGCACCGCACCGCACATCATACAATGCGCATCCCCTCCCCAACGAAAACCCCAAAACGCTAACACCTCCCTCCTCAAAACCCAACAGGGCAAAGTCGTCCTCATCACCGGCGGCGCCAAAGGCATCGGCCGCATGATCTCCGAAGGTTTCGTCCGCAACGGCGCCAAAGTGTACATCTCCTCGCGCGACGCCTCCGCCTGCGATCTCGCCGCCTCGGAGCTCAACGCCCTCGCCAACAAGACCTCCTCAGGCGGTTCCGCCGTCGCGCTTCCCGCCGACCTCTCCTCCGCGGAGGAATGCACCCGTCTGGCAAAGGAGCTCTCCCAGCGAGAACAAAAGCTGCACGTGCTAATCAACAACTCCGGCGCCACCTGGGGCGCCGCCTACGACGAGTACCCGGATAACGCGTGGACGAAGCTTCTCACGCTTAATCTGCATAGGGTGTTTACCCTCACACAGGCTTTGACTCCTTTACTCGAAAAAGCGGCCAAGAAGACCTCGGAGGGGAGCGAGGGAGTGGTGATCGACCCAGCGCGCGTGATCCACATCGGCAGCATCGACGGCATCCGGGTTCCCTTGCTGCCGACGTACGCCTACAGCGCTAGCAAGGCCGGACTGCATCATTTGAGCAGACACATGGCGGTGGAGCTGGGGCCGAGGGGGATTACGAGCAATACGTTGGCGTGTGGGCCGTTCCCGAGTAAGATGATGGCGGCGACGCTGAGGGACTTTGGGGAGGATATTAAAGCGGCGAATCCCCTGGGCAGAATTGGTACCCCCGAAGACGCGGCGGGCGCGTGTCTGTTTTTGGCGAGTAGGGCGGGGGCGTTTGTGAATGGGGCGACGGTGACGCTTGATGGAGGGGTGGCGCTGATGTCGAAGATTTGAGTTGAGGTGGTGATGGTGGTGGTGGTGTTGACTGGACTGGGGTTGAGGTCTGATGCTAATAATAACGATCATTATTACATATGTATGGCGATTCGGAATTTTCGCAAATTTCTCAGTGATTGTTTGATGATCCAGTGATTCTCGCTTGAATTATTACCTAACCATATCCCAGTAGACAGATTACCGTGACTGATCTCTATCCATGTAATGTATACATTTTATCTGGTTGTGTTGGCAAAAGAGCAGAGAGAAGAGTGGAAAGTGCAAATGGGATATATCCAGCCGACAATGCTTATGGGAACAAACAAAACTCCTCTCACTCCCTGCGAGATGGCCACTCCGTTGTAAAAATCAACATCCGCCCGCCCGGATCTGCGCCGTCCGTCTCTTGTGTGTAGGTATATTTGTACTTGTATGCTCCCCATGTTTCCCCGTACCCGTGTCCGTTGTACTCCGTGATGCCTTGTGTCCGAAAATGTCAAAAACCAAAGTGAAACGCCCAGATAACGCCCGGACGATATTAATGGTGAGGAAAGGAAATGTTCTGTGAAGGACTGCCTGCAAGGGCTTATCCTTCTTCTTGTTGCTTGTTGTTGCGTGGAGGAGAGGAGTGGTGGCAAAGCAAAGTTTCCCAGCAAGCTGCTTCCTCGGAGACCCTAGTCCGTGTTCTTTTTCTTGTGCCCGTGGGTCACTTTTGGCCGTAGAAGAGTGCTGGTTTTTGAGCAACGAAACATCGTGGTTGTCTGAGTGACTTGCCAGGTGTGTTTCCCGAGTGAACCAATGTCGCAGACAAAGCTCTTTTCGGCTGGCCCGAGTTTTTTATGACCGAGCTGCAATGGTCTCCTTTTGCGTTTCTGTGGTGAGACCTTGGGCGTGAAAGGCTTTCGTCAAACAACCGAACAGATGGATCGCTGGTTTCCCTTCGATCAAAGGGTTGTTGTCGGACCCTTTTCATGCTCTTTGCGTGTGACTTTGGGAAAAAGCGATGTCGCAATCCGACTCCAAATTCAGCCCAGAAGTTGTTGTTGCCCAAAGTGGAGAAAACCCCGAATACCGTTCGCTGCCCCGTCCTTTTCAGAACATGCGCCTTCCTGCAATGTGCGTTTGATGACGAATTTATGAGAGGCCGATATCCTCAAAGTCACGCATCATCACGGCCATTTGGGCGCGCTTTGCGGCCTCGGCGACCAGTGTGAAGTCCTTAAGGAAGGCGTCCGTCGAGTTTCCAGTCTTGGCGGGAGCAGGTTGAGGCGGAACGATCTTGGCGGCTACGGGCGACCGTTGGATTGAGGCCATGGAGGAGGTCTGCTGAGTTGTGGGGGTGGAGTTGGAGGCGTCCATGGTGATTGCTGAGAATTGCGTACTGGGAGTGACTGGTGTTTTTTGTTTGGGAAGTGAGGGTTGCTGGGTGATAGACAGGCGACTCTCAAAGAAGGTGTGAGTGTTGTTGATGAGGTAGTCGGTAAGCTCTGGTGTGGTCGATGGGTTGGAGTTGGATAACAGCTGAGTGAGGTGTGTGTGGTCGAAATTTTTGGTCGCGGCTGCGGTAGAAAGGGAAGAAGTGGTTTGAGATTTGGGAGGGAAGGTTGGAGAGATAGGTATATAAAAATAATGGTGTGTGTTCGTTCTTTCGCGGAGGAAGCTCGCTGATAAGAGAATTTCTCGCTCTCCGAATTCCGTCCAGGGTAGGGTGTGGGATTTTGATGGGATCCTCTTGAGTGGATCGACCGAGACCGACAGCAGCAGAAAAAAAAGGCCGGGGGCGGGTGCTTCACGACTGAACCAACGCCAAGGATGATGTATACGACTGTTTCTTGGTTGAATTCCTCAATCCTTTGCTCCGGTTTTTGCTCGTTCTTCTCCAATTTTCCAGGAATGGAAGGTTCCCCGCTATGACTTCAGATTGTCAACTGGCGTTGAGTCCTTTAGTTTTGCGACGAGATACTGTGTAAAACCGGGCAATGATTATCGAAGGAGGACAGAGCGCACGAGGGAGAAGAGGACAGTGAACAGGCTAATACGGCAACCAATATATGGTAATCTGTCTCCCTTTTGTAGTGGTGTACTGGAAATGGGGATGGTGCAGGCTGCAAGATGCAAAGCGACCTCTGGTGCGTCGTCTTGTTGTTTGATGCCCGTTGTTGTGGTGAACTGCAGTGCCGGCGGTGTCCGGTAGTGATAGGCTCGATCGATGAGATATCGAGGAGAATGGAGGGCAGCTAAAGATGCGTTGGGTGTGTAGGATCGATGGTGGATAGATGGGTAAGAAGACCTGGGACAATTGGGGGTGGATGACGGTAGAATATATCACATTCAGAGTCCCATCCTTTGAAGCATCAGGTAGACGTGAACAACCCCCCTCCAGCCATTTAATCTCAGTTGCTTCAGTAATCATCAAATTTTTCACCTTCCTTCTTCCACGACACTGACTGACACCTTCCAGGTACCTCAAAATGGAGGTATGCGTAAGTACCTAGCCCGGGATAGCGGATGACCGTGGTGACCGCGGTGACACTCATTGCTCCGGACGCTGAGGGCGTCATAGGTGAGGAGGGATCAACAATGGGGCTTCTTTCAATTAACCGTGCCAAGCCAGCAGATTGTCCTGTAAGAGGTACGGGCAGGGTACCTCCGCAGAACAGCCGGAACGTCGCATTCGAGCTGTCATTTGCACTCATTTCCTCGTCATCCAATGCTTTCCGCAAAAGCCGAAGCCAGTACCGCACAAGTACTCTGCAGCCTGGTGGAAGTGCTTGTCTGGGGATTGCAGACAAGGGCGGGGGACGTTTGATCCACCTCCAGATGCCCCATATCATGATGTCCACCTGTCCGTCGAGGGCCGGGTGTGCTCCCGTCCCCCACACTCTTCATGTTTCTCATCTGCCTCTCTCATCCCTCTGACACCTGTAGGAAACTCTTTCTAACAAGTACGTGTACAAGCAAATGGTTTATACGTGGGTTTAGCTCTGGGCCACAAACGTCTACCATTGTCGGTTGTTCCAACCTGATTATCCATACGTATCCTACGCTGGAGTCTTTGCAGGAAACCTTATTCTCGTTATAGATGAGTGGACCAACTCTTCAAGTAAGGGTTCAGTTGGAAGCTGACAATCCTCGTTCCATATTTCAAGCTTTTATTTATTAATAGGTTCGGTAATCTGAAGGGACACTCACAACTCGTGACCCCTGGCATATGAAATGAAGTGAAGCACGCAATCACAGCGAATGGCGATGCGCATGATGCCCCAGGGCGAACATAGTTCGTCCAGAAATATCTTCAGGTGTAATAGATCTCAATAGATCGACAAACCCCGAGATGGTCCGCTGATGATACACGATTCGCGCCGTTCGTTTGGTATTTCCCCATGTTTCATTGATATCCAGTCACTCAGTCAGAGCCAGTCCCCTTGGAGCAGTGAAACTGAACCCTAGGAGCCAGATACTGTGTTCACTGGCACTTCAGCTGCTAGTTCTTTTGTCCTGTAACACATGTGAGCTTTCTCATATCGTGTAAATATTCAGCCTTCGGTACCTGCTATGCTGAGTCGGCATTGCTTCAGGAGCTGGCACACCTGAAGCTCTCTTCCGGCAGCATCTCATCGCTATCTTCCGGGCACGGCCCCAGTCAATTGTAACCCCGGCCCGGAGCGGAGCAAGGGTGGGAGTGTGGGGGCACCCTGAATCTTTGGCTCTGCAGGGCTGCATTTTGGCTTTTTCAATCTCGGCCTCGGGGTTTAATTTCTTGATTGGGTTCACGAATAAAGCCTCCAAACCTTGATATCCAGTAGTGTTTCGGTAGTTCAGTGTGTTGTAGTACGTTGAGGTAGCTTTGGTAGCACTTGTGTAGTGTCACCAAGAGAGCAAAAGCCTGACAGCTCCAAAGGGTCGAACGACAGTGGAACCACAATGCTGCCATTCCCACCCGGGCAAGCTGCTGCAAAATCCGAAAATTGGGTCCTCTACTAGAATCCTCTTTGATGACACTGATAACGCGGCAGAAGATCCCGGTATCCCTAGGCTAGTCGGCGACCTGCCACGTTTGGCGCGGGACAACTTGCGGAAGGAAAGTTTGGCTTCAAGAGCCGTCGCTTCGAGGGCGCTAATCAGCAATGAAAGAGACATGGCGACGAGCGAGTGGCGAACTCGGTCGGAAGCCCAGCCGAACCAAGAGCTCGAATGGCGTTTTGAGGTGATTGCATTTCATTTGTTTGGATGCTTCCATCTTCGAGTTGGGTGTCTGGGCTGTTGATCTTCGCTGTAAGCGAGTCGGATATGGGAATGGCGGCAGGGCGGTTGAAATATGAGGGAGGGGTGCAATGAAAAGAGAAGCACAAGTCCCGGTGTGCTGCAGGTACGCGACGGTAATGTGGACGGGAAGAAGCACAAAAGCTTGGGCCACGTTGACTTTTATTGCGGACGAGTGTCGTTTGGCTCACCCGGGTGACTTTCCCGACATTTGTGCGGCGTCGGTTCGGTGAAATGCATTCGGTGAATTTTACACGCCGAGGCGAGGCCGGCCCAATGACCCACTTTCAGTGCACCCCGGCCCCGCCCACTGCCCGCGCGCCCGGGCCTCCACTGTAGCCGAGCCGCGTTAATGGAGACGCGGAAAGGAAGGAACCGAAAAGGTGTGCCGCGTCACAGTAAGGTTGGGAGCTCCGGCATCGAGATCTAGGAACATCCACTTGTCACTATGCGCATTAGGTCCGGAACCTAGGATATGTACTACCAATCAAGCAAATTACCCCTCCATACCGTTTGAAGTCCTCAAAGCGACGATATCCTACACCCCGCTCGCCGTCACTGTCGAAAGCCAAGAAGCGTCATCGCTTCAGTCGTCGCATCGCATCCTACCACAACGTACCAGGTCGATTCGAGAACGACCATGGCGACCACCTCTGCCGCCGCGCCACCTCGGAAGTGGATGCAGGTCCCTCGTCCGCTCCAGAAGCTCTTCGATACATTTCCTCTCCTCGCCTACGACGTCAACGCCCTCCCCGCTCGAGCACAGTCGGCCACTTCCGGCGACCTTCCTACACTTTACGTCTTTTCTACAGATGAGGATGCGCTACTGGGGGCACCAAGCTTCAACCCGAGCTGTTTGAAGTGGCAGGTACGTACCCTCCAAGATTTCTCACGGATGGTCAAGCGGCGATGGTCTAACTCTGCTCTCTCACATCATAGACCTTCCTCAAGCTTGCCGGTGTTAAATTCCAAATCCTGCCCTCGACAAACCATGCCTCACCTACCGGCGCGCTCCCGTTTATCCTTCCTAAAAGATCGTCCCCTACCGATGCCCCATCGCCCATCCCATCTTCCAAACTCCACGATTACGCCCTCAAGTACGGTACCTCCAATCCCCCAGAGGTTTCAGCCCTGAGGCTCGACGCCTACCAAGCCCTCCTCGATGTCCCTATCCGAAACGCCTGGCTACAGGCTCTCTATCGCGACCCCGAATACACGGATCTGCTAGACAGATTCTACATCACGCCAGCCTCCTCTTCTTACTGGGTGCGCGGCGCACTTAGGCACCAACTGCGCCGAGCAGCAGAGACCGAGATCCTAAAGACCGGACCCGGTGGTGCTGCTTCTACGGCGTTATCTCTACTAGTTGATGAACACTCTGTGTACAGAGCGGCTGTGAACGCGTTGGAGGCTTTGGCAACATTGCTCTCGGAAAGCAAAACTGGGTGGTTCTTTGGAGCGGAGACGCCGACAATTTTTGATGCAAGTGTTTTCGCTTACACGCATCTGATGCTCAAGTATATGAGCGACGCCAAGGGCGAACTAGAGGAAGAGAAGAGATCGATTTTTGCCTCCAGGAAGTTAGGGAATATGGTTAGGAGTGCTGGATCGGGAGAGTTGGAGCAGCACCATCGCCGTCTGTTTGAGCTGCTTTGGCTGGCAGACTCAAACGCCGGGTTTTTGGACGACAAGGCTTGAGAGAACAAGCTGCTGCAAGTGAGCAGGTACAAGCTGGAAATGGGAATGCATGACGAAGGCTACGACCGAAATAAACTGTACAACGTTTGTAAGATACACCGGAGAAGCAGAGGGCAACCTCAAAGATAGATACCCCGATGAACCTTGATGTCAGGTTGGTTTGACGACGATAAGGGCGGGATTGGGATGGAACCATTACGGGGGAGCATTGTTTATCACCGGTGACCGGAGTCAGTGGCCGGAACCATTCCGGCCAAGTGGAGTCTGATATCGGGAAGCTGGGGCCGGTTGGGGCCGGCTAGGGCCGGAGCAAAGTGGGGATTTGCCAATTCCCATTACTCAATTCCGGTTTCATGGCTCACCATGTGCACACCGATACGCACGCCTTGACGACACGTGCAGCATCATGGCTTAGTTTGTGCACGGGTGAGATGCAGGCCGGGCCGAAGTGTTGGTAGCTGAGTTTCACGGTTTTGTTTGTCATTAACATGGAACTTGTCTAGCTGACCGATGATAAGAGTCAATGAGACGACCCGTTAGACCTCTTTGAACAAAGACACTCAACAATCTCGTGCCAACACTATGCCGTAATTCCCAATTTTCTCGGGGACAAAAAATATTATCAAACGCAGTAACCGGATGAGATGAAGCCTGCCAGTTATCTTTGCGTTCTTCCTCGTGGCTGCCAAAATTATACACCATCTCTCACTTATACTCCCTTGCAGTGGAGGATGGATGGAAGGCGGGACCAAGGACAAACTATAACAACCCCTAGCTATTGTCTCCTGCGACCCATTAAACTCATGACAAAGAGAAACCGGCCTCGGAACGCGCCATCTGTGATGGACAAACCATGGGAAATTGGTTGGGTTGAGCTTGAGACGAGAGGCCGGAATGGATTCCGGCCACGGTCTATATAGGCGCAGAGACACTCGGTCTTTCCACCTCTCAACTTCTGCATCTGCATCATCCTCCACGCAGACGAAGGCCTCTCAGACAACTAACTTGTTTCTTCTCGCTTTCTCGACTTTTGGAACAACCATCACCACCATCATCCATCACTTACCGACATCAGCCACACAATGGGCTCCCTGGGAAATGATACCGCTACCTACCACGACGACTTCCCCGTCCTTCACGACCCTCGTCCAGACGATGCCTCCCTCCCCGCCTTCATGGTCTCTACCACCCGTGGCTTTCTCCCACGTATGGAACCCATCGTGACCTTACCTCCCGAGTTCGACCCCCTTGAATCCATCCTCCAACGCATGCCAGTCAAGACCGCGTCTGGAGAACCAGGCCTGCTCTCTCAGGGCAATGGGCAGCTCGGAGAAGCTGTCCACAAGGAGCTGCCGGACTTGACTGAGTTTGTGGACAAATATAGGCATGACCTACCCCTGATGAACGCCCTGTATCGAGACTACTCGTTCTTGGCGTCGGCCTATCTGCTGGAACCGTGCCATGAGAGGTTTGTGAAGGGGGAGGAGTATGGGTTAGGCAGGCAGATGTTGCCGGCGAATGTGGCGAGGCCGATTGCTAAATGTGCTGAGATGTAAGTGTTTACCTATGTTCTTTTGTCGTGGATGACAGATCTCCGCCCGTCAAGTGTTGTTTCCAGACTCTCATCTCCGCTCCGTGCCATTTCCAACCCAGTATTCACCCTTTCTTCTCTCTCCCTGCTTCACTTTCGAACTTCCAATGACTGATAACTCTGCGCAACAAAGATGCGAATTCAAACCTTTCATGGAATATGCCGGCTCCTATGCCCTCTTCAACTACTACCTTGTCGACCCCTCCCTCGGCTTCTCATTCTCCGACCCTTCCAACGTCCGTCTCATCCGCGCCTTCGAGCACGGTCTGGACCCTACCTCTTCCGAAGCCGGTTTCGTTCTCGTCCACATCGACATGGTCCGCCACTCGGGTCCGCTCGTAGCTGGCGCCGTGGCTTCTCTCGACGCCTGCCGATCCGCCCTCTCCTCTTCGTCTACCGATCCCGAGAAGACCAGACTATCCGCCCGCCAATCCCTCAACGTCTCCCTGTCGCAAATGCTAGCCGCCCTGAAGCAAGTCAACGCCACCATGGAAACGATGTGGAAGCGCTCCAAGCCCAACGAATACACCTCGTTCCGCACCTTCATCTTCGGCATTAAGAGTCAGAGCATGTTCCCCAACGGCGTCGTGTACGAGGGTCTTCCGGACTCGGAAGGAAAGCCGCTCTCGTTCCGCGGCGAGTCCGGAGCCAACGACTCGATGATCCCCCTCATGGACAACCTCTTGCAGATCCCCATGCCCGACACACCTCTGACCAAGATCTTGGAGGATTTCAGGTCGTACAGACCCAGTAACCATCGGGCGTTTTTGGAGTGGGTGAAGAGGGGGAGCGAGGAGGTCGGGTTGAGGAGGTGGGCGCTTGCTCTTGATCGTGGTAGTGGGACAGATGACATGACCGAGGAAGAGAAGGACGAGTTGAGGCGCTCCCGGAGCCTTTGGATTCAGATGTTGAATCAGGTGCGTGACTTTCGTTGGCGCCATTGGTGCTTTGCTAGGGAGTATATCCTTAAGCAGACGAGCCATCCGACGGCGACGGGGGGTAGTCCGATTGTGACGTGGTTGCCGAATCAGTTGCAGGCCGTGCTGGGAGATATGGTGGGATTGTATGAGAGTATGGGTGGAGATGAGGCGGGTGGCTTGGGTGAGGAGTGTAGGGATATTATGGAATTGGTGAGGAGACAAGACGAGACGTTGAAGAAGGAGGTAAGCAAGTTTTGCGAGGAGAGGGGGGTTTCCCGCGCTTAAGTCCTCGTGCTGGTTCGAGGAGGTGGGTGATGACTTATGACTTATTTGGAGCATTGAATTATCTGTTCGGCGATGAATTTGGTCTTGTTGATTCAATGCTTTTCTCCTTATTAGCAAGAAATATGCCCCGTTAACCCAGTTCAAAATATCACGAAATGCGCTAAAACTCCCAAGTAATGCAACCGACATAGAAAACCGTCTACCCACATATACACGTATTAACATTAATCATCATGAACCCGGGTTCGTCGTCGCTCTGTCACTCTTCCTCTTCCAAAACCCCCGAATGACAGGAATCAAACCATCATCCCCCCAACAACAACCGCCACCCCAACAATCACTTCCACACCCACAACCTCACGAGCCGCCCCACCAACCAGCGGCGCAGCCGGCGCCTTGGTATACGTAGGCAGCTCCTTCGCCTCCGTCGCCGTCGCCAACTCCCCAGAGGTGGGCGTGATCACCACCGAACAACTCACGCTTCCGCAAGCGTACCCGCTCGGACAACACCCCGGAAGCGGCCCGGCCTCTTTTCCGCACATGTACCACCCGCTAGCGCACGTGCCCGTCGCAGTGGTAGTCGGCACCGCCGTAATGGGCACCGCGATGGTCATCCCGTTAGTGTTGATGATGGTGCTCAGCTCGATTGGTGGACAGTTGGTTACGCTGCAGTCGCGGCCGGTTTGGCAGCAGCCGCCGCCGGCGGAGGCGAGGCAGGGGTAGAAACCTGTTGGGCAGTAGTCGAGGGTGGTGGATGTGGTGACTTGGGAGGGGGAGGAGGTCGTTACTGGTGGGGGAGGGGGGGCGGTGGTGGTGGTGGAGGATGAGGAAGTTGGGCGGACGGGAGGGATGATGGCTGTTGTGTCGCTGGTTGTTGGGGCGGCGAGTGTGGTGGTGGGGGAGGTGCCTGCTTTGATGCCTATTATCACGGAGTCAGTACTTATGCTATGGTTGGTGTTGTACCTCTAGGCAAAGAGGCAAGGAGGGGAAAGAGAAGAAAAGGTTAACTCACACCCAACACCAGCACACACAAACCCCGGCAAACAGCACCCGCCCCCAATCTCCGACGCGCACCCCGTATTCCCATCCGCACACGTCGACACCGACCCGCCGCACGTCGCGCCCGCCGGGCAACACCCCACCTTCCCCAGCCCGACATCCTCAATCTCCACGCACGTCTCCGACGTCCTACAACAACTGTTCGGGTACCCGATGCGCGCGCAGCTGGCTGTGCCCTCGGGGCAGTTCCACTGCCGCCGCTGCAGGCGGGCAAGCGCTTCGCGTGAGCGCCGGAAGAGGGACCATGCTCGCTCTTCCTCTTCTTGCCTTGGCGAGTTGTGGTTGTGGTTGTGGTTGGCGAACGGTGGTCGATAGGAGATTTGCGCTGAGGAGTTGGTTTCGAGGAGGTGGAAGTCTTGTTCATCGGCTAGACGGCGGGCGGCGAGAACGGGGTTGGTGTCGTCTTCGACTTGTTGCTCGACTGATATGAAGCCCATGAGGGGAAGCGGGCGGTTTGGGTCATTGGGGGAGTTGCTGGAATCGGCAAAGGCGACGTAGTGAGGGTGGAATTTCTCGCTTTGATCGGGGGGCATCTTCTTGATGGCTGTGGGTAGTTGTTGGAAACCTGAAGCTTGTTGCGCCTGCGCGGCTTCGAGGTGGGCGGCTATGAGGAGCCATAGTGAGTGTGGGAGGAGACGCATGTTGGCTGAGTCTGGTGTTGGGGTTCGTTTTTTCTTTCCTTTCCTTTTCCTTTTCCTTTTCCCGCTCCCTCTCGCGTTTTGTTGTGGGTTGTTTTGGGCTGAGTGTAGATATTTCAAAGAACCAAAAAGTGTTGCGACTCAGCTCGCAACTTGAACTTTTGGGTGGCTGGGAGTACCTCTATGGATACCCGGGATACCTTGCGAGCGGTGAGAGGTACGATCGCCAACCACGTCAAAAAGCACCGGAGCCGCGTTCGTGTGATGGATGGATCGCAGAAGTGCCTGAAGAAGGCTTGAGGAGTCTTGAGATTCAGAAGACTTTCCCGTGGCCAGGAAGAAGAAAAAGACTTGTGGTGTTTCTGAAGAAGGCAGACTTCTCGGACGTGATAAATGTTGAAGATCGAGGTTGGTTGCCGTGGACACCTCCGTGCCTGAAAAACAAACTGCCTGAACGAGAGAATCAGCGCGCGCCAAGTGGACCGAATAAGTGGCGCTTTTAGGTGCTTAAAAGACAGCCATTGGGCCCAAAACGCCGGGAGTGGGACGGTAAATCAGGGGGCAATGAGTGGACGACAGCGACGGTCACGCCACGGAGATCTCCCGCGCTGTGTGGTGGAACCCAACGACACGCCCTTCCTGCATCGTCCCGTCGCGGGCTCCGAATCCCGAAGTCGGGCCGGGTCCTTGCTTGGATTTCGTAGGCATTGTCATCGCTTGCCCTACTGTCCAGGGATATATGCAATGAGTTATGCAAATGTACAGACCTCTCTATCAATGATGGGTATCTATTCTAAGTTGTGTGGTATCAGCAAAGTCTATACCTGCTGTGCTTGTAGATGCAACACTCTTACACGGCTCTATCGTACACCAACAATGGATATGGAGGTCATCACCAACGACCCCCTCACCTCAGAATCCTCTCTCTATCTTTACCAAAGGTGCGACTTCTCCTCCTGAACCTTGAACTGCTCAAACTCCGACTTCACCTGTCCCTTCATAAAGGCCGAGGTGAGCAAGCCCGCCGCAACGCTGACGTTCAAACTGTCGATCACCGTCCCACCTGACATGTTGGGAATATTGACCTCATAATCCGCCTTGCTCTTGATTTGTCCAGGGAGACCCTCACCCTCGCTACCGAGGAGGAGAATGCAAGGGTTATTGCGCAGAGGATCGATTTCCTCGATCTCATGAAGATCCAGGTGCTTCTGCAGGTTACCAGAGCCGCTGGTGCGCGGGACGGCCGCATAGACCAGCCAGCCATTCTCCCTCGAGTCCTGAAGGAACTTGGGAAGATGATCAACTGAGAAGAGGGTGAGCGACTCGGATGCGCCCGCAGAAGCCTTGAGCGCGACCGGGGTCAGAGATGCCGACTCTCTCTTGGTAATGGCAACGGCGGTTGCGCCTAGGAAGCTAACGCTGCGGAGAATGGCACCGAGGTTGCCGGGATCCAAGATCTGATCTACCACCACAACCAGGGGCTTATGGGTGGTGCTGGACGCAGAGACAAAGTCGGATTTGCCGTTGATGAGGGCCTCCTCGTGCGACTGGTGGCCCAGGACAACCTTGTAACCGGTTGTTCCTTGGCCGCTCTCGGCGTCAACCACCTCTCCCAAAGAGATCACGGGTGGTTGTGGGAGCGGGGACGCCTCCAGAATGTAACCGTTGTGCGGGCGAGATCCGCTCATCTTGTCCATCATCTTGAGGCCTTCTTCGTTGACGAAGACGGTCTCAACCTTGTTCCGTTGTGCGAGCTTTTGGATGGCGGCGTCCTTGGCCAGCTTCTCACGGTTGGCTCCGGCATAGATGTACAGCTTGTACAGCTTGCGTCTTGCCGACTGAAGAGCTGCCTCTACCACTGAAGTGCCGTACAAGAACTGAGAGGCCGCGGTGGTATAGGGAATGGATAGTGATTTTGGTGTTTCCGTGTCGGGATCCCTGTGCAATTCCCTGCGAGGGGTTCTGTCGGTCTCTCTCCGTTCCCGTGTGCTGCCGCGAGTGTCCCTGAAGGAGTCCCTCCTTTCAGGCCTTTGTTCCCTACGTTCGCTGCGGGAGACCCTGAAGCTGTCCCTCCTTGGTTCCGTGGGCTCTGGGTATGGCTCATCGATGGCGTCGCGGAGCTCCTCGTTGAGTTCCACAGTGCGCTCCTCCCGAGGTTTCCTGAAACCATTGTCATCATCACGGAATTCGCGGGGCTCTCTGCTGAAGCCCTCTCTCCTTGGTTCCCGCCGGAACTCGCGGGGTTCTCTGCTGAAACCCTCTCTCCGTGGTTCACTTCGTGGCTCCCTGAAAGAATCCCGGCGAGGTTCCCTGAAAGAGTCCTGACGGGGTTCCCTGCGGACGTCCCTGGATGGTGCTGATGTCCGCCTCTCGGGCCTCCCAGACTTGGTGGGCTCTGATGATGAACCTCCCGAGAAAGCCGCGTGAAAGTCTGCTGGATCCAAGAGGTCCTTGTTGAATTTGGACGCGGACTTTGAATCAGACTTTTTTCCAGCTGACTTGGCCTCCTTCTCCTTCCAGGGAGCCTTTCCCGTTTCACGCACCAGCGCATCCTTCACATCCTCATCCAGCTGACCGGTCTTGAGCTTGTACACCAAACTTTTCTTGCCAAACTTGGACTCAGGATCGTAGAAACGAGCCCGTCGTGTTTGGGGATCGGCCTTGGCGGGGTACTCGGTAATGTCCTTCTTGCCCTTCCGGATCTTGTAGGTCGGTTTGGGTAGTGCCTCTCTCGCTGCCTTTCTCTCGGCGTATGTCATGCTGGATTCATTTTTGCTCGACCTCCGGATGCCCGCGTGTATTGCTGAAAGAGAATGGGCTTGCCTCAAGCATAGAGTGAAGACTGCTGCAGTCACCGGTGTTTGGCTGAGTACCGTAGGCCTTGCAGCCCGGCAAAGCATGGAGAGTGTCATGGTCTGCTTTGGACCTGCAGTCGGTGTTGATATTGTGGACTTTCTTTGCCCAGGACTGCAATATGTGAAGGATTTTCGTAAGTTCGTGAAGAGAATGGTAGGATCGAATTCAAGTTCTCAAAGAAAAGGATCAATGGTTTTAAGAGAGTGTGGCCTTTGTATGAGTTATGAGAAACACTGAAAAGCGAGTGAAACCTGGAATTTTCTTCTATAGAAAAAAGAAGGGAAAAGCACAGGACATGAAGATGCAAGATCTGATTCTAGGCCCGGCGGATCCCCATCTTGAGATGCTAAAAATCTCAAAGCCGATGATGGGGTCTGTGCAGAAGGTACATAATTGTTAAGGACCCCTGTTTGGCATGTCTTTTGGCCCTGACGTTCACAGCAGCAGCTCCCCGTGTGCCACTGAAGAGCCTCCTAGGGTGGATCAAAGTGAGCCAGCGATAGGGCTGCTGTTGTGGGGGGAAGCTTCCACGAGTCTCGTGCATGGGTGTGCAGTTCCTTATCGATTGTCAATCGCTTGTCACCCAATTCATTCTACACTACGTCGCGTCTCTTCTCCGAACTATTCTCGGCTGTCGCGTCCCCCCTCCTCCGTCAAAAGTGTCCCAAACCGCCGCGCGACATCTTTAAGGCCGCCACATTGTATGCCGTTCCAGTCCTCATACTGGCACATATCTCCGCAACACATGTATTAAAGGTTGGCGAATCAGACACTGTCCCCAGCAAGTTGCTAATCCCTCTAACCTAGTCGGATACAGACCACCCTCGTCGCCCTTCTGGTGCTGTCCAAAGCAGTTCTCGCTATCGACGACGACCCCATGTCTTTAAGACGAGATGGCGAACGACGATAACGCACACCTAAGCTCCGAAGACGAGCTGTTCGTTTCGACGGCAACGGAGCCCATGGCATATACCTTTCAATCCGATCTATCTGAAGACGAAATCCAAGTCGCTACAGCACAGCCCGCGCCCAAACCAATATCCCCGGCCGCGCCCAACGCCGATCGTTCCAGAGCGTCTCTTGACCCCTTCGCTGCCACACCCGAACAGTCTTTCATCCTTCCTCCCGCGCCAGCTGAGGATGACGACCCTGGTTCGTTCCTCGAGCAAGCTGCGGCAGCTCTCGCCGCAGTGACGAAAGCGGACACCTCGACTAAACCGAAGAAGCGAGAGTCGGAGTTGCTAGCCAGTTGGCGTGGAAGTGTCAATGCTCTGGCGAACGGGGCCACAGACCACAGTATCGCTGGCACTAGGCGTGTCGACATCGAGGTCGCCTTGCCCTGGCTCTCCCCATCGGAGCGAGCAGCATTTACCCACGTTGAGGTTGAGGATTGGGACGAGGGAGCAAAACATTATGATACCCGCAGGCGGAGGAACAAGGTAAGCGATACCTGTTTGGCGCGATACTACACCCTTTTTCGATTTTACACGAAGGAGACGAAAGCAATGACTAGTGCCATGCTTGGTGGGAGATTTTGGACTTTGCGATGGAAGACTGGAGATGTAGGGACCTGCTGCCGGGGAAACAGGTCTGTTTGTTTGCCCGCGCAGAGTTCCTCTTTCTTCGCTGGACTATGTGTCCAAGTGGCACCTTCTCCCATCTAGGCTTGGAGATCTCAGACTTGAGCTTTGGAGCTTTGTAAGAGCGGCTGGAATTTGCGTTTCGGATGGAACTTTCGTGTCGCTCATCTACACTTGGGCAGCAAACGCCGTGACTCCTACCCCCAATCTCCTACCCCCAATCTCCTACCCCCCTTCTCCTGATTCACAGCTTCTTCTCCCTTACACTTTCCTGTATCTGGATCATGAACTTGTCTTCATTACCACGACCAAGTCTTGATCGTTGAATACTCTACAACCCCCTCTTCTTCCTCACCACGTCACGAGCTTCGTTCAAGATACTGCTTTGCAGCCCAGGAAGCAGTATGGTAAGATCTCACTCAAAGATCACATCGCTTTGACGTTCTCACCATGACATCCGCTTCCTTTTATGGAGTCTCACGGCGTTTTGGGTCCGCTTCACTTTTGCCTTGCCTGGTGGCAGGATTTCACTCCCCTCTCAAGTCCTACTTATCCATCATCGCTGATTTTCGCTGACACTTAATTTACACAGCCTGCTTACGATGATTACCGGTTCGATGACGAACTCGAGGGGCTCGGCCTGCGCAAGCGAAAGAGACGGTATGAAGACGACGAAGAACTCTACGAGGAAAACTCCGGCGATGAATACGGTGGTCGCCATTCGCTTCATGACTATGGCTTTGTCAACGGTGCCAAGCGCAGCACGCGCACCAGCGCCCGCGCTTCTAGTGAAAGAAGCATAGCCTATGAAAGCGGCACAGAATCACGAGCGTTGAGGCCCCGCTCAGAAAAGAAATATCGAGATTATGACAGAGATGAACTCCAAAATTCGGACGACGATGATGGTTTTCTCGTTGTCACGTCCGACATCATCAAAACCAGAGGCAGGAAAAAGCGGAAATCCACTACGAAGCTCAAGACGTCAATGGGAGACGGCGATTCAGATATCGAGTTCGAGTCAAAGCGGCGTTCCTCTCGGGCCAACAAATCCAGGAAAAGCATGAAGGAGATTTTCGACGACGATGATGACGACGACATCTTCTATGTTCAGGACACAAAACCCACAGCACCCCGGATTGCCAGCGTCCGAGAGGTCTTCAAGCCGGCCCCGGTGGACTTTAAGGATGCCCACCGTCCGGTATGTGACAGCTGTGGGTACCCTGAAGGTAATCCCAATAAGGGAGCCTTGGTTTACTGTCAAGGTTGTTCCAACTCTTACCACAAGATCTGTCTCGGCACTCGCAATACCCGTGAGCAGCGGGTCACCAAAGTCGATACGGACTCCTTTGTCATGCAATGTCGGTTTTGCATCGGTTCCTACAACAAGAAGGACGATCGTGCTCCAAAACATGACACTTGCCAGTGCTGTCATCAAGCTAACCCGTCCTGTGCTCCCTTCTCCGAGAAGAAAACACCCAAACAAGAAGAAAAGCTGCGCGAGGAAAATGATGGAGTAGATCCCATCACGCCGGTAGATCCGAAACTGGTCAACAATCCTCAAAATGTCTTGTTTCGTTGCAGCAAATGCCACAGAGGCTGGCATTATGAGCACTTACCTCACCCTAACGACACACGGGATCCAGCCATCAGTGATCCTCTCAATCTGCGCAATCACCGTCTCCAAGAATATCAAACGACGTGGCGATGCAAAGAGTGTATCGATACCGAGGACCTCAAGATCGATAAGATCGTGGCGTGGAGACCAACTCATATCAAGCCTAGCCAATACGTCAGAGGTCAGACCATCCTCAACTTCAAGGATGATGAAATCGAGTATTTGGTCAAGTGGGAGAACAAGTCCTATGCCCATTGTGTCTGGATGCCAGGTCCATGGATTTACGGTGTCAACAAGGGAAATATGCGTCTTTCTTTCATCAAAAGGGCCCTCGGAGAGGGCATGGAAGACCAGGCAAGTAGGGATGAGCCTGCTGACGCGCTCCTCAAATGGACTGAGAAAGATGCCATTCATGACTCATGGTTGACCCCCGATATCATCCTCGATGTGCAGTATGCTGCCAAGTCGATTGAAGACACGAAGAAGTACAAGGCAATGTCGCTTGCCGACAGGATGGAGTACGATTTGAGCCGGATCTTCCACGTCGTTAAGATCTTCGTCAAATTTGAAGGTTTGGGCTACGATGACGCTGTCTGGGACACCCCACCTCCTGCGGACTCTTCCATGTATGACGCCTATCTTGAGGCCTACCGGGAATATCTGAACGGCAAGCACTTCAAGTCAGAGCCATGGCGTAATCAGAAGGAACGCATTGAAGCCTTCAGGCAGATGGAGTTCAATGGTGCCATTGAGGTCAAGCAACAACCCCCCGGACTTACTCGTGGCAAGCTGATGACCTACCAGCTTGAGGGTCTCAACTGGATGCTCTACAATTTTCGCCATGACCGCAGCGTTATTCTTGCCGACGAGATGGGTCTAGGAAAGACTGTTCAGGTGGTTGCTTTGCTCTCCAGCATGATCCAGGATAACCCCAAAATCTGGCCCTTCTTGATTGTTGTTCCCAACGCGACGTGCGCCAACTGGCGTCGTGAAATCAAGAAATGGGCCCCTGACCTTCGGGTAGTGGCCTACTACGGCGGGCGGGTTTCCCAAACTTTGGCTCTTCAATATGAGCTGTTTCCGGGTGGCACTAAGGACATGAAGGCGCACGTTGTTATTATGTCTTATGATTCCATCAAAGACACTGACACTCGTAGTCGGTTCAACTCGGTCAAATGGGCTGGCCTCATTGTTGACGAGGCACAGGCGCTGAAGAACGACGAGAACAGTCTCTACAAAGCACTCTCAGTCATGAATATCCCCTTCAAGCTTTTGCTCACGGGCACACCGTTGCAGAACAACAAGCGAGAGCTTTTCAACCTCTTGCAGTTTATTGACCCGAAGCTTAGAGCTGAGGAACTTGACGAGGAGTTCAAGGACATCACTAAGGAAAATCTTCCGAAGCTTCATGAGTTGATCAGGCCATACTTCCTTCGGCGTACCAAGGCTATGGTACTCACCTTCCTGCCGCCGATGGCCCAGATCATCTTGCCAGTGAGCATGACGGTCTTGCAGGAAAAGCTCTGCAAGTCGATCATGGAGCGTAATCCCCAGCTAATCCGCGCGATTTTCTCCGCCAACGGAAAGCTGAAATCACAGGACCGCGGCTCATTGAGCAACATCCTCATGCAGCTCCGCAAGTGTCTTTGCCATCCATTCGTCTACAGTCAGTCGATCGAAGATCGGAACCTGTCACCAGAAGTCACAAAGCGGAACCTTATTGAGGCCTCCTCCAAGCTTCTGCTGCTCGAAGTCATGCTTCCTAAACTAAGGGAGCGTGGACACAGAGTTCTGATATTCAGTCAGTTCCTTGACCAGCTGACAATTTTGGAAGACTTCCTCGCGGGTATGGACCTATCGTATCAACGGCTTGATGGAAGCCAATCTAGTATGGAAAAACAAAAAAGGATCGATGCCTTCAACGCACCGGATTCCCAAGTATTCTGCATGTTGCTGTCAACCCGTGCTGGTGGTGTCGGTATCAACCTTGCGACTGCCGACACCGTCATCATTCTTGATCCCGATTGGAACCCGCATCAGGATATCCAAGCGCTTTCAAGAGCTCATCGTATCGGCCAACAAAAGAAAGTGTTGTGCTTCCAGCTTATGACCGTCGACTCTGCCGAGGAGAAGATTCTTCAGATTGGCCGTAAGAAGATGGCTCTTGACCATCTCCTGATTGAGACCATGGACGACAAGGAAGGCGAGGCTGCTAACGATGTGGAGACGGTGCTCAAGCACGGAGCGGCTGCCTTGTTCGGCGAGGGACGCAAGAAGGACAGGATCGTGTATGATGAAGCAGCCATTGAGAAGCTTCTTGATCGTTCGGCCAAGGAGGAAACGAAGCAAGATGGAGACAAGTCTGCCGAGTCTGCCTTTGCTTTTGCCCGCGTCTGGGCACAAGATGAGGGAGGCCTGAAGGATGACGTGGAGACGGAAGAGAAAGCATTAACCATGAGTGTTTGGGACCAGATTCTACAGCAACGAGAAGAAGAGGCACGCCTCGAAAGGGAGAAGGAACTGCAGGCCTTGGGACGTGGTGGCCGACGACGTGGAGTAAGTGAGATCAGCTTAACAATGTGCTTTTTTACCGTGCTAACCCCTGAGTAGACGGCGAACTACCGCGGACCCAAGTTCGAGTTTGAAGAAGGCCAGGAAGGAGGTGAGAGTGATCATGGCGACCAAGACGGTGATTTCATGGGCGGTGATGACAGCGATGGGGAAACAACCGGTAATGAAGATGGGGACAGTCCCCATGGTGAGTTCTTACCCAACGGAGGCAGCTCACGCAAGTCACAGGCAAAGAATGCACAACAAGGTACGAAAACTAAAACCCCAAACAAAACCCCAACCAAAAACAAGACGAAGGCTCCAGTGGTCGCAGCCTCAAGGAGGAATACACCGGCCACTTCAGCCAAAGCTTCTACGCCTAAGTCTAGAGCTAGTCAGCAGAAGAAGCTACCTCTTCAATCATCTTCTTCGTCTTCAACAACCAAGACACCCCGCTCACGCAAACAGCAGACGCCCAAGACAGTTCGGACCCCCGGAACCCCCAGCAAACCCGCTCGAGGCAAGGCTCCCAAAACCAACTCGTCGTCCAAATTACGCCCGTCCCCGTACCAGCCTCCAACCCAAAAGGCCGCCCACCCAAGCCCCCCCGACCTGGCAGCCACAACCAAGAAGTCTACCGGATTGCCGGCTATAACACACCCCAAGGACAAACCCCCGGTCCTAGCGGCCTTGCCATGCCCCCCAATGCCATCGGTGGCGACCTTGCCGTTCACCCCAGGCCCGTCCCCCCAACTCACCGACCAAACGGCAACCCCAACGGGGCATCCAAACTAACCTCCAACACCCCTATTCCCGTCCCCGTACCAGGAGCCGGAGTTGGAGCCGGAGCCAGAATCCGCGCACCATCTCTTAACGGCCTTCCCAATCTGAATCCTAACCAACAGCCTAACCCTCCCCCAGGCGCCACTAAACCACCCAAACCCGGTCCTCTTTGGTCCAACCAAGGGCCACCCGTACCACCAGGCGTCCCCCATACTTCCTGCTTCGTCTGCGGCTTCGTACACCCTCCTACGTGGATGTGTCCCGAGATGAGTCAGGAGGTCCCTCTACGGCTGGCGCTGGATAATCTTAGGTTCATACCACACCAGACTCCGGAGAGAATGGAAATGAAGCGTAAATTCTTGCTCGAGATGTTGAGGGTGGTACAACAGAGGAAGGATGAGGCTATGAGGGCGAAACAGCGGCAGCAGGGTCAACAGGCCCAACAAGGCCAGGAGAGGCAAGGAGGACAAGGAGGACAAGAACCACCGCAGGTTCAGAAGCCTCCATCACAGTAGGGATACTGGTGAAGTAATGGTGATACCATTAGGGCGAGTAATGGACCAAAGGAAGGGATGGGTTGGTTGGTTGGTTGCATTGTTTGAGTCATGTCTTGTAGTTACCTAACAACTCTTGCATTCGGTTTCCCCTTCTTTTTGCTTGCTCAGTTGCTGCCTGTTTTTTGGAGGAGGCAGGTGGCTTGTGATAGCCACGGCTTGCTCAGATATCATGGATGAAAGGACGAGAAAGGTCTGGAAAAGTTAGATGATGCTTGCTTGGCCTTTGCTTGGTAGGGGAGAGACACATCTCTGATGCTTACTTCTGCACATCAAGCGTCATATAGCAAGTAACAAAGCAGTATAACCATGGGATGCACATAGATGAGAAATGTGTGTGCTTGCCTCATCAAACCCGGGCGATGAGTGAGGGTGACAAATATGATGGACATACGCGTGTTCCTCCGTGCCATGTCTTCAGTTGTCTCCAAAAAGCATGCCGCCTTCCCTAAACTTCTCCAGGGACATGGGCAGTCTGTATTGAATAACCAGCGAGTATGGGTGTCATTCTTTGCCACCATCACAGCTCATCCACTGAGAAAAAAAAGACAGTTGGATCTTTCAAGATGCGTTTCGTTGATGCAAGGGCCATGGGCCAGTTGCTCCTGCTCACTGTACGGGCAATCAAACAGCTATCTACCTATCTTTCCATCTGAAATCGGCAAGAACCTCTCTCTCATATGGCATCTCCCGTCCTGGGCCAACCACACTACCGCACAGTCCACCCCGTCCGTACCTTCCTTCGCGGAGGGCAAACACCATCGGACGAACCTTCAATCTGGACCACCTGCGCCGCCGCCCCCACTTGCCCTTCCACTTTATAAGCAGCCAGTCCAGGCCAAGTAGGCAAGAATCTCCTCGAGACCAGCGTAGCTCAACTCGTCCCATTAAGGGTCTCTTTAGTGTGCCGTACCTACCCCCGGTCCACGAAGAGGTCCCGCGTTCGACTCGGTTGCACGTCACGATTTCTTTCGAGCAAAGCTGGGAAGGTCGTGTGTCGACAACGTCCTCCGTGTTCGTTCCCGAGGAGAATAGTAGTGGCCTGCGACTGTGGATCTTGTTTTCTTTTTTTGTCGTTTTCCTTTTTGCCCCCGTCTGCAAGCATGGCCGCGCCAAGACACAAACTCATCCGAATGAGAAACCACGAGCTAGCTGTCTTGCTTGGTAAGCTTCACTGCCTACTGATCATTTCCAGCATGATGGGAAAGGGGAACCAACTGCTTCGGGGTATCCCACCTTGTGACAGTTACTTGTGTCCGTTCTTACCATCGCAGGCTGACTGAATCAGACGCTTACCCTCGGATATCTGATATTGGGTTGGGTTTTGGTTGACGATGCTGCATTTTTGGCTTTAGTTCTTGAGTTTTTGGTCACAGAGAAACGAATCAGAGTCACAAGATGTAGGTAGTGTCCACATATCTACATCGACGCGATAAGCCATATCTTTTCCGCTTCTAATCTCTGCCTTTCGCTTTTCTTTGTGTGTGGCTTCTCTTGCTTCTTCAGACCCCGTCCATGGCCTTCTCCAAGTAGTGATCCGTATTTTGAGCAAGATTGGTCCAGACCCTTTCCGTAATAGAGCGTCAGCCTAACAACAGGGCAGAGGGGACCGTCCTTTGTTCAGGTTTATGACTACCTTCGTTTACGAAACCATTGTCGGTTACTCCCTGCCTCTCAACTGTCGAGCATACCCCTGACTGTCATAGTGTCTTGAGACACTCGATTGTACCGGCTGTCCCACAACGGCAGATCCTATACCACGTCTCTTGGCCTCGCATCTTGACTTGATTTCAGATCAACGCTTGGTCACTGCAATGTATTACAGGCCCATCTTTCTGAAATTTGGATCCTAGTGTCGCGATGTGCTGGGTACTTGTTGCTTGGGTCAGAAAAATGTGGCGCCTCGAGAAATTCGTGTGATGGCGTCCTCTGTTTCGCTTCGATAAGGAATTTTGTTGTACGTATACAACAGATAGTAGTCGATATAGAAAGAGATGATCGTGTACCTGAAGAATGGGAGGTACCGTCAGTAGGCGGGACTAGGAAATCGGCGAACGTAGGGCAGGGCTATTCTCCTTACGAATAATTGGAAGGATGTGTCGTGAGAGACGGAAACTCGAAGCATTGACGGACTAGTTCTGATAGCTAAGGCAATGCACAAGGTGGACGCCATTCCGTAGAGTTGTCACCAGAATAGGGGGGCTTTCGGGTGCCTAATTGTCAACATCAGCAATCCCGAACTCTCAACAGGACAACAGCACTGAGGATTTGTGCTACTCCAGGCGCAATGTGACTCCATAGCTCACCATGACCATGGCAATGTACAAACACCAGGCAGCCGGGCCTCTTGGGAGAGAGACCAAAAGGTTGTGTCCCACCTTCTGAAGCAAATCGGTTCGCCGCTCATCGTCGCCATGGCGTTGTGGCTTTCCCTGTTTGTCACGTGGAGCCAGAACATGGAAAGATGCAAGTTCCCGCAGAAAGTAGCCTCCGTCATTCCCGTTGATGTTGTTTCTCTAGGGTCTTGCGTTTGCTCGCATCTTTTTTTGTTTTTGTCGTTATTGCAGACCTAACAGTCCATGTCGCTTTGCCTCTGGTCGCCGTCTTCTGTCCCCGCGCCATTCAGAACTTCAGCTTGAAGGAGAGATAATAAAGAACACCACATAAAGCGGGAATATGGAGTAGACACGAAATGGCCCATGCTGTCGGCGTTGCTGCGGCTCCAACTGCTGCCCAGATGGCCCATGCTGTCGACATTGCTGCGGCTCGTTTGTGTGGTATGGTATGGCAGATACTAAAGATTACACGAGTGTAGGAGTACACGAGCAACAACGGGAAGAGGGGGAGAATGCGACACAGGCTAACGTAAACGAGTGCCGACATGACTACCACACATCCTGATAATCCCTAGGTTCCTTCCGCGACACTGTAGTTGCGTTGGGCGGGAGGAAGGCACGGAACAAGGGCTGTCGTATTCCCCAAGAGAACACCCCGTGCTGTGGAAAGTGCTGGGATATTCATAATTATACTCCTCGTTGCCAAAAATTCGTCACCTTGACGCTGTACATTATATCTGATTCGTATCGGAGGCTTGAGTTCGAGGTCCGTTGAAGGGTTTACTGGGAAGTTATCTGCTCCGCTACTACCTGTACTCGGTCAAGGTCAGCCCAAATCTTGTCACCATTATAGACGGATTCTTCTCTTCTCCAGCTCAACTTGTTGGCTACCGCGGTGCTCTCCATAGACTTGCTTACCGACGATTCACAAGCCACATCGTTCTGTTGTACGTCCAGTTCCGCGGCCACTTTGTGCTACTCAGGAAAGCATGTATGTACCAGTGTCACATCCCCCGTGGCCCCGTTAGCTTCGCCGCATCCGCAACATGCAAGCCAACATCACTGCAATCATCAAGCATCTATCCGCCCCATCTACCTAGCCTCTAACCAATCCCGGGGAAGCGGACCTGTGCCTAACAACCGTACCCAACCACATAACTCGAACGCAGCATCAACAACGATACTTCAGAAGGCCGACTGAGCAAGCCCTGTCTGTAGACGGAAGGCGGAAGGGCGGACAGGGCAGAAAAAAGGTAGCCCGTCACTCCAAATACCCTTTTCACCACTTCTCTTTACCATCTGTTTCCTGGGAGATCCACTCTGCGAGCGTCTAGATGCTTTGATTGCGGCTCCCGGCTTTTGCTCTTTGCTCTTTGGTTGCTTTGATATAGACTCACAGGTCCCCGGCTCGGACTGTTGTGAATCTTCCCCGGCCATTGCTTGCCACATATCTTTCAACGGCTTGCTGCTCGCTCTCCGCCATTCTGTTTCTGTTTTTCTACCTTCAAGACGCAGCTGGGGTTATGAATAGGCGGTATAAATACTAAAACAGACACCCCGGATATTCCAACGTCTACCAGGTCCCTCGTTTGCTGGGAATCAAGGGGTGGCCAGCTTGATGCCACTGACCTGTTGGCATCGTTGATGGTGTGTGTTTTCATTGTGTTCACGCTCTTTGCTAAGCGTTTCTCTGCTTGTTTTCCATCTTCAGTGGCGGTCCAACCCATCCGACACTCACAGCTGCGGAGTCAGTGTCATGCTAATCGTCCCATCAGTGTTTTCCGTGTCGTCACATCATTGATCCGGTCCGCTATCAAACCATATACCTAGACTCGGCATGGATGGGTTAGTCAAACACGACTACTACTCCGCTGCTACTAATACCCCTCTCAACACCCATCAAGCAGAGCCCGACTCAATCTCCGGATCCTCATCAGCAGTGTCCGAACCAGCTTCAAGCTTAAGCTTCTCAACACCTAGGACTCCGAAATTTCAGTTTTCCTCTACTAGTATTCCTAGCATCTCAAAGTGTCCTCTCGGGCCACAGCCAGAACCATTCATCCACTCACACGATATTATAGAACCGGCTGATTTCCTTTCGCGCCCCTTTCTGCCGGACCTTTCAGTCATCATGGAGCCAAGTCAGAACCCCCCAATCAATGAGATCCCCAACCCCAATTCGCCTATCGCCATCAAGAGAAGGGATCTCAACACCCACTGGAGACTCCAAAGAGGGTCGCCCGCCTCTCCGATGAGCATGGACTTTGCCCCGACTCTTCCCAGAAATCAGTCGGAGACGGAAATTACCAACAACTCTGAGGAGTCCAGCCCGGAATGGGAACAATCTCGTCACACTGCCGTCGTTACCACTAGGTCCTCTCCCAGAGTAGAGGCCGCCGTCACTCACGCCCCCTTTACCCAGAACACGCGCTACTTTCTTGAGAGGCAACGACTTCAGCAGCAGGAAGAGGAGGAGAGAGCGCAACAGGCACGCCGGAACGCGCAGCCGCAATATCCTCACCAGTTCTACGCCTACGCCTACGACCGCGGAAACGGTCGTTATACGAGATTGATTCCGGCAGATATGCTTCCTCCCCTCGTGGGCGTGCCCGCCTACGAGACCGACATCTCTCGTCTGTTCGTGCTTGAGCTTCCCCGGGCTTTGGATGCCAACGAGCGCAACACCAACGTGGAGCCCGTTCAGACTCAAGTGGCGCAGAGCGACGCCGTTCAGGTATGTAAGATTCTACACAGCCCCTACAGAATTACAACAGTTAGCTCCGATCCGCAAAAAACATCGTACTAGGGCAATACGAGACACTTCCCCATATCACACCCTGACAAAGCCTATTCATGACTGACAAGCTGTTTTACCGCAGTCGCAGATCGACCAAATTGTCCTGGCCAGCAACAGTCCAGCAGCCAACAACACGAGCCTCACTCACCAGGCCGCCGCAGCCGCTTACCTGACGCCCCCTCCTCTCCACGGCCAAGGCCCCAAGCGAGCCAAGATCTTCTGCGACAAGTGGGTGCACGAGGGTACCTGTGCCTTCACCCAGCAGGGATGCAAGTACAAGCACGAGATGCCGTACGACAGGGCCACTCAGCACATGCTCGGCCTGTTCCATGGCTTGCCTGCTTGGTATAAGCGGCAGCAAGCCGAGCTGATGAGGCAGAGGCAGCAGCTGGTCAGCAACGATGAGTCGAGTACCAGCAAGGGGCCGATTGACCTGTCTGCGATTCGTGGGGGTCCTCGTGGTCGGTCTCTGACTACGGCTTCTGGTAGCCCGATCTCGCGCAGAGGGTCGGCTGATCAGGGGTCGGCTTCTGGTAGTAGTGGCGAGATGATGGGAGCGGGAGGTCAGGGTGTTGTTGGGAGAGATCACAACAACCCCGCCACCAACAGCATGGGAGGCAAGACCTTCGGAGGCGGTGGTTATCAACGTGAGAAAAGCTCGAGCCCTCGTGAGTTGAACAACTGGCGTCCGAGTATTGGAGGTGGTTCTTCTGGACCTTCTCGAATTCCTACCGGTAAGCAGTATAACATCCGCGGTTCCTGTTACTTACCTTACTGTTCAAGCACCCCTGATCCCAATCCCTCAACTGAACATTACTCATTAACACCCAGCTAACAAAGACCCTCCTCCCACAGGCCCCCAAATCCTAAGCCAAGGTCCCTGCCGCTTCGGCCCCATCGGACAACCCGCCCAACCTCAACCTCGCGATCCTCGCGGCGATCCCAGCATTATCAACAACTATCGCCGCATCGAGGCTCCTCCCGGCTTCCCCCCTCACCCTCATCCCTACCGCCTCCTTCCAACCACCACAACCCCCGATAGCTCTGATAATGAGGGCAAGGAGGAAGGCGGCCCGTCGAGCGGAGGGGGAGCCCAGATCCAGGTCCAGGTACAGCAGCAGCAGCAGCAGCAACAGCAGACCGAAGGCGACGTCGGCGGTACAGCAGCTCAATGGAGGGGATCCGCTTACGAGGGTGGGGAGACTCCTTGGAAATGGTCTCGGGACACTAACCAGGAGTAGTTGCCTTGGTGAGTTGCTTTCCACTGGTACACAACTGGACAACGGCAATGACAACAACCACTTGCTGGCTAGTCGGAAGAAGTGGAGCCACGTACAGGAGGGACACTCTCTCTCTTCTTTTCGAACAGTTTCGCACTTGAAAGGTTGTACAAATACCGTGGAATAATCATGCAACTACCGACCTGCCGATCGGGTATTATTCGCTTTTCTCAGAGACCGAAACCAAGAGGGCCACAAATCCAAGCTCGCGGACATGGCCGCCAACCAGCAACCAGCCACTTGGCCAGCCGGGGCGATTTGTGCTTCGGGACGTCGTATATGCGGAGCTTTTTTCAGGATATGGCCGTCAAAGATAGAGAATGTGTTTGGAAATTCGAGGAACGTACGTTATACGAGTTTAGTTCGTGAAAAGGGACATGGCTGGAGGAAAAGTTGAGATCGAGTTTACAGCTGGAGTGGTGAAGGTGCAAGAGATATAGGCATGGGTGAGATCCCTGGGCCCTAGATAGTCCCTAAATACTCGCTGGGGGTGAAACTCCCTGGACGCTCGATGAGGGTGTCTGAAGATCGTTTTATAGAATTGTTGGTTTTGTCACTTTCTTGAAGAGTGAGCCATCTTCGGGGGGTAGTGATGTTCAGTTCCTGCCGTGAAGAATGGTATGAAGTGTGTAGCCTCCATTGTGGTTTTAAAATCCAGTGAGGCAGGCTCCCAACCATGGAGTTTGTATGATCATAGATGATGGGTCGAGTGAACCGGACATGGTCTTTCAACGGACAGCAGGCTGATGTTTTTGCTGGAAGTTCAGCTTTTTCTGCCTATCCCCTGATACCCTGTTCCCAAATTTCAGTATGTAACTTTTCCTCAAGGCTGGAAGGATCGAAAAGCACGGAGAAGATGGATAACAAGTGTAGTAAATGGCGAACTTTTGTAAACTTGGGATAAAGCACGTTGCGTTAAGTGTGCGCTCTGAGGAATGGTGGGAGCCTGGAAGCCCTTCCCAGCTTGGGATTGAGATCGAATGATAAACAGGTTGCCTTCCAATATCACGAATGAAGGGATCATGGTGACGTGACTGTTGAGATAATTTGCGTGAGGTAGTTGAAACGTCAGGAACCGTGAGAGACTGAAGCGTGGCGACGTGCAAGTGTGAAGTTCAACGAGTGTCGTTGAGCACCTTGGTGGACAGCACCGCGAGCCACTGAGGCTGAAGGTGCAGGATGTGGCTGAATCCACATGCTTTGATCAAACCAACCAATCAGGCAGCATCATACCTTTAACAAATAACACCAGGCTCATCCTAGCACTGACAGTCTCCACCCAGTTGTCCAAATCGCGGACACCCAAATCGCGGGGGAGCTTTCCGTTTGGAACTGACAGCTGAGTTGAGCCCAGCGCACTGCACCGACCACAAGCACCACTACAGGGCAGGCCGCAAAGGTGCTCTTCTACCTTTCTACAACCACAACTTCCAGGCTCACATCCAACCTCAAACCATAATCACCATTTTCCATACCACACATATTCTGGACGCCGATTGTTTGTTTTGTCCATTCATCCCTTTTGACACGAAGCCCTTGCGACCTGTCGATCGATACACGGCGTCATCACCATATTAGCCAGCCATCAGCGTCACTGGCATTCCTGCTCGAGTCCCCAGAAGCACCAGGCACCAACTACCCCCGCCGCGCAGCTTGACGACGCTTCCTCGAGTTGCACCGAGCCATTGAAATTCATCAGTACTACCGCAATCAATCGTCTTCCTTCTGCCGTCAAGCTTTTCGCCTGCCGGCATTTCTCCCGTATCTAGACGGCGAGCCATGGACGCACGCCTTACGGTCCTGACGGCCTTCCCACCGGCCGCTAGGATTGATAACGAGGAATACTACAAAGAAAGCCAGCAACATGCCAAGAGGGTGCGAGAACTCATAAGGGAAAATGCGCAGTGGATAAGGGAGTCCGCCGACGATATTCTAAAGGTACATAGTACTTCCTCAAACCTGGAGTGTCCGTTGTACAAAGTCGTTCAAACAGCTGACCCGATAGCATTTGCGCAGCATGTTAACCCCGCCGTCTATTCCCTTTCATACCTTATGATCCTCGAATTTCTACTAGAGTCACCCGGGTGGACCTCTCAGCAGGCACATGAGAGCTTGGCATCATATATGACCGAGTTCTTCCTCCAGTTCGATGCTCGCCAAATACGATGCAAGGGAAGCACTTGGTCGGATGTCCTCAAGGAGGCGTATAATGAACGCGGCTTGTTTCCTGTAGGGTTCCCATACTTCTCTCCGCAGGGTTGCTGTTGCTGACTTCAATATCAGGCTTCCATTGCCGTTGAGGTGGTCACTGCCGCCCTCCTTAGACTCGACCCTTCAGGTTCTATCCTCACATCCCACCACTGCAACCTCGTCGAACTGGCATACAGTACAGGCAATGTCGGAGCAATACTGCCTCTTATCGAGAAACCCATCATCTATATGCCAGCCAAGGGCATGTCGACAACCCAAACCCTTTGCGACATGTCTCTACCGCCACCAGCATACATCAGCCCCGACAGCCAGCTCACCGACGCTCTCACCAGCTCCGCTGTGCTTCAGTACGATTTCCTCTGCGGCCTGTGCTTCATCGAGCGCCGCATGTGGCAGCAAGCCTTCGATGCCTTTGAGCGATGTGTCACATATCCGACGCGGGACGGCGGTTGCAGCAAGGTCATGACAGAGGCATATAACAAATGGATCCTTGTCGGCTTGCTCCTGACTGGAAAGCCGCCAACACTACCGGAATCAACCTCGCAAGCAGCGAAGAAAATTTTCGCAACCCAGGGAAAACCCTACAAGTTGTTTGCCCAGGCTTTCAAGTCCGACACCGCCGGGGATCTGGTCCGCGAATTCGAAGTGATCAACTCCGAGCTCTTGCCCAACGAGGGGAATGTCGAGCTCGCAAAGCTCGTGCTCGCTCACTACCAACGGTGGCAAATTATCAACTTGCGCACTATCTACACTAATATCTCTCTCGATAAGATCCGGGAGCGAACACAGAGCGCCGAAACGGGCGCCCCCCTACCGAGCGTGGAAGCGGTAGACCGGCTCCTGCAAAGCATGATTGCCGACGGGAGTCTCCAGGGCGTCATCGAGCGCCCCACGGACGGCAGCCCAGCCTACCTGACCTTTTTGTCGGCGCCCACACAGGGCATGTCCGAGGTGGAGTTCTCGGCCAAGGTGAATAAGGTAACGCAGGACATCAAGGCTCTGGAGCCCATCATCGAAGCCACCAACAAGCGCCTGGCCAGCAACCGCGAGTACATCAGTCATACGGTTAAGCGACAGTTTGACGCGGCTCGCGAACACAAGCTTGGTCTGCAGAGTGCAGGTGGCGGTTTTGAAGAGTCGTCGTTCCACATTGAGGAGGAGGAGGATCTGATGAGTGGTCTCCCAGCCCATTAGTTTGATGGCGGGGATCATTTATGAGTGGAAGAGGCTCATCGACATCCCCCATCTATTTCTCCGGGGAAGAACGGACCGAAATTGGTTGGTTGGTTGGTTGTTGGCGTAGGGAATGGGTGCGGCCAAGAGATAGACGGTTAAACTCGTTTATGGACTTTCCTCTAGACGTTTAGGGGGAAGAAGCAGAGCATCATTTGCGCACTGGAAACGATGTTATCTCGCAACATTATTTGCTCCAGCCGTGAAACAAGTTATTGAAGACGATGGGAGTGATGATCATCATGATTACCGCTACAGGGGGCCTGTTGATGTTCTCTTCTAAGGGAAATATTATAATATCAATGGGACTGGCTGTTGGCGAGCAAGATAGTTATTATCGTCAGAAACATCGTTGCTATGCTACGCTGCGCTACGGGGGGCTAACTGATACTCCGGAGTTGGGCCGCTACAAGTATTAGATGAGAATCACTACTGTAGAGAATAAGTCTAGTACATGATTCCCAACCATTGATAACGGTATTGGGATCAAGGCGTCATGTGTTCTGTGTCCATGATGTATTTCATTGCTGTGCAGAGCGGCAAATGCTGGCAAAAAGCAGCTGAGTCACTTCTATACCTTCTCCCACACAGATGTAATCAGTGAAACTGATGATGATGATGATACCTACCCTAGCTCTCTACTCGATTTATAAGAACCAACCCAATCTCAATCCCAATCCACACATGCATGTTCTTCAACGCTCAACGCTGCATCCATCTAGCCATGTATTCCTGGCCACACACCAAATTCCCGACGGTGGAAACGACACCACCACAGCGTGCGTACGTGGTTGCGCTTGTCGTGAAAATCCATGCCGATCCATTCCTAATCATAATTTCTTCGCTGATGTCATTCGAGCTCTTTGCGCCTTCTTCTTCTTCCCTTCCTGGTGTTTGTCTCCTCTTCTTCTGTCTTCCCATGCTTCTCCTCTGGTGTATATCACTTCGTCAGGACTTCCCCTTAACCACTCAGAAAAGAGTCCGATCCTGGTCAGGCAGATCCAGATCCAGATCCAGGTCCTCCTCCAGATCCTGATCCTCGTTCTCTTCCATGGAGATCCACCCAAAAACTCCCACCCAGCATTCGAAGCCGTGCTTCCGGATCCCGATCCAGATCCAGAGCCAGATCTCCCAGATCCAGATCCAGATCCGAATCCGAATCCGAATCCGAATCCTCTTCCAGATCCTGATCCTCGTCCACTTCCATGGAGTTCCGCTCAAAACCCGCATCCAGAGTTCGATCCCGTTCTTCCGGATCCAGACCCTGAACCCGATCCTGGTCCTCTTCCGAATCCTGATCCTCGTCCTCTTCCATGATTACATCCAGCTCCTGACCGTGACCCTGATCTTCGCCCTGCTCCTGCTTGTGTTTCTGTTTCTGATCCGTGTACTGACAAACTGCCTTGTAGGCACTTTCCCAATCCTAGTTTATCTGTGCCTTGGGTATTTCGTCAATGACACTTTGGATGTTGACGAACGCACCGTCGCCTCCGTCCTTCCTAAGATCTTCGAGGAGGACTGTTGTTTGGGCGTAGAGGTTCTCTAAGGCTGCGCGAGAAGACTTCCCGAGGGATGCTGTGAGTGACAGGGATTGTTAGCATAATAGTCACAATGGTATGGAACGAAGAAAAGCAAGGGAATAATGAACTCACTCAATATGGCGGAATTCAACTCCTCTGCCACAGCTACGCGCCCCTTTCGATCCAGGAGGTGCGCGACCTCCTTCACTTCAAGAGGATTCGGGTACGCCATCAGCGCAAATATTTCGTTAAGGTGCTTGGTGACTTCGTGGCTTGGGTCGTTCTTGAACTCGTCCAGCAGCTCTTGACCGTATTCCAGCGCATCCTGACATAGCTCGCTCACTCCAGCAGCGCTCATCTCCATGGTCTCGTCCTCGGGGTTGCCTGTCCTCAGCGAGTTCTCCTCGGTACCATCCTCTTCGGTGTCCATCATCTCTTCTTCGCCCTCCGTCATGATTTCGTCCTCCCCGCCTGGATGCTGATTATATGTTCGTTGCGTGTCATTCCCAGGATGGTTTCGAACCTGAGATGAGCTCTTAGCTTTCACCCCGGCCTCTTGTAGTGAACGGTTCATTTCCGCCTCCCTTCGGATCATCTCGATGAACTTGCGACAGCGTAGCCGGAAGTAGACCTGTCCATTCTCTCCCAGCACTTTAGGGTAGAATTGATTGGTGTAGCTGAGAGCCTGGTCGATGTCGCCTTCCAGGATGGCACGGCGAATTTGTTGCCTGTTATTCGCATCTTCATCATCCTTGATATTGACACCCTCAACGGGAACGTCGGCGTCCATGTTGAGAGCCTGCTTTTCCATATGTATCTCTTCGGCAAAGGCACGGGCGGTTCCCACATAGCCATCGTGTTGAAGGAATTGCAACACCTTTTGAGTGATTAGTCTTGAAATACCGTGCGACTAGGGCCCAATCAAACTTACAAGTTGCTGAATGAGCTCGGTATCATTTAGAGGAGGCGCGAGGTTAGCAGTATCCGTGCTTCTGATCTTGTCTGTGACCATCTTTTGTTGTTTCTGCATAAAATCTTGTTAATGTCACATCAGGGCTGCGCCGACAATGCATCAGGGTAGCCTCACCTTCATGTAACCGTCGATGTCGAACTGGAAAGGAACTTGACCAAAGTTGACCCAAATATGATCCCCAGGCCTTTTCAGCCCCACGGCAGGATAAAAGTTCTTGGTAGTATCTTTAAAGCTTGGGTCCTTGAACGCGATCCCTACACACACCACATGTTAGTCATCACCACACAGCACCACACAGCCCATTCTTGCGGCCAAGCCTACCTAGTTCGTCGCCATTTTTCGTGAACAAGACCTGATTTGTCCGAAAGTTCACTAGGCAGCCCACTGTGTCGCCGGCGCCGTACATTGGGCCGTATGATCTGCCCGAATTGCTCCCCGAAGCGAAGACTTTTCCGTCGTTACCATGATAGGCCCAAGACTCCCCCTCCCAGCCCGGGAACCTCGACAAGGATGCCTTTCGAGTTTCGAACCCGATAGCGATGATATTTCTATGCGGACACGGTCAAGTTAGCGTCGGTTCACCCGGCTTAGCAAACTGGAGGCCAAAGAGACGTCAACGCCCAAGTGACACCTACTCTTCTCGCTTCTTGTTGAGTACCATGATCTCAAAGTAGTATACACCACACTGCGTGGGCATAGGGTTTTCCGCTCGTATCGCGCCGGCTTCGTGTTCTGACCCCTTTGAGCCTGTGTATTTTACTTCGTAACCATCGCCAAACACCTCCACAGTATGGTCCTTGTCGTCACTGTTCCATCGAGTGGGGAGCGGGCTGACGACATCTTCGAATTCAGCTGATGCGGGTGGACGCTCTATCAAATTCAACGCCACACCTCTGTGTGTGCCGGATGGGAGCTTGGTGTGAAGCGTCGCAGACCTATTTTCCGTGTTCCCCGTATTCCCGGTAAATACCGTTCCAGATGGCCCCTTCGACATCGTAATTTCTCTGTCAGCCAAGAGCTTGGCCTTGTGTTGTTCCGCGAGCTTTTCTAGATAACCGGATCCTCGCAGGTACGAAGGCGAAAGGAAACCCGTCTTGCTGACACTGGCCGAGGGTCCGACTCCGCTATATGTCATATTCGGCCCCGCCAGTAACGGCTCCTTGCTCGTGAACATGTCGAAGGCGCGAGAGAATGACGGCAAGCTACCACCAGACGTCCGGTGCGACCCGCGCCCCTCGTCCAGCCCATGAGGAGCATTCCCTGAGTGTGCGGCGCCAGCATCGAGAGAGGAGAAGGGCGCGCCGGCGTGCGAACCGGCGCCATTCCCATGGCCGCCACTGTCGGGGGATGGGTTCAGCAAGTGGGAGAAGCCGGCGGATCGAACGGGACGAGAGCCATTGTTGGCCGAGGTAAAGGAAGATATCCGGCGTGGAAATGGGTTTGGGTTGGTCATGGTGCGAGATGTGTTTGAGCGACTGAGTGGGAAGGGCGGAGGAGTGTATGATGGTTGGGGTCGGAGTTAACGCCGTCGATTGCCCCAGACGACTGTTTGGCTTGCTGTTGCCCGAGGAACCTGGCCTCCCGGAACTGGTTGATATCCGAGGAGAATCAGGCGGGAACGTGGTATGTTGCCGATCTGATGCTGTCAAGAAAGTTCGTTGTTGTGTGGAAACTGTCTGTCTAGTACCTCTAGATGGGCTTATGCGGGCTGGCAGTAGAGGATGCTGGCTTCGGGAGCGGTTTGGACCGATGTGGTGTACTGTGTAGAGTGGGTGTGGTGTGCGAATGACGGAGGTGGAAGGCGATTCGTTATTGAAATTGCAGAGCACGAGCAATCCAAGGCCGCTATGTCATAATTAGACGAGTGAACATTCAACATTCAGCATCCCGCAAATGGTCGTGCTTGGAGCTGGAACCTACCGGTACACTACCGCATTCCACGCATGCACGCACTTCCCCAGACGGCCTGACTTGGAAGTTGCTCTCCGATTTGCCAAAGTGGACGGCAGTCTGTGAGTACCGGTGGTTGGGCACGTTGTAAGATATTCAAAAGTCAACCAGTTGTGATTAAAGAAGAGTCTATTGAGATGTTGAGCAATCGAAGGGATGGAAGGTTGGGCGAGCGAGCGGGTTCACGTTGTTGGCCAGGTGGGTGTTGCTGTTATCAACGGGGCCCTCGAGGTGCGCAGTCCCGCTTTCCCGCTCTATCGCAATGGGGAACCAGGGTGAGGTCAGCAGGTGCTCCCACGCCTATTGTGGGTTACCTACCTGGCACCTCCACTGCTGGGGTCCTTGTCACCTACCGGGACAGCAAGGCCGGCGACACATGCCTACTTCCATCTCTAATTCACCTTATCTCAGCGATCAGACCTCTTTTTTGGGCAGGGGGCGACCTGCGGCCGCCAAGAACTGGGCCTGCGGCCCGTGCGCTGCGCGCACATCTCAAATTGCAATTGAATCTTTCCAATATTACCATCTATAGTCCGTACTCTAGTTTCTTTCAATGTATTTGACGGTATTGACTAAGAACGCCCAAAAAAGAGGTCTAAGTTCACAACGCAATCATAGTAGGGATCTAGATAGGGTGCCCCATACAAATCGAGGTTATTAAATATTTTCACACCACAATATCTAAACTACAATACAATATATTAACGAATACAAATATATAGGAAGGTAGAGAATTTCACGGAGATTATTATAATATATTTCTTTTTGTATTAAAGTTCCTGCAAGTATAAATATATACTATAAATATAAATTTTCTATTTAGACAATATAATACACTTTTGGGTCTAATACCTAGATCTACATTATTTTTCATCCCAACTTTCTAAAATTTTCTATATATAATCTATAATATAGTATAATACCAATATACCCTTTATTTATTATCGCGTCGCATATAGAATATTCTACGATTTAATTTATTATTAATATTATAGACGACGACGACGGCCCTATCGACCCCTAGCGCGTACTATACGTAATGTAGAAGATTATCGGCGATAAAGAACTAAGAGAAGGACAAGTGAAGGCAATCGTTAAACTTATCTATAAACAGAGAGATACGATATTAGTCGTAGTAATAGGCTATAGCAAAAGTATTATTTTATATATATTTTCAACGCTTCTCGATAAGATTACTATCTAAATCGTACTCTTAACGAAGCTTGGCGAAGCCTAGAGAGATAATATTACTAGAAAAGTAGAAGGTTCGAAGCCGGTTTGGGTTAATATCGATATAGCGAAAAAGGTTATATTTACCCCTTTTATTCTTTAGTAGAATATATATATTAACTATAAAGCAGAATAAGAATATATAAGAAGAAATCGAGTAGGGGAAATATATATATATCCTTATAAGCCTAGAATAGGCGTTCAATCTACGATTTAAAGCCGTCCTTCGCTCCCCCGATTTCTATTAAAAAATCGGTCTTTTTACCATCGACGAACTATATATCGTATTAGAATAAGGAAAAGACTTTAAGAAAGACTTCTAGTACCTTTATACTTTACGACCTCTATTACTACGTAATATCTTGTGGTTTGGATGTACTACTACCCTGGCCGGTATATATTAAAATTTTATTATTAAAAAAGCTAGGTTTAACGAAAATAACCTCGAAATTATCCGCACGTCTATTAACCGGCTAGAAATCTCTATTATTGTCCAACCTCTTTTGAAGAATTATATCGGGGATTTCTATCGTCTTCTTTTTTTAGTCGAAGGAGTTACCCCTGAAAATCGACGACAAATCCCAAAAATAATAATTTATATCGATAATAAGAATACACTACCTACCGCCCGCTATACTATTATTAATTATTTATATAGGCAATACGGCTTTAGTAAGGAGATAGGCCGTAAGGTTATTCGGCTCTATAATAATTTAGTTAGAATTATTAATAAAGATATTATTTTTAAAGATTTTGCGATAGAAGATACCGACTATAAGATAATCTATACTACCGTTATACTCGGTATAGGTATAAATATTCCTAACGTTGATAGGGTAATCCAGTTTGGATTACTTAAGAATTTAAGCCTTATAGATTTCTAGTAGCGTTTTAGAAGAGCGATGCGGAAAAAAATTGGTTAAGGGTAGGTATATTTCTTTACCCCTTTTTACCTATTTAATCATCTAGGGTCTAACGAAAAGTAACCCCGACGGCCCTAAATTCGTTAGCTATATATACTTCGTATGCCTAGTCGGTTAATAAATCTCGTAGTAAGCTATAATAATAATAGAAAAGAAGGTAGTAGTAGTAATAATAATAATGCGGCCAATTATGTAAATGAGGCGGACCTACTTAAAGTTGAATTTTAACTTCAATCCGACGACGGTATAGGATTTTATTCCCTTTATAAATTTAAATATAAAGTTAAGCTCTTAAAATTAGAAAGTGAATAGAAGAAGAAAATAGATTCTACGGTTTTACAATAGCTTAATACGCTATACTTTCGTTGAGTAATATTTAATTATTTTTAAAAGCTATATTATAACCCGGATTTAGAATATAAGCGCCCTATTCCTAAGGGAAAATGCTATAATAGTATTATATATACTCCGTAGTTTGGAAGAATTCCCTTAATACCAACCAAGGTATAGAGTAGAGACAAGGTATTTAATAAGCCCTCTATTAGTAATCTTACTAATATAGTAGCTACCTATTTATCTATATAGTATAAAGAATATACCCAAGTATTAGTTCTTACTAAATTTCGAGCTTTTGAAATAGCTCTAGAAATATTTATACCTCGCAAACTTTAAAATACAATAGTACGACTGCTAGTAAACGGTAGAAAGAAACTATTAAAACTTCTTTTTAATAATATAGCTAAATTGGATGAGAAACTCCTAGAGCTTAGGACTCAATAGTAGCAATATTATTAATATATTAAAGGATTAGTTAGCTTTTACAAAGAATCTATTACTAAAATCTACAAGGAATAGGAAGCTTTAAAAATAAAACTAAATACCCCTACTACTACTACTAATCTTTAATAGAATAGCCTAACTTCCGCCCCCGCTAACCTATTTATCCTTTCTTCTTTTAATTCTTCGAAAGGTACTGTACTTCTACTTATAAAGTTTAAAGATTGGTAAAGGTAAGTAATAAAGAGGGAAGTAAAAAGAGTAGTAGAAAGAATAGCCGTTACTACTACTACCGCCGCTTAATTTAATAAGGTTATTAGAGTAACTAATAATATCGATAAGGAAGATAAAGAAGAGTAAGAAATTTAACCTTCTACTCTAGTAAGAAATTTAGCTATACCAACTTACGTTTTATAGGTTACTCTTATTCTTGTATCCGTACTAAGAGTTTTAGTACTAGCCGGAATATCTATTCCTAAACCTCCTAAACGAAAGAGAGCGCCAACTAAAGTAATAATTTAATTAATTATTTTTACTTTTATTACTCTAGCAATATATTTAACGTTTAATGCCGGGGCTTAACGGTTAATAGAGGAGTTTACTCTTGGGAGATAAATTATTCTAATAGCTTCTTTTTAAGAATTATTTCAACGATACGAAATGGAAATAGCAATATTACTATTCGCATTATTAAGAATTATTACTACTGCTAGCGCTATATTACTAAGAATTATTACTACTATTAACGCTGCCTCGCCAATACCTATAGTTATAACTACTTTAGCTTCGGGAGGTAGAAAGCGAATTAATAGTATAAGAACTCCTATCCCTAGTTTATTAGCGTATAAGAAGTAAATAGATTAGATATAGTTATTATAATAATGTAATAATAATTCGATTTCTATCTTACTATATTATTAACTATAATATAAAAAAATAGATTGCTAAGATAGGACCCACATACTAAGACGGCCCTATATTTCCCGTCTTAGTAGCCGACTTTTATTAATACTAGCCAAAATATTACTAGATTTAACCCTTTTTTTAAAATTTTTTAAGATTTCTATTATTATTCCAAATAATCCCAAACAACGCGCTAATCGTCTTTATAACGTCTATTTCTCCCCTTTACTATTACTAGCCCTATAAGGGGTGCTATAGGGACGTTCGTAGTATAGCGGTTTACGTAGACGTATGTAGTTTACTATTAGTATAGATAGTGTAAAGACCCTCTATTCGATTCCTATTTATAATTGCCGTTTTTATACTAATTTTAAATTCTTTAAGATAATATTAATTCTAATTCTCTAATTTTATCCGTTAACTCTTATCCGTTATTGGGGGAACTTGCCTATATAAATCCTGTAGTATAGTAAGATAAGAAATATAGGTCTTAGGTAAGACGGGCTATCCTTTAGAGTAAGTTTAAGATGCTTCGCGCTCTAGAGATTTAGGGGCGGGCTTACATTTGATTAAACTCTTTTTTTTTTAGTATTGTAAATATAAATATATAAAAATAAATAAATAAAAGTACATCTATCTTTATAAATACTATATAAATCTATTATAGCCCTTAAATATTATTTTTATCTTTATTAAACCTATAGTTCTACAAATTATTGTCGTTATTAAAACTGTATTCGCTTCCTCAATTATATTTAGTATACTATTTTATATAGTAAATAATATAGCGCTAGATAAATATCTCTAGTTAGTAATATTAGTAGGAATAAGAATAACTTTATTCTACTCATCTAGCTTTTCAAATAAATAAATCTGACTTAGAGTAAAAAGATCTAGTATATTAAATGCTTTAATATTAATTTAAATCTTTGTAACCGTCGTCTTCTTCTTCGTTATTCTATTACTATATAATTTTAGGGTATATAAAATAATATCGGTGAAGGGATTACCAGCTATGTAAATACCCTTAGTAGTATGTCCCTAAAGACGTTCTGTACCTTTCCGAATAGTAGTAAAAAGATTCGAGTTGAGAGCGAGTTGTAATAGCGTTACTTTAATATTATGGGTGGAGTTCTTATTATTCTTAATATTAATTATATATATTGTATTCTAATGCTTAAGTATAATATTAATAACTTTGTATCGATTACCGGCTATAATATAGCGAACTAGACCGCCTTTTATAATAGCCTCCCTAAGGTTGTTGTCGGTAATATTAAGATATAAAAGTTATATAAAGTATAATATTTCTAGATTATAATTTATTAATCCGCCGCCCCAGAAAAGAATAGGAAGTATTAGGATAATATTTTAAAGAAGGCTATAATTTCCCGCTCGGACTGCTTCGTAAATAAGTAGGAGAAGTTCAACGACTTATATTAAGTAGTATTAGCTTTGAAATTTAATAYTAATAAGTATATTATTGTCGTTATTATATTTCCCGGTCTAGCTTTTTCTTGTAAAGACGTTGTCCCAAATGCGGCTCAATATTTCTTATAGGTCAATCGCTCCTTCCTTCTCTTCCTCGAATAAATTTTCTATCGCCTTTTAAATACTATTAATATTCAATTCTGTAAGGCCCTTATATTAAACCAATTTATTAATAATAAATATAAGGATACGAGCTATAAAGCCGTATATTAAAACGGGTATAGCCAAATAATACTTAGCTTTATTCTTAGTAATCTTTCTTTAGTATTGGAAAAAAAAGATATTAAAAGATAATATCGCATTTAATTGACTAGGCGTACCACTACCATTATCCTAAAAATTTCTAAAAATTATTTTAATAAGATTGGTTTTAATATAGAAAAAGGCTAGGACTAGTAGTATCTATTTTTATTATTCTTATTAAATACTAAACTCCAACTCTTTATATTAAATACGACGGATAAAAGACGTTATCTTTTAGTCGCTATAGATAAGAAATAAGTAATTAATAAATTCCTAACGATTAATAGTAAGGCGGTTATCCTATAACTCTTTATAGATTTTATAAACCCCTTCTAATTTGCCTTCGTTTTCGTAGATAGTACTAATTTGAAGGTATAGTAATTCTCCGTACTTAATCCGTTTAAAAGTGGGTATAGGAGGCAATTTTTTAAACTCTTCGCTCTTCTTAATAAATAAATGCTTGATAGCGTATTCGGATAGCCATTTTAACCCTTCAAAAACACTCTAACGCTTAGGAAGCAAATACTTAATAACTATATTGAGCGTAAATAGTTATATACATCGTATAGATAATTATAAAAGAGGACTACGTAGTTTTAGATAATATACTAAATAAAACGTAGTAAGGTTAACTATTTCGTCTTGTTTACCGCTAGCTATTTTACGAATAGTATTTTTGAAATTAAAGTTATTGTATATAATAATACTATTAGGATCTAAAATAGTATATTTGAAATCTTGTTTTACTTTAGTAACTATAGTATTAAATAAACGGTTAAATATAGTATAGGAAGAGACAATACTAATACCGGATAATATTTAGATAGTTCGTCGAAGGGTATTACTAGAAAATAAATATAAATTAAATATATAACGGAAGAAGTTATTGGTTTTTTTAATATAATTAACTATTAATATAACAATAATAATAATAATACGACTACTATATTGCTCGCTAGATTCAATTTACTCGATTATATCGATAGAATCCTTCTTATTTTACATTAATTATAATAGGAAAGAAACGAGAGTAGGTATTCGTCTTTAAATAATTAACTATATTCCTTTGAAAATATCCTTCAATTAAGAGGAATTATTTAGTTAGGAAATACCCGTCTACCTATCGCCTTCGTTAACCTTTTCCGGCTCGAATTAGTTAAAAGATAGCTCTTTAAGAAGGGATTTCATTTCCCTACGCGCGATAACAATCCTAAACAGAATATTTTATTAAATAGTAAATCCAATCCCCTATAAAGCTTCTCGAATATCTTCCTCTTCTATTATAATTTTAATAAATATAAATGCTTTATAAAGATCCTTTAATTAGTAAATAATAAATAATTTTAAGTTATAGCTTCGTAGAGGTAGATTTTCAATTGACCGAACCGTATTACCTACCTATACTAATTTGTAGCGTTTCTATTTTACCAATATCGCTTCGATAATATTATAGTTAATATCGTAACTAAATTTAGGATTTTCGAGATCTTATTCTAACGAATTATCTAGATTATTTGGATTATTTGGAGTTAGAGCTAACCGAGAAGCTCTCTATCTTCGAGACCGAGACGGAGTACGGCTTCGAGCTCTTCGAATTATTCGAATATTACGAAGAGTACTACGAGGAGTACTACGAGGAGTACCGCGAGGAGTATTACGAGAGGGAATACTACGAGGAGTACCCCGAATACTACGAATACTACGAGTATAACTTGGAATTAACCGAAGGGATAATTCTAATCGAAGGGTTAAATGTAGGCGAAGATTTCGGATTGGATGCGCAGCTAGTTACTCTACTAGCTATAAAGGGGTTAAGGGAGGATCGGTCGTATAATTTTAGGAATTATCGGCTATAGTATTAACGAATATTAAAATAATACGCTAGCTTACGCAATTAAAATACACTCGAAATACTAGTAATGCGACAACTTTTCGTAGAATTATAGTAGTTCTAGTAATAATTGGGCGGTTTTACTATATAATTTACGATATTGACTGCAGTTTGTACTTAGACCTCTTAGGGCGCATATCAAAAATATTACCCGAATTAGCAATCTAGGCATTTAATCGATAAATTAATTTTTGTGGTGTAATCTGGTCCGTGCACCCGCCCCATTTTGAGGTCTGAGCGCTGAGATAAAATTCACCTCACCTCAGCTCTAGAACAACACTCAGTTATAAGATGACCGGTTGGGAGTTCCCGATGTTAACGGTGAGCATCGTGGCTGGCGTGGCAGCAAGGTAAGCAAGTCCCAGCGGTTACGATGACACTTCCCCCAGGAATGGAGCGGGGTGAATGATCCACCGTTGGTTCGAAATATCGATGTCTTCCATGTCTCAGCTTGCCGTCACTGCGCATCGAGGCGGGTTATATCTAAACTACCCCCTTCCCCTATATCTAGACTACTTAACCTATTTGGGCAGTAGTACAGGGCAAGGGAGCTGGCATATTAAAAAATTTTGTGCGTGCGGTGGGTATAGGTCCTCTATCATTCATATTAGCTGAAATCCCTATAAAAAAAGCAGTTTTACCATGCAAACTCGCCCTACATACCTAACATACCAAATCTATTAATACATACCCCTAAAATGTGCCCAAACGTACCCTATAACTGCGATAGTCATAGTTACAATATAATAAATATTATTAAATCTATACGTAATATTAAAAAGAGAGGAATATAAGAGAGGAGAGGAGTATATATTTTTTATAGTCTTTTCTAGAACTCTCTAATTTATATGATTTTATTAACTTACCTTTTATATATATATAAAATCATACTCTACTACTCTAATAACTATTAAGACGGCTAACTAGAGGGGGGAAACGAAGGGATATAGATAACTTTATAAGGGAAACTAACTAATAGAGCAATATTAAATATACGAAGAGCCTCTACTATAAATGCTACCGGGCCGCCATAGCCTCTAACGATATATCCCTCCTCCCAACGAGAAGGTAAACGGTCGTTAGGCTTTATACCCTTCTATACCTTAATAAGGCTCGCCTTCTAGCCTTTCGTAAGAGGCGGTTAATATTAAATCACATAACCTATTTAACCAACCGACTAACTACTAATAGCGGGAGTAGAGCTAGGCTAACCAGAGCCGTATTAGGAGCTAGGTTAGGTAGGCTAGCTAGGGGTAAGTCTAATAAATCGAACAGGCAAATCTATTACCTTTATCTTAGCCTTCTTCGCTCGCTTCCTAATTTTAGGGTCTAGAATATACTATTTAGGGTCGATTTCAACCTACTTTTGTTAGTAAATAGGCTCTAAAATCATTAATATAAAGGAAGGGGATGAATCACTAGATCCCGGGGCAAATACTAATATTAATTAATATTCTCTAATATAAGTAACTCCCTAACTACTACCGCCTTCCTCCTATTATTATTACGCGTTAATTCTATATATACCGTAAGTACGTAATAATAGGGTAAGCCCAACTATTAAAAGTAACTATACGTATAGAAAGTAGCTTAAACCTTACTAAAAATATATATCTTAGCCTAATTATATTAATTCTAAATTAGGGCAAGTACCTTCTACGAAACCTTTTCTATAATAATTATTAATAGAGGGTTACGTCTATAACTATCCCTCAAAGCGAAGCTCTCGCAAGCAACCCTATCTTTATAATCTTTCTACTTCTTATTAATAAGGATACGAATTTTATCGAATACATTATAGAGAGAAGTATATAAATTATCGAAGACGTATCGAAACTTAATATAGGATAATTCAGACCGACTAGTACTTATTATACTATAATTGCAATAGCGTTTCGTATAAAACTACGCCTATTATTAACGGATAGGCTAAAACGTATTATTAAAGTAGTTCTATATCTCTATTATATATAAATTAGCTAGTAATTAAGATAGTGACTAATGGTTATACTTAGGCATTACTTATTAAGCTAGCGAATAAAGAAAATCTAATCTAAATAATCCTATAAAGTCTTACAATAATCGATTTTATCAATATAATAAATTACTTTAAAAAGATATAGTAATCCGCCCGGGCTATAATCCTAATTAATAGGATTTAAAACGTATATTACCCCTTCTAAGTAGCGAGTTTTAAAATAATTAATAATTTCGTTAAGAGTCGGTCTCCCTCCTCTTAGTAATTAGAGTCTAATATTAGTACTAGTATTAAAAGGTTAAATACTAGTTAAATTAGTGCTAATAATAGTAATAATAACAATTAATTATAATAGTAGCGGTTCGATTAGCTCTATAATATTAGGGGCGCCAACTTTAATAATCTTAGGATTAAGGGAATTATATTCAATTAAAGGACCTTCTTAATTATTATTAATATATTTAATAATATTCTTAAGTATATACCAAATATATAATTAAAGTTAATTATTAGGGAAGTAATATATAAAGGCCTACTTCTCCGCTATAAAGTAATCGTATCACGGGGCGAGAGGGCACCGTTGGGGGTAGGGTAAAATATACGTTATTGTACAAAGGAAAGGAAAGGAAGTATGCGTGGAGGACTAGCTATATAGGCGAGAGCCCAGACAGGCCAGTCCGTGCGCGCGCACGTAAGACTATACGTAACGGAGTATATAACTAGTATGAGTGCATAACTTTAAGCTATAGTACGAAGTATTAGTATAGTATATATACGGTTAATATAGTGCAACTATATTACAAGCTAGCCCTATAATACTATCCTCCCTTAAAAGAAGCTTGTAGAGCTGAAAAAATCTATATATACGTATAATAATAAACCTATTCCTTTATAAACTATTATAATTTACGAACTATATCGGCGGCAATTTTCCTAACTAAATATCTATTAACTATTATATTACCTTACTAAATACTAAATACAATTTATCCTTTATATTTTTATTAACTATTATATCCATTATAAATATTATAACTATATTTGGAAATAACCTTATTATATTAATTACAGAGGCCGTTTCCCGTTAGAAGCGAGCGGAGCGGCGCTGAAGGGGTTCTAATATTAGAATAAGCGTAGGGGCGGCTAGAGAAGGCGCCGGGGCGGCTAAAAAATCGGAAGCGAACCGGTAAAAGAAGTTTTAAACTTCTAATAGAATAGGTTTATCCGGGTTCTCGTAATAGAATTATTATAAATAATATTCGCAATCAATAATATTACTAACAAATTCCTAAGTAAGGTCGCCGGTCTTCCACTTAATATAGTAATACTAATATAAATTATTTCCAAACTAAACGCAATCGATAAACTTCTTAAAATCCTATTCTTCGCGTTCCTCCTAATTATCCATTCGGATTATTACCCTCCTATCGTTAACCTTAATATTAATCGAAATATTCTAACCGGATAATCCCTTACTAGATTATAATTATATTATAGAGACGTAGAAGACTAGTAAATACTTTATATTAATAAATAGGGCGAAGTAAACCGTATAAAACTCGGCTCGAACGATTTTAAAAGAGCCTTCCTACCGGGGGGAGAATTTAATATATAGGCGACCACTAATAAAATTAATTATATTTAATAAAACTATATCGCCAATATAATATTTAAACGAGTCGATATATTTTTTATTAGTATTATCCTTATATTACGCTTATATACGCTATAATTATTAGACTATAAAATCCTAAATTTTCTAAAAGCAATCTACTAATTCGTTAGCCTTATAATATTCCTTAAATTAAATTAATAATAGGTCTAGCGGCAGCGGGGTACAGGGTTTAATATTTATACGAAAGTAATAACCGTAATTAATAAAGAATAATAAGATCCCCGTTAATAATAAAATAATATTATTATTAACGAACTCTATAAATACTAACTACTTTACCCAATCCATTTATACTTAATTAATATAGAACTTCAAGAACTATTCTATTTCTACATTAATATATTCCGTTTAAGCGTTAATCTAAAAGTAGAAAATAGAAATTAATTTACGAATAATAAATAATTTTTTATAAAGGGTAAATTAGAAACGTAATATAAATTAAATACTTCTATCGGATAGGACGCTATTTAGTAAACTATAAATCGAATAAATATAATCGATAAAATAGTCAGTTAATTCTTCGGCCTCGAAGGTTATAATCGTAATATAATAATATATTTTTATAAGGCGGTTAACGACGATAATAACGTATTTAAAAATTTAATCCAAGTAAGTACTTACCGGTAACGGAATAACGTAATCGATAGAAATATCCTTCTAAAATACTAGAGAGACGGTTATAAATTTAAAATAACCAGTAAAGCCGTACTTTAAAAATTTAATCTTCGCGTATAAGAAGTAACCCTTATAAAAAAGTCTTATATTATTATATATCCCTTCCTAATAGAAATTATATTATAAAAGCTCGTACGTAACGTTACGGCTAAGGTAGCCCGCGCCGGGGGTATTATATTATTAATTAATTAATTAAAATTAGAAGTTCTTATTATAAGGATTAATAATAACTTTATCCTACTACTTCGTAATACTATTAATAATATAATATTCCAAGAAAGTTTTATAAAAGACCTTTTTAATAATTAACAACTATTACCAACGGGACTCGTCCGTTAAGCAAGAGACTAACTCTTATAAGAAGACGGATATTTTATAACTAATACGGATTAAATCGTCGGTAAATTTAATATCGAAGTCCTCCTAACCCAATAAATAAAGCGAAAAGCCGGCGGCGGGGTCGTCGGATTCGAAATAACCTTCTTCGAACTAAAAAGGGTTTAATAAAACTCTTTTATAAGCAATTAAATAATTATCCTCCTTACCATTAAAACGGTCGTTAAGTTTACGATTTAAAGTATCCAATCGTAAATTCTTCGAGCCGGAAGTATATTTAATTAAAAAATTGAAGCGAAATAAGAATTAAAACTAGCGTATATACTACTAGGTAAATTACTTATTAGTTATAAAAGTCTATAAATTCTTATAATCGGTTAAAATATTAAACGGCTACTAAGCCCCTTCGAACTCTAGCCTCTACTCCTCTAGGGCCTTAATAATAATAAATAATTCCTTATTATAAACATCGTAATTATACTCCTACAAAATATATTTGGCAAAGAAGTAAGCTACGGGGTAAAGAACGCCGTCGTCGCTATATTACAAAAAAGTACTACCAGCAGCCCAATTAGAAGCATTTATTTCAACGACAATCTTTTTAGTCCAATCGTAAATCTTTAAAATAGGGCCCTCAATAAAGGCCTTCTTAAGGGATTCGAAAGCCTTCTAATAATTATTATTCTAAGTCTAAACCGTATCCTTCTTAGTAAATTCGTAAAGTAGGGTCGCTATAATCGAAAAATTCCTAATAAACCGCCGGTAGAAGTTTATAAAACCTAAGAAGGATTGTAAAGACTTTTTAAATTCTAAGGCTTACTATTCCGTAATTACTTTAACTTTTTCTAAATCCATCTCAATATTTCCCAAGGTAATAATTAAGCCCAAGTACTTCGTACGTATTATATAGAATTCGTATTTATTAATATTAATACTAAGGCCTACTCTAGCCAATCGGTCGAAAACGTTATTAATATACCATTTATAGTCTTATACGTTATCCGAATAAATAAGGACGTCGTCGAAATAAGCAGTCGCATAAACGTCGAAGATATTATAAAGGATATTATTAATATAATTTTAAAAAGCCCCAGAAGCGCCTTATAAACTAAAAGGTACAACTAAAGACTTAAATAGGCTAAACCGTATTATAAAAATAATTAGCTATTTATAACCCTATTTAATACGAATCCTATTAAAGGCTATAATAATATCGAATTTAATAAAGATTTTAACGCAGTAAATAGCGTCTAAAATTTCTTTAATAAACGGGAGTAGGTAATAGAATTTAAAAGTTATATTATTAATACCTTTATAATTAATGTAAATACGGACTCCGCCTCCTAACTTCTTAACGAATAAGACTAGTACCGACGCCTCGGATTGGGAAGGCCTAATAAACTTCTTTTTAAAATTATTGTTAATCTACTTCTTAATAACGTTAAACTTATTTAGATTAAAGGTACGACCGCGAGAAGCGGGCGGTATAGCTCCCGGACGGAATTCGAATTTAAAATTATAAGAATAATTAGAAGGAAGAACTTTAACGCCTTCCTAGCGGAAAGTATTAATATAATACTAATATTACTTAAGAAACTTAATTTAAATTTAAACGTCGGTTTTCGGGGGCTTATTTATTTTCTTATAGAATTTAATAGCGTTTTCAAAGGTAATCTTACTAATATTAATACTATTAACTGCAAAATATTCATTAATAACTTCCTCGTAACGTAGGAAATTATCGTTAGTACCGTTAATTTATATAGAATTAGCGACTTTTATTACTCGTAGAGTAACTATATTTCCCTTCCCTACTAAAGTATCGATCTATTAATAATAATTACTACCGAAAAACCTCTTATACTTCTAATTTTAACCTATTAACACCTCCTTAACTATATCCTCCGTCAAATTATCACTTATACTCCTAAGATCTAAAACGCCTCCTTTTTCCTCTACTTTATCCTCTTCTATTATCCTCTTAATATCCTCCTCTATATTAACCTTAATCGTTCGGATAATATAAAATTTATACATTTCAGCCAACTAATTAAAATTTACTATAAAGAATTCCTTAATATCGTTAGAATTAATAGGACCGCCGGGGATATTATAAAGATAGACCGGGACCCGGTAATTTATAATTCGAACGTAAACTCCTCTAATAATACAATAGGGGGCTAAAACTATATAGGGGCCTCAAAATTCTATTAGGAGAACTAAGAGTATAATAGCCTTACTTCTTATAATTTTATTAAATAGAATTATACTTAATTGGTTAGCTATACGATTCTTAAATCGGTTAAACTTCTAACGGACGGCCTTCCTTACAATCGTAGAAATAAATAGGCGGTTAGCGGACTCTATTTATAACAATTCTAATAATTCTAACTCCCCTTTATTAAGTACTTCCTTATAAAAAGGCTTCCTATATATAAGGCGTATACCGGGCGCATTAAAATAGGGCGTAAAGAGGTACCAATTTACTAAAGGGGTATAATAATTAGCGGCTCCGTAAGGGAAATAGCTACGTTACTCGTAGGCAGGGCCAAAACGAAGAGAATTATTAAGCTAATTAATACTAGGGGTATAATATATTAGCTAAGGGTAGCCGAAAATAATAGGGTTATCCTCGGCAAAGTCGTAGATAAATAGGTCGATAACTTTATAATAAACGCCTACTTATATTATTAACCTAAAAAAATAAGTAATATTACCCTTCGCCTAACTATTAATAAAGTATAATAATTTAGGGACTAGCAATTTGAAAAAAGGAAGCTGATATTAAAAGACGAAACGACGGTCAATAAAACTAAGAGCAATATAACCGCTATTAATAAGAGTAGAATAGTACAATTTATACGGCCTATAGGATAAGTAAATAGAAAGATTTAATAAATTAGAATATTTATAATAATTATCTATTAAAGATCTATTTATCTTAATAATATCTAATTATATAAGGATAAGCCCCTATCTTCCTCCTCCTTATCCTATAAATTAATACCTCTAAGCGCGATTTAATTAGGAGGCTATATATTTCCCTAATTCTAAACGAAACTATTCTCGTTACCTACAACGGGGCTAATAAAACTAAATTAATAGACGGGGACCGGGTAGTAATAACTGCTAAGGCCGGGGGTACCGGGAGCTAGAATGCCTATACCTATAAAAAGAATAGCGCCTATAGTATTAACTTAATAGCCGCCGCTGTAGTTAGAACGCTATTAACTGTAGTTGTATTAACCCTAGGCCGGCTACTATTACTAACTGCTATTACTACTACCGCTATTATTACCGTTAATATTATTATTATTATTACTACTATTCTTATTTTTACCCTTATTCTTATTATAAAGCTTAATTTCCTTCTTAAAATTAATACGAAAGCGGCACTCGGCCGAATAGTAGCTTTTTTTACCGCAGCGAATATATATTCCGTTCTTTATACGGAATTTAAAAATATTATTATCAATAATATAAGAGATTTAGACGTCGGAAGCGGATATAATATTAAAATTTATAGCGTTACCGCCTTAACTAACAATTAGCTTCGAAGCGGAAGTACTGGTAGCGGATATATTAATACTGGTCTTATAAAAGGGGTTAATGTTCTTTATATATTAATTGTTATCTTCTAAATATTTAATTAAATTACAAATTATTATAAACTATTCGTTATATTTATTATTAATAGACTAAATATTCTAATAAGCAAAGATAGTACGGATATAATTATTAATTTTTTAGCAAAGGTAATAAATCTTTATACCGTCGTCGAAACTATATTTATTAATAAAGAAAGTAAAACGTTCTTCGAAATCTTATTACTTTATACCTCTAATTATCTTTAATTCCTCTAATTCGCAATGTAATTCTATAACGACGTCGACGCTATTATACTTTTTATCGAATTTATCGAATAGTTTAAAAGTAATATCCTATTTAGCGGGTTCGCCGGTAAAAATTTTATTAAATTCGGTTTCGATAGCTTCGAAGGGAAGGCTTTCAATAGAGCGGGCAATTAAGGAGAATTTAATATACTTATTAATAAAAATTTTAAATTCGTCCACCTATACAAATTTAATACGAAGACGCTAAGTACAATACTTAATAGTACGTTCAATATTAATACTTTTACTATTAAAAGTAAAAAATACAATAATATATAATACCGACCTATAGCTGCTACTATTATTTATAATATCGTTTTCGCTATTAGAATTGTCGCTATTAGGAGGGTCGTTAAGAAGGTCGTTAAAAAGGTCGCTAAGGTCGCTAGAAGGAATAAGAGTAATATAACGCTTATAAATATCGTTAATAACTTTCTAATACTTTTCTATTTACTTCTTATATACTTCCTTTAATTTAATGCGGAAATCTTTAAACTCTTCCCGAAGCACAGCGATATCGGCATTAAAGGTACTAATTTAATCCTAATAAAAAATACGGATCGCCTAAATCTCGGTAGCGTACGAAGCCTAGAGAGTATTAACTAAATTACAATAAAAATTACGGATAATTTCCAATTTATTATTATAAAAAGTTTAGAAAATAGAGAATTAATTATTATAGTCCTATACCTTAAGAGTAGCCTATACCTAAAGGGTAGTAATATTACTATTGTAACGAACGAAATCGTACTATATTAATTCGAATTCCTCTTCTACTTCGTAGGTTTAAACTCTAACTATAATAACGTCGTTATAGAGGAAATAATAAAAGGCCGTAAAGACTACTTAGAAGACTAGAAACTAAATAAAATTAAAAGTATATTCTATAAGGATAATAATAAGAAATTCAACTATTTAATTATTAAAACCCTTAAATATTTAAGTTAAAGTAGAGAACTACTCTTAATATTCTAGGTCGATAGTAATAAGGGCGTTAACTATAGTAATTGTAAGAAAGTTATCGGTTACCGGGGGAGGGCGTAAGAGAGCGTTATTAAATATTAATCGCTAAATTAATACACTAAATAGGTATAAGGGAAAAGAGAATACAAATTACTTAATAGCGATATTCGGCTTAGTAATTACCTAACTCGACGGCTAAAATCGCAACAAATATCTTAATCGCATAAGGACGAGTCTTAATTAATTAATTAATACAATTTAAATACGATCAATCTTCCTTTACTAAATAATAAGCGCACGCAATACAATAGCTAAGTACAACAAACTATCACGGGGCAAGAGGGCACCGTTGGGGGTAGGGTAAGATATATATTATTATATAAAGGAGAGGAAAGGAAATATACGTAGAGGACTAGCTATATAGGCGAGAGCCCAAATAGGCCAGTCTGTGCGCGCGTACGTAAGATTGTACGTAACGGAATATATAACTAGTACGAGTGTATAGCTTTGGGCCATAGTACGAAGCACTAGTATAACACATATGCGGTCAGTACAGTACAATTATATTACAGGCTAGCCCTATAATAAATCGGTAATATATACAGCGGGGTGAGGTATAGCTACTTATTAAATAAGATTACTAAAGTATTTAAATAACTAGTTTATAAATTCGTTATTTTCTTTATAACTAAAACCGAAGGTTACGGGGAAGGTAGTATTTATAGAACTAATGCCCGTAATCGTAAATATTTTGAATTTGAAGTATAAGATTTAAAAAGTAAGAACTAAGTTAATTAAATAAATAAGAGAAGGAGGGGAAATGTAAATAGAAGGGAGGGGAACTTATATTGTAAGTATAATCAATATTTAAAACCGTCGGATTCCTTTTCTACATCTATAAATACTAAGGGAATATAAAGATTAAGAACTTAAAGCGGCCAACGTAGTCGAAGGCGTAAATATACTAGAGGTTAAGGGTTTCTAACTCCTTTAATAACTTTTAAGTATTAATTAAATTAGTGGCGTACTCTTAATCCAACTGTATAAGGTTATTCTTAATATCAATATTCTTAATCTCGTTATATAAGCTAAGGTAAATACTTTAGAAGGCGAATCGGATCTATAAATTCGTAAAGCCTTACCGATAAAATTACTATACGAATTCCTCCCCCTCTAAAATAAGCTTACGTATAAATAAGTAGGCAAATACCTTAATCTATAGCGGGTAGTTATAATAAGGGTTAGTAAACTCTAACGTAATAGGACTATCCTTCTTCATTTTAATAACCGCTTTAAAAGGATAATCGCACTTTATCGTATTAATCTTTCTAACCCTAATACTATTAGCCTTATATTTCCCAAATTTAGTATATACGAAATAAATATAGCGGTCGCTAGAGGAAATAGTCGTAACAGTAAAACTATTATCCTCGGCGAAGATTTGCAGGAAGCGTTTTATTATATCTATATTATCGAATAATTATTCGATAAGTATAATAACTTAGGGATTATATAGCCGCGGGCGGTTCTCGAGCACTTACTTAATAAATTTATTATTAACGGTCTCGTTAGCGGCGATAAAGGTATTAAATATATAATCGTTATCGTTATCCTCGTTTAAGGGGGGAGGTAGTACCGCTATAGCTACAGGGTATTTTATAAGGTGCCTAAATGCCTTATAGAAAGGGTAATTTAGGCTAATTCAAATACGACGATTAAAAAAGCGATCGCTATACGCAATTAATTTACTAATATATACGCTAGCGACCGTACGATTATAGCGTATTTTATAGGGCGAGTTATACTATAACCGTAGCGGGTTACAATACTATTTAGGGTGTAGGGCTGGCCTTAGCGGACGATTATAGGGGTGTAGGGAGGGTTAGGGAGGGTTGAGGAGGCTTGGCGGCTAAAAAGTCATAAAATATAGGATTTATCGATTTTATATAAAATCTCTACTCAATGCGGTTAAATAGTCTAGATATAGGGGAAGGGGGTAGTCTAGATATAACCCGCCTCCTGCGCATCAAGCTGGACCTGAGCTATTCTGCTACTTCTTCCTTGGACGCCCGATCAAAGCAAAGCTAAGTAGAATGAAATCCACATCTGAATTTCAAACCTGGATAGTCGAGCGCCAGAGTGGTTTTGAAGATGGATGTCAACCAGAAGGTCCGCCTGTGACAACCTCATACCAACACCCTGGTCTGAAGATGCCGGCGGCCGGCAGTCGTTGACACCCAACAGCCTGCATTGCCTGCCGTCCCAATCGGTTTCGCACCGCTTCTGCCATCCGGATCCAACGCGAGCAGTGGCACATCATGCCTGCAACATGTACCTTTGTACTCCAAGCTGGTAGTGATACTGATGCCGCACATGCCATGCTTCAGGCACAACGACATCTGATTGGTCGGGCTTCTTCCTGGCAGACGTGAGAACCAACAAGCAACAACACCACACCTCGTTTGTGGTTTTATGGAACTGAAGAGTCCGTCCGCGAACCTTGTTTCACTTGGTCGGATCAATACCAAGAAGCCTCGTCTACCTCAGGTTGCCACCCTAAGCCATTAATGATCAACCTGTGGGCAGTAGGATGCCCATAAGGTGTCAATTCGAGGGACGTTGCAACAACAGAACCTGACTGAAGATAATGACAACTTTCTTCGGAGTGTGTCTTTGTGCCGTGTCGAGATCCCTTCAGAGAATGCAAGGACGCCACCGGATACCTTTCAAGTCACATGTATCACTGCATGTATTCAAAGCTTCGGTTGCGCCCAAGTTGACGAACACCGGTAATCAAGCATTCGGGGAAGGCAATGATGTGGTAAAATCTAGCGCGACACCGCGCAATTACTACCAGAATGATAACCGCAAATACATGCTCGGGTATAGGTGCTTTCAAAGGCCTTGATGTCCTCATATTAAAGCTGTAAGACACTCGCCAGCGGAGCCCGTAAGCAACACTCGTCGACCAGACGTGAGAATCCCCCGATACCAAAACGCCAACTCCGGGCCTCGCTGTGGCCATGTACACCTCTAATTCACACGGAAAAAAAAAAAGGTCCCGCATCCCTGCATACACGCCATAAACGCCAAACTGTTGCTTCCTGCTCGGCGGGCACACGAGCTTTTGTAGGGGGGGTTAGCTCCCCATAACCTGTTCCTTTTCCTTCCAGTGCGCGTGCTCGAATGCTTCTAACACCCAAACCCTTATTGCTCAGCCGACCATGCCCAAACTTCAACAGCAACGTTCTTTTATATAACTGAAAACTTTAAACTGCAAGCGGTGATGAAGACTCAATGCCGTGACTATACGGCAATGGCTGTCGGTGCTGATGCAGGTGCTGGTGCTGGAGTCGGTCCCGGTGACGGCGCGGCTGAGTTGGCGGCGGCAAAGCTGGGGGCATTCTGCATCTCGACATCCACCCCATTGTTGCTTGGCTCGCTTTTGACTTGGGCGTTCTGTCCCGGAACAATGTTCTCTTTGCTGCTGCCTTCGGCGGATGCTGAAACGGGAGTGGGTTCCTCTGCCGTTGGTTCCGGCCGTGGCTTAGGCGGCGCGGTCCAGCGTGGAAGCTCCCAGACAACACCGGTGAAGCTCTTGAGGGTAAATCCACCTCTGGTCCACTTCCGGCAAGGCTTGCCAGACCGGTCAAGAGCTCGGAGACCGGCGTTGATAGCGCCCATGTTAGCCTTGGGTCCAAGTTTGTGCGCAGCCAAGCCGCCTCGGCCGCCCTCGATGGTACCGTCTTCTCTGTATGCTTGTTAGTCTTGGCCTGTATGAGGAAACATGCAGAAGGGAAGAGCACTCACAGCCTCTGCTTCTTCTTGGGACCCGGCTTGCCCCTGACCTTGGCCTCACCATTGCCGTTCACGCCAGCACCTGCCGCCCGCTTAACACCCTTCTTCTTCAGTCCATCAGTAGGTGGGCCCATAGGGCCGGACTGCGGCGCCGGGGTACCGGCTGCGGGAGTGTTTGCGTTTGAGTCGGACGCATTCTCAGCGGCCGAATTCGTGACGGCAGGGATGACGGTCGAGTCGGCAGGTGAATCGTTGGTCTCTTTGACAAGTGGCGTATCCTCTTTGACATAACCAGGGTCGACAATAGCGCGTAGATTCTTTGGTGTCACGGCGAGGGTGACAAGTTTGGACGACGCGCCATTAGAGCTGGCCACGGAGACGCCAACCCCGTTCGACTTTCGTCGGTCTTTGGGAGTAGCGCTGTTCTTGACAGGAGGAGCCATTGCTCAAGAGTTGTTTGGCGTAAGGGTGAGGTCGTGAAAATAATCTGACGGCTGATTGATGGGTAGACGTAGACAGACGGTCGAAGTTGGTTGTTGCGGCAAGCGACGATGATGTAGGAAAGAAAACCCGGCTCGTCGGCGAGGTGGAGGAAATAGATTTATTGTTGGTGCCTTGGCCCAGGTTCGCGGTTCGGGAATTGGGCGATCCACTGGTTGGACGGTGACGGGGCACACACACAATGGAGTGGTTGATGGGGTGGCAGCTGGCTCTTGGGCACTGACGCGGAGGGAGCAAGCAGCGTCAGTCTTGTCTCCCGGTCTAGGCGCTGGAGTTTTGGCGTCGCACTTTTATTTCGCGGCGGCGTTGCGCGAGATGGTGTTGATGACTTGATGCGATGGAAACGTCGGGGAGGATGCGGTGGTGGTGAGCATCTGTGTGGGTGGTGTAATGAAAGAGGAGACCAAGAATGAACATGGTCTGGAAAAGTTTGGTCACCCAGCAGCCTTGAGGCGGCGGGCGTCCACCTGTTTTGCCTTCATGCTGGCAAAGAACATAGGTGTCGGGGAGTCCATGAGATCCAACGAGCGCTACTCCAAAGTACGGCAAGGGCAAAAACAGAGGTCGGTTACCCATCCACATCCACGTGCGCTCCTACAACCCCAACCCTAAGTAGCCTTGTACCCCGAGTCTTGGCGAAATCCCTGAATCCGACGACCCGCACACAGCCCGTCCCGTCACCACCGTCCAGGCCCGCCGCCATCGCCAATCGCGACGTGCCCCCTTTTTGTAATGACGGGAAACACGGACTACAACAAGGGATTTACAAGCGCGTTTTGCTACGACAGTTCCATGTGGTTATTAAAGGTCATTTGGGGTGTGCTAAACATGTATCAGAATGAAGGAGCGGTGTTGCAGCGTTTGCCATGAACTGCGCACTGCATGGCGAGTCGTTGCTGACGAAATTTGGCTGCAACAGTCAGGTTTGGTTCCATTCAGGTTGCGTGTGTGAGAATTGCAGTTCTGGAGTTTGCCCTTTTCTCCGTTCTTGGCTCCATTTTGTGATCCGACGGAGGGAATGAACCGGAAGCCCTGCCCTGCATCGGATTTAGGATCACCTCGAGTCAAGAGGGATCCCGATCCAATCCCAAATGTAATGAAGCTTCCAAGTTCCTTTTTCCAGGCCTCGGTCCCGTGGTTTTCGGGTATCTTGACTTGGCCGTCACCATCATCGTCGTCGTCGTCGCCCACCACCAAACGCGTTTACAGAACTTACCTAAGATGCACACCAACCACGAACTGGACAACCCAAAAATTTGGGTGCTGGCCGGCGTGAAGATAGCCCGTTCCCTTTCTTTGTCTTCCAGCGACAAGTTTGATGGTGTCGAGGCAATCGATTCCGTTGGTTGATGAACATTCCAGTTGTTCGGCTACGCCCAAATGCGACGGCAAAGACGTGGATATGGATGAGTAACCGACCTCTGTTTTGCCCTTCCGTGCTCTGGACTCTGGAGCAGCAGGACGAACGAATGGCGAAACAAACGAGATCGGAGGCAGCGGCGGCACGGACTGGCCAGCTGGGCAACCCTAAAGATGACCACCCTGGCGCCATAGAAACGCCGTGAATGCGTGATGCCATCGATTGCGCACAGGAATGATCAATGTCGGAACAGAATGAAAACCTGATCGACGTAACCGAGTGTGCCTGATCTCATCATCATCCCCGCCATAGCTGGAACACCTGGCTCAGCACAACACTTCTTTGCAAAGGTCAAATGATCAGCACATTGCTAATACGCAACATCACCAGTTCAACTCGAGATGGTTCAATCGATGCGAAATTGGTTTCGGAACCTCACACCCCTCAGTTTCACATCACTCTCGCCTGGACGCTTTAAAGACCCGGTTCAAACGTCACGATAATTGATTTGAACTGTCGCCTGCCCAAGTGTTCAAATGCCCAACATGAACTCGGTTCAATGACACAAAGCCAGACTCGGGAGGATCAAAGGGTCGTGGATCGCCACGCATGTGCGAATGGATGCTTTCAAGTTGCATCCTCTTTCACTCATACAGTCAGCGCAGGCAGCGCATTGAACTGATATCACCACGACATCCACCAGCACCATCCTCACCGTCACCACACCTTTCTCTCAACAACGACATCAAACCTCGTTCACCCCAAAAAGAAAACAACCAAAAGCCCACCAACAATCCCCATCAATGAAGCCCAAGAATAATAAGGGAGAAAAAAAAAAAATTGGAATTGAACAACTCCCTCGGTAAGGATCGAACTTACAGCCTCCAGATTAACAGTCTGACGCGCTAGCCAATTGCGCCACGAGGGAATCTTATCTGATTAATGGTTTACAGGCCGCAGATCTTGGGATTATATACACAGCTGTCAACAGTCTCAGTGCAGTGCAGATGGGTCGCGATCGTGAATAAAGGGCATGGCATGGTTGGTGGGTGGTGGTGATGGCTTCATCTGCGAGATGGTAGACTGTTCAAATTTTCCCTGCAGCTGCCGTGAGTTGGAGAGCAAGGAGCGGATGTGTCTAGCTGACTGCTAGCAAATGTCGTACGCTCGATGAGACGAGACCGAAAGCTATTGCTCTTGGAGCGTCCCTATCGTGCCGACATGTCTGACCACTCCACATGGGGAGATCAGCTGCAAGAAAGACGTCTTGTGATGCTGGTTGGCGAGGAGAAAGGAAAGTATTTCCGAGGAAAAATACCGTGGCCTCTTGGGCGCCTAGGCGATATCCACGCTCAGTTCAACCACACCCAAAGCAGCACCGGTATATGTCTTTGTCGACTTCGGAATGCACTTACATGAGATCCCCAGAGAAAGCACAAGGATGAACTATGTTGGATCGAGAGGTAAAGATCATCCCTTTGCGGGTATACATCGCTGATTAGAAACTAGACTCATTATATACCTATCCAACGCTGAATGCTCATTGCGTATGCCATCTCCGTCAACATGTATCCAACCAAACCATTAAAATCATGTCTTCATAATCCTTCTTCCACCAGAAGCAAACGCTCAAACCTTCACTTTTTTGTGTCCTCCTCTTGATATTCAACTCGGTTGTTAAATCGACCACATAATGACAGGAAGGTCGCAAGCTGACCAAGCTCAAGCCTTCTTGTTCAACGCCTTATCCATACTCTCCCTCCACTTGGCCGCGTTCCTCTTCAACATCCAAATGGCCAGGTTGCCAGTCAACCACGCGAACAACCCGATCATGGTGCACAACCATCCAATCCCCATGGCGTTAATGAGCGGCTGAGCGACAATTGTGCCCACGCACGAGAAGATGTTTCTCACAAAGTTGTTCACGGCCACACCACTGCTGCTCCGGTGCGGCATGAACTCGGTCAACATGGTAGTGACAGCACCAAAGACGAGCATAGACCCGCACCCGAAGAAGAAGTTGGCAATACAGGGAACGATCCAATGGACACCGTTGTGTGCCGTCCAACCGAACCAAATCATGGCGACCGGATACATACTGGCAGCTAACCAGATGTTCTCGCGCATGCGGTCCTCGGGCAGGAAGATGGGGTTGCCATCAGCATCGTAGCGGCCAGCCTTGCGGGCCTCGCGCATCATAATCTTGTCGGTCCAACGTCCACCGAAAAGCGAGGCAACGATGTAGCCGAGAGAAGAGGGTAGATAGAGCAGGCCGACGATGATGGTAGAGTAACCGTAGGGTGCTGAGTGGAAGGTTGTCTGGATAGAGATATTGAGGATGAAGAGAGCACCGAATGCGATGGCGGCAGAGTAAACAGACACTAGAACCGGAGGATACCGCAAGTAGAGGAGGACCTCGAGGGGGTCGATGATAAAGCGCTTAGTAATGGTGCCAGCGCGCTTCGAGTGTTTGGCAACAGACTGGCGTGTCGAGACACGCTTGAGCTCGTTGTTCTCAGCGGGCGGCGGTGGAAGGGGCTTGCGCTTGGTGAGTGTCTCGGGCAGGGCGAAGGTGATCAGGATCAAAATGCAGCCGCCGTAGATGGCGAGGAACCACATGGTTGATCGCCATCCAAACCCCTGGGAAAGCGCTCCGCCGATAATGGGAGAAAACAGAGGGCCGATTAGAGGACCGAGATAGAAGATGCCCATGGCTCGGCCACGCTCTGCTGGCTTCCAAATATCGGCGATCGTGCCGGCACCGACGGCTTGGACCTGATGGTATCTTTGGATCAGTCTTTCATTCTCTGTCCTTCAAGAAAGCAAATTGTACGTACGGATGCTGATGCTCCTCCAGCAAGAAGGCGCATTATCACAAGCATAGCAGTATTTACGCTGACAGCGCTCAGGACAGAAAAGATAACAAACAGTGTGAACGAGGCGATGTAAATGGTCCGTCGGCCTAACGTTTCCGAGAACGACGACCACCAGAGGGGAAATATTGACATAGCCAGCATGTACAATGCAACGGCCAGGTTGGTGATAGTTGGCGATGTATGTAGGTCCTCAGCCATCTGTTCAAGAGCAGCTGTGGTATTGCTGGTCAGCCTCTGGATAACAAAATGCCAAGCTCAGTGAACATAGCGACATTACTCACGAAGAAAGATGCCACTGCCAAAGGGGGCACCGGCAGCTGCGAGAGCAACAATAGCCGTGATCATCCATTTCGTCTTGTTCTTGTACTCGACAGGACGCTCGACCTCGGGAATGAAAGCAAAGCGAGCCAAGAGCCCCCTTCGATTCGACCTTGGCACAGCGCAAGCCGTATGGGCCCAGGACGAAGAGAGAGTACGGTAGGGCTGAGGCAGGGTGGGGTCGCCACCGGGAAGAGGTCCATCATGCTCTGGACCTGATTCATGACCGGAGTCGTCGACAACTTCAGGTCCGTCGGTATCAGAACCTGAAGAGGTTATTTGCTCTTTCGTATTTTTCTTCTCTTCCACCCCTCCTGAGAGGGTTTCCTGTGTATCAGTGGGAGCCGCTGGCCTTGGTGATTCTTTTTCTGGATGTCGTTCGTCCATGGCAGTTTTTGGTGATCTGAGTACAAATAAGGGGGATGGGGACACTCGAAGCCGCCAAGCAAATCCGAGTGTAAGTAAACCCCGAAGACTACCACAAGGTTATAGATGGTCTCAAATAACAGTTTTAGGATAGATCTCTGTGCTTTAAAACCTGAAAATGAACAGTGAGGTTGTCCACGGCAGATAGCGGAAATATATAGCTAAGATATGCCCACGTAGGAAAATTGAAGCTAAACGGCAAGATACTCGGGAGAGTGAGATAGGAGATACCGAGACACGCCAGATGGTGGATAACTCGAGTAGTGCGACAAAATCGACCCGTAGAGATAACAAAACAGGACTGGAAGATGCATAGAAGATAGAGAGAGCAGCAAAGCCGCGATGAGAAGGAGAACGAGGAAGGAGTCAGGTCACCGGCCGCAACAAGTGAAAAACGAACCTGAAGCCACTGACCAACTTGGTCGGCATGGAACGGGAATAACGAAAAGGGCAGGGGCGGGTGAGCCGTTTCATTCCACCGCACTTGCACTTGCTCACCAACTTTTCTGCCCTCCTTCGGGCAAGGTGCCGATGGCAAGATGCCAGGGTGCGCCTTCCAGAACGGAACACAGAGGGTAAGGTCAGTTCTACCTTAGCGCCCACGAACATCCACCGTTGACATCGATGGATCCGTCATGATGCGGCCGCTCGATAGTGTTAAGCTTAAAAAGAATGAACTGCTTCGAAGTTCGAACAAGCTTCCGAAGGCCTTCCACAGCAGACGCCGGTAGTCAACAGTGACGACGTCGGGCATATGCAAATGGCTTTCCGTTGCGCATGATGGCATATCGCACCAGCAATGGCGACACGACGTTGGGTTAATGGGAATAATGCATCGTGGGATTCCCCCTTTCTCGTTCTGGCGGTGTTCATGTGCTCATGTGCTCTTGCTCGCACGAGCCGCTCTTGAGCCGCTACACTTCCCTTTTCAGTGGGCCAATTGAAGAATGAGCAGCAAGAAAAAAGATTAAAAGGGCAGCAGCGGCACCGAGAACGGCCGGTGATGGGCGGTGGGAAACGTTCCTGATTGGCTCCCACCCGTTCCTGCTTCCGACATCCGGAGCCAGCCCGCTCCCGCTCGGGTCTTCGGCACTAAATGCACTATCCGATGGCATAACGCACTGAACGGCGCCTGGACGGAACGGTTACGGGGCCACGGCAGCACGAGTACAGGCACCCTTGGCATTCAACTCCCCGTTGCACGGCTCCGTAGCGACCTGGAGACCTCTCACGGTACGTCGACGGCACGGACACCGATGACAGGGCAGAGAGGCCAAGAAGTTCCAGAACTTCGACTCACCCCGAACATCTGGATCCCCGTAACGAGAGCGGGACCTTGAGTCAAAACTTTGTTACATACCCCGTAGAGGTACCCGGAACATCACCCGCCGCAACGGTACAGTACATTGTCATTACTCCCCCGTCTCTGTAAGTCAAACTCCACTTTTTGGCCTCAAGTGAGTTACTCAAAGTGAGTTACATCCAGCATCGCCAACTTTCAAGGTCTCATATAGAGATAGCTAATCAATTCACACTAGGAAATACAAAAATGTCTCTCACCAACGCAAGTCCCGCCGATGCGGCTCGGGCGGCCAAGTCGGCCTCCCACGTGCTGGCCACGCTCTCGGCCGAGGCCCGCAACGACGCCCTGACAGCCATCCACGCCGGCCTCACTGCCGCGCGCGACGACATCCTGGCCGCCAACGCCCGCGACCTTGAGCTGGCCCGCCAAGCCGCTGCCGACGGCAAGCTGAGCGCCAGCCTGGTGTCCCGCCTCGACCTGGGCAAGACGGGCAAGTGGGAGGACATGCTCAAGGGCATCCTGGACGTGCGCGACCTGGAGGACCCCGTCGGCCGCGTCACCCTTCGTACCAAGCTGGACGACGGTCTCGAGCTGGAGCGCGTGACCTGCCCCATCGGCGTACTGCTCATCATCTTCGAGGCTCGGCCGGAGGTGATCGCCAACATCGCGGCGCTGGCCGTCAAGTCCGGCAACGCGGCCATCCTCAAGGGCGGCAAGGAGTCGACCGAGTCGTTCGTGGCCATCAGCACCGTCATCTCCCAAGCCCTCTCCCAGACCAGCGTGCCCAACGCCGCCATCCAGCTCGTCACCACGCGCGAGTCCATCCCCCAGCTGCTCGCCCTCGACCGCGACATCGACCTCGTCATCCCCCGCGGCTCCAACGAGCTGGTCCGGTACATCAAGGACAACACCAAGATCCCCGTCCTCGGCCACGCCGACGGCCTCTGCTCCATCTACCTGACCGCCTCTGCCGACCCCAAGCTGGCCGCCGACGTCGTCGTCGACGCCAAGACCAGCTACCCGGCCGCCTGCAACAGCGTCGAGACCCTTCTGGTCCAGGAATTCGCTCTTAACACCGTCTTCCCCGCCGTCGCCTCTGCCCTAGCCGCCAAGGGCGTCGAGCTCCGTTGCGACGCCGCCTCCAAGGCCGCCCTTTCCTCCTCTTCCCTCAGCACCACTGTTGTCGACGCCGTCGACGTCGACTATGACACCGAATTCCTTTCCCTCACCCTCGCAGTCAAGACCGTCCCCGACCTGTCAGCAGCCATCGCCCACATCAACACCCACGGCTCGCACCACACCGAGGCGATCCTGACCTCGGACCAGGCCGAGGCCGAGCGCTTCATGTCGGCCGTGGACGCCTCGGGCGCGTACTGGAACGCGTCGACCCGTTTCGCTGACGGCATGCGCTACGGCTTTGGCACCGAGGTCGGTATCAGCACTAACAAGATCCACTCGCGCGGTCCTGTCGGGTTGGAGGGGTTAATGATTTATAAGTATAAGATTAGGGGGCAGGGACATGTCAGTGCGGTTTATGGAGAGGGAGAGGGGAAGAGGCGGTTTAAGCATGAGAGATTGGCGATTTGAGGTTGGGTCGAATGTGCGGTAATGGTTTGAAAGGGTTTGTTTGTTTGTTTGTTTGTTTGTTTACTTGGTAAAAGGGGTCAAAAAAAGGGCGGGAAAATTGTGGGTGGTTAGATTATGAGTCCAATGATTTTCATCCCGTCTTGTTTCTCGGGACTATGTTTGCAAATAGTCAAAAGAAACTGTGATTGATAAACGAGTTTTCGTCGTAGGCAGTACATTGAATGACACGATGACTGGGCCAACATTCAAATTTGTAAATCTGATATGATCGACTTGGTAAAGCACCCACGCTGATAGTCAAGAGAGACGACCAGCACCGCAACCTGGCAGTTGTTGGCATATATACTTCGAGCATAGGTCGCTACACTTGCAACGGCATATTACAGTAGAGCAGCAAAGGTTATTTGGCTAAAGGCGGTAAAAGGATTAACATCGCTCAAGCAAAGGGTATGTATCTATGGCACCGATCCTATATATGTAGAAGAGAGGCACGAACGGTAGAGAAAAGGCATAATTGTATTACTCCGTCTCATCCTTCCACCAGCCAGTCCTATTTGGACTGTCCAAGGAGAAGGCTCACCCTTGACCTAGCCAGACAAAGGCAGAACAAGGTGTATATGGATATAAGGTAGAAAAGTCAAAAGGTAACCTGAACACATTCATTTCGCATCAGTTCGTTTCGCTGTCATTCTGGTTGTGGCGGTGGTTGCTATCGCAACCTCGCCGTTGCTGCCCTCTCCGCCCCCTTTAGTTTGCTGCTTCAGAACCTTCATAACAAGAGGACAACCAGATTTAGCTTGGGTAGTACTTGTAGTAGGCTTGGACACACCTCCTCAGTGTCCCCGATAGCCCCCCGTACCACCAAACCCAGTGCCACCGCCCAAGGTCCCGCTACCTCTCAACCCCATCCCCGACCCCGGCCGCGGCAACCCACTCACGCCATTCGGCCCCGATGCCGTAGCACTCTGAGCCCTTCCGTGACCCAAGCCGCCACCAAGCCCGATTCTGCTCCCCGCCGAGGCCTTCAGCCCGAGACCACTTCCGCCCGGCGCCCTCATGCTAGTCGGGCGTCCGACACCACCGGCCCGGAAGGCCCCCTCCATACCCGAGGGAGGAGCGATTCCGGATGTTGACTGTGTCTTTGTCGGCGCGCGTACGGCTCCCGGCCCACCGCCGAGACCCAGTCTTGGCTTCGCTCCAATCTTGGAGGTCATGCTCGCTGGCTGCGGCGCATGATGACCGCTGTCGCCGTTACTAGTGGCGCTGACATCGCTTCCCCTACGGTCGGAAAGTCCCCTACCATTGGAAGTCGACAGGTGGGTAGGCGCAGGCGCGGGCGCGGGCGTCGGCGGCTCTTGTTGCATGCTCATCATCTCCTCGGCCAGGCGAACCAGCTCTCCCTTTTCGATTCTTTCCTGCTCCAAGAGTGCCCTGAGTTCATCATTGTCGTCCTTGACTGTCTGGAGAATCGCCACGAGCTTCTCCACCTCGGCCTCGAACTCCCTGATCTGCACCGCATTCCGCGCCCGGTCGGCCTTGCGCTCCTCCTCCAGCTCTGTAAGCCGCGCCGGGTTAAGAGTCGCCAACGCCGTTTTATCTTGGTCCCTCTGTTTTCGCAGCTCCTCGTTCTCCCGGCTAAGCTCATCCACCTGCGCCTGCAGGTCGCGCACCTTCTTCTCCCAGCGACTCTCGTAGCTCTTCTTGAGCGCCGCCACCTTGGTTTCGTGCTTGCTCTTGTACAGCGCATGAAGCTCGCGAGCCACGCGTTCCACCGCCATCTCCACCTCCTTGTTGGATGATGGCTGTCCCCTCGCCTTGTCAGGCGACTCGTGAGCAGCAGCCTCCGCGCTGGCCTTACCAGCACGCATACCAGCCATCTTGCTCTCGGCATCCTGGGCCATCATCTCAGCCGCCTCCCGACGCTTCTCGGCCTCGTCCAGCTTGAACTCGAGCTCCTCCCTCTCGCGCTGGCCGAGCACAATCTCCTCCTTGACCTGCCGCAGCACAACCTCCATTTCCCGTCCCCGCCGCTCCCAGTTATTTTTCTCGGCCTCTAGTGACTCGTGCATGCTCTCCACTTCGTGAAGCCGCTCCATGCACTCGCCAACCCGCTTCTCGGCGTCGCTCACAGCTGTTTTTAGCGACGTGACTTCTGCTTCCTTACCGCTCAGCGAGGCCTTGAGGCTGCTGATCTCGGAAAGGAAGCCAGATTTCAGGGTTTCGAGTTCGCGGGGCGTGATGGTCGGGACGCTGCGCGGTGTCGGCATGGGTGGGATGTCGAAGTCGAGGAGGTTAGAGAGGTTGCTACCCGGGCGTTGGGGTGTCGTGGTGGCAGGGTCAGTACTACCAGGCCTCGGCGATGCGAACTGAGTGCGGCGTGTGGGCGACGTTTGTGGTGCTCCGTAGCCCCCATATCGTAGTGAATCCGTAAAGTCTAGCAGGTTTGAGGTATTGCCCGAGTCGAAGTCTCTCTTCTTCCCGGTCGTTGTTCTATTATCCGGCACCAGACCGTTTGCGCGCGGCGTCTGTTTCGTAGGCGACACCCCTCCTCCGAGCACCGAGAACCTGCTTGCGCTCTCGGATCGCATGTGTGAAAACTTGGTGAGGTCTGGGACGGCCGAAAACGTGCTGAACGTACTAACCATGGTGTCATTCGCTTCGCAGACGGATTCTTCGTGTGTCGCCTGTTCATGTTCGCCGCCCGTGTTATTGCCCGACGTATTTTGTAGAAGTGTGTCCTTAGAACCACTGTCTCCCTCGATGCCGGTCATGTCAACATCGTCGTCCTCGAATATGTCGATTGGTTGTTTGATGCCTCCGTTTTCGCGTATCACGTCCTGCAGGCTTATCCGACGATCTTGCGAGTCTCGTGACGAGGAGGGCGTCGTCTCGCTGCCAGGCAACGAAGGGTTGACCTTGACGGGAAAACGCTTGATGGGTGTTTTGCGGGCGCTTTGGGGAAGCGGGGGCGGGGCCATGCCCTTTGCCGCAGGCGATAGAGGGGAGTCGGCGCTTTCAGGCAATGGCTGCTGTTGCGGCTGGTGCTGGAGGATCTTGAGAGGGGAGAGCTCGTTGCCGGAGATGATGCGCGACATGGGGCGGGCAGATTTCGGCGGCGAGGGATCACGACCGATGGGCGGCGATGTCGTGTTGCCGGCTTCGCTGCTCTTGCTGTTATCGACGTTGTCGCCCGCGGTAGTTTGCTGTGTGTTGTTTCTCCTCGAAGGAGCGTCGTCTAGATCCATGTCCATGATGTCGGGAATTTCTTGTCGATGGTTGCTGATAGGGGTTGAAAGATTGAGAACAGAACTCGGCATCGGCGAAAGCGGCCCAAGCATATTCTGCGTCGCAGAGTTGCAGACGAGGGCGTAGACCAAGCGTGGCGTGCCTTACAACAGCCCCCGAGATATTCCGCTGGTCAAACTCGGAAATAGTGGGGGATGAATCTGGTGTAGGTCGCGGTCGATGGTTGTTGTGGATTCAGTGGGAAACGTTGATTAGGAAATGAGCAAAGTGTGGATTGACGTCCAGATCGATAGTCTTGTACCTAGGTTGCGTTGAGAGTTGCCCCTGCATTTGTGTTTTGTTCCTTTTGTTTTCCCATGCAACCGCCGCCAGGCGCCTGCTGGGTCACGCTGTGTGTCCCCCTCTAAATGGGGGGCCTGGCGAGCCTGCCCGGCTGGCATGGAAACCGGGTGCTCGTGCTAACGGCCTAGCAGGTACCTTGAGGTTCATGCTGGCTACCTGTACACTACGCGGAAGAGCTCAGCTTGAGCTTGGTACCTACCGGAACCCTGACTTCCACATTGATGTGCCCATCTTGCCCCTGGCGTGCCTGGTCCTATTTGAGCCTGTTCGAGTCAAACGACGGACGTGCGTTGCCGTGTTACTGTTGCGTATCTTGACTTGCGCTTGATTTCACTTTTCGGCTGTTGTTAGCGTAGTGTCACGTCCCGGCACATAAAACGCCACGGCAGCACATGATGGATGGATCTTCCATGTAGTGTACAATCAAGGTACGTTAAAAAGAGTTGAGTGACGAAGGCTAACCCAAGGCTCCTCAGGCACCACTCAACTCGGGCATGCATTGATGATATTCGTCTAAAGTCGTATTTACAAGCTCCTTCATAAAGTCGTGACCAGAGAAAGGCAACCCACCGAGCCATGTGTTTCCAAGCCAAAATCAGACGAGAGAAAAAGAAGCATACCACCTCCCACGCTTCTCATCAACACCCACTCCCGTCCCACCTTTTTTTAGTCGAACAAAAATCATAACATAAAGGTCATAAGCGTCGTCAAGCCGAACATGAATGAAAACATTTTCTCGTAAGCCACCGGCCCCAACATCTATCGTCCGGTCTAAAAGACGAGAGGATCGGATAGGAAAGGTGCCTGTGGCTATCATAATCTTTATGCGGATCCACATGATTCATGAGCCATGTACAAGCCATCATCATCTTGGCCGAGACAGTCAGCTGACTGAGAATCCCGTCAAGTCGCTCAATGTCGCGGTGAAAAATACAAAACAATGCGCTGTGTAGGTGCGCTGTGTAGGTGAGAGTTTGGCGGTATGCCCCTCACTCAATGTTTACCTCCGCCTCTGGGCCGCGATAGCTGATGGTGCGGCTTGCGAGATAGTGGTCGTGTATGTAGGTGATGGGAGGCTGCCGCCGTCCATCATCGTTTTGCGACGCTTCATATCCATTCCTGGACCCAAGTTTGGGGCGCCGGTCGTAGGCCTACCGCCATCATCGTCATCGTCCCGTCCTCGCTTCAGCCCGCCAGAGCTCCCGTTCATAACGGATGGCTGGGCCGAGTAGCCGTTCTGCAGGGAACTGGGCATGTCAGCCTGGCCCGCGTACATCTCATTACCCTGAGTGCCGTTGCTACCGGTTCGCTCGTTACTCATAACATTGTACAAGCTGCTCGAGGGTTGGCCGCGCGGGGGAGTATGGTAACCCTGCGCAGAATAATAGCTCGGAGGCGCCGCTGCGGTTCTTGGGGTAGCGCGGCCTGATCCAGCCTGATGGGGGGAGCCACCAATCTCAGGGGCAAGACCGTGATCGTGCGGCAGCGAGTTGACGGCTTGTGTGTTGTAGTTGTAAGACCCGCGGTTCGCATCATAGCCGCCGCTGTCGTGGGTGTACTCGGCCTCGTTGTTCGCATCATCATCCTCTTCGGAACCTGCATGAGTACCGGAGTCGCTCTGCCCTTGGCCTTGGTGAATCATGCCAGTAGGCGGCTTGGAGTCGGATGCGTCATTGGACGGGCCGGTAGGTCTACCGGACGGCGGGCCCATATCGTTCTTGATATAGCTGCTTTGGCTGTAGACGGACCGCTCTTGATGCTGCGGTTGGCTGGGGTAGTGCTGTTGGCTCTGGTACTGAGCTTGTTGAGCAGACTGTCCCTGGTACATCTGCCGAGAGCTGTCATACGACTGGCTGACGGGCGGATAGTTCTGCATGCTCTGGATTGTCGAACCTGGGGGCGTCGTCGCCGGCGTGTTAGGCATTGATCGAGCGTTGCTACCAAGGCTTGTGTCAAGAGAAATCGAGCTGTTGCCCTGCGGGCCATTCATGCTTTGTTGGCTCCACTGATAGCCGTCCGAATTGCCCATTGAGCCCATCACGCTCGAGGCGCTAGTTGGCGGCGTAGGGAAGGTGTGTGCACGGTCAAGCGCCGGCCGTCCCATGCCAGGGTGCGAGGGCAAGGACGGGGGGCCTGGAAGCATGGAGTGGTGGTGATGTTGTTGGAGGGATGGCAACCCGGGGGGGCCGCGAAGTTGGCCATGGCTGTCTTTCCTACGTTGTTCAGCAGCGGCCATGACCTGGCTGGTCCGGCTCTGGTTGGTGGGGTGGTACAGGAGGGCACCGATGTTGTGTACGAACAGAGGATAAAGGAGCTCAGTGATCTTTTCCTTGTTGGCGAAATCCAGGGCCCTCTCGAAGGGGATCCAGACACCCTTGAGGTGCATCGGGCCAATCTTCACAACGTGGCGGACCTTCTCGCTCTTGAGAATACCGTCACGGCGTCCGCGGGTCATGCCAGCGACGTTGAGGAGCTTGGTGCCGTTGATCATGGCATTGTCTTCCCTGCGAGCAACACAGATGCCTCTTGCTTCAACCTGGAAGCACAGACTGCCTTCATCCTCCCACAGCGTGGCAGTGACACGAGGCTTCATACCGGGGGGTGCTACTTGGCCAGTTGTGTCGAAACCGCCGGTTGCGTAAACAGCAGGATTCATGCTGCCGCTGCCAGGAAGCGGCAAGACCGATTGGCCGGCCATCGAGTTCATGGACGGGGGAAGAGACGGCGGAATCGGGGCCGGCGAGCTAAGAGCATTGGCATATCCGTATTGGGGGTTACCATACTGGTGAGCATAGGTTGAACCAGGTGGCAACAGTGTCGGAGGCTGCTGAGAAGGGTAATGGGAGTGGGAAGGCACCGTCGTTACGGGCATCGAACTGCCCTGGGACATTTGTCCGTAGTAGACGTCAGCTGGTCCGTTGGGGTTCATGGTCGGATAGGACTCGGGTCCTGAGCCTTGCTGGCCCGGTGGACCAGGGAGTTGATGGCTGGGGGGAATGTCGGGCAACGAGGTCCCGAGAGTGTGGGACCGTATGTGCGTTGATGTATCCGGGGCGTGATGCTCGTGTCGAGTACTGCCAGACGATGAGCGGCTGCTGGTACTGAAACGGGGACTGGCTGTGGTGGGAGTTAACGAAAGATGGGTTGTCGGGGGATCGTTCGGGTTTTGTAGCTCAGTGCCTGTTGAACAAACGGAAACAGGTGAAGAGGTTGAGGACCGTCCGACTACTTGTATGTTCTGAAAATAAAAAGGTGGCAAAGGCCAACTAGCATGAGCCGTTCAAGCAGACGTGACCTTAAACAATGCCCGGGGGAAAAAAAGCTGCTGATATGTGTGCTTTTCGCAATGTGCGATCACGCCGTACCGGTCTTCGATGCGTGCCCTGTTGATGCAGCGCCTCCAAGAATGACCACAGTTGGTATCGAGGTTTTCCAAGCCTTATCTTATGCAGAACCAAAGACGCAATGCAGCTTCGATGCGTGGTCTGATCGAGGCAGAGCACATGCAACAAGAGCCGGAACACCGAGAGAGGTTCGATCGCCTCCTTGTGATAAAAAAACCTGCCGAGACAAGAAAAAAAAAGATGCTCGAGCTCCAAGTCGTGACTCTTGTTTTGTCGATTTCCCCGCGGATAGTGGTGAAGAGGAAAACTGGGCAACCAATGCAAGTGAATGGATGATCGGATAAGAGGTGAAAGTGGAATGGTCTCGACGCGTAATGGGTGAATGGCTGCGTGCTGGTCGGTCCTAAGAGATTGAAGTTGAGGAATTAGCTCGCCCGTAAAAATTTTGAGTGTTCCCCGTTCAGACGGCTGCTCGAGTTGCGAGTCCAGCGCAGTGTACACTTACCTTCTCTTTCTCAACTAACCTCACAGGAACCTGCTTTCCTTGCAATGCACCTCTATGCCAAGAGCGTGCAGGTGGGAGAAAATGGGGAGGCGGGTGGATAGAGGGAGTCGGGGAAAGGAAAGCGAAGGAACTGAAGTGGGAAGAGCTGGGGAGAGGGAGGACGGGGCCCGGCTGGATTTAGGTCACGGTGGTGGTGAGGAGCGAGGACGGGAAGTCGAGATGGAGAGCCCGGGGTCGGATGGATAGATAGACGGGTACTAGGCGAAGACTGGACTGAGAAACAGACAACAAGCCCGGCCGGTCGACCGTTTCGGTTTCCGCACGATCATTACACACAGTACCTTCCCTGGTAACCAGGCCTACTTCACTGGCGCCGTAGGCCCACGAGTGTTGGGGGGGCCTGCCGAGTGGGAGCGGGCGTGCTGGCGTGGGGCAGGTACAGTGCCTGGTGGGAAACTTGTGGTGGGTGCCCACTAGTGCTCCGCTATTCTAGGTACCAGGTATCTATCTCTACGGGAGGAAAGCGAGCTTTCGTCTCGGTTCCTCAAATTCGCCCGCCGCTCTGATTGGCAGGCGTTGGCTCCAATGGCCTTCCTGAGCAAAAAAAAAACGCCCAAAGTAAACACGTAGCCACGGGGGTCCAAATCTTGATTATCCCTGTTGTCACAAACCCCCTCACCGGGCTGGAAAGTTGGCGACGACCAACCACTCAGGTCGCGATCTGGATTTTCAATATTCTCTTCTCGTTACATTGACCCAAACAGAACTGAGCGGGTATATGTACCACGCAGAAATCCACTGCCTGTTCAGCATTAGCGCGAGGTTTGGAGCCCTATGCTGCTAGTCAACTTTTGCATCTCGCCAACTCCCAGCGTCGTTAGAGAACCAAAGCCTTCTTGGTCGCATAGGTAGAGGTGGTGCAATTCCTTGCTCTGCGGGAAGGAAACAAGCAGGTACAACCCATGGAAGACGCAATGTTCAATTGACAGAAGTTACTGAAGTTTGAAAGGGAGGCGAGCCGGGAGGCATGTAGAAGCTTCTTCTCAAATGCGCCTTACAACCGGTCCTGTCCTGTCTCAACGGCTGCGAAGGGAAAGCAAAAGCAAGAGTTACAGTTGGAAAGCCAGTTGCAAACTGGAAGCCACTTTTGGTTAGCTGGCTACCTTACTTTTTCTCTTGTTTGATACTACGACCAACGATAATAGGTAATCAAGTCGTCCACTGGAAGCTGTGGTCCTGACAGTTTCTCAAGTATACAGTATCTTTATTGTATTCCAACTGTAGCAGGCTGGATGCTCTGAGGGTGGTTGTACTTTCATGTGTGTGTATAGAAAGATCTCACTGTGTACAGGAGCAGCCAACGTCCACTCTTGTCTGTGACACTTTGATTTCGTTTCGGACGGCTTTGGTCATAGTTTCTAGGAACTGACTATTCGAACACCAGCAAACAGTGAGCAAGTCAAATGGCTTCTTGAGCCTCCCAGTTGTTGCTGTCGTAAACAGGACTGCCAACAGACATCGAGTGTCCAGCTCAGGTACGTTTTGAGCTATGGGCCAGCAGGTGCCTGGAAACGACATCAGTTCGGGTGGGAGTTACGACGAAGACGCAACGGGTTCCCGCTGTTGCTTGGACCTTTACTTGAGGAAGGCAGAGACGTAAGGGGTACATCATGTTTAATGCCAGAGGCGTAGAGGTCGGTATCATGGAACTAGTGGGTAAGTCCAAGTATCTGCATTCATGATCGAGGTTAGTGCCAGTTCTCAGACTCATCTTTTGGCGAGTAACGATTCTCGGGACTGTAAGCAGGTGAAAACCTGGAAGCTATCGAGAAAAACTGGAGGCTACGGATACACAAAACGAAACCAACGGATTGTGTTGCTTCTTCACTTTACAGGACAGGCCCGGCGTGGAGTTCCTCGGCTGGCAGCTGGCGCCAGGAAGAGAAAGGTTCGGGTGAGGAGAAATGCCCGAGCGGCAACTTGTCAGATTGCCAAGGTTGCACAGAAACCGCTCGGGAGGCCAGGAGGGGATGGGGAACGAAACAAAACAAAACAAAAACAGGCACACCATCTTGCTCTGTGATCAAGTCATGGTTTTCCGTCTTCGCCTCATCATTCTTTCAATCTGGCGATTTGTCGTGTTTTTGGGGCTTTGTGGTTAATGACCCTGTTCAGGAATGCATTCAACATAACGTCAGTTCTGCGCGTTCACCAAAGGATTCAAGCGAGTGTTCCCGAGAATGGGGTCATGTTAGTGTATTATGCATATGCTCCTCGTAGAGGCTTGCCATTTGTTAGTACTGTGGGGAGATTCTGGCTGCAGAAGCTACAATGGCACTAACATGGCTCTTTCCCCTCAGCATCTCTTTTTTGCCTTGCCTCTAACATTCCAAGATCTGCTGTCATATGCAATGGCAGTGTTACAACGCCTTGAGGTTTCTTCCTCAGCCTCAAGTGGACTTGAACGGTGGTATCTGGGAATAGCAAGACTTGGAGTGTTTTGAAGTTATTGAATCAAGTGCATGAGCGTTGAATTCGAGAATATCCTTTTGCTCGTTCTATGCAGGTCTCAGGATACCCCCCTTGCCATTGTCGACAGGTACTCACTACGTGAGATTTTTCGTTGATCTCCAAAGGAACAACTAGATGCCTACGCACCTTGTTATCGATTAGTGCTATGTTTCCCTATGGAACCGACGAAAACCGGTCCGGCCCGGCCGGTGCCCAAAACGGCCCATTTCATCTGAACCGTTGGTCCGGGCTTTGGTGGTGCGAAAACGGGCAGACATAAAATAAAATCAGGCGGCGCCGGACAGCGTGAAATGCCCAGTGCATATGTATGACTCCTGATGCTTGATTGCGTGCTTGAGATAACGTCCCAAGACGCGAAAGAGGTTTGCATGTGAATGAGGGACATTGCAGAATCAGACCTTCCGGATTCCAACATGCAACAGATGAAAGTCCGCCAGCCTGCTTTGGTCTCCTGCCGCATCACCTTGGGTATGCAGTCTTTTGAGTCAGGACACCTTACCAAAACAGACCAACTTGGCATCCGGTGGCCACAGGGAATTTACGGTCGGAGCTCCGGAACCCATTTCGTGGATTTACTTTGTGGCCTTGAAGAGCTTGAAAATAAACCGGATGAACCCTTTAAGGTCAAAGCGTTCTCAGTGTCACGGACCTCCTAACACCGACTTTCTTCCATTCGGCGATCACCAAAAACACCTTCGGGATCCGAGGTTGTATGTAGCATAGATTCTCGCTGAAAACCGCCTGTCGAGATTGTTGTCGAGAAGTAGAGGTCGTAGTTTTAACTTCTACTCTTTTGATCAGTCCTGTACGATGTAAGAGACTCTCGCGGGTATGTACACGTGGAAAAGCGATTCAGTGCAATGTCTGTAGAATGTTGTCGGTGTTAGTGACTGAAGTGAGGCAGGATATCTCAGTGTTGTCTACATGCGTTCTCAAAGCGTTGATTGAATAGGGGGTTAAGAAGCACTTCTTCAAGGCATGCTAAGCAGCCAAGGAGGCATTACACCGTTCTGCTTCACTTCACTTCTAGCATTGCCATAGCCTTCGGGTATGTTCCCTTTTGCTGTCGCATTGTACCCGAATTAGTTGCGTTGTCTAACGATCTCGCAGCAAGCGATTCGGCGAAAAGTTTGCCGAAACACCCATTCTGGCGGATCGTCAAACCCGCGCCGTGTTGGCTGGCCGGCTGCAGCCGGGGAAGAATCTCATCGGCTACCCCACCCGGCCGGCAACAAGCCCCACACTCTCCGATCGGCGACCCCACTCGGCAGCGCCGTGTAGCCGATGCCCCGACCTTCCCGTCATCACCGGGTCCGATTCAACGATGACTTCGGGTTTTCGCAGCACCACGCCTAGCGCTTTGATCGTTTTTTACTGTCATTGTGGACGGTGTCATCAGACCGATGACCTCGAAACGTCCACCACTCACATACCTGATCCGGCCCGGCTCCGACACGGGGCAAGTAGCTGGTACATAGGTACTAAAGTTTGGGAGTTTTCTGACGCTCTACTTTGCCGGTACGGTATCTTTCTTGGAGTGCCAGTCTACCTCTTCCCCTGAGACTTCCTTGTACAGTCCAACCTCTACACCGTAAGTTCGAGTCGGAGGGAAGGCGATTGCAACCAATGTGCTATGAAGCCTTGAATCTCTGCTTTGGGCGCGCAATCACAGAGGTGAATTTCAACGCAGGGCTCAGGAGTAGTATCACCTGTTTGGAAAGGTCTCCATGATTGGTGTGCGGGAGAGCCTCCCTCGCGTGGTTGTTTGGAATTCGTGGCACCTTGGAAAGTGTTCCTCGGGTCTCTCTGGGGGTGCACTGGTTGGTGTCCCGCAAAAGATTCGTGGTCCTCGGAGACTGGCTGGTTTCTCGGTCACTTGATCTCGTCAAAGTCATTTTTTTGGCAAAGAAGGGCAGATAGGTGCCGTCTCAGAGACAACCCGCCATCCAGGCGAACAATTATTCGCCTGATGGTGAAGACCAAACTTACTTGGCGCATCGGATCTGGTATCATGATACGGTCCGGAGGCGGTGATGCTGGAAATCAGTGTTCTTAACTCCACGGGAACAGGTTCCGAATCGAGAACCAGCATAGGGTGTTCGCTGGGATGTTCGAGTTGGTTGGGCTATTGCTTATGCGAGGCTCGTTACTGGATGTATGACTTGCGAGTTTTCTGTTTGAAAAATACAAGATCAGATTACCATTCGCCAACTGACACGATGAAATCGCCAAGTTTGACATTCAAAATCTGTCTTCAAAAGCAAAGTCGCGATGCTACAGTTTTCACGTACCCAAGAATGGCTCACCTCTATGGTACACTGTAGCAGGAAGTTGTGGTGAGACAACCTCTTGTTCCTAGGTGTTCCCCGGTATCATCACGCACCCTTCGAAAACTTCCGAATTCTTGAGTTCTCCTCTTCACTCAGGGTAGGGACTCAAGAGTCTCAGGTTTAATGTCAACAGCAGCCCTTTCCCTGTACGTCTGTGAATGTTACGGTAGGAACAACCCTTTGATCTGGTTAATCCATACCTCTATCATTGGCGCAAGATGCACATGCAGGGTCAGGTAATCTTTTGTTTCTTCCTCCCCCGTGCCTGCCAATGAAACGGACGTGCTTCAGTTCGATATACCTGTACCTCTGCCGACATGGATGGATGCAGGCGCATCGTCAGTGACATTGTCGTTGACAGTGAACAGTACCTGTTCTGTCTAAACACTTGATAAGCACTTGCCAGCTTGTTATGGTTTAGGGTAACTACCAAAGGGAAGGTGCTTCCCGGTAGGTAAAGGACATGGATCCGGGCCAACATAACGTGCTCTTGTACGAAGATTGCAGAAGGAACCATCCATGTCTGTCCGGTGAACTTTTTAAGATCCACGACATGCCATATCTCGACCCGGTTCTGAATTCGGGAATCGGAAATCAACAGGTTCGGAGGTAGTAACGCACCGAGTCCCTGCATCCTGGGTTACCTTACCTGCAAATTCACAGTTGAGGTAACGGGAAGTTGAGGAGCAGACAAGGGCAACCACGCAGGTCCCTCTTCATCACCGGTGAATTTCATGTTAGGGAAACCACAGCAGTATCGAGTGTCGACAGAGATGGATGGAATATACCTCTCGGCAATATCGAATCTATTACACGACTCCATGATACTGGCTCAGTATAAAAAACCTAAACCTGTATCCGCCGGTAACGAACACCAGAAGATCGTGTATCGTACCTACCGCGCGCATCTCCAGAGGCATTGGCAGTCGAAAGGAAGGAACTGGGACACCCACGCTTAGCATGGAGCGAATGCAGAGCGGTTAGGTGCTTGTGCATTAATGAATTGCTACCAATCACAATTCTTCTTGGCTTGTTTCAGTTTTTTTTTGCTTACCTGTACCTTACGCCGCCGTTGTCGTGGGTAGGCCTGTCCTGGGGAGGGTTGGGCAGCACAGCGCATCAGCCTTACACAGTACACAGAGCCAGAGAGATGGAGTGGAGATGGTTTAACCTTGTACACAGTGTATCTCCCAATTTTACCTGGGAAATCTACCTTGGTGCTTCGTGAGACTCGCAAGCACCCACATAGTCGCCTCAAGGTGCAGTATCAAAACGTCGTTGTGTGTGCTCGCCGAGTCCACCCATGGAGTGTCGTCGGGGATCTTGAACGGAAATAGAAAACTTCGGAGGTCCATCCATCGAAGCCGATCACAAGCTTCATGTTCCCAGGTCTGTCCGTTAGCTTTCCTGCGTCCCGGTAGGGCTCAGGCTCTGACGCCTTGCAGCAGCATCACGGGCACGAAAACTGGACCTTCTGGGGCTCTCCAACGTTCCGACAGCAACAGTACGGAGGTATCGCCGTTCGATATGCCACCTGGCAGACAGTCAGAGAACAACCAGAACCCTCGGCTTGGCTTTCGAAGAATGGAAAAGCAACGAGGCTAGAAGTGCCAGGTCGCTTGGCGCAATCCGATAGAGCTTTTGACAATGTTCGATAACATGTCTATCCGCCGATCAACACATGGCCATGTCCTTTCCGTCCCATGTCTATACTTTGGAGTCGCTGCATGCGAGATATGACAGTTAGAGGTTACCGATACCGAACCCCAAGGACGTTCTCTCCGCTGTACAGCGCATTACGAACTCCAATCCTCCACAGTCGTAGCTCGTCCCTCATCCGTGATCTGTTGATTATTCTTTTGAGTCTCGCTACGTACTTGGCTCACCGGCTACCTCTGGGGGTTGTTAACTGATTGCTTCCAAAACACCGACCCCCGACCGGAGAAGGATGTTGCCAGAGGTCGGCCAGGCCAGGCTGGGATCTCAGTGGTAAGACATGGTGTCAGCGAATGCAGCTTGACCTGCCGTTCGGGTTTGGCTTTATCTTCCCGCGCCAGTTTCTGGCCGGGTGTGGTACGAAATGGAAAGCCACCATGTAATCAATCCAATCATGGCCCACCACGTCTTCAAGCCCACAACCACACCACCACACGCCCTGTCGAGGTGGCCAGCTGTCTCCCATTCGATATTGGCGAGGGGGACGAGCTGACCTCGAGATCAACATGCTCCCTCTCATCGTATCAGAGCGCGGTCCAATGAATTGTGCGCTGGCAATGGCGATGGGGGGATAGCGCGGAGAGTTGTTGTTGCTCGGCTGGAACCTGGGGGCCCGGTCTCGCCGGTCCATCTTTGTAGCAATTCTTGCCATCTCATTCTTGCGGTGTGGGCAACCTGTTGTTGTTGTCTTTGCCCTGTCCAAATGGTTGTCGTTGTCGTCGAGGATGTGTCGGCTTCTTGAAGGATGTCGTCGCGACTAAAAAAACCCCAAACCCTTTGGTTGGGACAAGAGAGACTGCACGAACTGCCCGGCGTTATGCAAATCATAGGCACCGCGACGTGCTTACACCCCTTCCATCCCATCCTATTCGCCGAGGACGAGCTGCATGCGCGGACCGTTTTCCGCCTTACATGGGCAGCCGGGAATGCAGCAAGCAACTGTGACGGTGGAGAGGGAAGAACACAAGTGCGAAGTCGCAAGACACAAGTTTACAGGTTGGGTACCTCCCTGCCTCGAAGGCTCGACAGGGCCAGGGCCAGCCCAAGGTATGGTGAGTGACTGACAAGTCATCCTCGCTTTGCCAGAGGTTTTTAGCGTTGTTCTCACGCACGGTGAAGATTTGAAGTCTTTTGAATTGGCATCGTCCCGAGAAAGAGGTGAATGCACCACCATCCGCTCCTGCAAGTCAACGATGTGCCTGAACACTTGCAAGAATCTAATTCGCACGACACGTTAACGAGATAACAAGTGGATAATTCAGGGACACTTCTATGGACATTGCTAGAGTTGACCAAGGAAGGATTCCAGATCAAGTTCATGCCCCGGCTCTACTGTGTATGGTGAGGTGTCTGATATCGCCATCGGTTCGTTATCTACCTATACCTGGTACAGATAGCGCTCAGTTTACGAAACATAGAGTTGTGTACAAACGGAAGAAGCCACGCCACCAGCAAAAAAAACACCAGCTGGTAGGTCCTCTGTAGATGGCCCAAGACTCTGGCGCATAGAGGTAGAGTAGGCTTTTGCGCAAACTCGAGTCCAGTCTACACCTAGCTAACTCTATGCGCCTCAGCATCAAAACTCGAGATTGTCCTTTTTGTATACATCTTACATACCTGTATAACCACTGCATCTCCATGATACAACGGGGCATCATGGACATGCGAGGACACTCCAGATCAACAACCTCAACCGGGTACCTCGACCGAGCTCGTTCGCTGCACTGTGGGCTTCCAGAATGGGGTTAGCTTGATCTCCTCTTCACCGCTAGTTCAACCAAGGCTGCAGCGAGTGCTCAGCGAAGCGCAGACCCCCTCCCCGGTCGGCCCTCTTTCTCAATCCCACTGTTTAATACCACCCAGTACGGTATCCTGGGTGTAAGATACATCTGAGGGCTACCTTACCTTGCCGACCTGCCCTGTTCGTGATTGCTGTTTTTATTCGACCCCTCACCATCAGATGGAAGTCACGATCCAGCCCGCAGTGGTCGCTACCCCAATGCGAGATCAGGATGCGGGCCTGATAACCGCGAGATGGGACGAAAGGGAAGTGGAAGTGGGGCCCAGACTCAACTTTGAAGTGGAACATGCAAAACTGAAATCCGGAAATCGACACAAGCATTTCCATTTGGTGCTTGTTTCGTTGTTTCTTCTGCCATCCCATTGTTCGCATCAACCTCAATTGCTTTTTACCTTGGTTCTTGTGTTGCCCTGTCCAACATCATTAATACCCTTTTGCTGTGCCGCTGCCTTCATTGTATTTGCATTACTTTCACTTTGATGGCGCGCCCACTATGGTGTATATCTACCTCCAGGAGATATGTATTGACGTGACGATGAGTGTGCCTTGTGAGGCCGACGCTTCCACGCTTGAGGCTACCCATCATCAGACGCCCTCCGCCCTCCGAACCTTCGCCCTCCTACCCGCCCTCGCCGCCTCCTCATCCCTCTCATCCCCGTGGTCTCGGATCCATTCCCAAATCTAGCCATGGGAAGTTTCATACAGACGAACGATGAAGCTATCCATCACCCTCTCACGTACTACGGAGCTATGCGCTAATAATAGCCAGACTGTCAGGTCCAGCCAGCTCTGTCTGTCACGATCAAATCCAAATGTTCTCGGTTATCCGTCACGAGAAAAAGTAGCATTCTGAACCCCTCGGATGCACGCACGGTACAATGGTGGCCGCCGGTGGTTGGGATTGACTTGGATCTTTGTGGAGCACGGTGGACGGTTGGCTTGATCACGCAAGAAATCAACGACATTTTTTTATTTTATTTTTTATTTTTCTCGCCCTTCCAGTCGTCCAGCCTCTTTTTCTCCTCGCGCCAAGAGGGGACCCCCTCATTCTCGAATGGGGCCATCCCCACCAACGCAGTGTCGTGGCCATGCGTGAGAGGGTTCTCTTCCACACACCTGCGTATGCCAGCGCGGGCGGCGGCGGGATACTGCGTCAGTAGCTTCTCCAGTCCCCATCATGTATGGAAGATCTATCTGTCTCTCCCGATGCGCTGTCCTACATTAGCCTACATACATGTTGCAGCGAAGCATGTCCACACCCCCCTCCCCATGGTTTCCATGGTGTTGACCTTGCCTGCCACTCCCTGTCAGCCAGTCGAGACCGTCAATCACCCAGTCAACAAGCCAGTCAGTCTCTCGCAAGCCTCGCTCCTTCGATCCCGCCAGAAGGTCGAGAAGCCGTACCTACATTCAGGACCGGTAGCCGGAGGGAAAGCCCTAGGCCAGTTGCCAGTTGCAGGGGAAACGTGGAGGGGCGAGACGAGTTCAAGAAGCAATCACCAACAAGCATCTGTTCCGAGGAGAAATCGCATCACAATTCGCTGGCTGCTCTACGGTAAGCAGACGAACTCATGAGGTCGTATCTACCAAGAGAGCTGACTGGTCTCTTTGTAAACTGGCGTCCCCGAGCCCATACCGTTCGTATCTTGGTCAGCACGTCCCAGCACAACCGTTCCAGGCAATAGAAAAGATGGGCAGGTGTTCCAGGAACTGGACATACGGGGCCAAGCCGACAGAGGGAAAGGAAGCAGTGAAAGTGAAAAAAAGGTGGTAGAAACAGAAAGCCACTCGATCAAGCAGAAGCCCGTGGCAGGCGTGTGTGCCTCCGGATCACCTTCCATGCACGGCGTCCACCTGCTTCTGCTTTGGCTGGATGCGGGTATGATGGAACTGCATGGTCAGTCAAGGCCAGAAGTCTCAGGACAACCCCATTCAGTTGCTTGACTTTCCACGCGGTACCTCCCTCCCCCTTCGGCTACCGGTTTCTCTGCTGCGTGCTCTTGCGCACCCTCACCTTGCATGCCCGACCTGCAGCAATCTACGAGATCTTTGCCATCTTCCGCGATTACACGACAAAGGGTCCGCTTCTCGTCTACGCAGTCTGTATAGCACGACATGGAGCTACGAGATCACTCTGTATAGTCAAGGCAGTGAAGCTGGGGCAACGCAACTAGGAGCGAGCAGTCGCAAGCATCTTGCGACTGATGGCAATTCTGGTCTGGCGCTGAGCGAGATACCAAAGGGCTAAAATGCAACGCCAGAAACGTTGACCAATTCGTGAGGAGAGGGAGGGGACTCGAATCTGAACGAGGGAAACCGCCCGTGGTTCTCGTCCATCCATTCTGCCATCCAACCAACCACTCGATGCCTGCCCTTGAATGGCAGGGGACTGCTTCTCGATGATGGTGCGGGGATGCACGACGCAGTGCACTGCACCTCCAACCCTTGTTGGCCTGCTGGTCAATCAACATCACTACGTATTCGACGCAAGTATGCTTCGCATTACATACATGTGCCCCTGTGCTGCTTCCCCAGCTACCTACCTCTCTTTTAACCTCACCACTGCCGATGCTTTTCAACGGTTCTCACGTCAAGAGACAACGGTCAGCGCAACAGAAAGTACCCTCAGTGTTGGGGCTACCGAGTTATAACGTGCCTCTATACACACCAATGCGCCTGACAACTCTCGCTCGGGAGATGGGCAGAGAGTCGATTCCCTGGAGGTGTTGTGGAACACGAGATTTTCTATCCCTATCCCGAACCCCATCCTCGTCGTGTTGGACAAAAGCAACCGTTTCCGTTACCCTTCTCCCCTATCTGCTTCTCTTTGGGGACATTTCACACCCCTGCTTCCGAGTGGCACACAGAAACCCCGGCTCCTAAGTGGTCTAGTCTTGCCTCTTTTCTGGGTTTGCTGAACAAACTGTTCACTGCGCAGCGCCGGAGTCCAGGAAGGAACAGAAGGCGAAAAGGTCTCCTGGAGAGCATGTTGTGTACTCTTAGGGACAGGAGAGTTCTTGTTCGTCCATTGACTCCCGGGGGAACATATGCGGCGCGAATGCGGCATCAGTTTCCTATATTGGCAGAGGCAATACTCCCCGAGAAATGTAGCCGACCCATGAGACCGGGCGGACGGTAATATTATACCTGACACGCGAGTATACCTCTATCAATGAGTCCAGGAGACGAGAGTAAGCAGAGTCGTTAACATTGACTGGCGGGCCTGGCTGACGGAAGATCACTCTGCGTATGATGGAAGGGTCCATGATACCCTGATACCGAGATCCTCCCCCACCCGTTGATGCTGCCGCTGTTTTGGGTGTTTCGTTTTGGAACTGGAGATACACCAAACTTTGAGTTGGCGAATCTCTTCACCAACAGAGTGAAAGTTGCCTCTCAACACCCCCCGTATATATGAGATGGTGTGGTCGTGCATGGCACGTACAGTGCCGCTGGGTATAAGCTTATTAGAAACAAGGTGAGCGGCATAAGATCAATGCCCCGGGGCTTCGATGTGCCTTCGCCACTTCAACTACCACTGCGGCACGCCGTAGGGACTTTTTGGGGGACCTGGTTTGTCACTCACTGCCTGTTTTCCCCCTCCCTGGTCAACAATCATCAATATCTATGCCTGCCTCTCCATTTCCTGCAAGTGCGGCAGTGGCCGCGGTGCTGCCGTCTATGCATGCTCATAATCGTTTTTGCCATCGTTTCGTTTTGCTTGTCCTGGCGAGATACGCTCTATCAAAGATGAGTTTGGCTTCCGGAAAGTGTGTATGGAGTCTACGTGTGTCCACCAAGCTCGGGGCTCCTATACATACACTTTGCGTACATGTGCAGCGTCTATATATGATCCAACATAATTGTAGTGTACCCGAGATACTAGTGTATGGGCTGGGAGGTCGAAACGTTGATTATTCCTATCTGATCTGATATTGACACCGCACATCATCCAGATCAAAACGATAGGCAAGATGGACAGACGGGTAGGCATAGCCAAAAACATCCACCTAAACGTCAAGATGGTGACTCTGGTCAGAAAAATTGCACTACTTGAAAATCGAAAGGCTGGCTTGTCCCTTGCCGTAGCATGGAGAAGCTTGAACAGGTCACTGATCCCGAGATCGTCGAACGTCCGCCCATCTTTGCCACAAGGAGTAAGACAAAAAACACCAAAAATAATCACAATCCAGCTTCCTCTATCCAGGCTTTTCTGTTCATGTGTCAGATGGACTTCGCTTGTGGTCAACCAGCGTCATCAGTCGAGTAGTCCAGAACTATGTAAAGAACCAGAGACAAAGTCAAAATCAAGAAAACTCGACGGCGCGAGGGCGCGAGGGCAAGACGGCGACAACCATGACGATGATGGTTGCATGTTTGATGTCGATATTTCCATAGCTGATGTTCGATGGCGTCCGGGCGGCGCGGCGGCGGCAAGGTCAAGGTTTCAAATGCCACAACCACAAGCTGGTCTTTTTCCTTCCCTTTCCCCCCAGCCATCATGATCCCCATCCAGCCATCGCGACGGGATGCAAGCAAGAGCACGTCAACTGCTTGGCCTACTGTCACTACTGTACTGTACGCTTGCGACTCCTTCAATATCCGTCTGGGGGGGAAGGGGGGAAGGTGCTCGGTTTCGCAACCCACCATCCATTCATTGTCCCTTCCTCTAGCCATCGAACATCAATCGATGCCCTGGCCCTTGCCTATCTTGTTCTCTTTCTTTCTTTGTGTCATTTATCTTTCCTCCGTTCCTTCCCTCGTTCAGATAGTCAATCGTTCTTTCCCTTCACCCCCCCCCCCCCCCCCCCCCCCCCCCCCCCCCCCCCCCCCCCCCCCCCCCCCCCCCCCCCCCCCCCCCCCCCACCCCCCCCCCCCCCCCCCCCGCCGAAGGCTGGACCGCTAACCGGGAAAAGAACCGAACCGACCGGCCGCCGTGCGCGAACCCCTGGGGGTTAGTGAACTTGGATGTGAGGCCGGGGGGGGTGAAGGGAGGGGGTCTGGCAATACGAATTGGATTCGCTAGGGTTGAATTGGTCTTTGGTTTTTGTGTGGAGAGGAAGCTTTTTTAGAAGGTGGAGTGAGCGGGATCGGGGCAGGTATGCGCTTCTTGGCTTTTGTTTTTACGTAGATCATTTTGCGCCGCTGTTGACTCTTTTTTGTACTTTTTTTTTGGTGTTCATCTTCGACATTGGTTTTCAGTTAAATCGCTTGTGTAATGTCTTTGGAGGCTCAATCTTTCCTCGCAGTTTTTTCCTTTTTGTTTATCTTTTGGCTGCGCTTCCGTCCATCCTGGCTTGTTCAGTTGGCTCGGGAGATCTTTCCTGGACGGGAAGTATGTCCACACTTCACTGTGTGGAATTTACGGGGTTTTTGGCTCGAGATCTCTGGGCTACAGTGTACATGACATGATAGAGTTCCATACAGTTTATTTTCGATCTGCCAAAGTACGCATTGCTTACCTTGTTTAGTGCCCGTTTGGAAAGCTTGGATGATAAACTTACACACACCCCCACCCCTCCCCAGTCTCTTTTTCTCCGCAGACTATCCTCTCTTTATCCTGTCACAAGAAGAGAAGCGAAAGGGTTTGTCTGATTTACCTAAGTGATATGGAGTATAGTCGCCTAGTCTCTAGTCGGATCCCTGCTGACTTCAAACAAACTCCAACTTCGGCTCTGGAGAATCTGGGATCTTGGAACTACAGTAGTCCTATAATTCGACCGATTGCATTCGATACAGTCTGGGATTTTCATGTTTGTCTATCGAAGTCGATTGGGGGTGGAGTTGTGCGTTCTGAAGCGAAAGGACACAAGGAAAGTCTCCGATGGGCGGAAACGAAAGGATAAGTCGCCAAAGACAAGAGATTGGTAAATGCTGCCCTTCGGATTTTGCTGCTTTGCCGCAATATGGAACAGACCATGGTTGCAAGAGAGCTTCCGAGGTAAACAAAAGAGAATTGTCGTTTTGTTCCTTGCTTGTGCCCAGCTCTCGGCAGTTGTCTGAAAAGAAACAAGCAGGAGACAACAGTCTCAACAAGCAGCTCTTTCACATACCTGCCTCATTGTCATTGTGTCGTCGTCCTCCCAACCCGCGGCCCCCACTGATTATACACTACGGTAGATAGACTCACATACGTTATGCATAAAGTAGTGTGTGTAGACTACAGATGGCATCCACACCACCTAGCTAACCTACCGGTCATGCCTTACATAGCCGTTGATGCGTACATATGTATGTGCAATTGTGCATAGCTACTGCAGTACTTGCATTTCGCATATTGTACATGAGCGATTGAGACTCGCAGGGCGCAAGGCGGCCCGTTCGGTGATCTACAGTGCAGTGGTGATGAGATTCGGAATCTTGACCACCGCCGACCCTTGAGCCTCCTCTTCTCACTATCACTTTCGCTTGGCTAGGCGAGCTAGGGTTGTGTGTGATGGGTACACGGTCCATGGAGGTGATTTTATGATGTAGCGAGAGTCTAGTGTTAGAGGTAAGGTGATTGAAGGATGGGAAAGGTGGATGATGTGATGGCCTCGGCGGTTGATTTGTGAGGAGGCTGGGAAGGGACACCCGGGCTACAGTACCTGTCCGGAGATACTCACAAGTAGCAACAAAAGCAAGCAAGCAACAATTGGCAACCTCCTTTTTCTTGTGTTGTTGTCCAGGCCTTTTTTTCTTTTCTTTTTCTATGTTTTGTGGTGGATCATCCGTGTCTCGGGAAGGGACGTCGAGAAAAGGGTCCTTCCTAGCCGAAGCCGAGAAAGAAAGGGGAAGGAAGAGCCGAAATCAAGGGAGTTATCAAGAGTAAACCGTACTGTTTCTCAAGAAGCGAGAGCTATCCAGCAAGAGAGGAGCTACGCCAACGCCGCTGCCTCTTTTCGCAATGTAGAGGCACCTGATTATTTTCGTTGTCTTTGCGCTCAAGCACCCCCTCTCGAGCCACTCCTGCCGGGGCTGGGGGTATTGTTGATTGCCTGCTGTTTTCGTGGTTTTGTGTCACCCTTGTCAGGCTGATGTGATTCGGTACCAGTCCTTGCTTTGTTTGTGCGCCTTTCCCGGCCAGCCGACCTGAGTCCACGGCGGCGGCGCAGTTGCGCGGCTCAGGAAACAGTCTCTTGATAGCAAACAGCACCTTGAGGGGGGGTCGGGGGGTCAACTTGACAAGTGTGATGTTAGAGATGTGTTGGCGTGGGAGGCTGACAAGAACAGGCGCGGGTTGTTGGTGTTGTTGTATCCAAAGCTGACCAACAACTCTGCCTAAAAGGACAAAATAGATGAAGTCTAACGGGAAAACAATATGGGGACGTATCCGATGCCTCGAGGGTGTGTGATGCTCCAAGTTGAGTTCCAGGGCACAAGGCGATGTTTGTTGTACGCTCAAGAGTTTTGAGGCACCCGGCAGGCATGAAGGATGCCCGGACATGTGAAGCGGGATGTTGTCAGAATCTCTGTTAGTGCAGCAACGCAGAACCTACACAATTCAGGGCTTCTCGTTAACAAGCACAAGGAACAAAGCGACCGCTGAAACAAAGACTCGGAAGTCAACAACAGCAGCGGGACTCACATGACCTCGCGAGCGCTTTGAAGATGGAGACGCGGCAATGGAACGGGACCCTTTGGAAAGTCGTGTTCCAGGCCGACGTGTTGACCAAACACTCGCATTCCATTCCATCTGTTGCAATGTTGAACCAACCTGCCGTGCACTTTCACTCCAGTTTGGATCCGCCAGTGGCTATCATTCGACCAGCACACTCAATTTGCGCATCCCGACAACGCCACGACCGCCTACTGGATCGCTCAAATAGTCGGTTGACGTCGTGACAGCCTGGAAGGCGCCCCTAAGCCAACAAGTGCAAAGCAAACAAGTTCTGCCATGGCTCCTCCTGTCCATCCCAAGCAGCCGCCACCGGCAGAACCTATTCATTCTGGCCGCGCATTCGACCCGTGGAATGCGGTAGCGGCCGGTCATCAGCGAGCCGAAACTCGGGTGCCAACCGGGTGGCGTGAATCTCGTGCCAGGAAGCTGCAGAGCCAGTTCCGCGCCGGCCCTTCCGGTGGCGACCGAATCTCGGACTTTGTTGGTGCTGGCGCTGAAGATTTCGACGAGAAACGTGGTATCCTGATCTCAAAGGAGGTACGAGCTCGCGCACTGAACAGCGTTGCCGATATGCTACGGAACCCTGGCACCATGACGACGGCTTCACAAACAAGTTCGCAGCTACGGGCATGTCTACCAGAAGAGGAAGGGCTACAGAAAGGGTCTGGATCTGTGAAAGACGAGGAAACTCGAGGGTTGGGGGCTGCCCAACAAGAGCAGAGGGAGGGAGGCTCAAGCAACAGCAGGAAAATCTTCGATGGGTTGAATATCTACGTCAATGGTAGCACTCATCCTCTGATCTCTGATCATAAACTTAAACAAGTCCTCGCCGAGAATGGCGCTCGTATGTCCATCCATCTCGGCCGCCGCCAAGTCACACACGTCATCCTAGGCAAACCGACCGGTCGAAATATCGGCGCCGGTGGTGGGCTCGCCGGCGGGAAACTGGAGAAAGAGATCCGCAGAGTCGGCGGTTGTGGCGTCAAGTATGTCGGTGTTGAATGGTAAGTCCGCCCTCTTCCCCGGCAACAAGCTGGGCATAGGACATGTGTATAATGTGCTACTACCTCTTCCTTTCCATGCTCATCCTTCTTGGGACTCCGTAAAGTCTCTCCCCAAACCAAACGTTCATTCACCCACCCCCTCTCCGTTGGATGGACATGCGGTGTATGATGCACCGCTTGACGGATACTGTGCTTACGCTAACGCTGTCCTCTCCTTTCCGACCAGGGTTCTGGAGAGCATCAAGGCAGGCAAGCGGCTGCCCGAGGCGAGGTTCGCTAACCTCAAGATCGCGGCAAAGGGGCAGCAAAGCGTTCTCTCCGCCTTCTCGAAGAACAAGCCGCCAGCATGATGGACCTACTAGGGCGCATTCCGACGATGAGGGAGGATAACGACGGACGAAAAGGCGCCGTGAGGACAGACACGGGAGCCTACATGTTGTGTTGTATGGTGGCCGCTGCCTCGACTGTATCTTGGTCCTTCTTTCTCCTGTCCTGTCCAAGGTTCCGGGTTACTATGCTTTCCTCCTCACGCCTCGCTTGCGTTAGCTGGGTGAAGCAGAGTAACCTTGGATGGAGGAGAAAGTGATGTGTGCAAAACGTTGTGGCATGCATGCCCTTCCCTAGCACGATGACACGACACGACAGCAACAATATACAGCGGAGCGAAGCAAAAGGGCCACATACCTAGCACGACGATGCATTACACAGCACCACGATCAACGATGGAGATACAACAGAGAGAACAACACGACACGACGCTTTGCTAGGATGATGAGTGTCGTGCCGTACGGCGTTGGGGAAAGGTAGGGTCTGGGTCTAGGCCAGACGAGGCACTCCTCGTCACGAAGACAACGAGGCCACCAGGTGTTCGAAAACAGGCGATCCTATCCCATCCGTATACCATCAAGTTCGGGTGTGTCTACTGCCTATCATTTTTCAAAACCTAAAGCGGTCGTCGGTTGCCCTTTCCCTCCTTTCTTTCCGACGTTTGTGTCTGTTCGCCACTACGAGATTTTTTACTACTTCCTCATGTTACTCCATCTTCTTCTTTGATTTCACCGCATGTGAGCAGCATTTTTTATTCCTCCTCTCTACCGCTCCCTGGCGTCTTGGCTGCGTCTGAGGTATGGTTGGACAATGGGTGCGTAAGGTTCCAGGCGAACGCAGAAAGGGGGGCAGCATCGGCGGCGAGAGCGGCGGCGGCGGCGCGCCGTAACGAAAGGTGCCTCCCCCCGGCTTCTGTCGTCCCGGGTCGGTCAGCATATACAAAGAGGCAACGGACAGATAGGAAGGACAAGGGGGGAGTGGATGGGATGGATGAGCGGTGGTGGTGCTGAATGGGCATAGGCGGGGGTGTTGTTGGTCAATCGATCTCTTTTGGGGAGGTTGTTTGCTCCAACGAAAAACAAAAAGCTGCACGATATATTAACCTGCAGCACGTACGTGGTCGACCCGTCTCGCCTGCTTGGTTGCTTGGTACGATTCTCGGTTTTCGTCAAGGGCAAGGGGGTGCAATTTATTGTTTTGGGGAATTCAGGAGTTCTGGATGGATGGGACTAGCCGAAGCTGACTAGGATTGTGAACATTGCTATAATATGTACACAACAACAATTTGTCGTGGGGGAATTGAATGGATATGGATGGATGTCGTTGAGGAGAAGCTATAGTGCGGGGCGTCACACCGTTACTCTCTTTCCTCGTGATGGACGGGTTATCGCATGATAGTGTTGTCGTCGTTGCCGTTGCCTTTCTCTTCATTCCCCTCTCACACACTCTCTCTCTTCCTCTGTTGTCTGTGCCTCCGCAAAAGTCCTCTCTCTCTCCCTCTGTCTCCGTGCCTCCCTCACGCTCGTTCCCACCCCGATCTTCCCTTCCCCCTTCTTGCATAGCATGGCATTGCATAGCATGACATGACATGACATGWCATGACATGGCATGATGTCAAACTAGGGTCACCTTGGATTGAGAGACACAGACAGACAGCAGACCGTTTGGATCCTTTTTTGCAAATTGTTGGTTCTGCGGTGCCTGCCATGCCACGGATGGACACAGCGCTTCACATAACGTACACGCACACGTTTTCTAGATAGTCCTAGGTAAAGCTAGGGTAGGGCAGGCTAAGTTACTGAAGGTATATGCTCAACAGGGAGTTGACACTTTTGCATTGTCGGATCTGCGTTGCGCTTTCCTTTTTCTGAAGTCTGGACGACCGATATGATATGGGCAGATGGGCTGAGCCGTCAAGGCCGGATGGCCGGTGGTGAAACGTGCCTACGCTAGTAGTAGCCTAGACCAGCTCAACCTGGCATAGTGTTTTTTCTTCGAGGTCTTTCTCGTCAGCTTATGGGGCAGTCGACGTATGTCTGTTTGTTTCTGGTCTATCTTCTGTTTTCGTTGGTTTCTGTTGGCCAGGTTCTGGCCTGGATCTTTGGCGTCGGGGGGCCGTCTCTGCCGCTTGCTAGGTTATGACTGCCACCATGATCATGGTGACTAGGTGGAAAACTGGGATCATCACTGAATGGTTCTATGGGTATTGAAAGTTAGCTTCCTGCTTACATACCGATACATACCAGCCTAGCCAACTGACTTGGTTTTGGTTTTGCGTTGTCACTCCTGTGAGACCTCATGGTCCGACGCCGAAGACCAGGTATGGTGAGAAGAGTTTAATGAAGACTTGATTCCTTCTATGGCATAGCTCTGTACGTTTATTTACCAGAAATTTGAACAATACATGTATTAGTTGCTTGTTCCCCTTTTTCGCAACTTTGATACTCGTGTTATAAGTCCCGGGTGATAACTCCATGTAGTCAGAAGTGCACAGAGCTGTCATTTAGGTCTCCTATAGCTCTTACTCAAGCACTCACACTTGTTCAAACAGGACACTACTAATATGTCACTGAACAACATACCTTGTTTACTTGAGACTTCAAAAGCTTTGGTTCAGACGGAGCTGGTAGTCCGTTTCTTGCACCATTCTTCTTGTGTCATAAATCCAAAACTGTTGAAAAGACGTTTTTGAAACAAATCTTCAGACAAACTAAGACTAGAGAGAAGAGAATACCTACATGCTTGTACCCCAACTAACCCAACGCAACCAGCAAGGAAACATTGACAAGAGGAAAGAGAAGAGCGAAACCGGAACTGACAAAGCATGGACTAACTGACTGGCTGACTGTGTGTGAACACAACAGAAATCGCACAGCTACACAACATAATCGTTCTCAATCTATTTCTTCCCCTTCGTAGCCCCCGCATCCACCGCAGCCCCCATAGTCCCGTAGCCCCGAAGCCCCGTAGTGCCGTTTCCGCTTCGCTTAACTACGCTATCGTGTCATGAAATACATACACAGACACCTTATTTACCTTGTGTATCAATCCCGACCTTGCCCGCCTGGTATCAGCTACCTGATATCTGGTAGGGTCCGGTACCCTCCGATCCAGCCAATCTTCCAAACCCCCTTCTTCCCTTTAACCGACCAACCCGTACCATGGACCTTCTCAAGTTTCCAAACATCCCATCCAATCCAAAGAGCCACTTCAACTGTCTTGGTGCCACAAGGCCCAACGTTCAACGGACGAACGGGCTGAGTTGGTTTCGTCCACCTCGTATTTGAAGTATATCCTGGGAAGCAGGTGCGGGACCGGACCCGGGACCGCACGGCCAGTGGCAACTTTGTGTTGAATTGCGAGGGACGAGAGAAGACTCGATGTCGGAACCGGTTGAAGATTTCATTTTGGGCGGTTGATTGGAGATCTAATATCTTGTCTAGTTGTCGGTAAGTTTTTTTTTTTCCTTCGGTCAGTGCAACTACTGGGTTATTTTCTAAACTGACCTCTTTGACTCGTGTGCCTACTTCCTCTGAGTATAGTTCGAATAATGACATATGGCTTAGAAAAAAAAAATGATGTTCCAAGGAGATGAGCAAATGAAAAAAAGTGGGTAAAAAACAGTTGAAGACAACATGACGCTGCGATGTTCATCTTTTGTGAACATGCAAAAAAGAAAACCCCCAAAAAAGAGAATTGCCCAATAACAGGATTGAACTGTTGACCTTCGCATTGACTTGATATCAGAGGACTGATATTAGTACGACGCTCTAACCAGCTGAGCTAATCGGGCTGTTGGTTGTTGAAAACCTGGGTCAGTATGAGGGATTATATGGCACAAGTTGGTGTTGTGGGGCTGCCAGGACAGGATAACCTTGTGTGCACCTTCCAAGCCTGAACCATAAACTGTGCTTTCCAACTCACTTCCCCTATTCTATTTAGAGTCAAGCCCAAGTCATACGAAGGGTGAGGAAAGAGCTCTGGTCATGAAGCAAATACACGCTTATCGATGTATTCTACGTGACTGCATGCCTCTCAAAGCTTCGCCCTAGCCTCAATAGCCGCATGCAACCCGCCCTTCTCATGCCAATACTCCCTAACCTTCTCCCTCGCCACATCCACCACGCTCGGATCCTCCACCGTCGAGGGGACATTAACCGGCTTGTCGAACTCGTCATGGACCGCATTCTCCAGCAACTCGCGCAAGACTCTCCTCAACGTCTTGCCCGAGCGCGTCTTCGGGATCATGCCCTTGCCGCGGATCATCCCGCCCAGCGAGGCGATGGCACCCACCTGGGCGCGGACAAGCTTCTGAATCTCCTGGAACAGCTGCTCATCTGACTTGACGTCGCCGCCGCCGTCCGAGGTGCTGACGAAGGCGAAGGGGAGCTGACCCTTGAGGGCGTCGGGGATGCTAACTACGCATGCTTCGGTGACGAGGGGGTGGCTGGTGACTGCTTGCTCGAGCGTACCTGCTGGGGATGTTAGAGACTGAGGATGCAGAGATGGTGGAGGTAAACTTGCCTGTGCTAAGACGATGAGCGGCAACGTTGATAATGTCATCAGTCCGTGCCATGATGTGAATGTACCCCTTTTGGTCGACGTAGCCGGCATCACCAGTGTCGACCCACTTGCCATTGAAGCGAATCATGTAACTCTTGTAGAATCGCTCTTCATCTTCCCAAAGCGTCCGAAACGCAGTAGGTGCCAGTGGAAGGCCCAGAACGATGTTTCCCATGTTTCCCCTGGGTACCTCGTTGCCTTCGTCATCCACAACTCTGGTTGTTACATCGACATTAGTTACCCATGCATCTTGAGGGACATGAGTGATAGAGATACATACCTGACATCAAACCCAGGCATTGCCTTTCCAGCACTCCCGGGCTTGATAGGCAGTGGCGGATGATCCTTCACACTCGTCTTCCTGTCCTTGCCTGCGTGCGGAACCAACGCAACGCCCGAAATCGGTGAGCCAGACTCTGATGACCACCAGTTATCAACAACCTGGGAGCCTGCAGCGCCATATCGCTTGAGTAGGTCCTGGTACATGGTAATGATAGCTGGCTCGGACCGCTCTCCGGCAAGAAATAGGGCCTTAAGACTCTTGAGCCCACCACGTTTGCCAATCTTGGTGATAAAGGTGTTATCAGGGTCTTCCTTCCGGATGGCTCTGAGTGCCGTTGGTGCAGTAAATAGGGTGTTGATCTTGTATTCCTCGGCCAGTCTCCAGAAGGCTGAGGCGTCGGGTGTCCCGACTGGTTTACCTTCGTAAAGGACCGTGGCGGCGCTTGTGAGTAGGGGACCGTAAAGCGTGTAGCTGTGGGAAACTACCCAGCCTATGTCACTGAAACAGCCCATCTTATTTCGAACCTGTTAGCACATTTCGCTTATGAAGCCTTCATCTGTGAATGAGAAGCCAACTTACCACGTCACCTGGTCCATGGATGCCGAACAAGTACGAAATGGACATATGCAACCCAACGGCATGACCGCCGCTATCGCGCACAACACCTTTAGGCAGACCTGTGGTTCCGCTGGTGTAGATGATGTAGATGGGGTCAGCCGACTTCACAGGCACACATTCAGCCTTGATGTTTCTGGCCCGCGCGCTCTTAACCAGCTTCTGCCAATCCCGCTCGCCTTCAGTCTTCTTGACCGGACGCCACACTAGCTGCTCACGCTGCCAGATGATGGTCTTGGGTGGTTTGAAGGATGAGATGCTGATAGCTTCTTCGATATAGGCGCGGTAGCTGACAGGCCCTTTGTTACCTTCGATTCCACAGGAAGCGGTCAAGATGGCGACTGGACGTGAGGCTTCAATGCGCTGGGCTAGGGCTGTAGAAGCAAAGCCACCGAAAACAACAGCATGGATGGCGCCTAAACGGTTGACGGCGAGGATACCGATCAGGGTGGCGGGCACCATCGGCACTGGATAGACAAATATGTCAGTAGCTGGCTCAGCGAATAATTGTGAAAGTAGTAGATGGGTAAACTGACTGTAAACGAGAACAACATCTCCCTTCTTAACACCCTCCTCTCGAAGGACCCCGGCAAAAGTCTCGACCTCGGCGAGAAGCTGCTTATAGGTCAAACGCTGCTTGGTGTTCGTGACTGGACTGTCATAGAGAATGGCGGGCTGATCTCCACGCCCGGCTAGGACATGACGGTCAATGCAGTTATAGCAGGTGGATATCTCGCCGTCTGGGAACCATTCCCAATGGTTGTGAGAGGTACCCGATTTCAGGTTCTTAGTCGTACGTTTCAGGACCGCAGAGGGCTTTTTGTGCCAGTGAAGCTGTTCAGCTTGATGACCCCAGAAGGCCTCGGGATCGGTGAGGGAGAGATGCTGGGCCTCGTCTTGAGGGTGAGCCATTATGTCTATAGTGGTTCTTGATATGATCTATTTCTATCTATAAACTGTTAGGTGACGAAGATCCACAAAGGCGCCGTTGCTTGAGGGAAGACTTACAAGAGGACTAGAGGGTATGGAGAAGTAAACGACAAGGCCCAGAAGGATATTCGAAAAGGGGATAAGTGAAAGAAGACAAAGAATGCAGAGAAGAGGGAATGTTTCCTGACGGGAAGGTTAGGTATAAATAGGGAGGGGGTCAGGGAGGAGACAAGCAAACAAGTGATATCAGATCCGTGGCCTCCAACCCCATTGCAAACAGGATCGTCAGCCTCGGAGTTTTTAGACTTGGAGAACTGGCGGAGAGAAGGTCTTCGGCGGTCTTCCAAGCCGATCTTGGACTGAACTTGAGATGACAGACGTGCTCGTGGCATGTCGGCGTGCCAAGTGGGTATTTCCCCGCATTCCCCCATGCTCCTACCCCAAAGATCCGTCTGGTGGATCGACGCGGGGAAGGCACTAATGGAGGGCCTGCTAACGTCCATCTCTGGTTCGGGATTTGGAGGTAGCCGAAGCAATGATGTGAATGGGCAGAATGTCCCGAGCACTCGTGGCCGAGTCGGAGACAAGGAGACTTCTTTTCGGGGTTTGAAGCCATCATGGGTTTGGGCATCCGGAGGGCCGTCCGGGCATTATCATACTAGCCCGCAGCGGGTTAGGGCTATATAAAAGGGGTCGGGTGAATGGCTGCCGACCGATGTCAGTTGTTTGAAGAGGTATGGTTACCACATGTCCAGATCTAATTCTGGGAACATAGATCTGCCGGATCCCATTAGGATGTTGGATCAATGACCGCAAGGGGCTTTGTGGATAACCACCACTCGTTGGCCTTCAGTTCTCTGCAGAGGAACAAGAGCATGGAAAGCCAGCCCTGCTACTTAGTCAAGGGAAACGCATCTCCACATGGTAGAAGGAGGTAGATAGTATAGCCTGTCCATAGTACTGGTCGAGAAAAGTCAACGGAAGCTAGCCATAGCAGCGGATGCCTTTTTGACCCAGTAGCAAGGATAGGCCAGCTGAAGCAATAACACCATGTGCGATCGAGAAGCTATAGAACCCGGCGAGAAGCAGGGAGGGATGGATACATATCTGTATCCCAGACTCCCGGTACCCCAACCGAAACACCGGGGTCAGATCACGGCTTCATCCACCGGATCGGCACGGTACCTGTGGGGCGCTATCAGCCTTAAATGTCCCGTCTTCCAGATCGTCTTTCAGATCCGGGTGTAGCATCTGTCGCTCGCTTCAAAAGTACCTTCGCCGACCTGGGATTCCCTGTGAGACGAGGCTCTGGATATCAACCAGGTGTTGAAGTACTCCGCAACAGTGTGAATAGGTTCATGTGGATGAAATCCCCGATGCTTCATCGGCATCCGAGCTTCCTTCTGAGAGAAACATGGAGGCTCAGTCACTTGACTTGAACCGTCTATGTAATCGACGACGTCAATATTATGGCGGGATGGTATTTGAGAGTTGAACCGACTATCAGGAACAAACTTGCCAACTGAATCAAGGGATCGCAGCACAGTTGATGAATGCTATGGCACGAGGGGCGCCCTCCAAGCTTCCCGCCAGCCGGTTGTCATCGTCTCATCGAGCGACTCGTCAGAGCGTATAATCCCCTCGGGCGCATGGGATTAAAGAGGCCGATTCGAGCCCTGACGAGTAGACGGGCTCTAGAACAATCGAACAAAAGAGACCAAAACAAGCCTGACGAGGACAAATGACTTGGAGCAGTCCTCGACACTGCTCAGCAGGCCATTATAAACCGATGAAAAGTGATGCCGCCATCTCGCTCTGGTAAACGACTGGACTGGCTGGTGAGGCCTCGCCTGGCCATTGCCGGGCAAAGGTTATCGCTATCGCTGATGTCTTGCCGCGGGTGTTTTAACAAACTGATGAAGAAAACCATGCTGTCACGTTCCTGATTCATTTGCCGTCGCTTCGTGGTGTCTGACGTGCTGAGGGTCTCCGGTTCAGTGACGTCGGCATCGCTGTGTTTAACAGTTGACGGTGATTGTCTCTTCGATGACCTTATCGCACACACCGTGGCTGCCCCCACTTTCCAATCGGTAATCTCGCTTGCGACCGCCCAATTCCTTGCCAGAAAATGTGTGTGCGGTGATTGCTTTTCCCACCCCTCGGTGTCGGCGCGTAGAGATACTGCAGTGGTCCGTGATGCTGCTCTTCAACTGACTTTCTAATCGGACCAATGGGGATGCATGCTAGAGGCGCGTACCTTGCATAAAAAGTTGCATTGGGAAGCGGGCCTGGCCGACCTTCTCTTTTGTTTGTGCAGCCACGTCACATTCGAACACGGCGGAAGTGACGGTGATGAGTTTGGACCGACCTTGTGAGTGTGAATCCGTCTCGGTAAAAAGTGTGTGTGGGTTGTATTTATTGATATTTATTGGAATTGAGTGAGCGCGTAAATGATGGTGAGATGAATGTGACTTCGTGTTGATGAGGTTCAACTCGTATCCTCATTTTCGCAACCGTTTCTGTTCGTGTCCCAAAGTCACTGACTGCAAAAGGTCGGCTTCTTGGCCGCTGAGATACCGTTGTTGGCCGGAGCAATTGCCGAACAACTTTTTGGAAAAAAGTTGCAAAAGGTGCAGAAAGGCGGTCGGTCGGTCGCCCAGAGAGGCCATCGCGATAACGGCCGCCCGGTTCCACTAGTCCTCCATCCCCATCAGCTCTAATCGCCTGCTGACCACCGGCACGCTTCTGCTCCGTCGTCATCGCGGGTCTTTTCGGCGAGGTTGGCGCGCCCGCTTTGATACCTATCAAAACAGTTTTTGTTCACGGCGAGATCAGCGCTTTTGTGACAGCGCTGGTGTGGACCCTAACCTGGTGGACTTGGTTGCCAATGCATACCACCTTGGAAGTCGGACCGTTGAGCCTTTTTGTTTGGGGCTGATTCGAGCGCTTTGCCGGCGGAAGATCGTCAGCGGAAGATCGTCAAAAGCAACTCGATCCACAGCGATTCCAGGTATTCTTGAACATATTCCAGCGATAATAGGGCACATTGAGAGTTTCACGTTGGTCCAGGAAGTGGATCATGTCATGCGAAACAAGTTCGTTCAAAATGGAAGAGTGTTGGTATTATTTGCAATCGGAGAGAACCCACTGAACTCCCCATTGGAACACAATTCCACCGAGGGTAAGAAGGGTGTATGTGAGCCGTCGTCAAAACTTTGTAAAGGGATACATGAGAAAACAACACCGCGGACCAGGCCATCTAATAGGGAATGCAAAAATGGTGGTAGAAAAAGTTGAAAGTGTGTGCAAGTCCCAATGATTTCCCGAAAAAAAAGTCTTTAAGAAGTTCATACAAACACAGAATCCAAACAAAGTTGGGACTCTGCGTTCCCCGTTATCATTAGCCCTGGGTATCCTTTAAATAAATATCTCCTCCCTTCTCTAAATCCAGATCCATAATCTCATCCAACTCCACAGCCATTAGAGTTCTCCAAGCGCAACCCCCTTGGCGCCGCAACGTCATGCCGAAACATAACAGTTGGCGGGGCAGTATTAACTATTACCGATCAAGAGAATCGTGGGATCATGAGACGTGGAAGTCGAAACGCTTGGCTGTCACGTATGGACAGGAATTTAGAGGAGGATGGCAGCGAGACCGAGGACACCAGCGAGGCCGGCGCCGGAGAGGGCAGCAGCCTTGCCAGCACCAGCGGTGGGGACATCGGAGGGGCTGACGGTGGGAGAGACGACAGCGGGGGCGCTGCCGGTGCCAACGGAGCCGGCCGAGGTGGGGGCAGGGACGGTGGAGTTGACGTAGCCGGTGCTGTGAAAAGTGTTAGTTATTTCATGTTTTAAACCGGTCCCGAGAGGAAACGGGACGCACCAGCTGTGGCAGATCACTGACGAGGTGGTGATGATGGGCTTGGTGACAGTGCAAGGGCAGTCAGAGATGGTCAAGGTGGTGGCCTAGAGAAAGAAGGACGCGTTAGCAAAATGAGGTTCTCGTCCCAAGCGGATCAGACTGAGGGGGGAAGAGATGGAAGATGGGACAAGTTTGGGCCGGGCCGGGACCAGGTTCCATGAGGCTCTTTGTTGCGGTATCACCGGGGACACCGGAACACAAGCGTTCCCTCACACAACCCAGCTCCAGGCTCTGGCTCCCGTCCCCGTCTTTCATCCCATCCGTTTTCCTCCCCCGCGTCTCGGATCGGACCGTGTCGTACCTCAGTGACGGTGTAGGTGGTGCCGCCATAGCTGATCTCAGTGGGACCAGGGCAGTAGGTGGTGACGGCAGTGACAACCTCGGTGGTGTAGGTGACGTTGCTCCAGGCGTGGGCGCCAGCGGCAGCGGCAAGGACGGCGGCAGCAGAGAACTTCATTTTGGCTGATTTGTTGGTTGGGATTATGTACTCAGAGAAGGAGTTGTATGTTCGTCGTTGGGATTGAAAAGTTGAGGACGGCGAAGGTCGGCAGCTGAGATATTATAACGAATGGAACTGACTGAAAAGCCAAGGTGTGTGGAGTGAGCGTGGATGTGGGTGAGGGAGGAAAAGGGGAAATGGAGTCGCTTCGCGAGCGATCGTCTGTTATATACCATGGAAATTGGGGAGATTTCTCCATTAGTGGATCGGCCCAGCGTCGCAAGGCCACAAAAGGCCCCTTGTCGACCCAAGACCACCTTGGGTGGTATCCATGCCGTATCCATCACCTTGCATCTCGTCGCTATTGCAGCATGGCGCTAGCCACCGGGGATAATCAATACTGACCCATCTTCTCGCCATTGCACTCGATCACTCGAATCACGGCGCCTCGTCAGCACACCCGGGCGAGCAAGGGACAGCCGAGCTGGGCGTGCTGGGGGGGGGTGTGGCCTTGGACCGCCTTGGACCTCGTCGACACGGGCTTGGGACTGCCAGGAACTGCTCGGGACTGCTTGGTCAGGGCTTGTTGGAGTCGATTGTGACAATGTCGACAGAGTGGGAAAGGAGAAGGGGTGGGTGGACCCCGTAAATGGGATGGTGGCAAGCGACCCAAGAGAGATTAGACCTCCCACTCTTCAACAAAGGAACTTGTTCCTGGCTGACATGTTTGACGGTGCCGACAGGGGAAATAATTTTATTTCCTGCTGTCAGCGTCCCTGTCACCGTCTCTTCTGTGCCTGAGCGTGCCTGTTGGTGTGCCTGTTGGGTGTGCCCGTCGGCGTGCTGACAGGCTGGATCTACTGAGAGGCCGGGGGTGCAGCTGTCATCCTCCAATGTGGTGGCTGTCTTTGCCATGTTCCTGTTGGTCTCGGTGGGTTGCAGGCAATTCTCACAGGTGTCCAGGAACCGAGAGTGATTGGATCGATAGCATGCCCTCATGGCCAAACCGCATCTTCCAATTCAACCAGTTGCGAGCAGCAATCGGTTCGTTCATTCCGCCATTTGGATTTCCTTTCCAGCGTCGGCCGATCTCGTACAACCGTTCTTCGCCCACCCTCCTCTCCCTCTTTTGCCTCTTTTCATGATCATGGATGATGGATGCTGGGATGTGTCGTCTCGTTTTGGTGCGGTACCTGCAGCAGATGGTCGACGGAAATGAAAGCGTCCAGAGGGTGTGCGTGGGTGCGTCTTCGGTTGGTCGGAGCGAGCCATCCCATCTTCCACTTCCGAAGGAATCATGTCCCCTGGCCTTTGCAGCAACTTTGCAGCAGGCAGGTCACGGACCACCCGACAGTGCCAAATTGGAACTCTTAACACTCTCACAGTCACAGCAGCCAGAACACCAAATCGGATCGCCAAAGAACGTCACCGTTGTTTGCGCATCTTCCGTTGTTGTTTTGTTCCAACTAGTTAGTCAATGGGAAATCGCCCGCAATTGTGGATAAGATGTCTATGCTGCTGGGTTACGCCTTACTGCCTGGAATATCAAGTACGAATAGTTTCCTAGTCGTCCGGGTGTTTGGACGGGAACCCAAGACCACGAGGAAACGCAATGCCGTAATGTGCAGTCGCTGCCCACGAATCTTTTCTGTGGTTCCTGGAAATTAGTCCCTACAGTGCGCTCGATGGACTCTATTTCTGGAAGCCTTTCTGGAAAGGGGTTCCTCCGAGCTCTCGAGGCGATTGGGTACGCCTGAATTTTGCAGGGTTCATCACTTTGACTTTTAACCGTCCATGTTCTAGCCCGGTCGCATCTTCTTTCGAATCGAAGTTCCATGTCTTTTCTCACCAGTTCCCTAGTCTCAAAGAGGTGGATGATGATGAGATTCCTAGTTATGAAATGGATAGGTTGACGGATGGGTTGAATGGAATGGATCATGAACCTCGAACTTTCCCCATCGACAGATTCTGGTGCCCACAACAAAAGCCTGTTCTGTTCCGGTTTCACGAGTGTCGTGGACACCGGCGGTGACAGCATCTCCCTGAAGACTCTAGAGAGAATCCTTGAAGAGGCACTGGAGTGAACTGGAGTCCATCCCCAGAGTGCAATCCACACTGGTGGACCTGTAATAATCTTATCACATGTTCCCACCAACCTCCATCATCTTTGCGGGTGTGAGTGGAAGCCCAGTTCCAGTTCCAATTCCAGAGCCAAGTCCGGTCCGGGTACGAGGCCATCGGCATGGTCAGGGAACAAAAGAGACAATTTCCACAATCTCCAACTATTGTGTCGGCCTGCCTAGGAGGGCAGGAGGGCCCTTGTCGCATGAATCGGACTACAAAAACAAATACGACTCATTCACATTGCAAAGTCCCAACCATGGTTGTCTTTTCTGACAGAAGCTGTTCATCGCATTGCCAGAATGAGGCCGTGCAACACAAACCTCAATTGCTTCTTTTTGGAAGCAAACAAGCAGATGCCAATATCGGATGAATGGCAGGCAACCATGGCACGGTCCTAGAGGGCTTTGGTCGACTCTTTTTCAAGTTGAGGTCCTATGACTCGGTAGGCATTGCCGGGTCTTCAACTTCTTAGAGGATTACCTCAAACTTCGTCTTCTTTCAGACGTCTTTCTATGGGAGCTCGCGCTGCATGCATTTGACTATGGAAGCCAGATGATCACTGGTTATCTTTCGGGCTGATCCAGACAGGCAAGATGTCTCTTCTTCCTTCAGGCTAGGGCGCCGCGACTTGGGTGTTTCGAAGAGAGTTTGGATGTTTCGTTATGGGGGAGCAATAAACCCGAACCTCTCCTGAAGGACCAATTCATCGCAAGCCATTATCAGATGGTTGCGATAAATGGTGTTAGCATGAAACTGTTGTCCAATGCTAGGCTCGTTGGCGTTGTTCAGCACTTCACAAGCCGAGGAGAGAATGGATGGTGGGGAAATGTTTACAAATCAAGCAACCCAGATCGTCAACGTCATCGAGTGTTAGACGCCCATTGCCATTCCCCTCACCAAAACACCACGAGCTGCCCAATTCTCGTGTTGATATTACGAGAACCAATTCTTTGAAAACTCTAACGGAAGCTCAATTCAGCTAGGCGTACATATTCAACGAAACACCACAAGTTACAGCGACAAGAAACCAGAAAGTCACAATGGCGCCAAAGACCATGAAAGCAGTCGGTAGGATCATCCAATCTACCGCGCATCGAAGTCTCAAAGCGCAAAGCTCTCCATACAGATACCTAACACCGCCAACAAAACAGACATCAAAAACGGCAAAGGCCCCGCCGACAACCTCTTCATAAACCCCGACACACCTCTCCCCCAAGCCCAGCCCGGCCAAGCCCTCGTCAAAGTCAAAGCCTTCGGCCTCAACCGCATGGACCTGATCCAGCGAGAAGGCCACTACCCGCTGCCTCCCCAAGCGCCCAGCACTTTGGGCGTTGAGTTCTCCGGCATCATCGACTCCTTCGGAGAGGGCGGTGACCACGGCGACTTCAACGTTGGCGACGAGGTCTTCGGCCTGGCCTACGGCGGCGCCTACGCCGAGTACATCGCCGTGTCGTCCAAGATGCTGCTGCACAAGCCCGCGCACCTGAGCTTCGAGCAGGCGGCGGGCGTGCCGGAGACGTGGATCACGGCGACGCAGGCGTTGCACTTTGTGCTGGGGGGGATCGGCGACGAAGGGAAGACGATCTTGTGGCATGCGGGAGCTTCGGGGGTGTCGATTGCGGGCATTCAGCTCTCTAAGCTTGCGGGCGCGAAACAGATCTTTGCGACGGCGGGCACGGCTGATAAGTGCAAGTTTATCGAGAACGAGCTGGGCGCGACGGCGGCGTTCAATTACAAGGAACAGGACTGGGTGGAGGAGATCATGAAGAAGACGGATGGTAAGGGTGTTGATTTGGTCGTTGACTTTATCGGCGCCAGTTATTTCCAGAAGAACCTGGATGTGGTGGCTCGTGATGGGCGCATCTGCATGCTGGGGCTGATGGGCGGTGCTGTGGCCGATAAGGTGGACATCTCCAAGCTGCTCTACAAGAGGGCCCGCGTGGAAGGGAGTACTCTGAGGAGTCGCGACGAGAACTATCAGGGCCAACTGAGGGACAAGTTGAGCGAGTACCTGCCCAAGTTCGAGAGTGGTGATCTCAAGATCTTTATCGACACTGTTTTGCCCTTTGAGGAGATCGTCAAGGCTCACAAGCAGCTTGAGGCTAACACGACTATGGGCAAGATTATCTGCACTGTCTCATAGATGACAGACGTAGCACAGGACTGGAAACTGTCTCTAGTTATTTTGGGGCAATTTGCCAACCAGCTTCGCAAGTAAAGCATCAAGATACCCCTTTGCATTACCTTCACATGCGATGTCCCATCGAATACCGCAGCTTAAACCCCAAACCTGAGCGCTGAACACAGTAGGAAACGCCAATACTATCAACAAGGAAATCTTTAATGCTCGGCAAGCCATTTTAGCATCTGCTTAAAGGCGGTAGCTTGTGCCTCCTTGATATGAGCATCCTCATATTCTCCCACAACTGCAAAGCCTGTTGTTTTTTCCCCGTCAGTTTGGGAAATACCAAGTTTTGCGTAGGCAGATAACAGCTTACCATGTGGCACACCGGGATACACCTGTACCTCGTGCTCAACGTTGTTCTCGCTCATGTAATCCTCGCCCGCCATGCGCACCTCATCCGGGAAGACGGGATCATTCTCCACCGAGACCATACTGATGGGGACCTTGAGGCCCTTGAAATCATCCTTTGACACCAGCGTCGCATGCGCGATCGCTCCCGCCTTGATCCACGGGCCCGACGTTTTATTCTGTTTGTTCGCTTCGATATCATCACCGCTCTGACTGTTTCCTTCACTACTGCCCACATCAGTAGGAGCAACAGCGGGAGCAGCAGGCTTATGCGCCCATGGAAACGTAATCCCGCCCAGCCTTTCGCTGATCGACGCCTTCCGCGGAGCTTGAGTTTGCTCGCGCGCCAGCAAGAGGACATATCGACCGCCTATACAATATCCTGCTGCATAGATTCCGTCACCGTAGGCTACCGCATCAGCAAACTCATCGTGTACGCCGTCCAAGACCTTCTTCAGGATGGGCATGATCTTGTCTTCGGTGTGGCGGGCTAGCCACATGTCGATGAGGAAACTCTTGGCTGTCTCGGCGGCTTTGATCTTGAAGATGTCGAGGAACGATGATGTCGGGGCAGTCGAGCCCGTGCCTGCGTCAGTGGCAGGGAGCTCTTCGGGGCTTAGTGCGGTCGTCGAGTTGGGTGCTGGATCACCTTCGAAAAGGTCGGGCATGACCACGACAAAGCCGCCATCTTGGGCAAACCTGTCGGCTTGAATCTGGTTGTTGATGCTATGAAGACCGGTGCCGCCTGTTAGGAGGAGGAGCAGCTTGGCTGGGGTGTGAGGGTAGTCGGCCGGTTTCGAGACGTATACCTACGAGTAGGAAAATGCTCGTTAGACTCATAATGGACATTTTCGTGCGAATTAGAAAGGAGGGAAGGAAGAGAAACGAACGTCAATATCATTGAGCTTGATGATCTCACCCGTCGATTTTTGCCCAGCAGGAGTAGGTCTGTCTGAAGTACAGTTATCGCACAAAGCTGGAGCTGGCGCGGCAGCAGAGGTCGAAGGTGAATCGACTGTATTGGAAGGTACAGTAGTAGGCTCGGCGACGGGAATGTCCTCGAGTGCGTCGCTCTCGGGGGATTTCGTTGCTACCTCTGGATCCGCCATGATGGTCACTGTGTCAATGGAACTAGGAGTAAACGGAGATGTTCAGGTCATAAAAGGTTGATTGGTATTGCAAGAGAAGAAAGGTACAAACAACAGCAGTGCCAAGTAGAAACGCCGTGGATGTTGATGGTCAAGTTCAGTCTGACAGATGGAATGATACGATCAAAGGCAGCATGACACGGTGCGATCAAGCACCAAGAGCGCCAACAATGGAGCGGAATCTCATCTCACGCTGGGAAAGCGAGTGGATGGTTGCTGTTCCGGGGTCCTGGGGTTGGAAGCGGAAGGAGAAGTGAACACAGCCCACTGAGCCCCTCAGTGACGTACCCCTCTGCGGACAACTAGGGTTAGGGTTGATTGAGAGCCATTGGTCAATTCTCCTCGGAGCGGATGGATGCACAAGTTATGCACCCATGACAGCCAGCAAGGGCACTGTAATGCAGGAATTGTGAATGCGCTAGCGGATTCGCGTCGCGTTTCCACTTTACGCGCGAGATAGTTGACCGCGTCTCGCTCACTGACCTGAAGACCCCTGTCCCAACCTTCTTGTCTTGGCTCTCTGCTAGCACTTCTTCTAAATCCACTTGCTCCAGTATTTCGTTGCTACAACAATCTCCAAACAATGGTTCCCGGTGCCAGCCTTTAAGCTTCAAAAGTTATCTCCATTCTATCGTTATACCACACCAACAATTATCTCTAGTCACTCCGTCAACGAGCTCATCACGATACATCAACATCATCAGCGACAGCATCATCAATCATGCCCGGCGCGACTTCCCGCAACACGCGCTCCGCCCGTGGGAAGCTTAGCCCAAGTAAACAAGCTCCTCCTCCCGATATTAGCGACTTCGCCCGTCTTGCCAAAAACCAACAGAGCCACGGCAAAGACAGCACTCCGAAGAAGCGCGCCCAAGCCGAAACTACACGTACTTCCTCGATCGAGATTGTTCTCAGTTCAAGAAAGAGAAAAGTCACCGATGACTCTGATCTCGAATCTTCGCCAACCATCTCCAAGAAACTCCGCCAGAAGAGCGATGACACAAAGGGCAATGAGAACATTGCTCCTTGCGAGACTCCACGCAGGAAGAAGAAGACCGTAAGGTTCGAGGACACCGTGTCTGTCAAGACCGAGCAAAATAACGAAAACAAGAAGCTGGACTTCAAAGCCACACCGAACTTCTCTGCGCCAGCCGTCTCCGCAAGTCGAAAGCGGCGGTTGCTCGAGGAAGACGATGAGCCTCTACAAAAGAACAATTGTGATGCCACAGAAGCCGAGACACTACTGGAACGCTTGGCCATCCAGTCGCCAGCGAAGAGGAGGTCGAAACATCATGTTGGCGAGAGTAGCGAACACGATCTACCTCGAGAGCTCGTCCAGCTGCTTGACCTCCAAGCCGCATTCCTCAAGACTTACACCATGCAACTGGCCCATAACGGCTCCAACTCGCCGGTTGACCTGCGCACACTATTACCCAGTGTCACCCGAACCTGGGGTAAGCGCAAGGTGACGATCGAGGATATCCAGCGCTGCCTCGGCGTTCTAAACTGGGTATCCTCTTCAAAGTCCACGAGCACCACAACAACCACTTCACCCTCAAAAGCCCCCTTCTACCTCTCCGACTACGGTCGCGGCAAGATCTGCATCGAGCTACACGAAAGCCACTCGGGTCCTCTCTGGGAACACAAGCTCAACATGGACTTCGAGTCCAATCTCCGGGCGCTCTGGAACTCGCGCCGACCAGGCCAAGTCGCCTCCCTCTTCCTCAGCACGCTTCCGCAAGCACCGATCAAGGCCTGTGCGTCCGCCACAAAAGCCGCCTCCCTCTTGAACAAGAACCAGCGCACCCTCGAAGAACTCAAGAACGGCGTCGTCCGCAAGCAACAACTGCAACAAGAAAAGCAGCAGCAGCCCATAACCCCTCCTGCTCCTCTCAAACCCGACGGCACCAAACTCTCCCTCCTCGACCGGATCCGTCTCAAAGAGAACCAGGCCGCCCTCGCCGCTCTGACCGGCCCTTCAGTGGCCGAGCTCCAGCGTCGCGCCGCGCTACAGCGGGCAGAAGATGTGGCGGCCGTGATCGGGATGCTCTGCACGGCCACGGGCGCACAGGCGCGCATGGCGTTTACCATGACGGCGCTGCTGGTCAAGCTCAAGGACTCGCTGCGGACGCCCATCTCGCAGGAGGACGCGGCGGGTTGCGTGCGGCTGTTGGCGAGCGAGGTTGCGCCGCAGTGGTTGAGGATTGTGACGGTGGGCGGGAGGGAGAATGTCGTTGTGCAGACGGCGTTGCAGCCGAGCAAGATGGAGGTTGGGCAGAGGGCTAAGGCGCTGTTGGGTTAGGGTGCAGTCAATGCTGATGGTGGCCGGCGAGTTCGCGTCTTGGGAGCAAGTGAATGACGAAGAACGCAAAGATGATATCACGATAAGTTTCTGGGCTTCGAAGGAAGAAGCCGTGTGTGGATGCGGAAGAATGAGAGATCATATCATGGAAAATTTATTGGACTTGCAAAGAAGGAGTTGTGTTAAGAAGGCATAGCATGCGATAGTGTTAAGGAGTTTTGGGGTTTCCTTGGCTGCTGGATATACCCTTGTTGTATCCTTTGGGTTGTATAGAGATAGAACACTTGGTGTTACTGAGGGACAAATGGAAAGGTATGGACATACACGACGGCGAATCAGTCCAATTAGCAAGCATAGCAAGTGCACAGATAAGGGGACAGAGACAGCATAATAAGAAACTGGTAAAGTGAGACGAATTCAAAAAGGTCTATTTCATCCCGTCGTCTATCAGCAGAACAAAGGACCCGTGATATCTTTCAGCAAACGCCTTCCCTCCGAGAAAGCAGTATAAGCAATCCCTTCCAAAAAGTGCAAGACACCCTCGCTGAATGTAGATGTATGCAAATAAAAAACCAGGTCATCGGCACATATTCTTATGATGTTGTGCCCTTCGACCCTCCCTCATCATCATCATCCATCATGCAGGCAACAGGATCCGTCTTGCTGCGTTCATGCCACCACTCTTTCCTCCCAATGATTACAACCGTGTAATAATAACGCTCCCCGGGGCGCCAGTCCCAGTCAAGCGCGGGGGTTTTTGCCGCGAATCAGGACACAGTCCCGAGTTGGCCAAAATGGCCTCGGTACCGGCACCCGGGGGAGCGGACACCCTTTTGTGAGAGATGGTTCCATCAAAGGGAACACGCTCACTTCTTCTCCTTCTTCTCGAACTTGGGCTTGCCGATATCGGAACCGCGAAGCTTGACGTTGAGGACGCGCTCGAGGTTGCCGAGGAGCTTCTGGTCGGGAACACCCTCACCGCGCTCGTACTGGGCGATGATGGCCTGGGTAGAGTTGCAGCGAGTGGCGAGCTCCTTCTGGGTCATGGCCTTGTCGCCGATCATGATGGCGCTGCGAGCCTTCTGGATGGCGGCACCAACCTCCTTGCTGACGGTCTTGGGCTTGACGATGTCGTCGGAGCGGTCAACCATTGTTAGGCGCTGGCCCTCAACACCGGGCTTGGAAGCCTGTGGGAAAACAGACAGATTAGTATATGGCGATGATGATGTTTGCAACGCAGCAAGCGTGACTGGGAATCAGGGAGGATGGGAACAAGGAGCACATACAGTGTTGCCGGCGCCATACTTCTTCTCAGTGGCGATGATATTACCACTGCGCTGAGCAGCGTTAAGGGCAGACTTGCCGCGGACAACAGTCTCGCGGGGACCGGCACCACCGCGGCTGACGTTCTTGCCGATCTTGACAGCGTCGGTATCCCAGGCAGACATTGTGATTGAGTTTATTTGGTTGTTGGTGGGTGTGGTTGAAATGGGTGATGTTCTTGTCGAAGTGGGAATTGGAGTCGTGATATCAAAGTACGCGAGAGGAGGAAGAGGATTGCTGACGATGGTGGGGTGGCTGTTGTGTCTGAGAAATATAAAGTTGCCAGGTGGAGAGGTTGGAGTGGATTCAGGGAATTCAGGGCCCTATGTCCTACGTAGCGGCAAACTTGACCGTTGGTTTTGGTGATGGAAGATGGGGAAGGGAAAGGATGGATTGTTTGTTCTGTTGCTCGCCAGTTGGTTCAAATACTGTTTATAGATAGCAAAGAGAGCGAGGCAAAGTTGACAAAGAAAGAAGTTTATTACTATTCCAAGTTGTCTTTTGTCAGCTGTAATCACTGTATCAGCCACTCGATATCCGCCGGTGAGGCCGTCTGCTCGCCGAAACATGCGATACGTGGATGGAATGCGATGGGCTGCCGTCGAACATTGGCACGGTCTACGGGCGGCACTTGCTACGATGGCGAGTGATGACTCGAACGGCCAGAGCGACTTTCCCCGCCACATTGGGGCTGATTCATGACTTTCCATTGGTCAGATTTACCCCTTCTTACACAAAGTGGATCCAAAGGGAGGCCTGGGCACGCGCACAGTGACCGACGGCCTGCTTCCTTTCGGCGGGATTTGCGGCAGGAACCATGACGCTCGGGAGTGGATCCTTGCGCTTCACTCCTCCATTGTGATCTGGATTGTCTGGTCAGATCCTCATCCCGAATGTGGAATGAACAATGGCGATGCTCCGACCGGCGTGGTTCACACATCGCGGAAACCGTCAGTCCGTGGCATCGGCGCCCCATTGTTTCACCGTGATACTCCGCGGTTGTCCGCTTTTGTTGTTCGGATGAGGACATGGAATTCACCATGTGGGAACGTGAGAGCATCCATGAAATCGAAGAACAGGTGGAGACTACACAAGTTCAGACTGCCCGGACCCGACTGGACATTAAACAGCTGAGCAGTTGAGGTGCCTGAATTGACTACGGGCGCTTGTTCCTTAGCTCCCTTTTCCCCACAAACCAAGACGTGACGGAGTCGAGCTCACGATCATTCACGATAAGGGGATTTTCATCCAAACCCCTCCGCCTATTGCGCCTTCTCTTGCCTATCAATCGGCGTTCGTCGCTCCTTCCGTGGGGAAGAAATTGAAGTCAACTGCGTGGCAGGTCGACGTGGTCTAGACTGGCGTTAGTCACATATTATCGTGAAGGTGAGATGGGTCAATAGTGGGTGTAGACGGCAAGATGGATGGATGGAGCTTATTGTGAGTGTCCATCAAGGTGCTCATGCTGAACGACGCCGACCCGATATTTAAGTTTCTCCGTTCTCCCTCACCACCAGACTTCCACTCTCGTTCAACCAAAAAGTGGAAGTAATCACAAACTCCCGTCAGGGACCTATCTTCATTTCGACCTTTCCAAGCAGGCGGGCACCTGCTTTTCTTTCATTCCTTCAGCTTTATCTCTCCTATGAATGGCCTGTCTGGGACAGCCGCAGTCGGCTCTCTCGTCAACCACGTCGGCTTTCTTACTCTCTACGCCGGTTTCCTTGATGCAACGCTGCTGGCTTTTTTCATTCTCGTTCGCAATGGCTTCTTCGGCGGAACCACAATCGAGATATGCGCAGGAGTTGCGAAAATCTTCGCCGCCGCCGCAGTCGTTTTCCTGCTTTTCCAACTCTTCCAGATCTTCCGACTTCGATGGACAAGTGTCGAAACCCCAGGATGGGACGGGCCTGGACAAGTTCTTCTTCTGCCATGCCGAACGACGCACACGAGACTCAGCCCGAAAAGCCACACGTTTTCTTACGCCTATCTTGTCGTTGGGGTTCCTGTCGGCTACCGAGGTAACGCAGCCAACATGGTTTCGGTCGGAGTCAAGCAAACATCGGGCTGGGCCTCGTGGTTCTCGTCATCGTCACGGCTGCAAAAGGGATGGTTCGACGTCGATGCCTCTGACTATCTGCAGCGTCAGAGCGGGGAGCTGACCCTACGCGAGAAGCTCGATAGTTACCTCCAAACTCAGGTATGCAAACTTGCACTCTCTCTACGAGGTGTTAGCTAACCAATCCAGGGAGTTGACCCGACAACATACCCTCATGCCTACTTGGTTACAGCAGCTCGATTCCTCTGCTATCATTTCAACCCCGTTTCCTTCTGGTACCTATACGATTCGCACAAATCACTAGCCGCCATGATCCTGGAAGTGAACAATACCTTCGGTGAACGACACATGTACTTCTTGAAAAGGGATCATGTACCGGGTAGTTTAAACTATCACCTGCAAGGCAACCCGGCGGATTATGAGAATCAGATCGCGGGCGCGATAGAAGAACAGGCCAATGGAATCCCCTTCACACAAGCATGGCCAAAGGTCTTCCATGTATCGCCGTTCAACTCGCGCAAAGGATATTATTCCATGATAGCCACCGACCCCTTGAGCCCTCGCAACAATGGAAAACCCATAGTCGATGTCACCATTAGACTTTCAACGTCGGAAGGCCACGACAAATTGGTGGCAGGACTTCACCATGAGGGCCCGGCCATTGACCCGTTTTCCATGACCACTTACCAGAAAGCCAGATTCATAGGATCTTGGGGATGGGTTGGTTTTGCCACTGCCCCTCGTATCCTCTTGCAAGCTCGCGCGCTGTTCTTCTACCGCCAACTTCATGTTTGGTTTCGTCCGGAGCCTTCAAAGGGGACCATCGCTCGGAACGCCAATCCCATTGAGTCGCAACTAGAGAAGGTTTTCCGAAGATTTTTGCGACATCTGGTTGAAAAGGCGACCATCCCCCTTGAGGTCAGCTACATCGCCAGCGGAATAGCCCATGACACTGAAAGGATGCTCTCTCATAAGACCACTGACGGCAAGCGCAGCATTGAGAGGCTTGAGTTCAAGGTCCTCACGCCTGCATTTTACTCGAGGTTTGTGTACTATGCACACGACATCGAGGCCTTCTTCAGTGAGATGAACGAAAACTGCACCATATGGTTGTCCAACCCAAGAGTCTTACCCGCGCTGGCTCTGCGGAAAACATTTCCGCCGCCGTTGAGCATCACAAATCCCTGGGAATTCTTGGCCTTCAAGTGCATTCAACACCTGCGAAGACGACCCGACCCCATCGAGAGGCCATTGACCTCGAACGCAGTCCCACGTACGAGACAAGCAGCAGTTGATATCCGAAATTTCCGTCCTTCGTTCATGGATGCCTACGTCTTGACACACGAGGATCCTGCCACCAAAGCCGCATATAAGGAGTGCGTCTTGAAACTGTTCTTAGCGGACAGGATTGCGTTCGGATATGTATCGGTTTTCGAAGTCCAGCGATTCGTGGCATTGGCGTGGTTCGCATGGATGCTCGCATGCCCCCCTTGGCGTGGCAATTGCTAACAGAGACCTGTTGTCGAGAGGGCGCCGTGCTGAATCTGCGGGCGATTAGAGGAATAGAGGGCATCTATTTGATGGTCAGGAAGCATAGTTTGGGGTTGTGATGGTATGGTTGAAGGATGCTGGAATCCTTATCTCTGGGACTGATGGTGCGCGTCTTCGGCACTGAATCTTTGGCTTGCGGTCGAAGGCAAGGAAGAGGTTGTCATGTTTCCAAAAACACTACTGTCGAAGCTGAGTGCAGCAGACATTGCTAACATTTGCGGCGAGTCTTCTGGGTGTTTGGGAATCAATGACTAACCGACAGGCTACTCCTTCCATCTTGGACCTAGATGGGTGCCAGCATTGACCATGGAATAGACAGACCGGTCCACCATTCGGAGTTTTGTTTCGTACAAAGTCCATCAGGGCGGAGTTCTGATTTCATAGCCCGACGCCGAGTATATGAGATCTTATGGATGGGATCTGGATTCCGAGTAGCGGAAACTCCGCTGTATTACTCTTTTGCATGGGATTACATGCCCTCGGAAGCAAGGTAAGCATAGCAAAGAGGTGCGGGTTACACAAACCAGACTCAAATCCGAATGTTATCAATTCCAAATCATGATGCGGGAAACACAGTGTTTCGGCGTTTATGCTTGCGCATACCCCCTGTATTAACAGCCAGCTAAGGAGTAAGCAGTCTGTGGAGCTCCGTTTACCGGCATCCCCAACGCGGGGTTCACAAAAGAACAATGACAAATTCAGTCGGTCAAGCTCAACAGCCTTGCGGGCTTCCAAATACTCCAGATAACGCATTACCTTGACAAATATTGGAACTTGGTTTCGGGATCATCACCTTTTTGAGTTATCTCGGGCCATGGTTCACTCGTCGCGGAAGTCGGTTTCTTGAGGTTCACGGTGAACTCTCTACCATCCCGGATAGGGCCTCATTCCTTCACCCCACTGCCGCAGGTGCTGTGCCTCTCTGCCTTCACTTTATCCTCAAGATGAAGGATATCTGAGGCAGCTAACGCAGCTCCCATTCATCTGGTATACCGGATGACATACACGTATCTCTAAGGACCTTGATCTCTTCGCTGTCATTACATGTTAGGTAGCTACGTGGATGCTGTTTGGGAACTTTTCAGCAAATGAGGCTTTGAACATTCAGAGACTACGACCTTCGTTGGCGACTTGGCGGATCTGTCACGCTGCCCCCGCTAAAACACCTACCCCGTATGCACCTAGTGATTCCTAGGCGGCCAACCGAAACCTAAAATGTCAGCCAAAGTCCCATCTCTGGGTACTTTTGTGTTAGTCTCGGGAATATTCTAGGGATCTCAATGGCTGGACGATCATGTACAGATTACTGACGTACAGGCCAAGTTTACCCACCCGGGCAACGGCAACCCCTATTACCCCATGGGTAATCGTCAAATCGGTATCTAGAACCTCTTACTGTGGTGTTGTGGGTAAGTAAAACCCGTGGGTCACGTCGCTGACGATCTCTGGCACTCGAGTGGCCATATAGAGCCACGAAGCTTTGCTTGTACTGGTCCGTGCCCGGTACCTGACAGGGAGGTAAAACTTTTGCTCGCAACCGCAGTACATGATAGCCGCGCTGCGACTTACCCAGCAGGTGATGATATTCATATCCAGCCTCGTAGGAGCTCACCGTCAACTTGCCGTGTTGGTTGGTGAAGGAGTGGGGTTTGAGACCCTGTTTGTAGCAGTGTGGAGGACAAGATTACCATGCGTGCAGCGTGGAACCGATTCGTCTGTTTCTGAGGCGTATGCCAACTCCTGTCTTCGGACGGCGAAGCTGTGAGATGGATGGAGCTTCGGGCTTTGATTACGGAGACCATGATTTGAGTTTCCCTGATTGATAGGGCGGGGAGCGTTGGAGAGCCCTTCATGCATACGTACCTACCACGTATGTCATGCTCCAATTCCTATAAAGAACCAAGTGGACTCCTGTCAGGAACCACTCTGATCCTCGGTTCTTCATCCACCAGCTTCCTATATAATCCCACCAGCTCTACTTCCCTTTACTCCTCGACTCTTTCGTTCGGACATCTTCCTCAACTGAAAGCCTTTATCAAGTCAACCCCCCACAACCGCCAACATGCCTCTCACCGGTCACTGCCTTTGCAAGGCTGTCACTTACACCGTCAAGGACACTGAGGAGCCCCTCCTCACTGGCTATGATCACTGCGATGACTGCCAGCGCCAGTCCGGCTCTACCTACTGTAAGTTCGCCTTCAAAGATTTTGTCTCTCGGGATATTTCCCTTTTTCCACAAACGGGAGGGGGGAAAGAGAAGTGCTCTCATAGCAGAGAGTTTTTTTTTTTTTCCAACCACCGAACTCGGGATGGCTTCCCAATCGAGCCAACTCCCTCTACCCCGCCCCACCCCCGCAATATCTCAACAATACGTGTAATGCATTGTTCTGCAGCTGCAGCACAGGGCTTTCAGCGGTCCTAGCTGTACCAACTTTGGTAGCTCCAGCTCGAGCTCCATGGTGTGGCCGCTAGAATACCTCTACTCAGGCACATAACCCGAACCCTGATATTTACCTTCCCCCCTTTTTTTTCTTGTCCCCTCGCCATGACTGCCAGATCGAGAATTAAACACAGATAAGCTGACATACAAAACAGCCCTCGTCGCCGTAGTCCTCAAGGACAAGCTCGAGGTCAACGGCCCCATCAAGAAGTGGAAGGGCACCGCCGACTCCGGCAACGCCGTCTGGCGCTGGTTCTGCGAGGAGTGCGGCTCCCCCATCGCCCACGACCCCGAGGGTGCTCCCGATATCATTGCCCTCAAGGGTGGCTCTCTGTCGACTGAGATCAAGAAGACTCTCAAGCCTGTACGTTTTGATTTTCTCTCCTTTCTTTTCTCCCTTGCCCCACTGGTACGTTTGAACCGTATAACTAACGGCGATACTATAGGACACCGAGATCTGGACCAAGAGCAAGCTCCCCTTCTGCCAGGAGCACTTGGCTAAGCCCTTCGAGGGCATGCCCCAGTAAATGGGAGCAGCTCCGGGCTTTGTTGATTTGTGTGAATTAGATTCATGGGTGGGCATTTGAGATATGAGAAATGAGATACCTTGGGCGAGTGGTCGGTTTTGGGATAGCATACTAGATCTTGGACCGACGGTGGTGGTGGCGGCGGCGTAGATTATGATTTGAAATGAAAGCACATATGAAAGTAAACCATCGATGTCCAAAGTTTATTTTTGCACGGAGAGGGGGGGATGATATATTTAGTGAAAGGCAAGTTATACTTGTGCTATGTATTGTAACTGAATGTGCGTTAAGCCAAATCCCAACACGAAGCATGAAGAAGATTGATCGTCGAATGAAGGAAAAGTCTGACACTGATCACTCTTCGACCTTCACGTCCTTTTCTTGCTTCCAATGGCGTGATGTCTCTTCAGAGGAGGTGAATGCATTACATGTTCATTATATAACTGGGAGTTCGTACTGACAAGTCTGACATAGCCTCAGTCCTTATTCAACAGATTACGCACATCATCCGTCACCACAGGGTTTTCCCCGTCTCATCTCATCATTATCATCTTCATCATCAAATCCTTTCAAATCCACCTAGAGCATCATAGCAACCGCCATCGCAGCAGCAACACCAACAACACCCGTAATACCAGCCTTTACTCCTGCAGCACCATTAGGCTTCGAGGAGGTTTCAGCAGCAGCCGTGCCACTAGAACCGCTAGCTGATGAGCTCGTGGTTACGGTAAAAGGTCCTCTAGTAGTACTAGTGGTCTTCCCATCATCGTCACCACCATCATCCCCACCCGTATTCGTAGTCTGTGGCGCCAGCGGGGCATCAGTAGCAGTCGCACTCAACGCCGACCCTGTGATTTTCCCAGGACCCTGGCTGATCGTGGTGGTCATGTAGTAGCTGATGTCCGTCTTGCTCACGGCTTGGTCGCTGCTGACGGTGGCGCCGTCAGTCGGCTCCGGGACCTCGTAGTCCACGCTGGTGAAGATATCGGCGAAGATGGCCGTCGGGGTGGCCCGCGCGTCACACAAGATGGCTTCCACGGAGGAGATAACCTCGAGGTAGCGCTTGACGTCGCGCTCGGAGCGCAGGCCGTGGACGTAGAGACATTGTTGGCAGAAGGGCCATTCGGTGAAGAAGGAACCGCCGCACATGCCTTTGTAAGTAAAGGTCCAACTGTTAGTAAACTGATGTACTAGGGATGAATGAACGAGGTGGCTTACATTGTTTGTGAGCCTCCAGAGCAAGGGATGAGGTTCCGTTGGGGGCGCATTGGTACTCGATGTTCTCGAGACTGCTGCAGGGAGGAATGGGACCGTTGGATCCTTCCTTGACCGGAGGCCGGCAGACCGTGTTTTCGTAACCATCGTCGGCGCGCGCAAACAGAGAACCCACGACGAAGTCCGCACTAGTGTGTGCGCTCACCAAGGGCGTGGCGAGAAGGAGTGCTGGAAGCACAGAGGAGATGGAAGAGGACCGCATAGCTAAATAGAAGGTGTGTAGCCACTTGACAATTGGAAGAGGAAACCGAGACGTTTCTTACCGTCGGTGGCTTCACAGAGAGGACACACACCACTGTCACCCACTGTCAGCAAAGACAACAACGGCGATGTTCAGAACACTGAATTTCCAAATTCCCACTGTTCATATGTCGTGCAGGTTCAGTTCTTCGCCCCGCCACTAGGACCAGTCCGGAGGTCTGGCCCGCTGTGCCACCGGGAAGACTTTGCCCGTTGCAGACTTGCACGGCACGTTGCTTGGGAATAATGGAACCTTGACAGTAGCCAGGCCCCCGGATCCTTCAAGTCACCATATCCCTCGGCGCGCTTACAGGGACGGGATTTGGCAGAAGACCACGCGGTTTTTTCTTCTGTCAACGAGACCAGAGCCAATGCTGACATGCCGTGAGATTTTCACGTAGTGAAGCAGCCGTTCGCAATTTGTCTTCTTTGCTTGCTTCGCAGTCTCATCTGTCCACCCGCTTTCAACACCATTGCCGTCGTCGGCGCTCGTTCCCCCCTGGACATCGCCCCGGAGCCGACAGCTAGCCCTGCGTCACCTTCTGAGAGTCATGGTTTAGGGCTGTTTCCTTCAGGTACCCACACACCACCGACGATCTCAGGATATAACAAGACTCTAGTATAGCCCATCCATGACCATGATGGAGGCTTCCATCCGAGTCCACGTCCTGGCCTTGCTCGTCTGGCTCATACCGGCCATCGTCACCGTTGCCGCTTATGAGAACTTCCAAGCTGTGGAAACGGGCATCCTGTTGTCTCCTCGATACTTCCAAGAATACGCTGCTTCAAACGCCAGTCCGCTTGAGAAGCGACAGGGCCAGCTGCAATGTCCTAATGACCAACACTCGTGTATGAGCTACCCATGCTGGATCTTACGTGGCTACAATGGCTGACGAGATGATGCTGTATAATGTTTAGGCCTCGAAATCGGAAACGATGGTGGCAGCTTCTGCTGTGGGAACGACCAGTTGTATGTGCTTCTTCCTCCTACTTCGCCATGGACTGGTCGCATACAGTGGCTGTTGATATTGTTGCGCCAATGCCTCCTGCCCATCTTCTTTCTTTCCCCCTCTGATGATGCCGATGCTAATCAATCAATTCTCAATAGTTGTCAGGCCAATTCGACTGCTTTGACCAAGGCAGCATGTTGCGCCATCGGTTCCAACTGTGGTTCTCCCTGCACGTCAGGCATGACCTTATGCGCCTCCACAAGAACCATAACAACAGGCGATACATCATCGGTGACTCTCCTGTCAGCTTGTTGTGCGCGCCAATGCAGCATCTCCTTCTACCTCTGCCCGAAATCCCTCGGTGGTAGCTGCTGCCCATATGGCCAGGCTTGCGCCGAAGGCGGCAAGTGTATCGCGACCATCACGCCCTCGTCCTCAATCAGCACTGTAGTCCCGCTGGTCCCTTCAGGCTGCACGACCAGCCAGACCTCCTGCGACGCCAGCATAGGCGGTGGATGCTGTGATCTCACTCAGAGCTGCACCCAAATTACCGGCAAAGCTTTTTGCGCCGAACGCGCCGCCTCTCCGACCATCAGCGGCATTGCCGAGTTCCACCCCGATCCCGGTCTAAGCACGGGGGCCAAAGCGGGTATTGCCATTGGCGTGGTGGTCGGCTTTGGCTTGCTCGTCGGCGTCTTAACGTGGTGGTGTCTGCGATCGCGCAGGCGCAGAAGGGCAAGCGAAGCGGGCGGCGCAACAGCTAGTACCTCACGCCGCTCGGGGCCGAGCAGAATCATCGGCGCCATCATCGGTGGAGGAGGGAGAGGACAGCAGCCCATGTCCGAAGTCACCTCCGATGTCCAGTCTCGGCCTGGCGGGACTCAAGATTACTTCGGCCCCGAGGCCGCGGTTGGGCCTTACTCTGATTCTAGGTTGCCATCGACGGGTACTACACCGGGTGTTGATAGAGACAGGGGAGTTCCGCTTCAGCCGCATGGCCCTGGTGATATTGCGGTGCCGGTCGAGATTGACTCGAGGATGATGACGGAGCAGGATCATCAAGGGGTCGGGGCCACAGCGTCACCGACGACGCATTATGCCGCGGCGACTGAACAGCCTGCAGGTAATCAAGAAGAGGTCGGAGAACGGTATGAGCTGTATGGATCTGGTCCTTTGGATATGGAAGGAGGGCCAGTGTCACCGTTGTATACGCCGTCACCGCATACGGAAACCGTACGGACGCTGGATCAGGAGGCGCCGAAACCGGTAGAGAAGTTGAGAGACACTCTCTTGGCCTAAAAAGGGATGTGTTGACGAGTGGAAACATAAGTTGGGCGTGTCAGCAAAATATAACTTGAGGAATGAATGTCAAATATCGGAGTTGAGAACACTTCGTATGCATCCTAGGTCTTTGCAGACTAAAAGCTACATGTCCAATTGATACCCAGGACTCTTTCAGTCAGTCAAGGGAAGAAGTACAAGAAAAAAGGAGGGGATTCAAATTCGCTATACTTGATTGCTTACTTGCTTTCCCGCGTTTCGTAGAAATGACTCCAAACGAGATATTCCCAAAAACACCACCAGAAACATACCAGAGATGAACGCCATGTGGTTGAGCACCGTGTCCTTAAAAAGATCCGTATCAGGCATAATCGCTCTTTGGATGGTATGACCACAGAGAGGATTCACCACCCATACATTCAATCCCTTGAAAATCCAAACAAAAAATTGACAACCGAAATAAGAAAAGGGTATGTATGACAAAGAACCACATTCACTCCTTCTTCCCATTCTCTTGCTGCACATTCTCTTCCTGGTGAAGCATAATGCGATCCAAAATCTTGTGAATCCCCCCACTCTTCCCCCTCCCATCATCAATCTCCTCCGTCATCTTCCTCGCCCTCTCCACCAGCACCTTGATGACTTTACGGGTATACTCAAAGCTACCCGTGCTCTCCATGTACGCCACGGCGTACCTCTTCACTTCCTCATCCGCCGTCTTCTGCTTCAGGATGTTGAGCAGCTGCATGTTGCTCGGGTTCGACCGGATGCTGTGGATCACGGGGAAACTGAACTTGCCCTCCGTCAGATCTTCGCACATGCCCTTGTTGGCCGTGTACTCGCGGTTCCACAGGTTGTGGTAGTCGTCGGCGATCTGGAAAATTAGACCGATGATGTTGACGAGCGGGACGCAGTCCATCAGCGACCGCGACTCGGCCTGCATCAGCTTGATTCCTAACCGGAACAGACCGCCCGTCTTGTTGGATACCATCTCTAGATAGTCGTCTTCCGTGGGGCAGGTGAGCGTGTCACGCCAGAAGAGGTCCATGCCCTGGCCCCGGTGCAGGTTGAGGAGTTCTTCGGAGAAGATGCTGACGGCTTTCGGGTTCTTGAGCTTTTGTAATTCTTGCAGCGCGTGGAAGTACACGTAGTTGGACGTGTTGATGGTCTGCGGAATGCCGAAGATGGAGTGGGCTACGGGAAACCCGCGGCGCAGAACGCTGTTGTCCTCCACGTCGTCGACGAGCAAAGAGGCTGTGTGGAGCATGCTGATGACTTTGGTGATGACCTCGAGACTTTCGGAGGGCACGTCGAGCCAGGCGTTGAAGGCCTTGACCATCTGCGATCGGATGTCCTTGCCGGGGTGCCCGTTGAGATAGTCGTAGGGACCTGTCAACACCTTCTCCTTCTCTTCGGACCAGGTGCGCCGCGAAGGGCTGAAGAAGTCTTCGGTCGCAAACCGGTCCGGATTCGGGGGAGGCTGAGGCGGTTGGGGCGCCATGGTGTATGGCGAGAAGGAAGTTGGGAGCATGCTGGAAGGACTGATTTGGGCGACCGAGGCCTTGCGTTTACGGCTTTGCGCCTGCTGTGTTGTAGCCAGACCGGCAGGAGAGATCCAATTGGAGGGTATGGCGAGGGGAATTGGTTGACCAGGAACGGCTGATGTCAAGGGATTCGAAGAGGTCCTTGGAGGGATGATGGCGGATGGGAACTTGTTGTTGGTATTGAAGGGAGCAAAGTCGTCGTTGTTGGAGAGACCGGAAAGCGGGGCGGGACCAGGTGAGGAGGAAGTTACGGCCATGGTGACGTGTTCCTTTTCCTTTTTATGTTTATTGGAAAACCGTCGGTACAGGAACATAACCCCGTGCGTCCGATGATCAAAAGTGGCCGGCGCTCTGGCTGTCTTCTTATAAATAATTCACGTGTTGTGACAACTGAAGCAAGCTTCACAGTCTCTTGGGCAACGTTCGATACCCGCACGCTATGACGATAATACCGCTTGACAGGTCGTGTGCCAATCGGTAGCAATCGACCTCACTTCGCTATAAGAAGGGAGATTTGCCCTGCTCGCCTGCTAAGGCCAAGAGATCTGTATCTGGGGTCAGCAAATAATCACGCCAACAAGAAGTCCTCCTTCTGCTCGGTTCCAGTAACTCCAGATTTCATCCGCGATCTTGACACATGCGAGCCACGGCATCGTCCTTGAGTCCTCGGAACCGATCAAGAAGGGAAACTGCAGGCAGACAAATCGGGCCAAGCTCGCTGTAGCTTTTTCTCGGATCGCTACCCTGACCTGCCTGCCCTTTTCTTTCCCCTGGCAGTGGATGCAAGTGATCGCAAGCGCGGAGACTTTTTAGGCGGCCGACGGAGAGATGGAGTGGGTGGTGTTAGGAATGGAACCTCAAGGGCACCTGAAAATAGCGTGGTGGGGTATCAGATGCGGGGAGCTTTCACAGGGGACGAAGAGCTTCACAAGATCGAACGGGCGATCCCGTCTCGCGCTGCTCTTTGTCGGGAGCTCCCTGCGTGAAACCGGCATCTTCTAGGGATGAAAAAGGGTGGCTTTCTTACCTTTACTTTGTGGAAAATCGTGGAAATTTCCGCTGTGTCGCTCTTTGTCAGGGCTTCAGACCGACTTGAATAAACAGAGAATAGGGGTTGAGGTGTTGTTGCTTGTAAGGGGCTCGTCAAAGATGCAGGCGTGGTGGGATATAGCGAACGAGATCGGCCGTTGTGGACCTCGCGCAAATTAGGGGTTTTCCAGAAAAGCGGTCGAAAGTGGAAGTTCAGGTCACTTTATCCATGCATATTGGGGATTCAAGACGCTGTAGGTGCGGGAACGTCTGGACACTTTATATTTTGGACATGTGAGCACTTTCACAAGGACCGCACGCGTTGACTTTGTGCATGTCTGTCGGCGATGCAAGAGCAAAGACATGACACAGGAAAGCGCCGAGTGCATAAAGTGAAGATCATGGAGAAACCCCAGAATGTTCAGCTGGATGGGCAAGGCAAGATTCCACTTTGATGTGCGGAGTAACGAAAGACAGAGTACTGTGTAAAAGGGCTCGATATCACCGTGATGACTTTGGTCTATTCCAACTTCTCGTGGGTATGTGAACCATGAGATGAGACAGCGGCGGAGAAAGATTCAGTTCCGAACACATTTGAGAGCGCCATAGTTTAACTTTACTGCACGGAGTTGCAAAATCATAAACATCCCCTCTTTACTCCGCACTGAACCATGATTCCCGACAAACTGGATCCGCTGATTCAACTCATCACACACCCCGCATCCTCCTACACTTGTGAGACCGAAACATTCATGCGTTTGTCGATCATCTAGAGGCGTTGGTAGTTGAATTGTTGATGTTGGTCCGGGTGCCGTCTCGGAGCCCTGTTTGTCCTCTCCGGAGAATCCACCTCGGATGCAAGGCGGGTGTGCGGGCGGGTGCCTGCCCTGTGCAGCTGAGGGCGGCGGCACTGAATCTGGAACCCGTCGTGTGCCTCGTTGCCGCCCTCCCAGATTGCCCAGCGGGACGGGAATGCAGCGATGCAGGGCCTCACACTACCTCACACAAGTCAACAACCCCACCTCTGCCCACCTTCCCGTCACCCCGTGCTTCCCCAGGTCTGTGCTGAAGGTTGTATCCATGGACGCATGTGCGCCTGTAACTGCTGTTTCGCGCCCGATAAGGTGTGCGCGCCGTGTTATCAGCTCCGTTCCGGTTGCTGTGGCATCCGGCTTCGGGCAGCTCTGGCAGCCTGGCTCGAGCCTGGGCAGCAAGGGACAGCTTATTCCGTTGGTCGGGTTGTTGCAAGTAAAACAGCTACATTCTCGTCGTCGGGTCCCTTGGACTGCGAGAGACAGACAGACCAACGCACATGGTCAGATGGGATAAAATGGAGGGTCTTCTTCACCTCGTTGCGTTCTGACTTTTTCCATCTTTTCTTTTTTTTCTCTTTTGCGCGGTTCCCGTCTGCAACTCTCCTCCCCAGAAGCGGTCCCCTAAAAGTTAGCGCACCGGCTCCCTCCAAATCCCTGGACCGTCGTGGCACCGGCGCCATCACGCTCGCACAAACGAACCAATTCGCATCTTGCGGTCAACATCGCCGGATCCACTTCCGCCTCAGGTCCTCGTTCTCAGGCCCAGTCCTAGTCCCGGTCGTCTGGTGACCCCCTGTCTGCGCGCGCACACGCGTGGTATCAGAGTGCCATTTGACTTTCAGTTTTGCATCAGACCATCCGACCCTCTAGCTCTTGCGCCAACTGAACCCCTTCCGCGGCGGCGCATTTGGGGGACGTCCACTTCTTTCCCCTAAATCCAACCATCATCTTTCTGAATAGCAACTCTCGACCTCGAATATCCCGTATCTCAACTATCTGTCTAGACGCCGAACCGGGAACGACTTAGCGCCAAGAGCCCTTTCCCCTGGTATCACTCCTCTTCTGCCCTGAAGATCTTCGGCGCAGGGGTTGCCGGTCGCATTCAACTTGCGGGCGTCGCAAAATTACATCATAGGCGATTGGGCGCTGCCCATCTTATTCCAAGTATTATCATCTTCATCGTCGATCGATCGGACATCTTCAGCAACCCCTCTCCGAATCCAAAACCCAACCACATAAACACAAACTCCGATCACGACACATACAGACCCAAGTCAACGATGGAGTCCCTACTATCACTCGCTTTCGACAACCTCTCGGCCTTCGAGCCGGCAAAGATCAAGAAGGGTCTAAAACAAGTCGAGGGCTTGCTCGCCCAAATATGCTTATCGGGCCCGGCCAAGAGGGAACAAGATGCGGCTGCGGCCGGGGAACAACCACAACTACAGCGCAAGGGCCTAGGCGACCTTGCTGGCGACCCAGCGTTTCGCGAGTTCTTCAAGTTGCAGGAGGGGTTCGAATGGAACGTCGCCCAGCGGCTGCTCACAACGCTCGACTTTCTGGTGGCCCGAGGCGGCGAGGGGCAGTATGACTTGCTTATCCTCAATGCCTTGGACCTGATCCAGGGTGTTCTCCTTCTACACCCACCCAGCAAGGTGCTCTTTTCGAGGGCTGCGCACATGAACGTAAGTTGACGATCAGCAAACACACAAAGAAGGCCATCGGAACTTTGACTAACATGCCCTCCCCCAAACTTCAGCTCCTCCTCGACCTAATAGAACCCGTCAACACCCCCGCCATCCAATGCGCAACTATTATCACCCTCGTTGTCGCCCTCCTCGACTCCCCCGCCAACGTGCGCGTCTTCGAGCGTCTTGACGGTCTCCTGACCGTTGCGTCCCTTTTCAAGAGCAGGGAAACCGGCCGCGAAGTCAAGTTCCGCTTAACCGAGTTCCTATACTTTTACCTTACCCCCGAGGCTCCTCCCGCTTCCATGGCGTCGTCACCAACATCCTCATCAATACCCACATCACCGACAAGGGACCGGGCCGGTAGCGATACCGCTAGTCAGCAAGGCAGCGGTAGCAAAGCCAACGGAGGCGTCACGCTGTCGGTGGATGTCAAGAAGAGGAAGCTTGATCAGCATCTCCCCGGGGTCGTTGATGCCTTGTTGAGAGACTTGGATCGGTATAAGCCCTTTGGGGGTGTGTTGAGCTGAGCGGGTGCTGTCCAGCTTCCACGAGTCCTTTTCTGTTTCAGTCTTTTCCTTTCTTTTTTTTTCTTTTCTTCATTGGCTTATGATCAGCAGCCCTTGATCAGCATACGACATTTTCTTAGTATCGGTTTGGGTGGCGGGAGCGTGGCGTTTTATACCTTTTGCGAATTTGTTATGGGAGACAATGAGCTTGTTCTATCTAGCTGTCTGGGTATTCAGGCACGGTTTGGCTTATATCTTCCTTCGACTCGATGCGTGTCCTTGGTAAATCTTAGGATGATACCACGGAGAACAAGGGGAAAACACGGTTACACGTCAGGGGTTACTTATTGTTCCTATACCTTATTGTCTTGTATTAGTATGGTAATGTTTCTGCATATCAGTAGGGGCAAAGGCAGGTGGTGCCTCGTGGGAAATGGGTGGTTTTGTGAGGCAAAAAGGGTGGGCACAAGGAGGACACAACGAGTAGTTCCGGTACCTAGAATACAATATACCCCTTCCGCATGTTCAAGCTGTTTGACAAGCTATAACGCAGTACAGCAAAGGTCCATCATCTCAGGTTCATCAATCCAATCATTCCCATAGTCATATAACCAGCAGCCGCAAAGGGCACCCACCAAGACGGCCACCACTAATTCGACGCCGTATTGACATTTTTCCTCTTCACCATCCTCACCCATCTCCTCCTCCGCCAACTTCCCCTCCGACCCATTCCCTCCTCCCCTTCCTCCCAACTGATCGTCGGCCCGATCTTGGGCGTATGTCGGCTCTGATCCTGACTCCTCACCGGTGTTTCGTAATCCCCATCCCCCAACGCCGCCCCCAGGTCGTCGTTATCGCCGCCGTTTCCGCCATTCTCGTGCTCATTATAGATATCATACACCCACCTCTCCCCTTCCGTCTCGACCTCGACCCCGGTAATGATGCGCTCCTCCACCCACTCCCTGCTCCAAAGATCCAACGCCCACTTCTTCCCGCTCCACTCCCACCCCTCAGGCGGCAGCACGTCCTCGAAGAAGCGCGTCCCCGTCGGCCGGTCCCCGGCAATCCGCGCCGCGGATAGGGGATCGTACGGCGACGGACTGAACAGCCACGGCTCCCACTCGCCGTTGGTGTCGCTGAGGCGCTGCAGCTCAAAGATCTCCACCTCGCGCGTCTCGGGCGCGTCGTCGAGGATGATGTCCGAGCGGACCCAGGCGTCGAAGGCGCGTTCCGCTGCTAACGATGAATCAGGGCTGGGACCGGGCGGGTGATTCTGGATCTGTTCCAGTTTCTTGTCGTTGTCGTGCACGGCCTGGGCCGTCGCACTCGGTTCTTTTTCTCCTGGTCCTAAATACTGAGCCTGCCACTCACCGATCAGTCGGGAAACGGTGGGGTGGTTAGACCAGATGGCGGCCCAGCCGGCGACCAAGCAAATATACCGCCAGGGAATCAGGTGCGCCGTGACGGTCATGAGGGCGCAAGCCCCACACAACAAAACGAAAATGGCGGACGACAACGCCTCGTCCGAGAAGTTGGTTTTCGGAACCACCAGCGCAATGATCTTGTCGTGGGCCACGCTATAGTCGTCCATAACGTTCTGCAAGTCGCCCAGGTTGCGGAAGAAGTCGCGCGACAGCTCCTTGGTCGGCTTGAAGGTGCGGGCGGGCGCCAAGGGCGGGCCGCGGGGGGAGTAGCCTAGGTTGCGGACCGCGTGCGCTTCGGAGGAGGAAGCGGGCGCTGGGTGCCGCGCGATGAAGGAGGGCACGAAGATGCCGAATAAGGCGATGGCGAGCGGGAGAACGAAGATTAGGTAGGGGTCTAGGCAGACGAAGGTGTAGACGGCTAGTAGGGACAAGGTGTGCGTCGGCCGGCGCCACGAGAGCACGCGCAGGGCTTTGGCTTGGAATTTGAAGACGACGCCGATGCGCGCGTTGAAGCGCCGGAAGTTGTTGGACATGGCGCCTACCGTGAAGCCGGGTCGTTCGCCGAAGGCTGAGGGTTCGTTGCCCCCGCCGGCCTCGCCGCTGCCTTGAGGTTGGCCATCGTCTACGGGGATGACTTGAGCGAGGAGTCTGGTTATATTCGAGTTAGTAATCTCATTCATAATTGGTAGGTGGCGGGTTATCATCAGGTAGGTAGGCTGGAAGTATGTACTTCTCTAGAAGCTTGTCTTGTAAGTTGGCCGCCTTGAGAATCCCCCGGCGCAATGTTCGGGCCGTGGTGGTCGAGTCGGTACCGGAGCCAGAGCCCTGTTGGCCGTCATCCTCTTCCTGGATTGAGGCATCATCCCCCGGAACGAGAAAGGCAGCAGCTAAGTCGTCCATGGCTAGATATCACGCGGTGTTGACTCGTTACGGCTTCGCGAATCTCATTCTACCCCAAGTGGCGGAAGCCGAGGGTTCTCTTAGTGAGTTTTCCGTCTCTATTTCGATCGCTTAATTGCTTACACAAGCCAGACTATTTTCACTACAGCTTGAAAGAAGATATGTAAATGGAGGCGGTGAATGGCTTTTCAGTAGGATGCGCGAGCGTAGGGTTGGTGTTGAGGTTGTAAATGCGACGATGATGATGATGATGACGGAATGCGTGCAAGGTGGAGCTGCGCATGTGAAAGCGGTAGTAGGTATGCGAACTGCAAGGGTGATATTGCTGTTATCACCTGCTAATGCAGCCTCAGAGTCTCTCTATAGTGTAGGCATCACTCATTGCCGTGGGCTAGGGTCTCACATGCCCACCAAATTGAGGCTCAAAGGCTAGGCCCCCTGGTTGTAATCAGAGCTTCTGTTAGTGTTTGGCAGCAATCCTTAACAGTCCAGATTTTCACTCTGGGGCGTCCATGACTCCATGGACAGAACCTTTGAGCGATTCCTGCACAAAGTTGAAGCCGGCAACACCATTCAAGATGAACATCCAGAAGTACCTCTAGGTATAATGGGTTCCAATTTCTGGGTCTGGCAGTTATTTTGATCAATTTTGCAACCTACCCTTTCTGAGGTGACGCTGCCTGTGGCAGACATGCGACGTCATTCTCATCCGTGTTCTCTGCCCCAAACCCTTGGAACTCAAGGTGAGATATCATTTGTCCACGCCGCAAACTGTAATCACGAAGGATGTTGCCATAGGCTTCTCAACGGTCTTTGACGACGGCAAGGCATTGAAGGTGTGGGTGTGAAGTGGGGACCCTGCATGGAAATAATCTCAAGCTTTCATTTCATCACTCCCCGTTCCTGGAAGCAACCCACCCCTTCAGAGCTTGAAACGAAAATGAAGAAGAAAAAGTGATCACGAATTGATACTTGCCCCGCATCCAACAGCTTTTGAATCTTGAGATTTCCCTGCGACCGCATCTCGATCGTGCAGCGCGGGCTTTCAGTTGGGCTTCAGCCAAGCCGGAAAGGCTCCAGTTTTGATCCTCGTTGGCGTCAAGATCAAGGGGTTTGGTGTACGGACATGTCACATCCGCACATCTTTCTACCCAACCGTGCCAACATCTTGCCCGCTCTACTTGCATCAATGGCATCGACATAAGTTGTGAAAGGCGATCTGTGACCGTGAACGGAGATATCAAAGAGGTCCAAGGAAAATAGAAATGAGACGGGGACAACCCTGCAGTTCAACCTGTCAAACCCCATACTGTCAAATCTACTATGTACAGTTCAATGTAGTTCGGCATTGACGTTCATCTGCCGGATGAGATTGGAAATTACTCGGACCTACAGCAATGTGAGGGGACCTTGCATTTTCAGGTAGAGATATTTCTTGAAGCCATCACAGAAAATGTCAACTGTGGTTTCCTTTTTCAATTTCATGTAACTTGGACAATATAGTTGACGCAAGGGAGGAATAGGCACCGAGACCCTATGATCATGGTTGGGTTTCCAGATCTCAACACCACTTCTTCCATGTTAACGTTGGATCCTAGGGCCTTGGCGTTGATACTCCGCGGAACCATCTCCAGGAACCATCTTCAGGAACCATCTTAATTCTACAAGAAATGACAGGAGATGCTATTTTCTCTCTCGAAGCCCATTAAAATTGTAGATGTGCCATGTGCTTAACCTTGCCACGACTCGTCCTTAATATCGCCGCCGCCAGGATCCTCCCTTGGAAGGACATCTCAAATCTGGATGGACCTGGACTGGCTCCCGTCCCGGCCTTGGCGTCCCCGCCATCTTTCAGACGACAGTTTGCCGAGAGGGTCGTGCATTGGGATTCTCGAAGTCTTCGAGTGAGAATGAGAAGTTGGGAGATTTGCGACCTTTCTACTCCAGATGCACTTTCGTTTCTCTTATCTCTGTTGAAATGATTGTGGATCATTTGGGCGTGGATATCAAGGGTCTGCGGAGAAGAAGAGGGGAAGGCGTTGGGTTGGACTGGTTGCATGTGCATCTTTCCATTGATGTTCTGAATGAGGAGTTCCCGCCGTCGGCTTTCTCCTTTTTCCTTCTTGCGACTTTCGGTCCCCACAAAAACATTCCCCTGAGCTGTTGCTGGCCCGTAAAATTTTAAAGTTGTTGCTTTGTCTCTGAAAGAGCTGGAGCAACCTCAACTCACCAAGCGCGGGTAGCGACAAGGGTAAAACGCACCAGGGCTCCTTTTATTCCCTATGACATTTTGTTCGTTTCCACCAACCGCACACCACAGTACCCAGGCAGTTCACGCATAAGAGTTACGCAGCAGCGGCATCACAAGAACTTGGATAGGTATCAGGTTTGTTGCTGTAAGATGGAGGCTTCTTGCAGTTGGTTGACCCGGTGGCCGATGCCATCCAATGTCCCAACTGCTGTTTACTTGTAATGTTAATGGCTGCTTCATGGCGGCTGCCACCTGCCGGCCAGCAGCCGCTTGATGTCACGCCGGTTCTCAATGTTCCATGCTGTTAAAAGTTGTCAGGCGGAGACCAGGTACAATCAGGGCCAACCTGCCATCCCAACCGTCCTCGTGAAGACGGATCAGGGCATATCACACTGCGCTGAACTGCATCCCGTCGACCATGGGAAGGACCAGGTCCAGTGCCTTGTATGTGTGCGCGCTCCAACGAGGTCCTGCGTGCTTTGTTACCTAGAGCAAGGTAATAGCATCCCGGCAAACAGCCTTGGCCAGGCGAAACCAGGCTAGTCCGTAGAGAAGGATAGCGGCCCGGAGCACCACGCAGAGGGCAGACACACCTTTGCCAGGTCATTAGCACAGGCCCCAGGGCAAGCAAGGCAACAAAAGCAATTTTCCACTTTGTCTTCCATCCCATTGTTGCTCCATTGCTACTGTTCATCTCTCGATCGACCAAGCGAACGACGACCGGCTGCTGTGTCTCGAACACGCTCGACGACGACGACGACTTCACCGCGTCCTCGGAATGAGGTAGCCTCGATATCCATCTCAGCTCCGTGGCCGGACTGAGCCCTTGACGAGAGAGAGAGAGTCTCGCTGATCTGGGCAATGATAGAGCCCTCGCGCCGTCCTCCCACCCGCATTGGCTGTCGACGACTTGGACCTAGGCTCGACGTCGAATCGTCGACTCGGACCGCAAAGGACAGGATACCTTAACACAGCAGTGGAGAGAACTGAAGCGAACGCACCAACCATCTGAATCCCAAAGAGTGGAAACAAACACCATTATCACCACCAACACACCACCGTCCACCGCACCACGACGACCACCATAATAATCCGTACCGCCCTTCACGCCTACACGCACGCTGCTGCTACACGCTGCACGCTGCACGCCGGCCAAGCAAAGGTACTAAAAGTCTGAAGCAGACAGACCGCCTCGCGATCCTGTCGCCGGTCTGCCGGTCTCGCCTTGTCCCCCGTCAGCACTCAGCCCTTTCCTAGCACGAGCAAGAGGCTCCGTCCCGTCCCCCGTTGTGGTTGCGGTTGCCGTATACCGTATACCGCGGCCCTGTCGTCCTGACGTTTCCGCTCATTGAGGCCCGCCTCGCGCTGCGTGACTCCATAACCACCGGCCTCACGGCTCCATTGCACCCATGAACAATAGGGAGCGGCACGTCCCCGCTGGCCCCAGAGGGGAAACCCAGTCACCCACCAGGTTGTTCCCGTCCTTGTCCTCGTCTTCTCAAAGTGCTACTCTCTTTTGCATCGCGCCCAGTGGTGGCTCCCGCCGCAAGTTCCTTTCGTGTTTTCGAACCAGACCAGCTAACATTGGCTCGTGTTTCACTGCACAGGCGCAAGGAAAACTCCAGTCCCTCCAAAATTAACGCTTTCCGTCGACCTACCGAGGATCCTCCGATGCTGAGCGCCTCCTCGTCCAACAACCACTCATTGTTCTCCTTTGGCAGCCGGAATGGTAACGAAGACGGATCATCGACAAGCACAGCATTCGAATTCTTGCCCTCGGTGAGCTTCGACGATCTTCAGAGCAGCCTCGAGTCGGCCTCAACCGATTTCAAGCTGGCCCACTACTCAACACCGCCCGGCCACAATTCTACACCTGAAAGCATGGGGGGCCATTCCGATATCTCCATCAATGCGACCGGCGCGAGAGTCGCGGTCCAGCAGCCGGCCCCGACGCGGACTGCCAGGAGCGGGTCAATTTTGCGAAGACCTAGTATAACAAATGGCACAACTAGACAGACAGGCTTAGGAACAACAGCATCCAACACCTCGGGCGTTACGACCCCTACCGCTCCCGCGGCCATCCGCACTCGTCGCCCGAACCATTACCCCCCAGTCTCGAGTACGAACAATACGGTGAAAGCTCCCAGGCGGTCGGCTGGATCTGACGTGCTCGGTAATACAGACGCGGAGGCACGAAGACGACGGCCAAGTGTCGCCTCACTCGGGGAGCGAAATGGAACAGAGCCGGTGCGCACGTCAGTGTCCGTAGACGGAGGGCCCCGTCCTATGCCCGAGTCAACGCGAACCTCCAAGGCGAGATCTGTGCAACCGCCGCCCCGAGGCAGCGATGCTACTACACTAGCCCACGACTTGAGCGCCCTTGCCTTGGGCTCCGGGAGCTCGCCTGTGACATTTCCACGCTCCCCCAGGACTGCCGTCAAGGCGTCAGTTCCATCCTCGACCAAGAGGATATCTGTTATGCCTGGTGTTCCTCATACTTCACATGCAACAGGCTTAGGCGCCAGGACGATCAGCCCGACAGATACGAGACTGATGAAGCGGATGTCACATCATCAACCCTCTCAAGCGCCAGCTCCAGTACCAACAGCTCCGATGCCATTAGCTACATCACGTCCTTCGTCTCGTTCTCCATCCATGTTGCCGCGCAAGATCCCAACGCCAGCTTCCTCTCGGACTACCCCGGACGCGAACAACAGAAAATCCTACAGCTCTGGTCTTTCGGCTGCGTCGGCAAATAGCTACAACACTGTACGATCATCGACTGGCTCTATTCAACCGCGGATTCCACAGAGCGGCAGCTCTAGGCTACCTGCTCCAAAGGGTGTGCCTTCCCAGAACACGGCGAACGGCGAGGAGGAGGAAGAGGTTCCCCCAGTTCCAGCAATACCAAAGCTGTACGACTCACCTGGTGAACTGTCGTTTTTGGACAAGCGCAAGTCCAATAGGGCGTTTGATACGAGTAGCATCAACAGCACCTCAACAGGGAGCGTATCTGGGGCACAGCTGACTGACCCACCGCCTGCTAAGCTGCAGCGCAAACCAAGCCAACGAAAATCCGTGCACACCTCGACTGTGGACAAGAAGTCCTCTTCCTCAAACTCAAAGAAAAACCTGCAGCCTCTTCGTCTGCCCCCGCTTGCTCTAGGACCGTTGAGCACTACAACTGCTGCCAAAATTGCGGCGCTTCAGGAGCAGAATGCATCAGACAGGAGTCTTTCTCCTCCTCCTGGCAGGCAAATTGCAAAGACGCCGTCGACGCCCATGACAGCGTCAAGAAGCACCTACTTCACCACAACGCGAACTGAGGATAAGCCTACAGTTCAGCACCTTAGGAGTACAAGCACAATTAATCGAGGAAAGGGCGGTAGTATGGACTCCTACAGCTCAAACGAGTCAGTGGGGGGAGTGGTGTCAAATGTGATGCCACAGTCAGGAATGTCGCCATATATTTCGTCTTCTGCGGTAAAGGGGGAGAATCAGGAGTCGGCATACTCCAATCGACCAAAAACAGGGGATCCCGATGCATCTGTCCCAACCCAGAAACCCTCTGGACCGCGAGCCCCGAAGCCTGCTGCCGCAAAGTCATCAACCGTGAAGTCACCACCACCTCCCACTGACCCGGAAGAGCCACCAACTCCATCGTCAATCGGCACCTCCATCAGACGGAAATTGAGTCTATCATGGAAACGGAGCGCATCCAAGAACGGTAACAGTCGGCCTGAAAAGGCTGATCCGAACAGTGTCAAACATGACTCTATGCCACCCCCAAGGATCCCGATATCGGCGACATTGGGCAGCTTGCCTTCGACCACCGGAAAAGCCCCAAGCCCGACGCCTTCTTCGAAATCGAATGGTACCGGGACGTACTTGGAGTCTAGGAGACGGAAGAGCTCAGCCTCGAGCCTCAATGCTATTGTTGCAGGGGACCGTCAGCGTAGCGATGCGGCAGCGGGCAAGAAGGAATCTACACTGGACACGGTGGCGGAGCGATCGATTCATACGTATAGCTCGGCGCAAAAGATCCTGAAGCCGAAGAGTTCAAGTGCGACTCTGAGCCAACCCCGTGACGTCTGGACGACCGATCTCGACAAGGATGACATGGTGGCCGAGGAAGAGATGAAGAAACTCGGGTCGCGGCGCAAGGAAACTGAAATGGCGGCTCGGACGCTCGACGCCTTACGCAAGCGTGCTACTGCCAAGGAACGCGTTGGCCCTCAGGAAGCCCTTAGGATTGCCGTCCTGAACATTTATGAGCGCGGCGAAATTGTGGACTATAAGGACGTCTACTTTTGCGGTACTCAGAATGCGGCCAAGGTGGTTGGTAACGTTCAGTCAGACCTCCCCAACTTTGGGTACGATGATGAGCGAGGAGACTACTCGATTATTATCGGCGATCATCTTGCATACAGATATGAGATCATTGATGTCCTTGGAAAGGGTAGCTTCGGGCAGGTTGTTCGATGCATCGATCATAAGACTGGCGTCCTTGTGGCCGTCAAGATTATCCGGAACAAGAAGCGGTTCCACCAGCAGGCTCTTGTGGAAGTCAACATTCTGCAGAAGCTTCGCGAATGGGTAAGTTCTTGATGACTGTTTACTCGAACCGTATTTGTTCGCTAACAAGTAAACTTTCAGGACCCCAAGAATAAGCACAGCATGGTCAATTTCACCCACAGCTTCTATTTCCGTGGGCATCTCTGCATTTCCACCGAACTCCTTGATATGAATCTTTACGAGTTCATTAAGTCTAACGCTTTCCGGGGCTTCTCGCTCAAATTGATTCGGCGGTTCACTAAACAAATGCTCAGCTCACTGCTTCTGCTAAAGCAGCACAAGGTTATTCACTGCGACTTGAAGCCAGAAAACATCCTCCTGCGACACCCTCTACATTCGGAGATCAAGGTCATCGATTTTGGTTCCAGCTGTTTCGAGAACGAGAAGGTTTATACTTACATTCAGTCACGCTTTTACCGATCCCCCGAGGTTATTCTGGGTATGACCTATGGCCTTCCCATTGATATGTGGTCGCTAGGCTGCATTCTGGCGGAACTCTTCACTGGTGTTCCCATTTTCCCTGGTGAGAACGAGCAGGAACAGCTGGCTTGCATCATGGAAGTATTCGGGCCTCCGGAGAAGCACCTCATTGAAAAGTCAACACGCAAGAAGCTGTTCTTCGATAGCTCTGGCAAACCGCGTCTTACCGTCTCCTCGAAGGGCCGCCGTCGCCGCCCCTCCTCCAAGACTTTGCAGCAGGTTCTCAAGTGCGATGATCAGCCATTCCTGGATTTCATTGCCCGCTGTCTCAGGTGGGATCCGGACAGAAGAATGAAGCCCGAGGAAGCCGTACGACATGAGTTCATTACCGGGCAGAAGACTCCGCCTTCATCTTCCATGCCAGTGCCACGCCTTGCATCGACGCGGGAATCATCCCCAAGCAAGCGTGTACAGAGTCTGAACGGAGGACCTCGCCCCTTGCCGGAGCCGCCGGCCGCCGCCGTCACTACCAGAACCTCACTACGGTCAGGAGTCGTCAGCTCCGGTATGCCTCAGGGTCCTCTAAAACCCACTCTTGCTAGTAGTATTCTGCCTTCCTCCCGTAAGGTATCTGGCATGACGGCTTCGGGTAGTGGGGCAGCCTCTGGCGTGAAAAGAGCAAGCGGGGGTACAACCGGCTCAACAGCTGGCAGTTTCACCTCCGGAAATGTGGGCTCCAATGGGAGCAGTCTACCGCGAGCGGCGGTTCGTACCACGAGTGCCCGGCAGCAACAGCAACAAGATCTCGCAGCTGCAGGGGCCACAGCGGCCATGATGAGCCGCAGGGCCTAGGAGGAACGATGGGCTAGAAGGGTTCGACTGGGTATAGGAAGGGCATTGGCGCCGAACATGGCGGACATTGTGACGAAGCGGGAAGTGTTGGGTGGTTATCAAAAAGTCTTATATGGGTAAGAGAAGGAAGTAACGGTCACGATGTGAAAAATTTCAAGGGTTTCGGGTGGGGGTTGCTAAGTGTCGAACGATACGGTACGAACGAACAAACGAACGGACGAACGGACGAACGGACGAAAGCGAGCATGGCGTCGAACCTGAATTTTTTTTGAGTTGTAAACCCCTTTGTCGAAAGGTGCAGTCATTGTTTTTCTTCTCGTTTGCTTCTTTCTTCTCCTGTGTATCGTGCATCATCATCATCATTGTCATCATCGTCAACATCATCATCATAGTACGGTCGGTGTCTGCATGGGGATAAAAAGTAAAGACGTGTGTCTGTCAATTCCATCATATCATTCGCTTTATGTGTGTATAACTTACTTCACCCTCTCTTCACGACGTTGCTACGATTTTGTCTTGTCTTGGAGGTGTGGACTCAGAAAGAAGGTATAGAGGTGTCTATAAACTTTTTAGGTGATAAAGGAGGATTGTTGGGAATGTGATGATTGAACGGTGGATATATCGAAGTGGCTTTAGCTCCGCGGGAAAAAGAAAGGGACGAGGAACTGGTGAAGTGGTGACGAGGTCCAGGAAAAGTGATAACCACAAGCCATCAATCAATCAATATCTCGTCCTTCCTCAAAATGGTTCGCAATGCTCCCATTCACTCGGCGTTCATATTGAGATTCTCATTCAAGCATAATCAAACTTTCTTTCAGTCACCCTGAGGCGTTGTGCTGGAGTGAAGTGGCTTTGTATCCGAGGTAGTCCCGTCTCAGCCACTGCGTTTTCGGGTGATCGTTGAGAATGACGGCAAGCCGCCAGAAACGGTAGTATATCAGGACATTGTTCTCCGTTGGTGGTGGCGTGTATGGCACGGCAGCCACACCATACACCAGAGGTAATTTTCCCTTGCTTGGTGTGGTCTGGCCTGCGGCGTAGAGTCGCAAAGAACTTGAAGTATACTTGTACTTGACATATGTACACGACAGACGCCACATCGGCGACTAGGTACGGGGATGGGAAAGGCGAAGGCACGGTTGCGGCGCCGTGACGGGCAGTGCCTTGAAGGCACTCAAAAGACTAATAGGTACCTAGCCCGTGCCATGGGTAAGAAGGTTAACTTAAAGGGGAGAGAGTGAGAATACAGTCCAACTTCATTAAGCGGATCGGCCCGAGATGGATACGTAGTCACGCCTATGTCAAGTAACAGAGGACTGACTTCATTAGCTTTTGCGCACACATCTCTTTAGGATTCTCATACAGCATTGAAGAGGCATCCCGAAAGCCGGAAGACTTGAACTGACTGTAGCAGGTAGGCCTTGTCTATTCCAACCTCTTTCCAAGCTAATGAACTGCGGCCTCCCTCTTTTCTTTTCCTTTTTCAAACACTCACTCTATACTTCGCACATGCTGTCGAGTTAAAATCTACTTCTTCTCCGTATGATTTACTCATCGTATTCCGCAAATAACAATCACACATAATGATGCCTACCAATTCCTAGGCCTAGACACAATTTGTGTCTGGTACAGACTTCAGTTATCTGCCTGACTTCAATTATCTGCCTACACCTGGGTCCTAGGGGCATGGTCAACGTTCTCATGGAACCGTAATGAAATAATATGATGCCGACTAGGCACCTGTTTCTCAACATCCATGGGCCAGACCCGGAAATTTGGGGGCCAATACTGGGGGCGGGCGCTCGAACCAAGTCAGAGTCTCGGGGAGTGAGTAAGAATCGGGGCTCACTGAGGCAGAAAGGCATCATGCGTACTGTACAGAAGTTGATGAGTGAGGTTTCCACGGTATGATATTGTCATAAGTCGATCGTACCATGTATGGTCCCGGAGTGGCGTGGGGTCTTGGGAGTCAACGATGAGGTAGGTTAATTAATGATGATTAGTTGAGGTCGAATGGAGGACGTTGGATGAGTTTGGGGACTTGTTGTTGAGTCTCAATAGTATGGGAGGCCGTTCGCGATATAGAACCGATATTATGAGTTATGACGCAGTTATTTCGAGATATACTGTCCGGGTTCGGGTCAATCGCGGGCTGCACTGCCTGTTTTCTTGATGCCGACAGCGTCAGGGGTTAGTGACTGACTTCCATCGCCTGGCCAGGAAACAAATCGAGAGATGTAGAATTATAGAGATGGACGAGGAAAGATTGATTGCCTGACGACAACCAGCGAGAGTTCAGCTTCAGGCACCGTCATCACCGACCGCCGCGTATACCGGGTGACTGTCCGGCGGCCGTGGTGGTAATGGTGGTGATGATGGGTGATGCTCGGCACAGAGCATCGGGAGGGTGTTGTATGATTCAACAATTGTGTTTCAAAAGAAAAGAAGAAAGACTTCAGGTTGGAGTTTCCCGTCGTCCATCCCGTTGGAGGTTCGCAGGTAAAGTGGGGCTCTCCGCCGCATGTGGGGCTCAACCTTCCGGTTCGGCTTCCCGGAGGATCACATGGAGCTTCCGCTTCTGCCTGGAGGAAGCCGGATGGGGGCCGGAACTGGACCGGGGGTACGTTGGCGGACAAGGAATAGGATCCCGCCCTTTCGATGACGGTCAAATGGTCGACCGACCGTTTCACTTTCTGATGTCAACGGTGAACGGTCAACGGCATCTCCGTACTGACCCGGATCCTCCTCCAAGGTATCAGATATCGATTCAACAGCTTATTCGTCCCGAACCCGGAACTAGGGGCTGTGGCAGGTAAGATTTGGGAGGAAGTGATGTCGAGACCGTGATCCGTTAGATATCCTGATAACTGATTGGTGGCATCTTGTCAGCCGTTTTGAGGCGGTGCTTGGACGAATGTGATTTTCTCTCTGCTTTCACTGGCTCTAAATTCTCACGGTCTGTCAGTCACCGATCACCTGCGGACTCTGTCGAGACTTTTTGACGCCTTTGGACTGTTGATGGAAAATGGAGAGCTGGGCGGGAATCAAAGCGATTGGTTGTCTAGCGAGACATTGCTTGCAAATCCCCACTTGTACATCGTGGGTTCTTGGCGTCATGGTTGTTGGGGAACAGAAGCCATCTTTCTCTGTCATTGTCTCCCCTGGGATAGAAACGGCGCGTTAGCTCTCACCTTGTTGAAACAAGCTTTTTTTCTGAAACATATGCCAAAGGTGAGAAACTCACACTAGACATGCATCATCGTCTGTCACATCCTTGATGCACGTCACAAGGCTGAAAAGAGGGAGGGTTGCCTCAGGCTTGGCAGGTTCTACATTGGTGATAACTTCACCTTGTAGGGCAGGAGGCAGGGGACGGGAACTTGTTCACGGACTTGAAGAACGTCATTTCCTAATTCAAGCTTAAGTCCGTTTTTCTGTTGACACCTAAATGCAGGTCAATACCCGTGATGTCGGATGATGTCCATGATGTTGATTGACCGAGCAGTGCAAGACCGTAGGGCTGGTGTTATGCAGGAACATGACTGATTTCCTGCGAGGTGAATCGCTGCTGCGGCTTGCGCCGTGCAGTCTGCAGTCTGCAGCAGTTCATGTCAGTGTCGTTTATAGATCGCCTAATGAGCCAGGCACGACACCGGGTCACCGGTTTCTATTCCCAACCGACGGAGAGATGCCTCATAAAGATGGTCTTATGGCCACGAGTTGTTGCAGGCATCACTTTCGGAAGCCACCGGGATCGACTCGGTGTGGAATCCGGGCAACGACAGTAGAGCCTATATGCACTCGGTGAGACGGTGACCAACGGCGGGCAGCTCCGTTACGGTCGGTAATCTTGAAAATTGACCGGAAGAGAGAGGGAGATCACGAGTCCAAACGCTTGCATAGCAAGTCGATGAAATCATGTGGTAAAGGACCTGCATAGGACTGCCTATGACACATATGTTCCTGAGGATCTTATTGGAAAATGATTGCAACAAGGGAAATTACCATTTGGAATATCAAAAGTGGGAGGGTACCAGTTGGTGGAAAAGACGCGGAAGACTCCGGTTTTGTTGGTCTGCAGTTGCAAGTACCACCAACACACCTCTGTTAAGGGCTGTTAGCAAATCACACTGTACCTCCGCGGACGCCAGTGGCTGCACTAACAGAGAGCTACACTAACAGGGTCCGTATGAAACTTTCAAAGGCCACCCACTTTGTGAAAAGCGTCATTACTCACCTCTGTTACGTCGAATCGCGAGAGAGAACGAACGGTCACGGCAAGCGCCATGATTTCATAATGGGCCCTTTGAATGTGGCTTCGTCCGTCATACCGGGCAACTGGCGTGGGAGGGTTAGGTGTTAGGGTGTATGTTCTACCACCATCGGCCACTGATGATGCACCGCATCAGAGGGGATTCAGGCATTGGCCAGTTATTGGGTGAGATACGGTCTAAGTCCTCCTCGGCTGCCTGCAGGCCATGACACGAAAAGGGTCTACCCGGAATATGATGTCGTTCTAGAACTTTGCTGCCATGATCAGGATCGTGCCTGTGGGGAGATGATCGCCAGTGAACCTGGCTAACGGGGAGCCAAGTCAACCTTGCCATTATGTAGCTTCGCGATGAAGAGTTCATATGTTTCAGAATCCGTCCTAGATGCAGTCATACCGACTTACACGGAAAATCATGACTCCCCGGTAGGTAAAACGTAGGAGGTTATAGGTCTGGGGGTGGAGACTGGTCGGGACGAATCCATCGGGTGTGATGCCATTGCCTTAGCCTCATAAGTGAAATGAGAATTCTAGAGGAAGTGCGGGTGAATGTTTGTGCCCCTGGCGCCATTTCGCGATGATCTGGGGACGGTGTTTTCAACGTCGTTCATGTCGTCAAGGATCCCCAACAGAACGATTGGTTGGTGCAACGTACCGTACCCAATGATGCGGTTGAGATGGCCCGTTGAGTCGACCCGATCCCACGCCGGGGCCCCGGGCGGCGGCCAATGCTCCCGGACCCATGCCGAGCCTGCCCTACCGATGGCTGGCCGCCGTCTGGCGTCAGCATAGAGGCCGCCGTGGTGGTAACTTGTGCTTGGTTCCAAGAAGTAAATTCACTGGTAGCGCTCCCCATGTCGTTCCTGATTACTGCATCCGCTAAATCGGGACCTGTCAGACTGTAGTGTCTGTCTAAGCACTTGTCTTGAAAGTGCCGGGGCTTGAACTGTTACAGTACCAAACATGAGGTTTCAGCGTCAGATACTCACGCTTCACCATCGCCAATGTTCATATGCGACCATGGTGGCCGTTTCCCCATCTCTTGGCGGTAGTTTCGAGAGACGGGCCCGTTTTGGTGGCCTGTTTCCAACCTTCCTATCCGTGGCATCGCCGGATACTGATTTGGTTGGTTGTATACTTACCTTTTCATACATTCTGCAATCCGCAGGGGGATAGCGATGTGGTTGTCCCAGTGCCACCACTCGATGCGACCTTTACCACATCTATGGGCGAGGACCCCACCACGCTTCATGTCTTCCGGTACCCGGCTGCACCGTAGTCATTCATACCAAAAATCGTGTAACCCATCTGCTTAATTGGCTGTAACGCGGGTTCTTCTTTCGACTTGTGCTGCAAAATAGTACCTAGGCTCGAGCAAGTCAGCGTTGCGGGCGGCTTTTGGACTTTGGATCAGCATCGCTGTGCGAGCTTGGTGCATGAGGACCGTTTTGTTAGACTCATTTTGGACTATATCGATAAGTTGTTCCAGAAGGACTGATCGAATGTATAGCCTGGTGTATCAGTGTGTACTACCGCCATGCTCGGTCAATGTATGCCCCGCCACCTTCAAGTCTATCTCAAGGTGACTTACTCTTCAGGCAGACAACTGACCTCTTCGAGTTGACTCAAATGACCGCCGGAATTTACCATGGGGCGGGTAATAAACATTTCTGAGCCAGTAAAAGGCTCCCATCAGAACGAAGATGGCATTCCTCAGTACGCCTCACGCCCTTTGCCCTCGGGGAAGAAGCCTGGATGACCCGGCCGGGCAACTACCGAGGGAGCATCCGTGGGGTTTGTTGAACACCTTGCGGTGGTGTAGAGTCATCAACGGCGTTTCAGGGCTTGGGGTCGCCAAAAGACAATCATGTGCCGTCGAAATCGTGCGGCGTGGTCTTGATTGTAGCACTTGGAGCCTTGGACCTCGGGGCATTCTGGCATAGCGTCCAGGTTGCCTTTAATGTCTGGAATCGAAGCTCGCGAGGGTATCAAGAATCGCTCGTGTTGTCTCTGTACAGCGTACCGGTCATTGTCTGACCGAGGTATCGAATTCTGATTACCAGACTTCTATCGCAGCCGCGTTCCTGCGTCTATTTCCCGTAAGGAGTGGTCTTTCTGGCGCCCTAGATTCCAGGGTCAAATGTCAGCCTCAGCCCACTGCTAATTGAGCCAGGGGTCCTCCTTGTGGTGTCTTTTCTCTGGTTTGTCGTGATGACAGTGTCTACCGATTACCGAGATCTGGGCGCAAAATGACCAAACAGAACGGGTATACCTTTCAAACCGACGATGGGGTTGACGTCAACGTAAGCCTGGAGTGGTATGCGTTGACCAGTCCATTCTCATGGTGTGCAATTGGTGTCAGATCCGGAAGTAACAGCGGCGGTAAAATCGGGTAAGATTTACCTGCGCTAGAGGTGAGGATACTAACAAAACGCAGCAGAGTGAGGTATCATAGGCGGTAATCCGCAAACCAAGCCACATATGCAGCGGACAATTGTTGACTGGTGGGTTTTAGTGGTCGTGACCTGACCTCAGGCTTCCATACGATATGTACCTTAGAAAAGAATTGTTAGTCATACCGGCTCGGTGATAGACGGGAGTTTCCTAAAATTCGGCGAAAATGCTCAATTGAGCCCTATGTTGCTTCAGTCCCTTGCGGTACAAAGGTCTTCATCAATACTCGGTTCAGAGATGTATCCTTCCCTTCATGTTCTCGCAGGTTCGCAAACCTCAAAGGTGCAGTCCGTCGGTACAACTAGGATACCGTAACCGCTCCACAGACACCCGAAGGAGGCCGGACCTAAACTTCATATTAGACTCGTTGTTAGTAGTGCAACTAATCATCGAACTGTTACGAAACCTTAGCTCTTAGGCACCTGTAATCGTAGGGTAAAGCCACCGTTTCCCTGGCCAGTCGAGAGAGGCTGCGATTTCCAGCCTCAGAGGCAGGCCTTTTCTTGGAACGGGTATTGCTGCAGTGTGGTCTTTTTTGGGAGACAGTCCCCTGGACAACAGCCTGTGGAGGTAGCACTAGCCCACGGGGGCCCTTGCCCTTGCCCTACACCTTACTTGCTGTCCCCTGTCCGCTCATTGTTAGGTACCCAAATTACGGGCAGGTACGTGTAAGATACAGGACTCCTGCGGAAACGGTTTCCACCCTACCGTGCACTGGTTCCACCCTTGTCCGTAATCAATGCAACCTCGATCCCGGCGAAGCTCTTCGTCTTTCCTCTCATTCTCATTGGCACTCTGTCCGTCTGTCCCTGCTTCAACCTCCAAACACCATCACCTTCCGTCTGCGGCTGCGCCTTCAACGCTCATAATCTAAACCCAGAGATCCAATGCCTGCCTGTGCCCTCTCCCAGCTCTCAGGCACACCTTACCTTCATTCACACTAGCTTCGACACCCGTTACCGCGCTGCCCGTCATGTACGGAGCCAGGTACGGAGACGGAGCCCAGGTGCAAGGTACCTACCCTACCCCCAACCCGGTACCGTTGTCACCTCAGGTTGTCACCAAGTAGACGACCAAGTGCCGTCGAGGTGAGAACCTTCCACAGTCCCGTAGTCTCCCCGGTGGTCTCTGGCGTCATTGCTGCCTTCACGCCGCAGATGGCTCCCCAGTCACTTCTCCATCCAGTACCGTTGACATGAAGAAGGCACACTACACACCTTGCCAGGCTGCCAAAACATCAAGTGTTATAAGGCCGCCGGAATACCCTCCTTCATGATGTTGGTTGGCATGTTCGATATCAAACACCGTTTCACTATATCTTCAGTCAAGGCCTCAGTTCCTTAATCAACAGTCGCTTCCACTCTACTGTTTTCCTTGAGTCTGCCTCTGTCTCAGTTATAGACTCCTTGCCTCACGGTATCTCGCCTATTTGGAGCTTCTCAATCTCCACCTCTTCCGGCTCCGGCTTATACTCCCCGGTATATACGTCAAGCCTCTTACTACAACAACTACCTTGCCGCTACCAACCAACCGACTATCCACTATCTCGGCCGCGGCCCTGAAAACACACTCCCAACATCTATCAACCACAACAAAGCTCCAAAAACATCGGGAAAAGATTAGCAACCATGTGTTATCAGGTGGTCGAACTCTACTCGGTGTGCAAGTGCCTCTACTACCAGCACGCCGTTGATCGGTGCGCGGCATATGGGCAACCCGGCCATCGTCCACATAAGAAGGAGGTTTTGGTGGGACACTCTTGCGGCATTCACTCGGGCCGTAGCGGATATTCCTACGGCGCATCACATTACTCCGACTCTGGCTACTCGTCAAGCCACTCACCCAAGTCCTCCTCCCGTGGCCATTACCGATGAAGAATCGTGTCTCTGGCACTGGGCTGCAGCTGTCCACGGCATCCACCCGTGCTCAAACACTTCGACTTTGCGGAATGGGTCTCGTACATCTTTTCATTCGGAGGTGGATCAGCCGATTTACCATCCCAGCTCTCTCTTCTCTTCCGGGTTCATCGTAGTCTGAGGTCTTTACCAGCGCCAAAAGACACTAGGTGACCCCCTGCTCGTCATAAGATCGACCGCCACGTTTTTTCACCTGGAAGGATGCAGCCAGCTCCCGAAAAATCAGCAAGTCCATTGTCGGAGACGGAAAAATTGGGCCTATGGCTCACTGGGCCAGTGAACTCCCTCCTACCGCAGGATGGGACGAGTTTTCTAGAATTACTTATCACGACACGGCGGCGCTCCCCCGGATTGGGAATGATGTCGAAGACTCCCTTTCTTATTCTGTCACTCAGTTTGAATATTTGTGCGGGATGTGGGAAGGCACAGCATGGACGATGGCTTCTGCATTGCGATCGAGCGGGCATAACGATAAACTGTACAACAACACACGACGACATCTTCAGACGACGGAACGGTTCACCTTGAGCTTTAGTTTTGCTCACGTTTCTTTTTATTTACACTTCTTGTTTCACAACTCTCGATACCCCGAGGACCTAGGGTTGCATGGTGCGATGCATACGGGGTACGATACCAGGCGTTTTGGAATGTCAACTCTTGGTTTTGGTGTGGGCAAAGGGGTTCAGGTTTGCGTTTCTAGTTCAGATTTCTGTACCACATTTTTTGCTTTCTTCGGTCTTCCTTTTTCAATTGCAGTTTTCCTTCAGTTCAATTTCCATACATTGTGCTACCAGTATCTCAATTTCATTTTTTTGCCCTCATCTCTGCGCTGGAAGTAGCGATGGGACACAAAGGATTGGACCGGTCAAGGGACAGGAATATGGTTAATGGGATAGCACTGCGTGCTTCATGGCCACGTTGCTCACAGCGAACGGCCCGTTGATGGATTTCCTTTTCTCCGGTCACGATATCTCAAGCTAGTCTGGTACTAGGCTTAGCTGCCCCTGGCAGGTTCCGATGGGGAGCTTTTTTGGTGTTATTTGGTTAGAAGCATAACAACAGCATTTGGAGTATAGACACATTAGATGTCACCACCTATTCATAGCAATATGATGCATTCGAAACCATTGAAAGCAACTCGGAGACTTAACATCACGATCCTGCAAAGTGGTGCATATTTCAAAATAGTGGCAATTGAAAATTGTGTCCCGATGCGGTATTCGCAGCTTGGCTGATATTTACTCCCTCTCGTTACCGTGCCGTAAACATGACCCCTGCAACTCGCCTGGTTGCTTCGTTCCCCTGCCGAGAACTTGCACCTTCGGGATCCTTAGCGTGGCTTGTGGCCTTTCTGAGCCTCCCAAAACTTATCGCCGGGACTAAGTGCATAGTGATTAGTTTACGTATTATCGATCATCATGACGGTCATCCCTGGGAGTGCACAATGATCAGAGCTAGATTGTTGGAACTTCAATCAAACCAAGACAACCAACCGCGAAAAACGCCTTGCGCGCTTAGGCGCTTAATGTGAAGTTGCACGATGTTACAGACAGACAGCCGTCATTCGGTATCCGGATCGTCGAGTTAGTGTCTCGGTTGGACCAAATGGTTTCTGATAATGATGTTGCCTGGATGTTGGTGGTTTCGGTATTCGGACGGCACTGGTAAAAATAGGTACCTTTGTTACCAAAGGTACTTTGTCTGTGGCTTATACCTCGCCTGTTTAAGCTCCAAGACCCACCAGAAAAACAGTTCCGCCAGTTAAGCTTCCCATTCAGTGGGGCTCACGGCTGCCAAGGAGAAATCTTGGGTCCGTTTCTGGGATGCCAAGCTTTTCATGGGTTGCGTTTTGGGAAAGTCGGAGACCAGTCTGGTCGCTCCGGTTAAATCTACTACATTCTTTAGTTAAATCTACGGTCCCCACACCAAAGTTGCAGTAAAACTACTAAGGGGTACGGACTATGAGACTTCCTTGTGCCGTCGATATTACTAAATTTCGAAGGCGTTATATAGTTACTGTTACTAACCCTCCGTTGAGTATCAAAGTCGAAACTCAAGGTTAGAATTCCTAAGTTCGAGGTAGGGTAACGAATGCGTATTACAGGAAGTGGAAGGAAACGTAGCCTGCAGTTGAAGACGGCGGCCATTCTATGGGTAGGGCTTATTGGAATAGTTGATTGTCCTGGTTTTCTCTGTTCCCAAAATCATCCCCAAACTATCCCTAAAACTATTGCTTGCGCTTCCAAGCCCTTGAGCCTTCTGAATGCCTTTTGCGAAGATGCAATGGCACTTTTTCCTACGCTCTTTTTTCTGTGGTCACTCAAAAACATTGGTGAAAGTTGGGCTTGAAGTACACCGTAGATTTAACCAAAGAACACAGTAGATTTAACCGGACCGAGTCTGGTGGGTCGTGGTGGGCAGTGGTGGGGCCCATAAATACCCTCCTGTAAAACCCGTATTCTGATTGGATATAAGCGGGCGCTTCAAATCCAGGGGTCCCGAATTGGGATGAAGGACACCCGACCGACACCCGATGAACACCACAACAACGACCACACCCTCTCCGTTCCCTAGCGCGCACACACTTTTTTTCTCACGCTGACATGCTCGACATGTTCCTGACCACCACCCAATCTTGAAATTCCATACTTCCAATACCACACAACACCACCATCTCAAACTGCCATTTTGTCATCGTTGGATTGCGTGGCAGCCACATGGTCCCCATGCGTGCGCACCCCTTCAGATCCCATCCATCTGGAAGCTACCATGGCTGCACCACCGCGCCGGGTTTACTAATGTTGTGGTGACAAACGCCGTCTTCGATGTGCCTTCTGCGGAACATCCGCCATATCCCGCTGGCACGATCTCGAGCTTAGTAATTTTCACGATTGAAATCCGGTTTTGTCTTCAGCCTCACCTGCGAGTTACCTTGACCAGATCGTCAACCAAAGTCTACCAGGCATCAACCAAGCAGGCAATGATATTCCTCCTGCACGGGGCTTGAGGACTCACATTACAGTCATCTGAACAAAACTTCGCCAAAACTTCCTACTCGGTCGCTCTTCAAGGCGGTTGCGCCTCCGTAACATCCGCCCGCAGACGGAGGTTATCCGGATGCTCCCATGATGTGCGTTTCGAACTCGAGTCTCCGTATCACATCGGACATGCCAGATTGATTACCTAGCAATGTACCGCTTTTTCCCAGTCATAAGAGATTTACTGAACCTGGTAGTTTTGGTGAGAAAGAAGCATATGCACGGCGGGATTAGCTGCATATGAGGAATCAGTCCAATGGGATTCCCTCATCTTCCTAGCTAGCGCCTTTGGTAAATCTCTTACGGATGAGTTTTAGCGCGGCCATTCCATTAATGTTACCCTCACTACCGCTACGACTCATTCGAATCGGATTTATCCCCACGTTTCCTGGCCAATTGCATCAGGAGAATACCTGCAAGCCGACGCCTCAAACGGGGCATGTAGACCAAGCAAACCACATAATTGGCTAGTACAGCGTGGTGATAAATCCGATTCGAATGAGTCTTGGCGGTATCAGGTATCTACAAAACGTACCTTACATAACAACCAACATCAGGCTGATGTACCGCACCCTTGTTGCATGACGTTGTTGAACCGAACGGTCGTCCGTTTCGAAGGTAGGTACACAAGAGTAGTGATCCATTATTTCAGCAACTATCTCATTTTTTCATTACGCGGTAAATTTCAGTTATTACTGACGGTCAGCGGTCCGTGCACTTGCCCGTGCACCCTCTCGCACTTGACTTGGACAATACCTAAGGTACGTCCAAAATAAAGGCCAAATTCCCGTTTAGAGCCTTTTTTTCTTACTTGAGATATCTCGACCTATTACTTCTCATGGGGAGGCTTCATATCCTCGAAACCGGAGGAATTTCTAAGCTTCACCTACTAAATTAACAATGCTAAGGAACTGTGTCGTCAGAATGGCCGTCAGGTTCAGCATTTTTTCACTACCCTGACTGTAATTACTGTCACTGACCCTGACGCTTCCTGACGAATGGATCACTACACAAGAGAGGTCACCAACCACAAGCTTACGATGTTCCATGTCATCCGGGGAGTCTTCCTCTAGAATACAAAATGTGCGAAAGGCTCTGAGTTATTCAAACGCCAATCGGACTGGCTTACTACGGCGGCACTTATCATCTATAAAGGTACTCACGCACCGGTGTTGAAACACATCGCCCACACACGGATGCAGTAGATCTTGCGTACTGCACGTTTCCGTGTTGGGTGTGGTTGGGTGTTGTGCCGCGCATCTGCCCACATCGATCCATGATCTGCACCCCAATTGTCTTATTTTTGGTTTTACATGGCAAGTCAACATGCGTCATCCCATCCAACCATGCCACCCGGAACGTCCCGTCCGTTTCTTCTCTGTCAAGTTATCGGGACGTCCGACATCCCGGGACTGTCAACTACATACGCTGTAGATATCGGTAGGGAGGGGATCTCAAGTCACGACGTCCGCAGTCGGGAATGGAATGCGTGATCGAGTCACGCCATCCCGCTGCTTACCATATCATTCTTCTCTTCCTCCCATTACACTCCTTGGTATTTCACGACTACATCTGATGAAATCAAAGGTATGACCCGGATATTCTTCCGTTTTCCGGCCGCGGTTGTGCCTTACGGCATCTCAATCGCCTGCAGACAACACTGCGATCAGGTAGGTACCTACTTCACTCCCATGCATCTCATACGCCTGAAGCGAGACGGATGTCTCACTGCCTCTTCAAGTCCCAGGGTCGATCACATAACGGTATCACCAAACTTTCCGGGGTTGCTATACACCCTCGACACCTTATTAATCATGCGCCTACATGGCGCCTGACGGTCAAAGTCAAGTCAACCTTACCGTCCCGATTTGTCACACGCGAGGACGGACCGTTGCTTGTGTCAGTGAAACCATACCCATGACTTACCGAGTCTGATACAGATATAATGTACTGTATGGCATGCGGCTCAAATTCGAGGGTCGCTGATCGCTGGCTCGCCTTACCCTCGTTTCCCGTCTGCCTGGCGGTTCAGCTCTGTTCAGCTCGGCCTTGGCAAGCTGTTTCGACTGCTTAGAGGACAGAGAATCGAGCAGCCTAGTAGCTGGGGTGGTTGATCACAATAGTCCTCGTGTGCTCGTTTATTCTGATATCGAAGATTGTCTGCCTGCGACTATGGAAATTGATCACTGGCGCTTCTTCGATCAAAGACATGGTTTTGGGGGCGGTTTTGGTTTCGCCGAAACCACCTTCCTCACCTCTACACAAACACCAAGTCTTTTAAAGACTACTTTTCATTATTCATCTCCATCTGTTCCAGCACTGTATTCCATACTTCGTTCTCCTAGCCTAACATTATTCTACACTCTCATGGTTATATCTTTATCCTGCTGCCTGCACGTAACCGGTCCGCAGTCGAAGCTGCAAAGCAACATGCAAGGTCCCATATAAAAGCAAAAGCAAAAATGGCAATCTGAAACCGGCCCGACGATCTTTCGGCTTCCACAGACACTGCAAGGCAAGGATGACTGAACCTACTCGACACGAACCTAGTTGCATCGCAAAGTGCATTCATCACCTTTTCTTGAAACAACTCTTTGCAAAATTAGGGTCTTGTAAATATGCCTTCAGTAATCATCATTTCGATTCCCTCGTAGCTCATACCTTGCAGCAACCAAGCCTCCTTTTCCCAGGCCTCAGCTGTTAGGTCTCTGGCTTCAGAATCCTAAATGGTTACACACAAGTCGCAAGTCACAAGCGCGCATAACATCTTACTTGCCTGCGAGTGTTTCTTACATACTCCCCGTACCTACACTACAGCCCAGGCGCGCTTATCGCGGTACCGAAATGTCGTGAGTTTGGTACGGGCAATGCTGCGAGGTCACACTCACATATTTCAAACCAAAGAAGCCAGGTTCCACAAAACGAAAGCTGAGTTGTTACCTGTCTATTAGAATGGGTGGAAAGATGGAGGGAACGTTCTAGAAGATCTCACATCCGCAGGAAGGATGCATTGCATAAGTGCATGTAGGTATGCGGGTAATTAATAGTAGAAGATGGATGTACATACATACTTACATATGTATGTGTGTAGTAAGACGTGTACCTACCTATATACTAGAGCCGGACCGTACGGTAACAGTAATCGACGGTAACGGTGACGGTGACGGTAGTATTGCGTACCCCAAGTGAAAGATCATGTACTTTACCCGGACCTGATACGTCTTTGATGAAGCGATCACCGTCGCTGTCATGTCTATGGTGCTGTATAGACTGAAGATCCACGCGGCGTGGGGGTATGGCATGATGAAGTTGATCATCTATCGTTCGATTTGGGCGCGGCTAATGGTCAGTAATGTTTGGCGACTTTCTCTCAAAAAACATATTCAGCTCGGCCTCGGAGTACCAGACAGTACATGGGCCTAGAGAGAGGTTGTGGTATGAATGTAGAGGAAGTGCTTGATTGACCTAGAGACCTCTGCCATGGGTTGGTCTCTTGTCTCTTCTCTCAGTCCGGTAAGTCATGAAAATCTCCGGCTGAATGAGAAATGGATTCGAAGAATTTCTATGAAGCTGTCAGCAAGGCGAGGTCGGGATATATGCCTACTTGGTAGGAGCACAGGAAATCAGAGACTCCGAGCTCTATCAGAACGTACTTCGCAGTTTGCCGATAGCTAGGTAGGGAATGGAATATTTGTCAGCAATCAACAAGTAGGTTTTGGAAAATAAGCAGAGCTCGTGGCGTTGATTGATGATTTCATCAGTGTCGTGGAGGAAGGCCGGCGTTAAAGATGTTAAAAAGAAGGATTTCCACTGTGCAGGATCAACTGATAGACAATGTTTATGGTGCTTTAAGATGTGACAGAATGCCTGAACAGAGAGAGTAGCAAAAAAACATACTTAACACCATTACGTTCATGTCAAGGAACCAATGGAGAGAAATTCTTAAAAATGAAGGGGAATGTCAAGCACGAGAAATGTCTAGACAAAAGCTCGCAGGGAAAAGAAAGAAAAAGTTTATCGATGGTCATTCGTGCGACGTGGGCCTGATTCGAACAGACGCTCCCGAAGGAACAAGATTTCTAGTCTTGCGCATTAGACCACTCTGCCACCACGCCTAGTGATTGTTGTTGAATTTTCGCTTCGGAACTACAGTCTATCAACGGGCCGCATAGTTGCTGCGAGTAGACCAGGATAGGAACTCGAGTCTGCGTGGGCAGCATGGTACTGACCCGATCCTTTCGAGCGTTCCTGTGCCAGATAGGCAGAGAAAAAAAGAAGTCGATGACACGATCGCGAACGTTCCGACTAGGGCTTGGCTGCTGAGTTTGATATCTGAGTGCGCGATCCGTATTGACATCCAAGGTCGTCTGATGCATGGATTGGGAGGGGTTGCGCGGCGGGCGCGGGGGAGGATTGAGGTAAGGAGAGCGAGTCGCTTGCAGCAACGGATGAGATGAGTTGAGAGGAAAGATCGAGCTGAAGCTAAACTGAAAATTTAAATTGAGGCAGTCGTGGGAGAAGATGTTTCAACAATTGAAAGAGCGTGAGAGAGCGGGATGTGGTAAGGAAGGCGGTGCGTTGATATTCGGTTGATCGGCGCATGCAGGAGAGATCGAGGGCGGGCTCGGCGGACGCAGCGCAACGTCCGCTGCCCCCGCGGTTACATCATCAGCCATGCATTGACAGTGGAGATGTAGGGAGTTTGGCACCTGAGGATAAAGATGGTTTGTCCTTGATTCGCACTTCCTTCGGTTTTCAAATGGCTATCGCAGCAACATCGTGAGAATGGAGAAACGTTCATCGCTATCGCAGGTTTCCGGCACGAAACTTGATCTGGTCTGCGCTGACACAACCGCGCGGCTTCGCAGGACAATGAGCATTGTTCAGAATGCTGATATAGACCCAAAATCCGTGCTAAATCTTCAACAATCACTAGGCGTGGTGGCAGAGTGGTCTAATGCGCAAGACTAGAAATCTTGTTCCTTCGGGAGCGTCTGTTCGAATCAGGCCCACGTCGCACGATGACCATTAACAACTTATTTTTTCGCTTTTCTTTTTCGGGACTTCTTTTGATCCGGATCCTCATCTTTTTTTTTCCCTGGTAGTAGAGTCGTTACCAGTTCTTTAATCCTTTTTATGGAAGTTGACGGTGTCGTGGTATGAAACTGCCCATTGGGTCGGTGACAACAACATCCTTATCATACACCAGTTCTTGCCGAGTTTGAATGTCATTGCTTTTAAACCGGTCAGGACTATGCAATGGTGTAACTACTCAAGAAGCTACGAATAGGTACATGTCTTGATAGGTACATGTCTTGATAGGTACAAATGTGTTGACAGTCCTGCAAGTGATACCTGCCATGACAACAGACTGCCCTGATGATGGCTTCCTTAAAACCCTCAGTCGATTCTATACCTAAGGCCAAGCTGCCTTCGCAGTTAATGACCAAGCAGATCGGAACTGCCCTTTTCTCCAGATACTGACGTTCGCGACTTTCCATTTGGATAGAAAGAACGTGAGGGAAAGAACGTCTTACAGCCGGTCTCTGCTTGCAACCCGTACCTGAGCTGGAAGTAGCGTCGCCCAGATTGACGCACCTTATCTGACAGATATAAGCCTACATTTATTACTCAAGATTCTCCAGCAAAGTTCTCGATTTCAAACATCAATTTTGGCAGATGTGTGGAGCACCACGACATTCTTCTCAGAGTATACTATACCTTATGGTACATAGATACTTATCACGACACTATCAAGATGAAACTTACCACCTTTTTGCCGACAGTGGCGTGGCTGTTCTTCCTCCTTCCAGCTACTGTATCCTCAACCATAACAGCAAATGTCCACTCAGATCAACATAGTGTTGAAACATCCTCGGCATCAGGACCAGACCTTATAAAAATCAGAGAACAACCGGCATGCGAGAAACCGCTGATTCCCTCACACCCAAAGAAGTGGTGGCGAGCCCAGATCGAAGAAAATGTGGGATACGATAGCCACCAACACTATTTTGATGTGACGGAGCTCGGAGCAGACAACACCGGCACCGACGACTCCTCGTGGTTGTTCAACGAGTATATCCACTGTGAGTTCCTAGCATACCATACCTTGCATTGCTTCCATATGAACCCTACCACAACAAAAGAAATTCCAGTCTGACACAAACAAACAGTTTATAACCGATCCGACAAGACGGTAGCAAAAGTCAACATATATTTTTACGTGCCTCCGGGAACCTACCGCATCGCCAAACCCATCAAGCTTCTCGCGGGAACCTTTCTCATCGGTGACGCCCTGGAACCGCCCACCTTGCTCGCCGACCCGTCGCTGGGTACTGATCCTGTAATCGATGCGCATGATGACTCCCTATGGGAAGGAGAGAGATCGGTGAAGAGCCTTTACATGGCGGTGCGTAACTTCAAGATCGATACCACGGCGGTGGACAATGACACGGGCGCGAGGGCGATGGATTGGTCAGTAGACCAGGGATGTAGCCTTGTGAACGTGCAGTTTGTGATGCCCAAGAGGTCGAAACACACTGGGTTGACGATGGAAAGGGGTGGTAGTGGGTTGGTTATCGCTGATTGTGTGAGTTTGTTGTTTTGGTTTCTGTTTCCATTCCTTCCCCCTCGGTGCTGCTGGTTCAAGTTTTATTTTGTTTTCGATGACTGGCTGGCTAACCGACTGACCGCGGCAGACCTTCACCGGCGGAGCAGTCGGCATGGAAGTGTTCAACGAGCAGTACATGCTAAAAGGGCTGAAGTTTGACGGCTGCCACACGGGTATCAAGTTCAAACGATCCTTCGTCACCGTCATCCAGGGTTGTACCTTCTCTGAGTGTGCGGTGGCCGTTGATGCCAGTCTGCCTGACAGCACGGGAACTTTGTCCGTTGTCGATTCGTCCTTCTCCAATTGCGAGTATGGAGTTGACATCTACACCAATGGCACTATCCCATCCGGTGTTAGTCCGCTTGTACTTCACAACGTCGCCGTTGAGGGTGACAACGTGAAGGCTGCAGTCATCGGGTCTGGTGGCTCTACCCTGCTGTCGGCATTGGAATCTCGAGATGTAACATGGATACAAGGAAAGACGTTAGTATTCACCCTTGCGAATCCAGTCTTTGGCATAAAAAACCATGACTCTGCGCTGACACTCCCATAGATACTACAGACATACTCATAAAGGAGCTTCTCTGCTCGTTTCCAAACGCAAAATCCCCGCGGGGATTTTCTCCTTTCCATCACATGCTGACCTGGGCAGAGTCCCCAGCGTTAGCCATCCTATTCACAGGCACGAAAAGTTGACGCCTGGCGGGAGGTACTTTACAATGCCCATCCCACAATATGAAAACTATAACGTCAGTCAGTTTGTGAACGTAAAAAACGAGCCCGGGTTATTTGTGTGGGGGGACAGTAAGTCGACCGCTTCTTGCTTAGTAACATCTGGGTGCTTCTGACTTGGTTGCTCACACGACGTTAGATATCCATGATGATGGACCCGCAATCAACAGCTTACTCCAGAAATACGCTGGCTGCAAGATATTGTTTTTCCCTCGAGGGATCTACAAGACCCATCAGACAATTCACGTACCGCCAGGCTCGCGACTCGTTGGGGAGGCGTTGAGCGTGATCACCGGCTGGGGCGATCATTTTTCAGATCCCTCCGACCCAAAGCCCATTATAGAAGTAGGCAAGGAAGGCGATAGGGGAGTTGCCCAGTTCACCGACATGTTGTTTTCGGTCGGTGATGTGCTTCCCGGAGCGGTCATTGTCAAAGTCAACATCGAGGCCAGGACTCCCGGTGATGTCGGCTTTTGGAGCTGCGTTATACGTGTCGGCGGCTCGGACGACTCTGTGGTTCTTGACAAGAAGTGTCGGGATCCCAATCCCAAGGCTTGCAAGGCGGCATTCGCGCTGATGCATGTAACCCAGACAGCCTCTGTCTACCTTGAGAACGTTTGGGGCTACGTGGCAGACCGCGGTTTGGACGACGCATCATCGAAACCCCTGAACATTGCGGCCGGTCGCGGTCTCCTCCTCGAAAGCACTTCGCCAAGTTGGCTAATTGGGACCTCGTTTCAACGCTGCACCCTTTATCAGTACAACCTGAATCGCGCCTCCGACGTCTATATCGGTCTCCAGCAGGCCGAGAGCCCGTACTGGCAAGGCAATGGGACTCAGCAACGAGCGCCGGCGCCCTGGGTAGCCAATTCATCATATGGGGACCCATCCTTCGGTCTTTGCACTTCTCATCGGTACAGCAACGACAACGACAGGTGTTACCGTGCCTACGGTCAGCGCTTGGTTGACAGCAACAATGTGGTCATCCACGGATCTGGTCTTTGGGCCTCCTACAATGCCATGAATGACAACAAGTGGCACGACCCCAATTGTGACGAGACGTCTGGGGTGTGTCAAATGAATATGGTGTTTATGAGCGGCGCATTGAACATAAGTTGGTATTCGATTAGCACGAAATCAACCCGAAACATGATATACGATGCTGGACTTGACTCTGGGATTGAATCGGAGACGACAATCAGGCAGGAGGCGTTCAGAGGAGGTAGGGGAGGGGCGATAGCAGCATATTTGACAACATAGGAACTTGGTCGGGACCTTGGTCGGGACAAAGTGTCTGGTAGCGGCGCTCACGGCGCTCAAGGCGGAGGTGGTGGTGATGATGTTGAGATTGGAGAGCCAGATGCCGGGAGTAGTGCTGCAGTCTCATGGCTCAATTTCGGGGCTGTTGTGTTGTTGAGTTGTGTATTCTTGCAGTTGGGGTGAAAGAAGAAGACCGTGGTGTAGAAGCTTCAGCAAGAAGATGCCAGTGGAATGAATGGCTTGCTTTGTTCTTGTTTTTTGTTGGTAACAGCCGAGACCATTATTACTACAGTCGTATCTCGAATGGGTGATCCTCCAATTTGTAGTTGCAGGGACACTCGCATTTGGAACAGATGCCCTTGAAGAATTGACATTCGATGTCAGCATACGTATACCTATGTAGGGAACAGCTTGCCCTGGCATGTATAAAAGCGCGTCTGCACGTGGGAATCGTACATTGTGGTCGGTGTCTGATGTTCTTTCTGAATCGATAAAGTGAAAGATGCTAAAGATGCGATACAGTACAGGACGAGCAATGAGATGCGACGGGATATGTGCAAGTGGGGTAGACGTTGGAGACATTCCCGGCTGGCATCCGCTGTCGACCAAGCGTCCAGTCGGCAACGGGCGTCGACCGAGCTTCCTGGGCACGCCATCTCTCCGCATGTGAAAAGTACCTCGGCGCATTGCCTCCCGTCACAGGACAAGCGTCATCGCATCCAGGATCGAAGCCGTGGAAGGTCGACGCCAAAGAACCAAGATGATTTGTGAAACGCACGCCAGATCCAATTCCCCAGGTGATTTGCGCAGCCGCTTGCTTAATCGAGTAGCTGTATCCGTTGGTAATCCCGTAGCTTGTCCCGTAAGCCGCCTGCTCGTGAGAGGTTGACATTCTCTCGAGGTCTGCCCGTGGGGAACCCTTGTCATCTCTTGTGTCCCTCGTGGTTTATAAAGTGTCGCCCTCCCCATTTTCCCCTTTGCTATCATCCCGTTTCGTCCGTAGCCAACACGTTCACATCATTCTCTACTATCCATATACCTAGTCCATCGTCGCTCACTTCACCTTTACCTCACTAATCTAATTAACCCCCCTAAATCTTTTAAAATGTCTCTCAAGAACGGTACGTCTTTACCCATGGATTAAACCCGCTCACATCCTTTGCGCCCCTGTTGCGCCCGCGGTGATGGCGCAATACTTTTTCATGTGTTCCTCGAACCGAACCAGTGCTGACCGTGGCCGTGTAACGATTTAGACAAGTTCCCTTCCTCCGCCGCCTTCGACGCCATCAACAGCGCCCTTACCGGCAGCGACGCCGACCGCAAGGACGCCATCAAGCAGGGCAACGCCGTCTTTGCCTTTGTCCTCAAGAACGCCGCCGGCGAGACCGACCAGTGGCACATTGACCTCAAGAACAAGGGCGAGGTTGGCAAGGGTCTTGGCGAGAAGCCTACCGGTTAGTTTTCCACCATTTGCCCATCCGCCTTTGCCTTCGTACCTCATCATGTTTCTTTCCACATTGCGACTAACAGTAATTGCTTATCAAATAGTCACCCTCACCCTCTCCGACGCCGACTTCGGCCAGCTCGTCGCCGGCAAGGCCAACGCTCAGCGCCTCTTCATGTCCGGCAAGCTCAAGATCAAGGGCGATGTCATGAAGGCTACCAAGCTCGATCCCATCCTCAAGAAGGCTCAGACCAAGGCCAAGCTCTAAATGGCTTTATTTTTACTTGCAAGCGAGTTGAAAAAAAAAAAAACACAAAACAAAAATGATACCATGATATTCCGTCGTTCAAAGAAGACAAGCAGTGGTGTTGTTGTGGTTTATGATCGTGGGTTGGTTTTGGACCAATGGTCGGCTATCTGTAACGTGTACTGATGGTGATGGTGCTAGTGTGTGTTTCGTGTTGTTGTGCTGTACAAATACCCCCGTCTGGAAGGGAAGCTTCTTGGATATAGCCAGCGGCTCTCTACAGAATTGAATTCAGTTTGAATGCATTTGACCTCCATGCTGTCCGCATCTGGCTTTGAGATGGAATTGCGACTTTCATCGCAACGGCTTTTGCAAGTCCTAGAGTTAGTCGTGGATCGTCATGTTGTCATTGACATGTGACAGTGCTCGTCCATCGTCAACCACATGCCAAACACTCAGGAACTTGCAACTGGCCAGGATGGTCCCCAGGATGGGTATAGGAGAAATGTAGTTAACCGAGCCCAGTTCGTACCGGTATTCTGAGAGAGCGGGCTGTCTAGCAGTGTGTCCAACGACTTCCAAGGTGTGGCGCGTGACACAAGTGTCGCCTTGGTGAGCCATTCATAGAGACAAGGTTGCGGCGATGAGTTCGTTGGAAGGGATGGGTGCGATTTGTGCGCGGTGGCTTCAGGTTGGTTGCGACTGGCGAGACAAATTGGAACCATTGACTTCTTTCGACTTCTGCACAGCAAAGGGACGCCCAAAAAGGTGCGGTGCGACAGAGAGGCAGAGAGGCTCACGATGGCGGCCGATGGGCTTGATGATTGGTTCAGCAGGCACCGCGATCCATTCAGATCAATCCTGTCGCAACTCGAAGTGGACGTTCCAGGAAACCACAACCGGGTCTGTGCACAGCCAAGAGAATCGCGATGGATTGCACGTCCATTGGCGCACGCTGCAGTCATCGATCCCTCTTTTTGTGTGTGGTCTTTTGGGGGTGAGTGGCCCGTGCACGAAGGATGCAACGCGGTGAGAGCATTGGATGGTTTCCTGTTCCCGCCCTCCAAACAATCCAGTCCCCCGCCCAGTCTGACACTTTCGCGGTCGCCAGGGCACTGGCCACACTGACGCTCGATTTCTGCTGGTCGCCCTTGTCGCTGGCACATAGCGACGTGACCTACGTACACCTCCTCCCGCTCTATACAGACACTGCAGTTTTTTTTTCCACCGTCGTCCGCCACGGCGCCATCAAGAAACAAGAAGTAGTGCTTGAACCGCCAGGACTGAACCAGGGTTGTCCATCTCCATTCAACGTTCCTGTGGACAAACACACCAACCATCATCGACTTTATCCCATTTCCGTGCCAGCATCCATCATCCACTTATATCTATCATTGCCGTCCATTTTGCTCTTTGTTGACAGGCCCAAGTCGGTCTTTATACTGCCCGCCCTCCGCCCTCGTCCCTTCGCTGCTGTGACGAGCTTCCACCACACGGTACTCCCCGGCCTCCTCTGACGGTCGCGCGAGCCCTGTCGCTACTTGCTGTAAAAGTAGCAGCCAGCGGTGTCGGTCACGGACTTCACCCGTCACGGTCGGCGTGTTTCTACCCTTTCCCGTTTGAAGGCAAGCCGAAGCCAGAGCTCCCACCGCTGCCACGCCCGCTGCCGCCGTTGCTGGGAATAGACCACCGACCGCCTTGTCGCGCAACTCCCAAAAATTTCCTACGCCTTTTCAAGTTCCCACACAAAACCCTCAACCACCACGTCGAGCAGCACCCCGTCCACCTCGCTTCCTCGTCCGTTGCGACGCGCCCACAAACGCGCCGAAACCCATCGCGGGTTCCTGTTTATGCACGACAGCGACAGCGAGTCCTTTCATAATCCCGTCTTTGTGACTCGGCTCTAGAATAATCAACACCGCCACGCCACCTACCTGCCCGCCTCGGCCTCCCGCCTATTCCCAAAACTCACATCTCTGCCCTTGTCCATCGACATACCGGCCGGCGAACCGCCCAGTCTCGTCGCCATGGATTCGCAACCGAACAAGAGGCGTAGCATCTTTGGCCTGGCCACCAATCTCTTCCGCGGCTCCTCTGCGCCCGCCGACGACTCTGATTCCAAGATTGAGTCCCCCCAGCAGAATGGCATCACCAAGGCCCAGTCCGTCCCTCGCATCGACTTCAACAGCGCAACGCATGAAAGCCCTGCCAAGCGCGCGTCCGATGCGCAGTTGGCATCCCGCAAGCTCATCGGCCGCCCTCAGGGCCCGTCCAGCAAGCTTGCCCAGTCCTTCACCAGCACAGACTTCACAGAACTGTCATCGGCGCCGCAAAAGAAGATCACATTCCATACTGCTTCGGCGGCCGGCGCGACGAGGAGGATGCCCGGCGACAACCCCTACAAGTCGCCTTCCTTCACAAATGCAGCCAAGGGTCCGGTTGTCAACGGAAACGGTGCCAAAGCAGCCAGCTTCTCTGGAACTGGCACGAGCACGGCGCCGAGCAACATCTTCCGTTCTGGCACTCCTTCCCTTTATCAGCGGCCCAGCGGCACGACCTTTGCTCCTCGCATCGTTCCTGGCGGCCTGAAGAGCAGCCTTCCCCAGAGCACCCCCGGTCGCACTTCCCGTGGTACAACCGCTGAGCTCCTTGGTGCCGTCCCGGTCAACACGGAGCTTTTCAAGATGAGAATCCCTGAGCCTCCTCATCACTTGACCGGCGAGGTGCTGGCTAAAGAAGTCCCAGATGATCCCAACAGGGCCGGTTCCATTTATGCCGACGAGTTTTTGGCACACTACTGTCCGCCCGATCTCGATGAGCAACAGAAAAAGCAGTTTTTCTGCATCCTCGATTTGAGGCGACTCAAGTATGCCGCCGATGAGATATTCACCAAGAAGGATTGGAAGATCAATATTCTAAACTTTGCAAAGGAGTACGAGAAGAGCCGTAGCTTGATTATGCTGCGGTACGGCTTGTACGAATTCAAGACGGTTAGGGCTTCGGAAGAAGTCAAGAAGGAATGGAGGCAAAAGCATGGAATTGCGGAATCCGAGGAAGAAGCCAGCGCATCCTCGAATCTCAAGACACCGGCTGGCTCGAAGAGAAAGGCCGAAGAGGAACTGTCGCCAATTGACGGCGCCCTAAAGGCTTCCACCACCGCTGGTAACAAGCGCCCGCGCGCTCCAGAACCGACCAGCCCTTCGCCAATTAAGCAAAAGCCTAAGCGCAAGGCCTCGACGGTTGGATCGCCAGACGAAGTTCAGCCAGCCAAGCTGCAAAAGGCCTCGGGAACCCCAACCAAGGCGTCCTCTGCCACCAAGTCTGTCTTTGAGAGCATTGTCAACAACACGCCAACCGCGGCAGTTAAGAAGGCCGCGACTGGTGCTGCCAAGGCCACCACCACCAAAGCTGCGCCTAAATCTGTGTTTGAATCTGGTCCCAAGGCTCCCGCTTCCTCTGGCAACATCTTCGGTCATCTTTCCGACAGCAAGAGCAGCAACGATGATGCCGATAGCGATGCCGAGACCGCTTCCAACTTTGACGAGGATGAGGATGAGCCCGAAGCTCAGGGTGATGGTTCTGCCAGCACTGGTGTTGCTACCCCTCAGTTTGGCCTGGGAAGCCAGGCAGCGGTGAATGGCGGATCTAGTGCCTCCTCAGACGCCGGAGGAAGCTTCCAGGGCCGCAGCATTTTCGATCGTATCACCAGAGGATCTGACGGACAACCAATTCGCAAGCCCGTTTCTCAAAATGGCAAGTCTGACTTGTTTTCTGCCACCGTCAAGGAGGACCGACCACTCAGCACAATCCAGGAGCAAGCCTCTTCCCCTGATCCGGTCAACAACACATGGAACACGGAGACACCCATCAAGTTTTCCTCTGGCCCCAGCAACCCCTTCGGGGCTGCGACATCTAAGCCCGCTGCGTCGAGCAACCTCTTTGGAGCCCCCGCAGCTAAGAAGGCAGAGGAACCCGCACCCAGCAAGGAAGGCGCCCAGGACTCGGAACCCAAGAGTCTTTTCGGCGTTCCTCCCAAGAAAGCCGATGAGCCTGTTGCCGAAGCCCCTAAGCCATCGGCTTCGTTGTTCTCATTCGGAGCAAAGACCACTGATGCTCCCACTACCACGCCTTCGCTCTTCGGTACTTCCGCACCCTCGGCCCCAGCACCTGCTGCTACAAGCTCGCTCTTCAGCTCGGGCGCCAGCACTCCCCTCTTCGGCCAAGCAAAGGATAAGCAGGAGTCCAAGGAGACCACGCCAGCTCCCTCCTCTCTTTTCGGTGCTAAGTCTGCAGAGCCCGCGACGACTGAAGCCTCCAAACCCTCGGTATTCCAGTCAAACACGCTGTTTGGCAGTGCTCCGGCAGCCAGCGAACCACCAAAGACACAACCAACTAGCCTGTTCAGCAAGCCTGCGGCGGCTGAAACGCAAACGACGCAAGCTCCAGCTTCCTCGTTGTTCGGGGCCAGCGCGTCAAAGCCCTCCACTTCCAGCTTGTTCGGCAGCGTGACCCCTACTCCTGGAGCAGACGAGCCGGCGGCGAAGAAGGTTGCGTTCGGCAATACTGAAACTAAGCCCGCCGCCTCTATGTTCAACTTCGGCTCTACCACTCCCACTGCCGATGCTGCCAAACCTGAGACTAAGAGCCTCTTTGGCACTACCAATGGCGTTACTCCTGCTACTGAGACTAAGAATCTCTTTGGCGGCAGCACCACTCCCGCTCCTGCCACTGAAGTCAAGAGCTTGTTTGGCAGTACAGCCAGTGCGGCCCCTGCTACTCAGACCAAGAGCCTCTTCGGCAACACTAGCGCACCCGCAACGGAGACTAAGAGTCTGTTCGGCAACGCTACTACTCCTGCTGCTGAGACTAAGAGCCTCTTTGGCAACACCAGTACCACTGCCCCTGCAGAGACCAAGAGTCTGTTCGGCAACGCAACTACCTCAACCGCACCCTCAGACTCGAAGCCTCTGTTTGGCGCGACTACTAGCCAGCCCGAAGCCTCGAAGTCTTTGTTTGGTGCTACCAGCAGTCAACCTGAAAGCTCTAAGCCGGCTTCCATATTCGGAAACAGCAACCTCGCTCCTGCACCTGTCTCTGCTTCTTCGAGCTTCACCTTCGGGTCCACAGCGGCCCCGGCTACTACTCAACCTGCTCCGGCTGCTACTTCTAGCTTTACCTTCGGCTCTGGTTCCCCCGCGCCCACACCTCAGCCAAACGCTAGCTTTTCCTTCGGTGTCACACCTGCTTCGCAGCCTTCGCAGCCCGAACAGAACGGTAACATCTTTGGAGCCAACACTTCTTTCACGTTCTCAGCTGGAGGTAATGATGGCAATGCTATCAACAATCCTTTTGCTACCGGAGGCGCCGCTACTCCCACCTCGTCATCGTTTACCTTTGGCCAGACAGGTGGTACATCCGCGCCGTTTGTCTTTGGACAAAGCAGTCAAAACACTCCATCCATCACCTTTGGCGGTTCCCAGGACTCTACACAACAAAACGGCAGCTCCAACATGTTCGCCTTTGGTGGTCAACAGCCCTCTGGGGGTGGATCCATGTTCAACCTGGCGCCGCCCGTAGGGGGGACATCAACAGGTACTGGTAAGTTGAGACCTCGACCGCGACGACGTTTCTAGCCGGTGAATTATCATTAATCGACCGCAACGACTAGATTCCCCCAAAACCTTCGGCGGTGCCTCAAGCTTGGCCACGACGCCGGCTGTGGGGACACCAGAGCCAGTGGCCGCCGAGTCCAAGGATGCTCAAGGAACGCACGCTGACGGGGATGAGGCACCACAGGAGCAAATCTCGCTAGTCGAAGGCGGCCCGGGGGAAGAGGACGAGGCCGTCGTGTATGAAGTCCGTGCCAAGGCGTATAAGCTCGTTGCTCCCGACGACGATGACGACGACGAAGGCTCCAAGGAGAAGAAGAAGCCCTCCGTGTGGAAGACGCAGGGAGTTGGGCCCCTGCGTCTGCTCAAGCACAAGAATACCGGTGCGGTGCGCATGCTGATGCGTGTCGAACCCCGCGGCAATATCGCGCTCAACAAGATCATCCTCCCCAACTTCACCTACAAGCCCGATGCTGCGGCTCCCAAGAACATCAAGATCACCACGGCGACGGACGATGGAAAGGGCTTGGAGACTTGGATGCTCACCACCAAGACCACCCAGGCTTTGGCTGACGCGCTGGAAGAGCACAAGAAGGCAAATGAAAAGAAGGATTAATGGGTTAGTTAGATGGATAAAGATGAATGGATGAATTGGTCAGATTAAGATGATGGATAGCATAGGAAGAGTTGTTTGCAAAAAAAAGTTAGTAGTTCACGGCATTTGTTTCGTTTTTTGATTTAATGGGGTAGAAGCGGAGTGTTTTTTTTGGACCGGACAATGAATGCAAGGCGGTGCCGTGGGTGGTCAATAGTCGGTGATGGAGGAGGTGGGTGGGTGAGGTTTCCATACTCTAAAGATCAGGTAAGGTAAGGTACCAAACTTTCATGGGGTTTGCTTTATTCATTACTAGTATATTCATTCTGCTATGCATTAGATGGATGGAAGGATCGTCATGGGTTTTGATGTCACAGGATTCTTTTACGTTCCAAACAGTTCTCCTCATCGATCTCGCGGGCATGTGTTCGTTTCCTCCTGTGTTGGTTCGTTGAACTCTTTTAGTCCCTCTATCTTCATTTTCAGAGTCAGAAAACTGAAATTCGCATCATACGTATCGGACATAGCATTGTTTTTGCGTCGTCTTTCTGTTGGCTAGCTATCCTTATATCCCGCGAAGCATTTCCAGTATTATATCCTGAATCTGTTGGTCATCGTCAGTTGGAAGGAGGGTGCGGGAAGTGCAGGAGATGAGGAAGGTGCGGAAGGGAAGGAAAGACAGTTGTGAAAATGAGCGAGGAAGGAGGGAGGACTGACTTTGCGGAAGGAGCACTTATCCAGTCAGTATTATGGGCACGGCATAGAGAATGTATTCAATAGTGCCGTAGTTTTCTTGTTGCTCATTAATGGCTTCAGCATCTGAATAAGTTGACAGCATCTACATGAACGATCCAAAGGGTTTACCCGTTACGTTATTTAGTAGTTATCTCAAGGCCTCGTACCGACACTGGTTTCCCTCCTACAACTAGACGTAGTCCTTAAAGCTCAAGGATGAACGCATCAACAACAAGCAGTAATACTTTCTGAATTTTTATTTTTGATTTTCCTTCAAGTTATCCCTATGTGTTTATTGGTGTCATTTCATTACATTACTAGTAAGTTAGGTTTGTGAGACAAGTAAAGGAGGCGGTCGAGGTTCTGTTTTACCATCGTTTCCTTTCCCTCTTGCCCCTTTTTTTTTTCTTCGTCATGGTTCGTAACCATATCCCATCACACTATCCATCCCCTGGACACATAACACCATCCTCAACTGTCCTGTTATCCTCCTAGTGTCCGCCAGATGTTATATGTCCCTGCGAAAATCTCTCGTCATTCGCTTTTGCCTGCGTCCGTTCGAGCTGCTTCACTCCACCTGGTTCTTTCCATCAGTCCGCCGTGAAAGCTGGATCGGTTCCGCAGTGCCTTTTGAACCGTGTCGGGTGTCTCGCTCTGATTTGCCAATCGATCATTCTTCGCTGAAACAAGAAGAACGACATGGACAACTGGATAAAGAGCTTGTAGAAGAAATGGAGCTGGAGGAACCTCAATGAGGTGCCACATGCTTTCCCTCATAACGCCCGTTCCGGGTTGATGAAACCATTCAATTCAAGGGACGGGACGGTAAAGAAGGGTGCCAAAGAAAGGGTTTAATAAGGTGGTGGCACAGCAGACGGTGATGAGGACCGATGTGTAACGGTGGCGTTATTATTGCCATTGTTAGAGGGCCCAGATGATGGGTCAGATGGAGGGAAGGGAGAAGCTGTCCCTGAGGCTGGCGTGGAAGTGACCGCCACAGCTTCAAATGCGGGAGCGGCGGCGAGAGCGGGTACGGGAGAAGAGATCGAGGAAGCTACAGCAGCAGCAGGTTCATCAAGCTGCCCTGGATTTGCTTCCTCATTGATAGGCCCTGGTGATGGAGTGTTGGTCCCCGTTCCTATTATCGACAGGGGAGGCGTCTCTTCGTATGCAGGTGGTGGTACCTCATCTTGATCTGTCATTTCGGGCGCCGGGCTGTGGATGGTACTGTGTCCCGGACTGGGCGAGGGATACCTGGTCATACTTGGAGACGTCGGCGCAGTCGTCGCGGCGCTCTGGGTCATGCTGGTGCTCAACAGGCTGGTGCCGATACTACTATATCCTGGCTGGCTCAGGTGGCTCAGGTGACTCTGGCTGTAAATTCCAGACCCGTTCTGATGGTAGTAATGTACCGGTGGGGGTGGCTGTAAACTTGCCTGTGACCCCAACGGCGGCGACGATAGAGTTTGTTGTGAGAAGGTGGTATGGTAATTCCAGGGAGCCATGTTTCGCATTTCTACACCGGCGTGCGCAGCACTACTGGTTCCTTCGCCGGCGGCGGACCCTGCCTCTGTTCCTGCCCTTGCGGCTGGACCAGCCGACGCTCCGTTTCCATGGCCATGGTAACTATTCCCACCCGCTTCAAGATCGACATCGCCGCCTTCTTTCGCAACCGGCTGCTTCTCATATGGCGGCGGCGCCTCGCCCAGTTCATTCAGTCCTTCCTCGGGTCTGAAGATACCTGCCCAGTCCCATCTCCTCATCGCCGTCGACCGAGAGCCACCCCATGCCACGCCCCCAGTTCCGGATCTCGAGCCAGTATTGTTATATCGCTGTGTCGGCGCCCCGCGCACCCAAGACTCCTGAAGATCACGCTCGATCAACGCCAACGAAGGGGCATCGACCTCACGAACTCCGAACTGAAGCTGCCCGTCACGGCTGTGGCTTGTCGATGCTTGGTGGGCGGAAGGTCGTCGTGCCGGGGTAGAGACACGAGAAGTCTTGTGGTTATCGAGGAATTGTTTGCGTCGGCGGACGTGAAGACAGAGGGCTAGACCGCCCAGGACGATAACGAGGCCGATGGGGATCATAACCCAGACCCAAGGGTGGTTGTTATCATCGTCGTCATCGGTAATTCCCGGGGAGAAGCCCCCGAACCCTGACCCTGAGGACATCTTGGTCTATGTCTTTGTTCGAAACTGGCGGGGTCGAAAGGGGGTGCAGGGGCCGCGGAAAAAGCTGGAGAAGAATTCTGTTCAAGGGTCGGTGAGACAGCTCAGGCTCAAGCTCCAACTCCAGCTCCAGAGCGAGTGATAGCCGAAGGAGTGTCGTTCTGTCGTTTGCTTTGGGCTTCTAGTTGTGCTCGCTCGCTTGCGCCCTATTTCTGATTTCGACTCAGGTCGGCGAGATGCTAGCGGGGAGAAAATGCGGTGAGAGCTTTGTCGGTTGGTAAATCCCCTCAGGGGATATCAAGGTAGTAGAAAGGAAGGTGCTTTCGTAGTCAATTCATGACTGTTCGTGGTAGAGGTAGTCTCGGGTAGCTGTAACCCGTTACTGTACGGTGCTGTGGTACTATTGGCGGTACTTTCTAGGTTGTGACGCGGGATGCCGTAGATGAACCGGGAACGCTGACATTACTCGATCTGACGGTAGATGAAGTTGATGTTGATACCATGACTGGGTCGGTCAGCGCTGGTTTTGATGTTTGGGCAAGTCCAGGAAGGGAAGAGGGGGAGCTGGAGACGGGGAGAAAAAAAGGTAAGATGAGGGATGGATGTCGGTCGGTAAGCGGTACGTGATGTGATGATGGCGTTGAATGGCCGGCCCGCGCAGCTTGGGCTGCTGCAAGTGGACAATGGGGAGCTGCGGTGTTAGTGTAGTGCGTGAAACTGTCCAGTGACAGTGCTTCACTGGTCTTTTTGTCTTTTGTGAAGCCGGGGGATACTGGGATCTGCAATGCAGGGTAGCGCCTGAGGTTGCAGTCGATGGAGTCATTTCACCAACTGCCCAACCTTATTTTCAGGGTGCATTCTCACTGCCGCATCACTACACCGTAGGATTGACCGCAGCCAGACGACAATTGTACGGCAACGGCAAGTGCAGTGGTGAGGCATGTCTTGGCTCTGGCCTCTTTCTCGCTTCCGGAAGGACCGTCTTTAGAAAGCAGGTTTCAAGGGAAGGAAGCACCGCCATGTTCAAGAATGGAAGCTTCGTTTGCGGCTGCATTTTCAACAGTTCGTCGGGTCTTCGCTTTGGACTTTTTCTGTTTGGTGCAACAATGCGCTACCGGTTATCGAGCAGTGTCCCGATGTACAGAATCCGAAACCGCCATCATAGTCACCTCTCGACGCCCTCGTCATATCGACATGTTTTTTAAGACGGATAAAGAACTGGACATGGCATGTTTCGAAGGGGCACGGCATGTTGGTTTGCTGCACCTTTTTCATCATTGTCAGCCAACAAGAAATACCTCGGTCTCCCCGCCGCAATCTAGGAGCAAACAAGAGGATTTTGGGGCTCCCTAGACAGAAAAGATATTTCTCGGTCTCCATAACAGCTCCTGGATCCTCGACCTCGTGAAATACTCTCAGTCTAGAGACCACTCGGTATCCGCACCCAATATCCGATCCAGACTATCACCAATCTGAGCTTGCGATTGGCACGAGTTTGAGATTCGATCTCCGCTCCCACGCTGGCACTCTGAAGCGAAAAGGTGGGGTGTTTTACTGCAAGCGGTTAAGCCTTCCCGCCCAGCGATCCCTGGCAGTATCCAGGTCCCGAAACGGTCACAGAGTGGGAGAGTGGTACGTGTCAGTTTAGGGTGCAGATCTGGCCAGTAAGAAGAGGGCTCTGTAAGAGGACTAGCCTCCTAGCTACCCAAAATTAGGGTATAGACTTCCCTAATATTCTAGAGCCCCTAACTCTGGTTCCACAGAACTCTCATATAGAATTAACAAATTTTACCCACTTTTTATTAAACCGTACTTTCTAACAATTAATAATCTAACTCGCAATACTTACGTTTACGCTAAATATCTATAGAAGTACAAATACCTACCCTATATACTTCTATTAATTACCCTATAACGACCAAATTAATAAGTAACTATATCCTTATTAAAGGAATCTTCCTTTAAAACTAACCGTCCTTACTTCGATAAGCCCTCGAAGTTTAAGGACTAGAATAATAAATTACTTAGCTACGCTAAAGGTTTCGACCTTACTAACTTCGTATTAGGTCTAGAGCCGGCCGTTTAAAAGCCTCCGTTTATCTGTATTAATAATTACGTTATTAAGGGACCGGCCCTATGTTATATTAAATAAATTTGCTAAATCCTTGAAGGCTTTAAAGACGGAACTATTATTTATGTAGCCCCAGCGGCCCCGGCCCCGGCCCCGGCCCCGGCTGTAGTTAGAGTAAATTAAAATAAGGAAATTAAACCCCTAAAGCTTATTGAAGTCCTTAAGGGCGTAGAGACTACTAATCGAATTTTAAATTAATAGACCGACGATGTTATAATTAAACTAATAGACCTTACTGCCTTTAATTTATAAGAGTATAAATACGACCGTATTAACTAATCGTATAATATAAAGGTTTACGAATCCTTTAAGACTAATAATATTAATATTTAAAAGTAAATATAAGAATTTATATCCCCTTCCTATAAAACTAGTAATTTTCTATCCTTCTAATCTATAGCTAAATAATATACTAATATTAAGGATAGTTATAACTATAGAAAAGAGGATACCTAGACCGAAGCCCGCTAAAAGTATTACAACTACTTAAAACTACTATTAAACGAGCTTAATAAAAAGGATAAAGGAATTAGTAAGTAGATAAATAATTAGGATGCTATAATAATTAATGTAATCCGTTATAACGTTCTAAAGGTTACTGTAGTCAATGTTTAATTTAAAGACCTCTTGAATTACCTATAGCCTATTAAATTTATTTAAATATTTAATATTTCTAAATATTTTAATAAGAAAGTAACGGCTAATACCCTTAATTTTCGTTTAATATTTGGGGACTTCCGCTATAAAAGATTAAATAAATAACCTCCTACTAATACTAATAAAATTAAAGGTTATAAGGGAGCGTTCGGTATAAACTTAACTTTTAATAGTCTATAGGATAGTGGTACTAAGAATAAAGACGCTTAACCTAGTAGGACTTAGAATTATCGTAAGAAAAAATACGAGGCTATAGTTATAAACTTCTTATTATTATCCCTAAATATTCGTTATAAAGTGTATTAGTAAGGTCTCTATATAATTAAATAAAATAGTCTTCCCTTGGGCGGAGCCTAAAGTCCCAGGGGAGACAGTGAAACGCCCACGGATCCACATCTTCCAAAACACCAAGAAAAACATCACCAGATATTACTAATACTAAATATCACCAGATCCAAAACACCAGCCAAAATATTACTAGATCTTATTTAAATTTACCCTCCCGCTTAGATTTCTATTATTATCCTAAATAATGCTAGACAACTCCAAATAACGTTCTAATCGTCTTTATAACCTCTACCTCTCCTATCTACTATCGCCAGCCCCCGAAAGGGGGTGCTATGAGGGCCCCATGGTATAGCGGCGTGCGATGACGATTAAAGCGTTGCTACTAGTGTAAATAGAGAGACTATATATTCGAATCCTATTTGTGACTCTTTCTTTTCCTATTTCTCTATAATATAATTGTATATTATAAACGCGTAGTCCCCCTTACTACTAACATCTCTCAGATCTCTTTCAATTTGTCCGTTTAGGGTGACCGAACTGGGGAATCTATTTATAAAAGTCCTGTAATATTAATAAGGCAAAGAGATTAAGGTATAGTTAAAACGGGCTATCCCTCGTAGTAGGTTTAGGATGCTTCGCGTTCTAGAGACTTCGGGTGGGGCGTGCTTTGTAAGTCCTGAACTCTTTTTTTTTATTAACTTTTTATATCTATTATTATAAATACTATGTAAATTGCTTTATCTCTCTCTTAGATTGTCCTTGTTAATTAACTACCTCTTAATTGCGGCGGTCTATTAGCTGTGTTCTTACGAGGTTTGCTACGAGGCCTTCCCGTGCTCCCTGCTTTGCTACTAGCTATATTGCTTGCTCTGCCTAGAGTACTACTAACTCTACTGCCAGGCGGTCTACCGCGTGGTCGACTACTAACTCTATTACTACGAGGTCTACCGCGTGGTTTACCCCGTGCTCCTCTTCGGGGCGGCCGGCTATTATCGAAATCGGAATTATCATCCGGAATATTACCCGGCCTAGGACCGATCTGGGGAGCCCGGTTAGAAGCCGGAGGACTGCCCGGATTACGGACATAATGTGGCGGCAAGGGTTAGCCGGGTACTAATTGCTATAGTCTTCTTTTGACAATGTCCAAAGTTTTATAACGATGTATCTTATTGGTTTTGATACGTAATGAATCGATATCGAAGGCTTCGTTAAATACGAGGCCCTAGAGAGTACGTATACGAGATATAGCTATATAAGAGAGGCTAATTACAAAGTCCTTTTTCGATATATCGTATATAACCCTATTTAGCGTTTGACCCTATAATTTGTATATAGTAATAATATATATAATAGTTAATGGGAATTATACCCTTTTATAGTTAAGAAGCCCCTTTATAAATTCTCGAGTAATTCGGAAGATTGGGACGACGTGAATATTGAGATTTGGGTAGTCCTCGAAGTAGGGTGGTCTTCTGTAGTTGGGGAAGTGTATTAGTATGATAAAGGGTGGATTACCGGCTTCTGGGCTGTGACAATGTTAGTAAGATGAACGAATGGATGGCCAAGTTAATAAATGACAAAGGAAACTGAAATAAGAAAGGAAACTAAAATAATAAAGGAAATTAAAATAACAAAGGAAACTAAATATAGGATAATTTATTGAATGTTATATAGCGGATCACTATCCTATATAATATCGATAATTGTACTAATCGAGCTATTGACCAAGCCTCCTTTAGTCTAGAGATTTTCTATAAGTATAACTTTATTGCTAATTACTAAGGTAAACTTATTGTACAAATTACTAGTATTAGCGTAACTGGTAGATTTAGCGCTGAGGGGAGTATTAGTGGCTTAGATAGTATAGGCTGGGCTATTTAATACCTCTAAATAAGTAAAGTTATATTCGTTAATTATAGTATTGGTTGGGTAGATGTATAAAGTTTTATCGAATTCCTACTGCTTAGGTACTAGTAGTACTTATTTGATACGGGTTGATAATAATCTCTAATTATCGATAGTAAGAGTATTATTTCGTAAACCTTCTAAGGCTAAACGAAACCCAACTTGGTTATTACCCTATTAACGGACGATTTGTTTAAGTTTAATACTCTAATCGAAGTCAAAATAGCAGTTCCAGCCACTACATTAAATAAAGTCCAGCTTCCCGGCCTTTCTTTTACGCCTTTGCTCCTCTATTTCGTTAGGAAGTCTATCGGCATCGTCGTCTCCAGCTGCTTCGAGAGGGGTGTTAGGATCATTGGCAAATTGAAGGGGTTCCTAATAATATAGGGCCTTTTGACCGATAGGAGGCAATTGGAAGAAATCCCTAAGAAGAAGGATATTGGCGCTACCGAACCTTTTGCCTTGGTTTTCTGGAAATGCTTGCCGTAAACGCTTATTAATAAAATATAGGTTCCTTATTCCTAATATCGACTTTTTATTAATAATGAAATATTTGTATTGCCGAAGACTATTCTATAGGTTAGTAAGCCTAGCACTTTTAAGGTTGGTTAAATTACTAATATTAAAGGGAAGTTTGAGAAGAGAATGGATAGTATAATTATCGATATTATTAGCGGCTATACCGGTAGGAGCAGTACGAATAACGGGTTTGGGAAGGTTGCCAGCCATTTCGATAAACTTATAAAAAAGTAATCGAATAAGATGGGATTTGCCGGTACTACCTTTGCCGTCAACTTGAAGAAGTAATTGTTTAAGTATTTTACCGTCGAAAATAGCTCGGTAATGGTTGGTAAATAGGTCAAACACTATACGTTGCTCGGTATTAAGGGTGTTATATGTTCGTTGTATAATAGGTTCTGGGTTTGGAAGGTTGAAATTGTTCCGCTGTGATTTCTAGTAATCTCTAGTTAAAGGAAGATATTCCTGGTAGAAGGTAGTGTAGTTCTAATACCAATCGTAATTAATATCGATAGGACGATTACCTAAGACATTACTAAGATTATTATTAATAATACGATTGGGCATCTCCCTAGTAATATATTAATTAATATAGAATCATAGATATAGAATTAAAGAGCTTACTTAGCAATGTCTTCCCAACCAGGCTCATTTGGTTCCTCTTCCTAATTAGGAGGTTTAAACTCTTCTTTTGGCTCGGGATTTGGGGGTTTGCTATAATGATCGATTAGGTAGTCGTACCCTTCTTTATATATTAAGAAAGCATTATTATATAAATTATATTAAATGCCGTCAACGGTATAGAGGTTATTAAGCCTTCGATGAGGATAATATAATATAAGCTTAATACGAAGGAAATTGTCCTAGTTGTCTTCGGGTTTATAAACGGGAAAGTAATTGAGAACCCTCAATTTGGTACGATCCGTTAGAGGTTTAGGTCGTAATTTAATATAGTCGAACTTAGTAAGAAATTTGAAGTAGGAGATATTAGTATATCGTTCTTCCCGGGCTATATATTTCTAGTAGATTAAACGGGTTTGTCGAGCTTCGCCGGTAGTATTAATATAAATATTGTTAACGGCATCGTTATTATTATTAGCCTCAGTAGCTTCTATAGTAGTATTTTGTCGTCTCCTTTTATTAGGCTATAAATTTGTATTAGAATTAGCGATAATAATATTTCTATAGTTATAGTAACGGTAGTCTATTATAATTACTATATATATATTTTCCTATAAAGGAAGCTTAAGGAGTATATAGTATACCTCTTGAATAGACTAGTTACGTTTAATAATAAATTTATTTATAAACTTTGCTATAAACTATTTAATTGGATTTTTGGCTATAATCTAAGGTATTAACTCCCTAGTAATTTCGTCGTAGCTCTTTATCCTTTTCTCGGCTTTAGAGATATATTTAGCGACGTAATTTATAATAGTATTAATATTAGTATATAGTTAAATATTAATATTAGCTATCCAATTTAATATAATAAGCGGATTATATTAATTAAGAATAGTATTGTTTCGTTTTTTATCGAATAATTAGAAGTTAGGGTTGATACGTATTATAAAAAGGGGGTGTTCGTATAATTTGCAGGGGAAGTAAAAACGATAGACTTTTTATTCTTAGGTATTAGGGTTAGGGATATATTATAAATTATTGGGTAAGCTTCGAATTTAACGACGAGTTCGAAGATAGTAAGTATCGCTATAAGTATATTTTTGCATTCGATTAATTATAGCCGTAAGTTTTTAAAATGTAGGTTTAATCTAGTTTAATCGGCGATTTAAGATATCGGTATAGTCTAAGTACTTTAGTAAATTCGAAATAGGTATTAGGTTGCGACCTACCGGAGCCGGAGCCTAAGCTTGAGTATCTTCGGCCTAAGCCTAAGCATTATCGACCTGAGTTTGGGAATTTTAGGCTTGGGCCTGAGAGTTATTAATTTGAACATTTTGATTTTCGGCCTAAGATGGAGTATTAGTATTTTGACTTCCGGGATTCTGACTTCCGGGATCCGGAGCATCGGCATTCTAACTTCCGGGATTCTAACTTCCGGGATCCGGAGTATCGGCATTCTAACTTCCGGCATTCTAATTTCCGGGATCCGGAGCATCGGCATTCTAACTTCCGGTATTCTAAGTTATTATATTTCGGGGACGAGTACCGGGAGGTAAACCTTTAGGATTCTTATCTAGGTTAAAATATACCTCTTTTAGCTATTTAATATAATAAAGTATAGGGTTGTATACTGTAATATAGTATCCCTATATTTCTATAAATTGTTATCGTTCTTCTAGGTTAATTAGATTAGGGGTATTAATGTCGTTAACCTAGTAAATTCCATAGGTATAGCCAATCCTTCGAGTTTAGAATTCTAACCTCTATTAATAATCGTTAAATTTAAACTTTAAGATTAAGATATATTCCTTGAAAAGTTCAAACCTCTTGTAGAAGTAATAGGTGGCGATATGGGGGTTATTGAGGATATTTCTTTGAGAAATTGTACGGCGGTTATCGTTATTGGATGCTAACTATTAATTATAATTAAGTATATGCTTTGTTAGATTATCCTAGTAATAATTAATTGTATTAAACGTGATAAATATCGCTAGTATGCCTAAGAAATTGATGTATGATACTAATTTTCGAGATTTCTAGATTTAGTATAATTGTATCCCTCGAATTGTATTTGAAAATCGAATAATAGAATTAAGCAATTTTCGAAATTCTTTACTGCGGGCCTCAAAATATTCTTCGAATTATTATTAATTGGCGAACATTTTTAGATCGAAATTGGCATACTATACGTAGTATAAGCTCTTATTGTTAACTTGGCTACGTATTAAAGAATTGAATGTAATGTAACGAAACCTTTTATGTTGAGTAAATCGGCTATCCTCCTACCTTATAGTATATCGAATATATTTATTGAATTTAATGTTTTTTATCCTTGGTATAAAGAATTTAGCCGTGCTATAGGGAAAAAGAGTCGGAAATGCCTATGATAGAATTGGCTAATTACGACGGAATTCGTTAATGGGTTGACTTCGAAGGGGACCCGGCCTGATATAGATACTGGTATTGGGTTGGGGTTGTGCCGGTTGTACTGGTTGTATTAGAACCGGGCCGGGATTTAGAGCTGGGCCGGGATCTAGAGGTTGACCGGTATTTAGAAGTTAACCGGCTTGCTAATTATCCGGTAGATTTATAACCTATACCGGTACGAAGTTGGGATCCGCTATTAGATTATTTCGGAATTGTACTCTCAATTAATCGATATCGTTTATTAGACTTCCTATTAGATTAGGGGTTATAGTAACCTTAAATTTATTAATATTTCTAAGGATTTTTTGTAGCCGTTCTTAATCTTCTTTATTGAGTTCCTTAATATCGATATTATTAACTAGTATAATAGCTACGGTATTTAGGATATTACTATCTTTTAATAATACGTTAAGACGCTCCTCTACAATTTCGATATTGTAATATCTAGGGTGGTTTGCTTTTAAGAACCGAAGCTATATATTGATTTTATAACAGTTGACCTTAAAGTCTTTTCGAATTTAATTAACGATATATATTTGATTACGAACGTTCTATAGTTTAAGTAAGACAATATTAATTTCTTAAAGTAATTTAGGAAGTTGCCGATAAATATAGGAAATGTCCCGAAGAAAGCTAATATAATAACCTTTATATTTATATTATTAGCCGCTAAAAGTATAAATATTAATAAAGATATAGATTCGTAAAATAAGTATTTCTTCTATAGGATTAAGGGGTAGTAGCCAAAAGACTGTATTATTTATTCTATAAGTGCTAAAATCCATCTTATTCTAGGCATTATATTTGAAGGGATCGCCCGGTTGCAAATTGGTATTAATATAACGATATCGCTTACAAATAATATCCTATTCGCCAACCTTTACAACCCTTAAGTTGAACTACTTCTCCTTACAACGTATATAATATTCTATTACTTCGGCATTAATTACTCGATAGAAGTTGAAACGGTACGGGAGGTCCGTTTCCGGAATAGCTTTAGTATTTATATCCTTGTTAAATACTGGGTTCGGTTTAAAGTTAATACTATTTAAACTTAGAAATCGAATACTAAACTCTCGTAGTTAAAGGAATTTTATGCCCCGTAGTCGGCCTCTTCTTGGTAGTTGGGGTTCTAATTGTAATAGTATATTAAGGGAACTATAATTTTGTACGTAATCGTCAATGTCGAATATGCTATCTAGATCTTGGTTTTGGCTATTAAGGGGGTTCTTTATTGGGGGAAGATGGGCGGGATTTCTAATACTAAAGTCGTCGAAGAAATTATTATTAGTGAAATTGTAAGTATATTGCTCGTCGTCGTTGCCGCTATTATTATTATTATTATTATTATTGGCTTTATCCTAGTATAACTTATAATAATTGCGTTCAACGCTATATTTATTAAAGAAATTAGTATAGGAAATATCTCGATAATAATTGAGATAAACTTTACTTTCGTTATAGATATTGTAATTTGGATTGCTATAAACGCATACTATACAAAATCTAGTAATAGCATTACGGTCAATAGGACGGCGTACTTAATAATATATTGGATAGATGAAATATAGTGCTTCGTTAGGTTAAATATTAGCGTCGTTATTATCTACAAACTATATTAGGATATCTAGGGAAGACCCGGCTAATTATAATAGCGATAGATTCTTCCTAGATTTAATTTTACTTAAATAATATATATAATAGTCCTTTTCTAGGAATTCGATAATAAAGTCCTAACGTTCGGCTATATTATTGTAAACGGAATAGACTTTACGTTAAGAAGAGATATTGTGTTATAAATCGTTTAAATAAAGTAAGTAATTACCGGTAATAGGATAGCGGTCGGTAATATATTAAGAGTAATAGTAATTCGGATAGATAAATCGTTTATTAATAATATAAAAAATATAAGTATTATTATCGCTACAATCCTTAAAGGGTTATATAATATAATAATTCGGGTAAGTAAATTGTTTATCGTTATTATAAAATTAATAGCCGCCTATAATTAGGTTGCGGTCGGTAATAGAGTAGATAATGTAATAACGGTGGTATGTAAATCGCTCGGGGTCGCTGGCCGTAGATTCTAAACTGGGGTATTATTAAGCAATTAAGGTTATTAAAGACGGCGTAAGCGAAATACCTTCTTCTTTATTGCGTTTTCAATAATAATGATTATAGTAGATGCGTTCTCTTTATTAACGGGCCCGAGTAGTCTCTTCGTTATCCTATTAAATATTTGGTATTAATTTAGTTGTTAAAGTGTTAAAGTTGTTAAAGTTAAAGTTTTAAATATAACGATATAATATACCTATGAATATTGTCCGCCCAATTTATACTAGGTATCCTATTAAACTAGATTAGTCTTGGATTAGATGGTTTGAAATTGCGAAGTATAAATTTTAAAACGACGTATTGAGCCGGCGGTAATTGACTAAGTATTAACTTGTCGGAAATTTCCGATTATCTATAATTAAACCGACCTCGAACGATTAGGCTATTGTAAATCCAAATTAATTCTCTAAGCTAGTTGTAGTCGAATTGCTTAGTAAAGTTCTTGGGGTTGGGGTCGTTATTAAACTCTAAATATTTTTTATTAATATTGTTCCTATTGAGCTTCTAATAATACTTGGGTGGAAATATTAACTTCCTTACTATTAAGTCGTTTATAGCGGAGTCGTTGAATTGCCGGAGGTTGCGGGAATTGAAATACCGGAGGTTAAATTGCCCGGGCCGGATCGGCATCGAATAAACCGGCAATTGGAGGCCGGCGGTTGACTCGGGGTAGTCGGGTATCTTCCGGTGAAGATAGTATGGCAGTACTAGGGTCTTTTTTATTACTAGCGGTAGGATTGATAGTAGATTGTAAGTTGGTATTACTAGTATTAGCGGCGGCGGCGGCGGACCGTAAGCTGGATTGTAATCGACGACTTTTAGCTCGATTTTAAAACAAAAGTTAGTATTCAAAATACACTTTAATAGATAGCCAATTAGTATATTTGAGTATCGCACCCGTAACCCCCCGCGGCTCGGATCTTAACCCTCTCGGGCACTATTCACCCGCAAATAGTAGAATAATACGGTATATTAGGTTTATAGTAGGATTTACGCTTTTAAAGGATTTACTATTAAGCAAATAATATTAGTCGAATAGTTAATTAGTAAGGAGGGAGATAATGGGGTTTAATAATAAAGGGAGAAGGGGTGGGACTGGACTTACTAAGGTTCGCTTGGTACGATAAGTATTATAAGTGACGGTAGTGACGGTGGGATCGGCTTTACTAATAAATGCCGATATTGGCTTTCTTCTACTACAGTGGGTGTATCTCTGGGTCTGACTCTGCTCTTGGTTGCCAGGCGGCGGCTGTTGATTGGAAGCTATTTTGACTGAATGATTGAATGATTGAATGGCTGAATGATTGAATGGCTGAATGATTAAATGGTTGAATAATTGAATTGATTGAATTAATTGAATGATTGAATGATTTGAATATAGGACCGAATAATAGTTGCAAAATCCTAACTAGGCTAATAGATGGAAAGAATAAAAGCCAAAAAGCCAAAAAGCCAACGATAACTTGCTTCTACGGATTAGTGATATTAATCACCTTACCCTTCTAGCTTCGTCTAGATAGTCTACGTACCGCCGATTGGGTGCCCTTAATAATTGAATAATTGAATGATTGAATGATTGAATGATTGAATTAAAGATGGAAAGTTAAAAAGCTAAAAAGATAAGATGTTGGAAATGATATCGACGCTAAAACGGATATTATCACCGTCTTTAATCTCTATTGGCTCGTCTTTGTCGAGTCGTTGACCGCTTTCGTTGACGTACGTTCCGTAGAGCGAACCGAGGTCTCTGAATGATGAAGATAGTGACGTTAGTAGAGGAATAGGTAGATGGCAGGGAGTAGGGAGCAGGGAGCAGGGAGGGGAACCAACCAGGCCAAGCAATAGTTGCTACAGTTGCTGTCGTTGCTGTGATTGAGAGCCGTTGTTTTAATAGAAGTTATCGATTTCTTTACTCTGGTATTAGTTGCTTTCGTGCGATGCCAGAAGTAATAAAGCAATGAAATAATGAATACAATATATCGCCGCGAAAACGGATGATCGGTGGAAGGATGTTGGATATGGATATTGTGTAGGGATGTTGCGTCAACGAGATTGAGAACGTAGGCAGATTTGTGCAAGTTAAAAAGATATTAGTAAAACCGAATAGTTAAATGGGTGGGGTGTGGGGAGGGGAATTTATTGTTTGAGTAATGGAGAAGTAAGTTCGCCGGTTGGATAACCGATACGTTTTGCCTCGGCGCGGTGAAAGATTCCGATACGCTTCTTTGTAGTCGAAGATGTTAGTAGGGGAGATAGGAGATGGGAGATGTAAGGAGGATGTACCCCGCAGTGGTGAAGATGTGATTTTAATCCGTTCGTTCGTGCGTTTGCTGCGGTGACGAAAGTGATATAATGTGCAAAGTGAAAGATTTTTAAGATTAAGTATTGGTTAATCTCAGATATAAGAATATAAGTATGTTAAAGAGGGGAGAGTTGGAGGGTTGAGAGAGGTGGGGGGAGAGGGATTTTTATACCTTTTTGGGGAGGTAGCCGGGAGGTAGCCGATAGTTGCTAGAAATTTCCGCTAGTCGCTAGAAATTTCGCTGCTAGCCGTGTTGCGCGTTTATTGTCGTCGCAACTTCCTTTGTTGGTGTTGAGAGATAGAAGGTGGATGATTTGGAGTGACGGTCGCGGGTCGTGATAGGGGAGGTAGTGTTTGTACTTTCCTCGCTCCGTTGATTTATTTGGTGCGGGACCGAAAGTGATGCGCGATTGAATGTACCTTACCGAAAGTTGTGCAAACGCCTACGTAGTCGTTTAAAGGCTTGAAATCAAAAAATATTAAAGATTCCAAATGATTCCTGGTATTGTACGATAGTTATAATAATAAAATAAAAGAGGTGGTATTGTTAGTTGAAGGTAGTAGAGTTGGTATTGAGGTGAAAGGTAGAAAGGTAATAGTGGGGAGCGAGGGGTAGTAACGTCTTATCGGGCGGGTAATAGTCTTATTAATATGCCGGGAGTGGTAGAATTGCCGGCAATACCCGGGACAGGGTTACGGGACTACGGTCGCGCGGTCGCACGGTCGCAAAATAATTTGCAGGCGGCCGCGCGATTAGTGGGAGGGGATTTCACGCGCAATATTGCTATATACGCATTTTTGCGTGGATGTTGATGTAAATAATATGGTAGATAGAGGCTATTTTACTCTATTTCATAGCACTTTTTGCATTTTGATATATATAATTGATGTTGAGATATGATAGTCTAAAGGCGACGGAAATGTAGTATAGTCCGCGTTTGCTATTCAAACTGTGTCCCGATGACGATATATATTCCTTTTTGGGTATGGGGTGGGGACCTTAGCTCCGCAATTAATTGCATTCTGGCCCCTTATAGATAGAACCGCCGCTCCTTCCGTCGCTTCGTGTGGGCCTACGGACTACGACCTCTGGTGTGGATCCAATTGTGGCACCTGGGAGGTGGGCCCGACGACGAAGCTTTGGTGAAGGAATGGGCGTTTTAATTATTAATATTTATTTCTTTCCTAAAGAATCAACCCTAAATAGAAGCTTATTAAGAAAGTTTAAAATAAAATTAAGAAGAACTTCTATAACGATCTAGAATTAAAGCGAAAAGTCGACTGCTACGAATAGGAAATAAAATAAAGTAATAATAATAAAAAGGATAACTAACTCTCTAGTAAAAGCTCTTAAGAAATTATAATTAATTATATAATAGCCGTATACTAGGCGGCTCTTTAAGTAGAAGAAGGAAATTCAAATCCGTACCCTCTTAAGAATAGTATTCTCTTCGATTCTAATAATTCCCTTTATATTTTTAATAAAATTAACCGCTTTATTAACTTTTGTTATACTCCCTACAATAATGGCCTCTAAATTAGAAATACCCGTATTTTTATTAAAGGATATAGTAATATAAATATTGTAGTCTAAGGATATAAAGGTCTAAAGAAGCTTTGTTTTAATAATATAGTTTTCTACCCCGACTTTATAATTAACTTCGTCTCTCTCTACCTCCTCCGTAAAAAAAGTCTCTATTAAAACTAGTAACTACTTAATAACTATATACGAAGATTAAATTACTCCCTCTTTTACTATTTTATAATATAATACTATTAAACGGTCCTCGAAGACCTCTCTCCTTCTTTCTTTAAAACTACCTTCTTTATTTAACGTAATTAATTTAATTCTTTCAATGGCTATAAATACTATAAAAAAGAGGTTATCATTTAGTACCACCGTTTTGGTTACTATAGCCCCTAAATATTAAATTACCTTATTAATGTTATTGACGCTCGTTTTAAAGGCCCCTCCACTATATATTATAATACGTATACTATATTAAAGATTAAACGATAGATTAGCTGTAAACTTTGTAACCGTAGTTATAGCCTAAGAGAGAGACTAGCTATAAATTTCCTCGACTATGTAAAAAGCCGGTAGGGATACTCCAACGTTATATTTATTATTTATAAATATATAAATTATATATAGGATTACTATATAATAGACCGCAAGGCTATTATAATCGCCTCCTTCTTTAACGACCTCTTTATAATATTAAACACTTAGTATAATATCCAACTAAAAGTTATTGAATATAATAATAAAATTAACGGATCCTACGCAATAAAAGAATTCCTTGCTTTAAGAAGTATAGCCGCTAAACCCTCTACTCTATATACCTAAATATAAAATAGTAGTATAGAATGTTCGGAAAGTATAATTAAGGAAAAAGGTAGAATAATAACTTAGAATTTTTATTTCGCTAAAAATCTATAACCGGAAGTCGTCTCTATAGCAATCTATTTTATTAACCAATCCCTTAGATTCCTCTACAATTAAAAATCCCTATATAAGTATTTCTATACTTTTATTATTAAACAAAATAATCTTAATATAATAACCCCTCGTAAACTAGACCTTATACACCTTCGTATTTATAATTATAAAATATACGCTATAACTACAACCACTTAAAAGAAAGAGGAAAGGAAGTAAAAAATAAACTCTAAAATATAAATTAAATATTTAATCGGCTACGCCGCATCCTCAATCTACCGTATTTAGAACCCCGTTATTAACGCAATTATTAATACCTATAATATATTATTTAACGAAGATATATTCTATTCTAAGGAAATACCTATTAAAGTATAATCCTTAAAAATCTCCTCTAACGAATTTATTATACTATTTTAAAAATATAACTAAATAGCTCTAACACTAAAAATCCCTAATTTTGTTGGCAACCGAATCGATTTCGAAAATACCCAAACGTACAATATCCTCGGCTCCCTTCTCGAATTTAAATAACCTCTTTAAAAAGGAAAGACCGACTGTATATCTCTAAAACCCCAGCTAAAAATTTCGAATACCCCTATAGAAAAGATATCTATCGACTTTATCCTCAATAAATACCCTACTCCTCTAAATACGCTACTATTAAATCGGCCGCCGCCTACCTCCTTCTTCGCCGGTTTCTATTTAAACCCCCGTACTAAAAACGAAATATATAACGGTTTCGAACCCTAGAAAACCGCCTTTAATACTAATAAACTTTACTAACTTATAGCTATATTTAATAGTAAGCCCGTTATAAAAGTAAAATTATAATAATTTATCCGCAATAATAAGATTATTACTAAAAAAGAAGTCGAATCCCTAATTTGTATAAATAAAGTCCAATCTATCTATAGGCATCGTCTCCCCCCAACGCTTAAAAACTACAAATTTCTTAATTATTATATCCTTAGAAACCTCTTTAAATAAATAAAGTAAGCCTATCTTAATAACTATAAAGAGATAAGGATTTAATTAGAAGTCGACAAAGATAAATTATATTCTCGAAGTAAGTAGATCCTTAATTATATATAAATATATACGTATAAATTCTTTAAGAATAGTAAATTCAATAAAATTAAAGTATATTTCGTTATATATAGAGATTAATAAGTAAAGAAAGCAAGGTAGGAGACGTATACCTCTACCCTCACTAGCCGCTTATTTTGTATACTTATTACTATAACCGCTCAGTTCAACCTCGAACTCATTTAATATAATACCGTCAATACCTTTATTAACGCCTATATAAATAAAAATATTTATATACGTATACCCCTAAAGTATAAAATCCCTAATAAAGTCCTCAAAATACTTAAAATGCTATATAAACTATAGAAATCCCCGCTCCTCTAGTAACGAAAGTTTATAAATACCTTTAAGATAATAGGTTTCGAACCAATCCCTAAAGAACTATATATCCTCGTTAATAACGGCGTCCTCGTCTTCTATTACATCAATAATATTATCTTCGCATATTACCCTAGCAAAGCCACCGTTACAAAAGGATATATAAACAACCTCAATTAGCAATATTATATAACTAGAAGAAATAAATTATAATAATTCCTAAGCATTAAAATTATTCGAAACCATTAAATAGGAAGAATCTAACTATTTCAACGTTCGTACCTACAAAAAATCTATTATCTTACTAATATTAAACGCATTACTTCAATCCCTATATCTAATATTAAATTAATTCCCTTCAAAGGCAAGGCCTTACCTTATTTAATACATTAATATTAAATCAAAGTAGGCTTAATACTATACGCCGCCGTCATTATACAACCAAATATCGCCTTCGCTACCAATCGCCTCTCCAAACACAGCTACAACCCCAATCTAAATCACTATAAAACTACAAACAAAATACTCTATTACCTCCATACTACCGCTAATATAGCTCTCTACTATAAAAGAAATCAAATCCTTCGTATTACTTTAAATTTATCGTTTATAAACAACTCTATAAATTATAAGAATTCCCAAGGATTTATAATACAACTCTTTAAAGGACTAATCTACTAGGGCGCTACCAAGCAAACAATTATAACCACCTCTATTACCGAGGCAAAGCTTATTATACTTACTAATATAATTAAGGAGGCCCTCTTTATAATAAAGCTTATTACTAGCCTTACAATACAATTAATCGATCCTATCCCCACTCTAAAATATAATAACCAACAAACTATCAAAGCTCTAACAGTAGAAGCTACAAAACTAGTAATAAAATTTAAATATATAAATATTTATAAACACTAAGTAAGATAGGAGGTGTTCGCTAGAAGGATTAAAATTAAATATCTAGAGACGGCTAAAATACCTATAAATAATTTAACGAAGGTACTAGACTTCCAAAAGTACGTAGTATTTATAAAAATAGTAGGAATAGATTTAATAAAAGATAGAGAGTCGAAAAGACGGGAGAATATAATAATATACATCGAAATAGATGAGATTAATAAGGAGATAAACCCTAGGATGGTTATATAATACAGTGAATAGCTTCATTTCTAGCCAGTTTGGGCAGTTTCGTCTCTAAAAGACTTCAACTGGGGAGGTGTGTCAATTTAGGGTGCAGATCTAGCCAATAAGAAGAGGGCTCTATAAAAGGACTAGCCTCCCAACCACCTAGAATCAGGGTGCAGACCTCCCTAATACTCTGGAGCCCCCAACTCTGGTTCCACAGAACTCTTACACAGAATCAACAGATTTTACCCACTTTTCATTGAACCGTGCTTTCTGACAGTACGTACAAGATTCGTTTTTGGAGATGCCATCATCCCCCTTGCCTGTGATTGCCTGAAAATTGATCACATTCGGGGTCTCCATTCATAAGATCCAATGTGATCATCCAGGCCAGCCAGGCACTCATGGATGGAGCATTGTGACCGTTGAAAAAAGAAAAGGCAAGGCTTGCTCGTATCTGATACCCGTGCAAGGGGGGAACTATCCTTCTGCCGTTGTAAGTGCCAACACCAACAGTGCTGGTGACGGGTTTGTCCGTCCAACTACCAAAACCTTTTATCCAAGGGGGACTCCTTCACTGCATCCAAGCCGTCTGGCTTCACTTTTACTAGCGTACACATAAATGTAAGTGCACCCTGATTCATTAAAGCAAATAGATCTATAGACACGCAGAAGCTCAGTTTATCTTCTTGATCCTGATAACCTTCTTGATAAGGGAATGTTGGAATCATCTATACGAACTGCTCCTGCAAATTGAGGTTGAAGCGAAGGTCGTGATGCCCTCATTATCTGTTCATCTGATCTGAAGTGGCAGCACCTGGAAACTGCAGTGCATTGCGGGTAGTCGTAAGGTAAGTTTCCTAAACACGTACGTACTGCGCCGTATTCCGTAAGCCTAGGGGCCCGTGCCTGCCGCTGTTTCGCTGTCATGCTATTGCATGTTCCCCGTGTCATTACAGGGAACGCACTGCCTACAACTCGTATGCTCAAAACGCTGTATTTTAGTTTACTACACAGTACTATTCACATTCCAATTCTTCCCCGCTAACCAACCATCCATCCAACCATATCCCAACCAACAACCAACACAATTCGATACATTCCAAAACGCGTCGCAGACGACATTTTTATCAGGACATACACTCAAGAAGCCAACTCAATTTGGGAAAAGGCAAAAGAAAAAGTTTGAACATTCTTCCATCAACACCAGAAACCACAGCTATTCAAGATGCCGAGGGCTATCAGAGGTCAGTCCCAATCCCTATGAGACACCATATAAATGACGTGAATGTAAATTATTCCACCCCAGACCCATCAATAACGGCACGGCACGACTCTGACGCAAACACCTGGTCATCTTGCTAACACCGATTTTCAATGTAGGTGTCCTCATCCAATGCGAGCCAGCCATCAAGTCCATCATCGTTCACTTGGATAGTGTTAACAACGATATCATCATCGAAGACCTTGATGAGCAGACTCTGGTTGTCAAGGAAAACATGGTGCAACTGCTCAAGCAGAAACTCGAGGACGTAAGTCATTTTTTTTCCCCTTTGCTTTTGTCCACTGTGACCCTTTGGCCCGCATTTTGAATTATATACAATGTCTGATTACATCACGTTCCTCTTACTGACACTTTCCTACCAACAACAGCGCCTGAAGGAAACATACAGGCCCGAGGAACCGCTGGCAGATAGTGACTAGGAGTCGCCTAGTGAATAGAAGATGCATAGTGACTCAGAGTCGCTGAAGCCCCCTGAATTACGTGGATTTATTTATACACCTTCAACACTACGTAACAGTTACCAACCGGCGACGAACTGCTTGATCCCCTTCAAAGCTTCGAAAAGACAGGCTTCTTCTTCTGCACGCTAGCCGATAACGCGTCCATCATATCTCTTGATTGCAAAGCAGCCGAGTTCCAGACGGTGGTATACCGCAAGCCTGTATCAAAAATGTCAGTTTAGCCTTCATAATAACGAGAGCAAAAAAAAAAGAGAAAAACCGAGAGAGAGAGAGGAAACGTACTCTCAGCAACCGAGTGATCCCTAGCATGGTTCAACAACTCCTTGGTACCCTGCACAGCAATCGGGCTCTTTCCAGCAATCAAGCCCGCGAGCTTGACCGCCTGGTCCAGGGCAGCCGCCTTGCTGTCGAGAACGTGGCTGACGAAGCCGACCTGTTGGGCCTCGGCCGCGCCAAACTCCCTCGCCGACATGCACACCTCCTTCACCCACGAGAAGTTGCCGACGGCCTTGGGCAGCCGGCTCAGGGTGCCAATGTCGGCGGCCAGGCCAATGTCGACCTCCTTGACGGCCAGCCGGACGTCGCGCGTGCAGAGCCGGATGTCGGCGGCGCAGGCGATGTCGATGGCGAGGCCGAGGGAGATGGCGTGGAGGACGACGATGACGGCTTAAGGATTTGTAGGTTAGCAAGATGAGATTTCACTGGTTCACTATTGTCTTCGTATGTATGTGGGTGAAAAGTGGCAACTAAGCACTTTTAATACATACGTTTCTCGCACAACTCAATAGCCGAAATGCTATCCTGGAACTCAGTAATGTATCTTCTCAGCTGGGCCGCCTTGCGCCCGACGTCGGGGGCGTCGCCCCCCTGCAGCTGGTTGTTCGAGCTGGCCGCGTGGATGTCCAAACCCGCCGTGAACCCCCGGTCGCCGGCGCCCGAGAGCACCACGGCCCGCACGTCCGGGTCCGACGACAGCTGCCGGAAGATCTGGCCCAGCTCCAGCCACATGGCCTCGAAGAAGGCGTTGAGCTTGGCCGGCCGGTTGATCTCGACGTGGGCGACGAAGGAGGGGCCCGCGGAGGTCACGTTGAAGTGCTTGTAGGCTGTGTATCCTTTGAGTTGCTGTGGTTGGGCCATCTTGGTTGATTTGGGGGGTTGTGATTCCGGTAGATGGTTGAGGTAGGTTGCGGGGATTGAGAGACACAACGGGGCGAAGATGTCACGATTGGATGAAATGATGGGAGATGACTGATTGGAAAAAGGTATGCTTCTCAGGTGTATGGAAGTTGAATGAAAACCAGCTTCAAGTGGTTATGATGATGATGATTGTGGTAGATCTTGAGCTGCATCTTGATGATGGTAACCTAGGTAGACAGGGAGTAGTTGTTGACTGATACGTTGTCAAAGTTACCGAGGCTCAGCGGCCGTTAAACGGTCGGGTAACAAGCGATGGGACGGCCAAGAGGTGACATTGAAGAACCGACGCCGGCGCCGGGAGCCAAACACATCGGACCACTGAACAGGACAAAGACCCCATTGCGGGGGAATTGAGTGCAATTGAGAAGTGGGTGCTCCCGTCCTTCCGAACGTTATTGTTTTCGGGTCTATCCAATGCTGCATATTCCTGTTAAGAGACATGTGAACAGTGTTCAGAAAATCGACATATTTATAGACCCCGAATGCGGTTTTGTTGTTTGCATCTTCAACGGCGCAACCTATAGATGAAACTGAAGCGACTTGCACCAGAGTGACATTGCGATTGAGAAGCACACCCGCAAAAAAAAGGCGTTCACTACCCCTCCTCCAATGCCTCGCATTCCTGGTGGGCAATCGTTGTGGGTGGTGGCGCTTATGATCCCTCCCAGGGTTACCTTGGATGTGCAGGTGGATTACTATGCGCCGGACTCTATGCTACACTACCGTGACTAAGTACTGCCTAACCTGAAGCGTTGTTGGCCTAAATGTTTTCAAACCAATAACCCGCCCTTCGGACTGGGAACCCGACAGTGTAATGTGATGCGTTGTTGTGCCCATTGATAGGAAACGAGGACTCGAGTCAGTTGTACAGAAGCGGCAGTTCCGTCCATGGAGGAGGATAGCGGAAAATCCCATGTTTGAAGGGATGCCACTTTCGCTGATTACCGTATGAATTGTGTTATTACTCGGGCTGCCTTGCCCTGGCGTATATACATTGAAGAAGTCTTGGGAAAAACCGGCAAAACAAATGGTGGAGATGGTGGACATGTCGAACATGATGGGCGGTATTAAGGGGAAGAAGGAGCCTTTTTGCGTTGACAGGGGATGCTGCTTCTTCAAGTATCGTGAACTGTGAAGAAAGCTGTACCTGCCGCTCCGTCTCCAGTGCCGCCTGGCGGGACGAAAAGCCACGCGAGCAACGCATACTCTGTAGACTCCTCTCCGGTGGTTTTACCCGCAACAACTGTCAGCGATCCCACCGAGCCCACCACGGACGAGTGAGGTGATCCATGACAAGCACGCCCGTGGATGCCCAGCGGCCCAATCACTATCGCATTCCGGCCGCTCGTCAGGCCCTCATTGACACCTCATTGGCGCCCCCAAAGGCGGCCGACCCCATCGTGCCCATTCTCTGGCTCCAGGACCAGGCGTGATTGTGACTTTTTCCAGCCTACCATTCCATTCCCTGGAAACTCCAAACTTGCGACGACATCCTTTTCTCAGCTTCAAAGTTCCTTTCGAACCCAGGCTCTGTCGAGCTCGCTTTCTGCCACCCTCCCACGCTCCCTCCCCTCCCGATCGCGAGGCGCGCAATCTCGACCTCAACCACACTTTGGCTTACTTTGGCCCAAGCAGCCACTCGAGCCTCGATAGCCAACGGTTTCGCTCTTGTGTTACGCTCTGTGGGCATCCGCTTAGCTGTCCTATTTGCTCTAATCTTTTCTCGCTTCCTCGAGACACGACATCCTGGGGCCCATCCCCCATCCCTCGAGTCCGCTACCCGTCGCCATTGCTGTCGCTTTTATCGTCGCCGTCGCCATCGTCCTGTGGTGCACGACAACCCGCCTCCTGATATTGTTCACCACCAGATCCGCCTCGTCCGACCACTATCGCAATCGCGACACCGTCCACATATTTTACATCGCCGATCCCACAAGACTTTTGCCGTTGCTGTACATTCAAAGAAAAACATCCTCTGTAACGAATTGCACACGCCTTTGCCCAATTCACGATTCGGAATCTTGTCCGCCAGCGACAGTTTGAAAGACATCGAGTCTGATCCGATCCTTCTCGTTATACCCGTCTGCCACAACTTGCGCGAACCTGGGACCTGCATACAGCTCCTACTATACCGCTTGCGCCCTCGTTCAAGGCCCCTCAGCAATCAGATTGATCGAATGATGGACATAGAACGAGAAAAGTGCTCCTAAAGACCAATTCTTCAACAAGCCAAAGCTGTCGTTTCCGCCAATTGCAAATTCGCAATCTGGACTCTCGCGCTTTCCTGTTGCGACCCAGAGTTCTTGCACAGCCTCGACCACTTTGGACTTTTGACTTCGACCTCAATTCACCTTCCGATTGTCCACTCCGATTGGCTTCGACCCACATCGACGTCGAGTCGCACTCTGCACAATATTTGATGGGTTTTTGTTTGTCGACGCTTACGCTTTCCATATCGCAACAAACGAGTGCGGCAATTGAGCAGTCACCAAAGGTTAAAGATGGCTGCGCCGGGTTCCAACAAGCCCGAAGTGGGCGACATTTTGGTGGTCATCCGTAAGTTCGTTTTCTCTTCCAGTCATAGCTGGACACAGTGCAGCTTCATCAAGGGGCATCTTTTTTTCTTCGGGGCTTGTCTGTGTTTCGAACGATCCAACAGACGGCGCCACGTAGCGTTGACGCTGTCGCAAACTTGAGATACATAAAGGCTGACCCACCTATTCCACAGACGACTTTCAAGCCCGTAGTTCGGACGAGTTGAGCTTAACCAAGGGTGACCGCGTGGAACTGATCGAACGTGATGACGAATTTGGTGACGGCTGGTTCTTGGGAAAGCATTTGGTAAATGGCAACAGTGGTCTTTTCCCAGAAGGTATATATACCCCCTCCTCTGTATAAGCCACAAAACAGTTGCATGGCAAACAGCTCCATTGTGCCCGGGCTGTAACTGACTTCGCCCTACAGTATATACGCGTCCTGCACCCAAGCCCCATTCGAGCAGCCCGTCCCTCCAAAAGCCCATTCTCTCGCCGCTGGCCGAAATTGTCAACGAGCAAACAGCAAACCCCACTTACTCTTACGACAACTTCAACAAGATTGGGAATTCGGCCGATGCAACCTTACCGTTAAGCTCCTTCAAGCCAGCTTCAGCACCCGACGGCCCTGCGAATTCGTTTCTTAGCAGTAGTTTGCCCACAGGGGGCATCGGACGCCCCGGCGCTAGCACTGACAGCCACGTCCTACACGAGACTCTGAATGTCATCGACGAACATATTACGGATCTGAACTCGCCGCAAAGCAACGGAGCTCTTCGAAACACCGGCGATTCTGGTAGCGAATACAGCTCGCACATAGGCAACCGTGTCTCATACATTCAAGGCGAAGAAACAGACGAGGAGGAAGAAGGAAACCATTCACGAAGCGAGGTCGAATCCTGGTCTGCCGATCAAGTCGCCGAGTACTTGTTTACGGTAGGAGTGGAGAAGCACCACTGTGAGGTGTTCCGTGACCAGGAGATCACCGGAGAGGTCATTCTCGGGATGGATCAAACATCGTTATTCATCAAAGCTTTTGATCTGGGGTCTGTGGGGAGACGACTAAAAACTTGGCAGAAGATCAAAAACCTACAGGATGAGGTCAACGGACAGGGACCAGGCTCGCGCGTACTCAGCCAGACGTATGGGAGCGAGGTCGGGTCTGATGTACAAGGAAAGATGCGCAGCAGGACGAACACCCTCACAGGGTCGACTATCACAGGGTCGACTCTGAGGTACTCATCCAACACCAGCCAATCTCTGTCAGTCCAGACGAAACGCTCGTCGGAAACCCCCAAAATGGACCCTGTCCAGCCCGTGTCTCCAGTCTCACCTTTGATGGAGAGCCCAAATCGTATGTTCCACGAAAGGAGACCCTCCGCTGCAGACATAAGAGACTTGCACCACTCCCGTCGCCATTCCTCGACTGATTTCCGTCTAGCAGGAGCATCCCCGGCCACCCCTAAAGTCTCGGGTGGAACGTTGCACGGAACAGAGGTGCCTCACAAGAAGCAACCGTCTTTCGACCGAAACTGGACGCTGGGCAGTGCAAGCAACTTTAACCACCCTCAGTCGTCGGCCGGGCAACAAGATAGTCTGGCTGTTCAGGAGCCTGAGATCCAGGATTCGGCAGTAGACTTGGATCGAGGCTACTTTTCAGGAACCGATGCCGATCCTCGGCAGCGGAACGTACTGAAGAAGCGTGAGAGCAAGGTGCCTGCTCTCGCGGAATCGCCAAAGACAAGCTACACAGAAGAGCAGCGTGTGCGGAGCGCCACAGCACTTTCTAGACAGTCACGGTTAGGCAGCATTGATTCCTCCCGTGAAGCAGTTGGCATCTTGCCCACTGCACAGAAATACTACGGGTTGGTTAGGCGCACAGCTTCCACGGCTACCATGGAATCAGCTCGTCTCTCTAGCGAACGCAATCACCCTACGGTTACCAAACTCGAGGGATCTCCGGAACAAAACAGATCCTCTCCCAGATCGGCTCTTAAACGCCTGAGCCAAGTCAACCACCCGGACTTTAATATGGCCGGCATGCTAAAGAACGGTTTCGGCGGGCTACGAGCCGCCTCAGACGCGATCACGGGTACCGAACGAGCAAAAGTGGCGTCACCGGTGGACACGCCGTCCAAAGATTCGTCTATTTATTCGCCCACACGCACCGGTTCAACCACGCCCTCGGCCGGCCGAAGTTTGGACCTCGACCAGGAGACTGCCAAGAGTTTGAGCACCGTGGCAACCGCGGCCTCTGCAGCGAAACAAGCAGCAAACCGGAAGAAGACCAAGAAGGAGACAAGTGCTTATACGCGTGGTTTACAAAAGATCAGCCCGCGAGAAGCGATCAAGGATGCGGACTACAGTGGATGGATGAAGAAGAGGAGTGCCAACCTGATGACCACATGGAAGCCGCGACTCTTTGTCCTCAAGGGTAGACGCTTGGCGTACTATTATTCTGAAGACGACCAAGAGGAGAAAGGCCTAATTGACATTTCCTTCCATCGGGTACTTCCGGCGGACAATGAACGCCTGACTGGCTTCCATGCGACGCTTATGGGGGCTAGTAACTCCCCAGCAATCCCGGCTGGAAGCCATGTCCAGACGCTCGCGGACGCGGACGCAGAGCGGGATCCAACGGAAGAGGGGGATCAGATGTTCATCTTCAAGCTTGTTCCACCACGAGCCGGTCTCTCGCGAGCAGTGAACTTCACAAAGCCCACAGTACACTACTTTGCAGTACCCAACATCAAGCAGGGTCGCCTGTGGATGGCGGCTCTCATGAAGGCGACTATTGATCGCGATGATACCCAACCAATCACGACGACATACCAGCAGAAAACCATCTCGCTCACCAAGGCGCGCCAGATGCGTCACAGACCACCAGCATTGATGAATTTGGTGGAGGCGAGTGAAGACAATGCTGGTGACGACAAAAGGGGGCCCGCAAAGAAGCAAAATAGCCTAGGCATCAGCTACAATGAGGCGGACAGCGGAGTCGCGGGATTTGAGAAGCTGGGACTTTCTCACATTGACGAAGGTGGATTGGGATTTGGCGAGAAGGATGGATCGGTTCCTCAGAGCGCTTAGGCGATTCCAAGGAACCCATCCGGGGACCATCTGTGATCTGGCTACGTAATCACACCTTCAGCCTTGCTTTACGTCCAGTATTCACTTGGAAGGAGGAAATCTCAACCCCCCTGTCTTTCTTTCTTCGTTTTGATTTTTTGGTTTGTTTTTCAAAGTCATCATCCAAACGTATATCCTAATGTGCCATGTATTTCAAGAGCAATTGGGAAGGGAACGGGGCGCAGACGGTACATTATTATGCCATGCTGCCCGAGGCTTAGTGAGGCAATTGCAGGTAGCGAAAGGATTAGTATAAGGAGATATTGAGTCGTTTTTATATCCCAGAACGAATGGCGATTGAGTCTTTCATCTCTCGCTGTTCTCGTGGGCCTGTGCGAATGTTACGAGCGCGATTGAAACGAAATCGACTTGCTGTATTGTATTTGTATTGTATGTAAGTTACCTTACTTCACTGTGAAGGTTGTCGGAAGATGCCGCGTCGCGCAGTGTCCCCAGAAAAAAGTCGCGTCGGTGCCAGAGTCAGGCCTGCCAGGCCCGCAGTAACAGCTCCCGCTTTGTTGGAGCTTCCCAAGATCAACATTTCACCATAACACCTTACCAAACCCACATTCATCACCACGACCATTTACCTCTCGACCGGCGTCCGAGAAAAAGCATCATCACAAACAGAGGTGGACAAAATCATCTCATCCAGCGCGCCGTATCATTAGCGCCTCTGACGAATCATAACGGCTCGCGACTAGCAACCTGGAATAGTCCGATTGAACGAACTTCCAGCGAAGGAAGACAACAAAGCGACTCGCCCACCAAAACAAACGAATCAATCTTCAGAGGTCCCGATATTGACCCTTCGTAGCAGCGACAACATATCGGGCATCTTTACCCCATTATCTGCACCAGGAACATAAACCTCAACCGGTTGGAGCTCGTCGCCCAACCTTGACGGTCGACCACCTTCAACGACTTCTGCCGGCCCGCCCCTCCTCCGCGCCTACGATCATCCCCGCCAACATGGCCTTCCCAGGCAGAGGAACGCTGGGTTCCAGCACCAATTCTTTCAATCCCTCCGGATCGCCTTTCGCTTCAACTCCACAAAAGCCCTTGTTCGCTCAACAGCGCGCGCAGAAACGGTCCGGCGCACCATCTACAAGAGGACCGCTCCAGCCATCGAGACTTGGCCAGGCAGTCATGTACAACGACGATGAAGATGAGACGGAGACGAACCAGCAGGAAATCAAGGCTAACCGGTCAGGCACATTCGGTCTGCCATTCGACGACACCTACGACTTGGACGACAGCTCTATCTTGATGAGCGGCGCACCTGGCGGCGACCTGGAAATGCGCGATGACGACTCCGATCTGATGATGCTGAACACCCCAGCTGCGACAGAGCGCGTCCGGAAGGAAGCCGCGGGTATCTTCCGCGCTTCGGTTGCGCAGTCTGGACCCCGGATACGCGATCTCAGATTCGCTGCCCTCGCCAAGGACGTCTACACACACATGGGCACTGCTTCCCTCCTCGAGCCCGGAGAGCTTATCCTAAATACCGAGAGGCTTATTACGCGTCTGTATGACGAGGGTGTCGGCGAAGAAGAGGACGAGGAGAAGCTGGACGAGGCGCTCGCGCATGTCGCTGGTGAACTTACTGACCTCTGGAAGAGAGCCATCAGCGACTTTCCCCAACCCGACGAAGAGCACACGGTGGAGATCGGACCCGGCCCCAACACCTCCCCACTCGAGAAAGCGACTTACCTGGCCAACCTGGCGCTACATGTCCACCACGAACGGTATGAAGACAACACGGGACGTACTAGGCCTACGCCCTTGCCTGAGACACTGTTCAAGTGGTTAGACGAGTACCACAACGTTTACAGCGGCCAGACGGAAGAAATTCTACGATACAGGCCGAGTCCGGCGTCTCACGTTCTCTTTTGGCAGGCTATCTTCGTTGCCCTTCTTCGGGGTAAGGTGGATGAGGCGGCCAAATTGCTTAGACAAGCCGGGTGGGACAAAGTTAAGAAAGACAACGGCGAAAACAAGTACATAAACCGTGCCCTGGAGAGTGTGCAGCTTGCCACGGCGGAAACGGTTGCCATGTTGGAGAATTGCCCCGGTTATAATGAGAACTGGGATATTTGGAACAGCGACTGGACTCTATGGCGTGTTCGGACTCGGGGTGCACTTGACCACCTCAGACGCTTCGCCGAGGGTCGCGATAACACGCTAGGCGACTCTACGTTCTCCGACTTCTCGGCCTCCGTTTCGTCTACGCGGAATCGCGAGTCCATGGCCGGTCTGGCGAGACGGGCCGAGTCACAGGTTCCATGGGAGATCTACGAAAAGCTGAACATCATCTTCGACATTGTCTTGGGATCAAAGAATGCTATCCTCGATGCTGCGCAAGACTGGTGTGAGGCTACGATCGGTCTCACTGCCTGGTGGGATGACAGGAGAGCCGATAAGTTCGGAAACCCGCTCACAATGGCCCGCTCACAAGCCCTCACGCTGGCCTCCCAATCAGCAAGCACGGACAGTTACTTGGATAGGTTGAACAATGCCTTCCATGCGGCCGTCGAGGAGGACTTCTACTTGAACTCCAACAATCCTGTGGAAGTGGGAATTGCGTGTATTTTCGAAGACAATGTCAAGGGCCTCATCGGTCTGCTTCGCGGCTGGTCGCTCCCTATCGCCTCTGCGGTCGCCGAGATTGCTTCATTGGGCGGATGGCTTCCACAGCACCAGCCAGGAGCGTTCTTCATGGAGGGCCTCGATCAGGATGATCTGGATGTGCTTGGAGTCGACCCCACTGCGCCGGACGAGATTGACGGAATCAAGGACAGTACGCTTATTCAGTACGCGCAAAAACTGACCGATGATGAGGATATCGGAACGATCGCGGACCATATGGGAGAGTCTCGGGACGGCTGGGAGCTAGCTATTCACGTACTGGGCCGCATGGACTCGCAGGAGCGTTCCGAGGAAATGATTGGAATCCTGGTCAGGCATATTGTCGACAGTTTGCACGTGGATTCGAACGAAGTGGTGGACAAGACTTGGTCTCTCCTCAACGAACTCGGCATGATCCCTTACGCCGAAGAGGTGGTCGAAGTAAGTACTACGTCTCAGGGCACACAAAAAGACCATATTCGCTAACCGTTCGCTTAGACCTATGCCGATATTCTCGCTCGCGACTCTCACCGTTATGGTGAAGCGATGTGGTACTTTGCTCTGGCGCACAAACCGCACAAGGTTCGCGAGGTTATGAATCTCCTCATCTCATACTCCCTCATCCAGTCAACAGCTTTCCCACCAAACGAAGAGCTCGACGACTGGCTTCACCGCCTCCTTAATGAGCGCAACGAAACTCTCGAGCAGTGTGCCAAGCAAGACCTCGAGGCCGCCGAACTCCTCGGTAAGATGCTCAGTGGGTACGCCTCGCTCCGCCAGTACTTCATTATCCGTGACGACGAGACCATCCTTCCCAACGCCACCCCCTACGCGCGCAAGCAGCAGGCCGCCACCGCACTGGTCAGCGTCATCGCTAGTTCCGACGATAACATCCGGGGCGGCCTCCTCGACCCGACGCGCGATGGCATCGTCAGCGAGGACTTCTTGCTCGCTCTCCTCGGCGAAGCCCTCGCCTTCGTCACCAACCCGGACAACACCAACGTCCACCTTGGCCAGCAGGCCCTCCCCATCCTCAACCTCGATCAGATCGACACCATCCTCAAGGCCATCGAGGATCTCCAGGCCGTCAGCGACCGCGTCCGCAACACGTGCGAGGAGTTCCTGCAGATCGTGCTTGCTTCCGCGCCTGGCGGTCTCAAGGGATCCACACCCGCCGACCTCCTCAAGAAGAATGCCAGCGGCAGCCTCGTTCTGGCGGGCAGTACCATGGTGGCGACTCAACTGAAGAACTCGCTCAGCGGCGGGCTGGTCGGCAGCGGTGCCAAGATGAATCCCGTCAAGCGCGGCTGGGACTGGAGGGCGGACATGCCGGCCAAGACTACCGGTGAGGACGTCATGCGGAGGTTGAGACTTGGTGTGGCGAAGGATCTGGCGGGATTGTGGTTAGCTGATGCGGATAATGCGCTGTGGTAGTGGTTTTGGTAGAGAGCGTAACTGTGGTTGGGTATGATTGATCATTGTATACATGTTGGCTTCTGTAAGGCAGCGGCAATGTTTAAAGGCATGGTAGAAGCGGATGATGCTTCGGATTAGGTGGATGATGAACAAAACAAATAGAAGTGGTATGTATCAACTCGGTTCTCGCCGACTCATTGTCTCAGGTTGGGTTAGTCAATTAATGTGTACGCGTGTGAGAAGCTGGCAGTTGTGACGGGTGACATGCAGAAACACCAACCGTCCCATATAAGGGTTATATGATGCCTTCATTTCTCTGTCACCTTTTTCAAATGAATAAAGCATGGGAACTGCACTATCGGATGGAATACAACATCACAGGTAAGCCCATGTCCAAACAGCCACTAGACGTATTCAACTCCTTCTTTAACTAAATGTAAAATTACTTTTTAATACAATAAAGAATAGTAGGTTTCTATACCAACCTTTCAATCTATGACCTCCATGCTAACCCAGTTATACAGACCCATTTGCCTACCCATCCACCGCACTTAACGAGCAACATCACGAGCACAACATCATCAAAGAATTCACGCAGAGTCAATCACAAACAATCAAACAGATACTCTGATCCAACAAAAGCCCAGTTCAATTCCCCTTCCCTTCCCTTCCCTTCCCTTGATACCACTACACCAACTAATAGTACAACGGATCCTCGCCCTTATCAATAGCCTCAGCCACAAGCTCGTTGTAGTAAGCCAGCAGCAGATCGTACTCCTCCTGGAGCTCGCCCTTGGTGCGACCGAAGGCGCGGACGGCGGAGTAGTAGACGTTGGCGAGGGCGTGGCAGGTGGAGCCGTAGCCGTTGGTGTCGCATTGGTAGTAGAGACTGTTGGGGGATTAGGTTAGATGATCTGTTGGTTTGAATGGGGAGGATTGGAGGGTCGATGTGGTGTTTTCGGTTGAAAGGAGAGTGTAATAAGAGAGAGGTGAAGGGAGGAAGGGAAGGGTGAGGGTGAGGAAGGTGATGGGGACGGAGAGACACAGAGAGAGCAGGAGACATACTCGGTCTTAAAATTCCCATCAATCTTCAACTTATTATCATCCGTAAACCTCGACTGGGCCTTGTAGTTGCGATACCCAAAATCGTGACGGTCGCAAGCAGGCGTGAAGGGGAATCCCAACGGGTTATCGGGGGAGTAGCTGCAGCTGTCCGAGGACCAGTCCAGCGTCGCCGGGTTCCTGGCGTTGCGGTAGGCAGTGAACTGCGGGAGCGTGATGCTGAAGAGGTACCGGTCCGTCGTCTGCTGGATGGTCTCGGCGCGGCGGAAGAGGGAACCGGCGCCGGTGCTGTCGCTCTCGCTGCCGGCCCAGGCCCAGGCGGCCGTCGGTAGGAGGGAGGAGAGGGCGAGGGTGGAGAAGAACTTCATCTTGATGAAGAGGGAGAACCAGGTGAAACAGTTGACTGCTGAACTGTTGGCACACAGAAGAGAAGAAGTCTTTTCTTTCTCAACTAGCCAAGACGGTCTGGTCTTTATACCTCTCTCCTCGGTGCCTCCCCTTCCCCTCCGTCCGAGCTCTCGACGTCGGCGTTTGTATGTGTGATGGTGTTGATCGACGACACTCACACACACGATAACATGAACCATAATGTTTCCCCTCTTCTTCATGTTACCAGAGCGGTTATGGGATCTTGTCCCGTCGTCACATATTGTAACCTGCCTGAATGGGCAGTGATGCCCGTCACCTTTTGGTCTGTCGGCGATGTGCGGTGCGGCGGGTGTGTGGACGTTTTGTTTGGCGTGCTCATACGCTTACATTTCATTTGTGGGCGAATGGGTATATGCATGTTTACACCATTGGTATTCTTCCACTGTTCTTACCAGACCCGAAAGAGCAAGAGGGTAGCTTAAGAGAGGGGAATGGTAACCTGGCATTGCTTCTTTAGGATGGAGACGGGTAACGGGACAAGCCACGAGGTCATCTGAGATTTGAAGTTTATAGATGGTGGTTGAATTTGGAGTGCTGATTGGTCGTTTATCTTTCCTATTTGCTCAGGAATCCTGCTAGAATGTCTTGAGAATGGTATAGAGAAATTTCCAGGTTTGGTAGTCCACCGTGATTGGAGGTTGACGGTGCGGAGGAGCCATGAATGCAACCGCCCGGTAGATGAATTTACTCCAAAAGACTTGCCGAGAACAAGACCATCAACCCGGAGGGGGGAAAAGACACACTAACTGATACCCTTCCTCCGAATCCCCTCACGGCGGAGCTTCGCCCTTTCACAAAAGCGGAAGGAAGACAAGATCCCTTTCCCTCCCAACTTACACCAACGGCATGCGAAGGTAGTAAGCTATACGTACGAAATATGGGCCTTTGGGGTTTTGAACGCCCGACGGTGCCCACTGGTATCGGTATCTGTATCTGATCTAATCATCACGCAGCATTGCGTACGTATGCTCAGATGTTGGAGAGGAGAGAGAAGGAAGAAAATCGAGAATGGATACTACTACGGTTTCTATGCAAGGCACGTAGGTCTCATCACGCTTTTGGTGTCCACAGCCGATCCCCTCTCAGCAAGATGGGGTTACATTGCCGGTGATTCAAGAGCCAAGACGTTGGGGAGTTGCTTAAACTGGGATAGGACCTCTGGTTACTGGTGGGTAAGGTAGGAGAGGAGGCCGGAGGAATTGTTGGGTTGTGCCGGTTGAAACTCAAGCAGTATCAGAATCTGTGGGGATGGTTGGGTGATGGGTGGGTGATGGTTGATGGGTCATTGATGATAAATACATCGAGCGGAGTTCTATCCGTCCATGGGAAGACCTCGAGTTGGTAGGATAAGTATAAGAGAAACCACCCATAACCTCTACTGGCGGCGGGAGGACCGAATTCCCCTTGATAGAACCGACGATGATGCTCGAAGCCAGGTCACACGTACATTATAAGCTAGATTGCATTTGTTCTGGTACGGTTTTCGTACAAAAGGCCTTATACGACCGGGTTTATACTCAAGAAGGCGGCCAAGTCGCCAACTCAACTCAGGACCAGTTGTAACTCGCCTTGGGGGTCTCGAATTGAGTCGGGTTGAGTCAACTTCATTGAGTAACTTGAGTTTTTTTCACGCGCTGTACGAAAACCGTACGAGAACAAATGCAATCCTATTCAACACCATGACTACCTACTGGAGAGAGCCTTTTGATTTGAAGCGGCGGCGGATTTGAAGCGCCGACTGAGCTTGACCTGGGGAGGAAATGAAGTGAGGAACTTGATCGTTTATGGACAAGCGTCAGTTCTTGATATCAGCCAAAAGTGCAATGCAGCTTGGCATGGCCCATGAGATGGGAAAGTCATGAAGACTGATGGGAAGAGAAACATAGACATGAGATTGTAAAGAATAACTCGTATGTGTGTAGTGTATGTAGGTAAGTAGGTGTTGTCTGAATCTATGAAGGGCATAAAAGGCGTCTCACCGTCATCTCTTCCAGTGGATTCCAGTCCATGGAGAAACATGTCATTCATGATTCCTGTGCTTGCATATCGCCAAGTTAGATGATAAGCTCATTGATAAGACTTGACTGTATGTCGTCTTATCAGCTTATCTGCTGGTGTCATCAGTGTGCCTCTGTGTGCAACGGACGGGAAGTGGACGGGAAGTCAGAAGCAGGCAGCTCCGGCTCCGGGCCCCATGGGGTTATCGGAAGATAAGAGCTGGGGTGTATGTAGCCGATTGCAGTCCGGCGGACCGCTCCACTTGTCGACTGCCCAACAAGGTGCCTCTTTGTGGCTAGGAGATCCTCTCCGACACTCCAACACATTCGATTCATCGATTCAACTGTATCACGCAAAAACACGATTCTGGATATATTCGTTGGGCTAATGTTTGATTTCTATTTACCCGATATTCAGGTGTAAGATCTCCGTCTTTGAAACGAACAAACAGCCCAATTCGCCGACCGGTCATGACCCAGCCAGCCGTTCCAAGACAGCCGCCAGATCCAGATCTATATGTAATCACGATCTATCCCCAGAACCAACACCGCGACCACGTTAGGCCACCCATTGGTTGACCCCTTCCTTCCTCCGCGCGAAGACCGAATTCATCGCGAGCATAAATCAATCAGCAAAAGAAGATAACCCAGGTCCATTGACGCCGTGCAGAGATGATGCTGCAAAACCCCGTCGCTCCAATGTGTTGCTGGATGTGAGCGCTTTCCCCAAGCGCCGATTCTCGAAATGAAGAATTCCCAACCAAATATCAAACGCCCGCCTGAGAAGATGAAAAAGTAATGCAAAAGTAAGAGTCGCCAGCAGAGGGTGGATGGCTGATGATTAGTGGCATCGCCCGAGAATCCCGGATGAGTGCTGCCACCCTGCTTGCTCAGCGTCGGCGCCGAGGAGGCAAGGGAACCTGACGGCTGTCGTTCGCTAGTTCGTCGCCGTATTCGTTGCCCAGTTAAACCGTTCGATGGTATCGCCGGTACCGGTGATCGCGTCGTGATAGTTTGCCACCGCTTCTCGTTGCGGTAAATCGTCGTTCACTATCCTCTCAGATGGATTATCTGACGATATACTGAGCTCGGGCCCAACGATAGAAGACGAGTAGAGAAGTTGCCCTTGACGACGTTGACGCTGATGCCGACGCCGACGCTGACGTTGATGAGGTCGTCGATTATACGCCCCTGATAACCCGGGTCCGCTCCTTTTCGAGCTGCGAGGCATTTGCCTCGAATGCTTCCTTCTTGCACTGATGATGGGAGGAACACTCATGTCAGCACGAAATTCCTCTTGAAGTAAGACATCTGATAGCCCGGCAAGCCACCAGTTTGACTTGTTGCTACTTACGTCTTCGAGGTTCTTGCACTTGTGGCTCTCTAATAGTCGGTGCTTGCTGCAATAGTGACCGTCGCAGAAAGTACAGTCGCCTGTGATAGGCGATGCGGGGAGCTTGCACTCGGTGAGCGAGCACTTGAGTCTCCTGGGGGCAGGCATGTTGTCGGAGGTGGTTGTTGAGTTAATGTGGAGGTCCGATAACGTGAAGGTGATGTTTGGGTGGAGGTTGTGGAATTAGCGAGGAGGAAGAGCAGCGACTCTTGGGGTGAGTTCTGGTCTGTGTTTTAAGTTGGTCCTTTGGGTTTCCCGAGGATAGGATGAGTGAATGGTGAGTGACGAATCGATCAATAGGTAGACGGCTTATGAGACGAAAGGCAGTGAGTCAGGAAGATTGAACGACGGAGGTTCGAGGTCGGCGGGATGGGATGCTTATAAACAGAGCCGGTGGAGGTGACAAGCCGAGAAGCCGAGAGTCATGAGCGGATGCCAACAAGGCTCACGTGGTGTTATCTTTGGGGACAAACCAAGGGATAGGCGGCCAAGTGGCAGATTAACTCGGGCTAGTTTCGCGAGACTCTTGTTGCAAGTGGAAATGGCTGGAAAGCGTTGGACCTCGTTGGCCGGGGGGTGGTTGAGTTAGGATGAATAAGTACAAGATTTGTAGTGTAGGTGAGGTAGCTGGGGCCCGACTTGGACGTGATGTGTGACCAGTGTAAGTGACAAGGGAGCTACAAGTGACCCGAGTGGTGACAAGGTCCCCAAGGACGGTGCGCAGTGTGCAGGAGGGAGGCGGTAGAGCGGTAGATCTAGCCTACCTGCTGGCATGGCATGGCATATGCTGGCAACGTCTTGGGAGCTGTTTGACATCTTGTCCCATCGAGAACAGCACGGCCATCGTGGGCGTGTCGATGACGGCACGGCCGCACGGGGAGGCAATGCTGGGGCCGACAACCAGGGCCCAATTGGCCTTTTGGTCGCGAAGACCCGCTAGCACCATACCCAAGGCTCCCTTGTCCGTGGTTGTTGGCGCCGGGAATTGGAAGGGATTGGATCGACGGAAAGTGGTGCCAGTGCTCAAGTGCCAGTGACTCCAAGCGACTTGAAGCGACTCCGTACAAGCCGAGGACCCATGAGGTTGGTGGATGAGCTCAGGAGAACCTCACAACTGAAGGGACCAGGCCTTCAGGCGAGTTGTCAGCAGCTTGTGAATGGAACTTGACAGGCCTGCCGAGAACAGTCAAGGAGCAGCGAGAACCTGCCGCGTTAGCACCGAGAGTGAGACCTCAGCTCAGCTCTCAGATCACATCAGTCACCACCTGATAGTGAAAGGGTCACAGGCGCCAGTCCAGATTCTCTCAATGCGGCACAACCTTTTGGTTCACGACAGTTGGGGTGGTGGAACTCCATGCAGTGACCAACAAACAAACCTTTGTCGATACCATTGTTGTTGTTGTTGTTGTTGTTGTTGTTAGGTTGTTGTGACTTGTGAGTGAGTGAGTGAGTGGCACTCCGCAAGCCGCCTTCCTGGTAATGAATGCATCACGACTGGATCATCACTTTTTGGTAGGCATCGCTTGCAGGCAGCTACAGACATGCGTAATAATGCGTGTCCGGCAGCGCAGTGGGCCCGGGCCTTGGACAAGCAGTGACAAGACACCAGACACTGCACAGAGAAGACAGTTGGTCTTGCATCACAGGGATCGATAAGCTACTGCGTGCACTAGAGGTATCAGGGTGCAGCATCCAGTACGGGGATTCACAGGGTAACTCACAGGGTAGGGGTCTCGCTTTCCCGGGGTCCACTGGTATTTCCAGGGTGGTGATGGTCGTTTCCGGGGTACTGCTCAGGTCTATCGGAGGGCTCTGGATACCTTCAACAAACTTGGCCCTGCTGCGAGACTGGGGGCCGCGTCAGAGACCCCAGAGTATCTCTACGTTGCGCATTCCATTCTGTATACAGGCGGCCTACCTCCTTTGCTTCGTCACGAAACATATCGCCGCTATTCTCCTTTGTTACTGCTCATGCCCGAGATCCATCGTCTTTGTTGGAACCAATATGCCAAGAGGAATTATTGCTCGCGTGGCCCATCTCCCGGCCTCAGATGCACCTCGCTCTCTCCCCCGGCCCCCCGGGCCACGTCTGGATTGCCTGGCGCTTGCCATCTTTTGACTTTTTATGTCTCGGGAAGCGTTTACTTGCAGCAACAACAAGCTACAGCATCTTTGCTAGAGAGAAAGCAACAAATCATCGCTAGTACCGAAGCCGGTCTCACTGCTTTCTTGTGTGAAGTGGCCATATTGTAGACGACGTTCCAGATGCCGTGTTGTCCTCCGCCAACCTCCAACCTCCAGTGGAAGAAGACCATTAGGAGATCCGGGCCAACCGTACCAACTACTGCCACAACAGACACTACGCCAACATTATTTTCCAAGTTGCCGCTTTTCGGAGATCGTATCGTCTCTATAAACAGCTTGAGATCTGAGAAATACCAAAGCCAGTACTTCAGCTCTCCGCATCTTGACAGATAATGGGTCCATCAACGCGGGGAGGCTAGCCGCCTATCTGCTTCACGGACATCCATACAAGTCCGTCTAACATCTGCTATCTGCCTCGCAAACTTGATCCCAAGCTCAACGCCAGGTTCAAGCATTTACATTTTTATTTCTGGCCTCTTACCATGTGCAACAAAGACGTATTTCGGTTTCACCGGGTCTGGGTGGCTGCACGGTGTGCGCCAACATACATTCCAGAAGCCTCAGCGGCCTGGACGATGTTGAAGTTCAGATGCGGCTCCTTTCTTTGTTGTTAGTGATCGATCTGCCGGGTCCAACACCCGTCAGCGTCAACAAGGACATCAGGCCAGACCAACAGACGCCATCCCACCTACCGGGCATTGCTTTTAGATCAACATCAAAATCCGTCTTGCCTGCATCGACAAGAGGACGGAAAAGACGACTCGGGCTCTCGGGAGCGTACAGTTACCCGGGCCGCTTGCTGCCCAGGATTTCGCATGCTCCCCTCTTCAAACAAATACCGGACAGCAAGCGATCAAACCTCAAGCCCCTCTCCTCCATCCTCCCCTCCGTATCACATCCGATCCGGGGTCCCAGCTTGCCAGCATTTGTCCATGATCCCTTACACCGCTTCCGGCGGCCGGCGCATGTCTCCAGAGGAGCATCTCCAAGACTCCAACCCCCCACCCCCAGGACATCGTAGGAGGACGTTTTGCTCCATTCATGGCATGAAGGTCGTTAACGCACCCTGGCTTTCTACACTTGTTGCCACATTCACTGCTCCCATTCAGGAACCAGGACCGCACTGGACTGTTGCCGCCTGCATCCAAGGGATTGTATGTCACTGTCACAACCGCAGACCCGACGAATCGCCAAAGAACACGATGGCTACCTATACATATTGCCAATAGACGGCGATGGCCATTTTGTGATGCGCGGGGGGCTTGCTTTTTCATATTTGATTCGTACCACTATTCGATGAACTCTACATGTCTGTTTTAAAAGGTGCACGCATCGATGTTTTTGGCTACCATCATGAACTCATAGTCCTGAATTGTGTATTTAGAAAGCCACACAAACGAAAGTCTGGACCACGGCATCCTCTCCGGGTCGTTAACCCCGGCGCGGAGTACCTACGGAGAGAACCCGATGCCAGTGAGCCGCAGAGGTCCTCTTTATCGATGCACTCACGTACGTACAAAACGTAAGACACATCGCATGACTTTGTCTCACCATCTCGCTACTATTGGTACAGCTCGGCGATTTGCGAGCATCTCATGGCAAATTCATGAGAAAAACAAAACCTCCGTGGCATATCACCCACCCCCTTTCGCAAACTTCTTGGCCTCCATGCACCCCATTATTGAACCAGATATTTGCTTTCTTTTCGCCCTGTCACTTCGGCCTCGCAAGCCGGAACGACTGGATGGTTCGCCACAGCAATATCGTGTCCATTTCTCCGACTTGACCATTACCGACTCGGATAGTGAGACCAAGGCGGCGGCATGCAACGCTTGGTTCTTCAGACTGCTCAAAATACGGTGTTCATCGAGAGCTTTGGTATCACAGGCTGGCATAACTCATACTACCCAAATGGCTTTTTCATCAACGAAACAAAGGACACGATTGCCCGCTCAAACGCATTTGCAACCAATGACTATCTATCCCTTACGACATGTCCACCACCGCACGAATGCAGTCGCCCTGCTTCATGACCTCAAAGCCCTCGTTGATCTCGGCCAGCTTCTTGCGGTGGGTGATGAACTCATCAACCTTGATCTTGCCGTTGAGGTAATCGTCGACAAGGCCGGGCAGCTGAGAGCGGCCCTTGACGCCACCGAAGGCAGAACCCCTCCAGACACGGCCGGTGACCAGCATGAATGCTATATGATGGGGAAAAAGGTACGTTAGCATTATTTCACCTCGCATATTGACTGGCAGAGGAATAAGATGACGCATGAGGAAACTTACGCCTGGTGGAAATCTCCTGACCGGCAGCAGCAACACCGATGATGATGCTCTGACCCCAGCCCTTGTGGCAAGCCTCGAGAGCAGCACGCATGACCTTAACGTTGCCTGTGCAGTCGAAGGTGTAGTCGCAACCGCCGTCGGTGAGCTCGATCAGCTTGTCGACAATAGTCTGGCCCTCGGGGAGGGTGGTCGGGTTGACGAAGTCGGTGGCGCCAAACTTGCGAGACCACTCCTCCTTGCTGGGGTTGACATCGACAACGATGATCTTGGAGGCACCGTTGGCAACAGCACCCTGGACGACGCTGAGGCCGACGCAGCCGGCGCCGAAGATGGCGACATTGCTGCCCTTCTCAACGTTGGCGCTGATGGTGGCGGCGCCGTAGCCGGTGGTGATGCCGCAGCCGAGCAGGCAGGTGCGGTCCATCGGGGCCTCAGGCTGCACAGCGACGACCGAGATGTCGGCGACGACGGTGTACTGGCTGAAGGTGGAGGTGCCCATGAAGTGGAGGATGTCCTGGCCACGGGCGCGGAAGCGGGAGGTGCCGTCGGGCATCACACCCTTGCCCTGGGTGTCGCGGATCTTGCCGCAGAGGTTGGTCTTGCCGGACTTGCAGAACTTGCACTCCTTGCACTCGGGGGTGTAGAGAGCGATGACGTGGTCGCCGGGCTTCACGTTGGTGACGCCCTCGCCGACGGACTCGACGATACCGGCACCCTCGTGTCCGAGAATGACGGGGAAGGCGCCCTCGGGATCCTTGCCGGAGAGGGTGTAGGCGTCTGCGTACCATGTCTTTGGTTAATGCGACTGCGAACTGCACGGAAGCCCAACCGAGCGAGCCATCAAGGTTCTTTGGAGTGCGAGGAAACTCACCTGTGTGGCAGACACCAGTGTACTTGATCTGAATTCTGACCTCGTGGGCCTTGGGCGGAGCCACCTCAACGTCCTCATAGCTGAGCTCCTGGCCAGCGCCCCAGGCGATGGCAGCCTTGCAAGTGATGGTCTGCGGGAGATGGTAACCGGATCAGCACATGGTCCCTGATGACGCAAACTCATCTCTCTCTGACGATATGAAGTAAAGTCCTTCTCTCCTCCCAATCGCGACACTGCTCTCAAAAGAACTGGAGCAAGCGTGTATCGTGCAGCGGAGCTTGAGCTTGAGCTTCTTCGACCTTCTCTCTTACCTTTCCTGCTGTGGATGCCATTGTGTCTGAATGTGATGAAATGTAGAATCCAAATCCAACTCAGAGCTGAGATGAAGTTTTGGAGAAGGTCAAGTCAATTTATCTGACTACGATCGGACCAAAGAAGCTTGCGAGCTCGGTGAGAGTCGACGTCTTTGGAATGATGACAAAACGGGGCCTGTTTCCATCAACCGCACCTGCAGCGCCGACCCCGCCTTCTAAAAGGTGGGGTTCCGCTAAGTGGGTTACGTACGGTACCGGTAAAAGAGATCATGGATCGGGTTCTGAGTGAGTGTTTCATTAGCCTCTTCCCTTCTCGTACACACGAAAACACGGCGTACAGTCAATTCGGTGACGAGGTAGCACTAACAGTCTCAAAAAGTGTCTCTCTCGCCTGTTTATCCGACGGGTTTTCGGTGATTTCACGGGATCCCGGGGATTGCTGCGGCTTTCTAAGCAATGTGTTTTGAGTGGCTCTGTGGTTATGTCACCGGAAATAATGACACTCTTACTAAGCTATCTTGGGTATAACACCCATCCCGTGCCTTATCGACTGAAAAGCCTCTCGCTCTCGGCATATCTCGCTATGCCCACTTGGCCCATTCTTTTCCTTTTTGACTTATTTTCTCACAAAGAGTGCATATCAAATCATCAGTTCTCCATTAACGGTCACTTACAACCTCAGGGCGTGATGTTAGGTTATTACTCACTTTGAGACGTACATTTCCCCCAGTCTCTTCCCCGCCGCTGTTGCGGTGAGCTATGTATAGCGGGGTCTCATCCCGCTTTCCGTGGACTTTTCTGTTTACGCTAGCGCCTCACGTCAGGGGAATTGACAAATTGTCAGATATGTCTTCAGAATTACGTGATTGAAGATTTCTTCTAGCATGTACATCTCGCCTCAAGAAAAACTCCCGAGCCGCTCAACAGCTGCAGCTGGGACGGGCGGGTGTTATCGTTGCCGAGAAACGAGCTCCCGAGTCATATCCCTTGTGGCCGAAAGTACTGAGTCTTAGGCTCCTAACTGCTATGTCCGCCAATGTTGCGTTATCGTCCTCAGATATATAGAATCACCACGATTACTTCGGGCCATGATGACAAGATTGTCGCCTAGCTTTACTACATCTCTTCCGGCGGCCGACTATATCTGATGAGTTCCTCCGAGCCCGGAGCTTACGGTCCACTAACTACCTACCCTTTGGCAGAAGTGAGGTCGACGACGATAATACGAAGTAATAACAGACTGGAATTGGTAGCGCCGATAATTAGGTCCCTACTGTGAGAAAACAATACTTGAGCCGATGAGTTATTAAGGAAAGGGAACTAGCTGGTATAAGCAATGTGACCTGAAATAAAGGTCAACTACTCACCTCTCCTCGTCTTTTTCTCATCGTTCTCTCATCGTTCACACATTCTAAACTTCGTTCTGTTAAGTCTAAGGACTGTGCGGCCGCCTTCTGAAGCTCGTTGCCTCCTAGCTCGACGATATGTGATGATGAACGATATACGAAGTGAGGTTTTCTCTTCATTTTTTCCACGACTTCCACTTCACCCTACAAGCTCCTGGTGTTAAGAGCACGGAACTTACATTTCTCAACAGAACAGGTCTGGAGAGCATGTGAAGAGTTGAAGACAGACGGTGACAAGCAATGTGGAGCATTGTTGCTCTGAAGACCTCATATACCACGACTACCCTAACCCTATCCATCAGGTACAGCAGATCATCAACACCAAGCCAACCATAACAAGTGGAACACATCAACAACACACCTCACTTCATACAAAACACATCCTTCAAGCAAAGCCGAAGTTTTTATATACATTCTCGAGTAAAACGCAGCACACTACAATTAGTCAACCATAGCCCCGTCTACATCAACCAAGCTCCCAAAAATGGTCATCCCTCCTCCCCCTTCCCCGCTCCCCGAGTTCGTGTACAAGATCACGCCCGAAGCCCCGCCCAGCCCTATCCCCGACTCCTATCCACTATCGGAGCTGGACCAGAAAGACGGATTTGTGCATTTGAGCACCTCGTGGCAGGTACGTTCTGTTATCTTCAACATCTCAATCATTCTGCTTAACATGGATGTCCTGTGCTGGGCTTGGTGAACCACCCCAACCTCAATCGATCTCATGGAACACCGACAGCAGCGCTAACAAACAAACAAAAAGATCCCAACAACAGCTGACCTCTTCTTCACCAACCACTCCTCTTTCTACCTCCTCAAGCTGCGCCTGTCCAACTTTGACCAGGCCAGCGTCAAGTGGGACGAGGTCGAGGATACCAACGGGTGTCCGCACTTGTACGGCAACTTTGGGGCTAAGGATGTTGTCGATGTGAAGGAGTTTCGCCGCGGGGAGGGCGAGACGTGGGGTGAGGTGTTTAAGAAGGAGGAGGCTAAGGCTTGGTTGGTTTGAGGACAGAGGAGAAGTGAAGAAGGGGGTGTTTAAGGGAACAAGAGCTGGGTTGGGATGGGAGGCAAATAAAAGCATAAAAGGCTGCGAGTCGTTGGATACCAACTGACAACGTCTGTTCATTCCATCTTATAACCTATTTACCCTGAAAGTACTGCCACACTGCCTATAGAAATCAAAAGACCTTTCCAACAATGAATCTCGACGTCATCTCTCGAGCTTAATCCTCGCCATTCCCTCCTCCACTTTCACTCTACCACCATGTTCCGTTTTCACGTGAACGTCCTCCTCTTCTTCGCCTTCATCAACGGCCTCCCTCTTCACTCTCACAGCTTCTTGCCCCCTTTCAACGTCAGGCTCACTCTTGACGACAGGTTCGTCGAGTTCTTCTCCATCCCGCTCCTCCTCCTCAGCTTCCTGTTTCACCTGCCCAGCCTCTCGCTTGACAATGGCTGGCCCGTAGTGGCCCTCCTGCTCGTCAGCATCGCCGAGATTAGGTTCCTGCTTTACTATCGCGCGTTCCAGGAGTGGTTCCCTCTTGACTAAGCGCGCCTGATGGTGGCCTTCCGCGTCTTGATCGTTGAGGTTCGGCTCCGGCTTGACGATCGTAGTAGCTCCGTTAAGGGATTCCCTCTTCACGATGCGTGGGCGATGGTTTTCTTCCTCGCCTTGCTCTTGGATATGGGGCTCCCGCTTCACTCTCGGATGCTCGTGCTTTACGACTTGCGGCTGGAGGTCGTCATCTTCTTCCTCGTCACGATCGAGCTCCTGCTTGACTGTAGCCAGGTCCCTTTCGGATTCTCTCTTCACGATGCGATGTCGATGTACCGACTCCACCTCTTCATCGCGAATATTTAGCTCCTGCTTGACGCGCGCAGGCTCTCTTTTGACCATGTGCGGTAGCTCGTTCTCTTCCTCCTCAGCATCCAATTCATGGACACTCTGTTCCTTTTTTACCCTAAGGACTTCTTCCTTGACAACAGGTGTTTGGTCAGCCTCTTCATTGTCCTCTTCCGCATCGGCGAACCTCTCGCGCTTCACCCTCATACCTTCTTGCTTGATGATGGGCGGGCTGTGTTCAATGGTCGATTGAACCTCATCGACGTCTTCCATCTCAACATCCTCACCGCCCTCCATCTTCACAGCTTCATCCGCAACAGCTTCCCGAACAGTCGGCGGCACGGGCTCGTTGACCACAACATCCCTGACCCTGGCTTCCTCCTCTTCCTTAACCTCAACTCTCTCCTCTCTCTTCTCTCTCTTGACTACCATGTCCCGCTCATCTTCTACATCACCCTCCTCTTTCGGCTCCCCCTTAAGTCTCACAACCTCGGTCTCCACCTCGACCTTCTCCTCCTTCACAATCTCCCTCCTCTTCTTGCCCTCAATGACCTTCTTCCTCTCCGCAGCTTTACACAAGCCCCTCAGGCCCAACTCGCAATCACCGCACTTCCTCCCCACGGGAAGACATACCGACTGTCCGAACCCAACCAGCAGCCAGTTGATCTCCTTCCACTTATCGCGGGGCAGCCACGACTGCAGCGCAAGGCGGGTCTCCTCGGGGGTTTTGGTGGGCGGATTCTGCCAGCCCCAGAGGTTGGTGATGCGGTGGACGTGGACGTCCACGCCAATGCCCTCGACGCGGTTCCAGCCGTTCTCGGCGGACATGCAAAGGTGGGCCATCTTGGGTCCAACGCCGGGAAGGGACATGAGGCCTTCAATGGTGTCGGGGATGTCGGAGTTGTAACGGTCGCGGAGGATTTCGGCGGCTTGTTTGAGGTATCTGTGACAGTAGTTTGTAAGTATACGGACCTTAGAGGTGAATAAGTGGACAATACGTACTTGGTCTTGTTATTATGGAACCCAACTTTGCCAATCAACTCATTCAAAACGGCCGGCTCAACAGCCAGCATGTTCTCCAGATTCAGGCCCGGCTCCGCGCCCTCGGTGTGGGGAGGCAGTTCCTTCTTCAACCGCAACATCGCCTCCGCGTTGACTGTGTCTTTGGTCTGGCTTGACAGCATCAGGGCGACGAGAGTGTGAAACCGCCGATCGCGTGCTGATGCATTGTTGCTGGCCAGACGCTCGCATCCCATGGTGTCAACGGCGGCGTTGGCGGCGGGGCCAGAGATGCGCATCTCCTTGACCAAGTTGTAAACCTCCTCCCAGTCAGAAGGGGGCTCGACCTTTACCTCGCCCGTAAGGGCGTCGGTCGTCTTGCGGGCGGGTTTGCGGGCGGTGCGTTTTCTGTTGGATGTAGTAGACGTACCCACGACCGGGATATCGTTCATGTCGATCTCAGAATCCGACTTCACTTCGGCTTCTGCGGTTTGGTTAATGATCCTCGTGCTCTTCCGTTCGGTTTTGATCCTCGTTGGGGCGGGCAATGATTCCTCCTTCTTCAGCGCTGTCGTGGTAGTTGTGGTGGTAATACGCTTCCGTTTTCGCGTGCCGATTGGGTTCCTGCGCTTCACCTTTGGTGCTGGCGAGCCACTGGACTTGACGGCATCTTCTATGTCAGATCCGAAGGTGATTCCGTTTTCGTCTTCCTCGTGATCCTCCTCGATCTTCGTGGCTCGCAATGGCGAAGATCGTAAATCAACCGGCGCGGAGCTCGAGCTGGCATTCGCATTCGCATTGTTTGCTTCATAGGCGAATCGGGCAAGAGTGCTCAGACGCGTTGAGCGACGTGGTGTTGCTGGTGTTGCCATGGCGGCTGTTGTTCCCTCGAACAACCTCGATGTCTCTTTGGCTATACGCGACGTCCTCATGGGTCAATCGATGACCGTGATGGAACGATGAGCAGGCTTTGCTTGTTCGTCTGAAGTTATCTGCTGCTTCGAGCGGTCATGGTTGGATACTTCGACTGTTTGGTTGCGCGGGGGGACGCGTGCACCTTTACGGCTAACTGGTATTGAAAGGCCGAATCAGATGAAACACCGAAACATTGGAAGCTCGGGCCACAACGTAAAATCATAGAGCGAACAAAAGTGCTGTGGATCCTCGCTGCCGTACTACAGGTAGTGCCGGCCCCGCCAAACGCCAAGTTCCTTTGGGAAAGGCAGGCCATATTTTAAGGTTGTCGCCTCAACCTTCGGAGGGATCAGATCGAGCCGGTCCATCGGTAACGTCGATGTTGATAATCGTTTCAATGTTTACACCATGGGCTGTTCCCAAGACTTCATATTCCTTCTCATCACAAGTGCGGACTTGAAAGTAACTCTAATTCTTAGATCGCTATGAGTATGTGGGATATCCTGTCGCCTGTCTTAGAACAAGCCACCCACATCTTGTCCTTGTCTAAAACCCAGTTAAAAGCATGATGTACATACTTCTAGAATAAATGTTGCGTGTATGATGAAGGAAACGCTGCCTCAGAACGCCGCGCCATCTAGGCCGAAGATGACCTTACCCAAGAGCAGTGAATATCTAACCAAAGAGTAAAAAGGGAATCAAACAACGCTCGCTTTAAATCAGAAACTCCTCGTTCACCCAGTGGCTGAGCACTACCTTCCCCTCCTCAAACGTAGGCTTCTCCATCCGCACAATGATGGCGGCATGACTGTGTCGATCATTGTGAATCCAAACGGGATACTTGCGCCAGCCCAGTGCATCCAGCGCGTTGATAGCAGCGAACTGATATGGCGCCAGAGCAAGTGTGGGCTGGTGTGGATGTGACTGCTTGCGCTCGAGCGCCAGAATCTCCTGGTTGGAGGAATCGTCGGTCTCTTCGCCGGGATCGCTATCGGACAGCCCAAGATAGTCTTGGTTTTGAGAGCTGTTCAGGTCTTCATACGCATGTTCGACAGCTTCGCGCATCTCCTTGATCCATAGGTCCACCCGGTAACTCTCAACGTTAATTCCCGCCAGGCCCTTCTCGTGTAGCTTAACTCTCTTGGAACTTCGCACCGTTTGAACCGCGGAGTTGATAAAGAAAGCGACCAATCCCAAGGGGACAAAAACCGCTACGGCCAAAATAAAGGGCACTCTGTTTATCCATTTCTTCAAGTTGGCGACAAGCGGTTCCTTCGGCTTGGGTGGCGCGGGGGATACGGGGTTTGTCGGATCCAGAATAACAGGCTCATACCCCTTGACGTAGTTGACTTTCACTTTGTCCAAGTCGGTGTAAGGGTCCGTTTTCGCTATGCCGGTGGTGTAGTAGACGGCAGACCTGTCGTTCACGATATTCGTATAGAGGATACGACGCTTGAACTTGGCAAGACCGCACATGAAGACGGATTTCGGATCCGCCAGAACCGCGAGAAGGGGCTTTCCCGTGTCGCGGAACTTATCAATACCGAAAAGTTGTCTCCCCGACATGCAAAGGGTACGCGCACCTAGTACGTTCCATACGTGGTTTGGCCAACCGCGAAGAGGAGTGCGCACTCCTAGAAATGGGCTAGCAAATGCCGTAAATGTCTAGTACAAGCATGTTAGCTCAATGTCTTGTCCTTGTTTTTTCGTCCGGAAGGTCCATACCATGCACTCGAGGTTGTCCAGCACACCTCGCGCATAAAGAAGGCCGATCGCATAACGGGCCACCAGGCCGCCGAGGGAGTAGCCAGCAATGCTGATCTTCTTGATTTTTCCACCTCTGCTTTCGACAGCTTGTAGTTCCTCCTCGATCTCGTTACATACTCGTTCGCCGCCGAGCTCGATGCCATCGTAAGTAAACGATCCGGCGTTTCGCTTCGCTACGAGGATGTTCAACTTGTCGCGTGGGTGCTGAGCTCGCAAAGCCTTCGCTACAGAGGCCATATGATTCGGGTTGCCCCATAGCTAAAGCTCAGGTTGCGGGTCAGTTGGTGGTTCTGCAAAGTGCCACATGGATTTTGGCGATCATGCGCCATGCACGAGCACAGCATGGACAGGAGCTCAGGGTAACAAGACTTACACCATGTACCAAAACGCAGAGGTGGTCAGCCTCAACGTCGCCTCCGGTATAATCCGCCATGGTTCGTTTTATGGTCAGCGATCAGGGACCGGTCGATGGATCGAAAAGAGAAGGGTAACAGTTTGAAAGTTGTGGTGGGTTGCCAAAGCAATTTAAAGGTCGCCTTTGCAGGGAGCTTGGCGGTGGGTTTTCAGGGTGGGCGCCGCCACTGCGTGAATAGCGCAACCCCCTGAACAACAACCCAACGACCCGGAAACCTCCCTGCAAAGCCGACAGATTGGATGACGCTCTGGCTGGCTGGTTGGCGCGGACAGATCGGACGCCGTCCGAAAACAGCCTGGATGCGATGGTGCCACGGGATGGGTGGGGGGCTGATAGGGCGCTGTTTTAGGCCCAAAGACGACTTCGCAACAGGCCCGGACAGCACTAATGAAACGTCCTGGAAGAGAGATTGCATGTCAGCCCAAAGCTCATCAAACCGGAAAACGGGAATCAAGATGCGCCCGCTCGCTGTTCGTTCGGACATCACGAGCACCGCGGGCTCAGCTGTCCATATGGCAAATCATAAGCCCTCATCACGCGACGCGGCGGACGCGGAGCATTCTGATGAGTCGTAGAAAGGCCTTAAGTCCGCATCCGATCTCGCCGGTCATGTCGCTTCGTGGCATAGAGCTGGTTTGTTGCCGTGGGAGATTTGTCAGGTGTCTGTGCAGGCGCAGCAACGGCACCGGCAGTTCGTTCTCATTCTCGAACGCCGTGTCCGGTCACACGAGCGTATGCCTGGAGCGATGACGACAGTGAGGTAGGTACCTACCTAGGGACTAGAATAGAACCCGGTGGGGTTTGCGATCCGCACAACGCTAAATCCGACGGGACCGCGGGAATATCCTTGAAGTGGCCGCTAGAGCCGTCTCCTTACAAACCTACCTCTAGGGCTCGACGAGTCTTCCGACAACGAGATGTGAGACAGAGAAACATCAAATGGCAACTCGAAGCCAGAGAAGTAGAGGTAGGGGGGACTCCTTGTCTTTAAGGGCAGAGGCCAGAAAAGTCCCGGGTGATAAGACAATCTCGAAATGGAAGTTGGACCCGATTGTGGCTCCTTCTCTTTTTTTTCACACCTGGAAGTTGAAGTTTCGATGCTCTCCAGATCGCGATGAGACCGCAACGGCTGCTTCGCGAGCGCATCTAACATCCCCACAATGTGGATACGGCAATTCATAAAGCATGTGCTTCTGATGATAGTGATAGAGATGCATAGCGCATGCAACTTCAAACTTCACTTGGTTGGTGTTAGGAATCAGGATGGCCATGGTGCGAGATAACTTCGTTGGTGTTCATTGGGAGCTTGCCAAGCAGATCGAGATAAGGTTTCGTTGGTTCCGAGGAGGGATAAAGTAAAACATCCAACATCGCCGTAACCACTAACCRCCAAGAACGTCCATTGAGATACAGTATTGTCCCCTGAAACTGCATGTAATTCAGACACTATGGGGGACCGCCAAATCTTATGCACTAACTGGCGTATATGCAGAAGGGGGAGCTGGCTTTTGGTGGGAGACAGGGATTTGTGACCGCGCCTGGGTATGCACTAAATGGCTTATGCACTAACTGGCGTATATGCAGAAGGGGGAGCTGGCTTTTGGTGGGAGACAGGGATTTGTGACCGCGCCTGGGTATGCACTAAATGGGGAACTTTTGGTGTATATGCAGTATCTGGAGTATGCAGTTTCAGGGGACAATACTGTATTACGGAAACACGCCTCTTGAATACCTCTCCCGCTTGAACGAAAAAGCTACCTGAACCAACATCCCAAGCGTCCCAAAATCTTCATCACATCGGCAATCCATCCTGTCCGAGAAACAACGTCTACATACATCCACTGATCATGAAACAGAATACAGTAGTCAAAATTCCACCCCCATCTATCACTACCTCGTTTCCTCAAACACCACCATTTTTTTCATCACCAAGCTTCATTCATACCACCGTCGTAGGCCCTTCCTTACCCTGTTTCCTCTTCCCCTTCGTTGCCAACCTCGGCCAATAAACCCAAATAAACATAACCGCCAAGATTTGCAGCATGAACGCATTCACGTGCATCTTGAAATTCTTCAACTGTCCTCCCCTCTTTGACCCTGACCCTACTTGCTCTTTCCCTTTCTCTGACCACCTCTCACAAACCTCCAAAAACAGCTTCGGATCATCGGTGATGACCCCATCCACACCCTTCCGAATACCCCATTCCATCCACCGCTCCTCGTTGACCGTCCAGATGTAGAGCTTCCGTTGCGCCTTGCGGATCTTGCTGACGAAGCGGGCGCCGATGGGGCCGACGAGCATGTGCTGCATGAGGTTGAAGTCGACGTCGGAATGGGCTTCGGAAAGGAAGCGGGAGGCGTAGGGGAGGGAGAAGCCGATGTAGGCGAAGCGGTAGGAGGGGAAATAGGATTTGGCGACGTTGATGTAGTTTTCCTTTTTTGATAGGGGGTAAGTATGTGGGATACAGCAAAATGAGGATGAGTGATGGGGATATAACCTACATTCCAGCAACCTAGGACTACTCTCTCGTTCCAGGGACGAGTCGTTGGGACAGAATCAATTGTTTTGGCCGTGGCGCTCAGTAGCAAGTCCGGGTCATCGTCGATCTGGAATCATGATAATTCAGCATTGGGTACCATCCCGATTTACCTTGAGGGGAGGACCGTCAAACTCACCTTGATATCCAACAACACCCATACCGACTCTAATCCAGGTTGCCCGAGATACAACAGCAGATCTTGCAACCTCGGGATTGATTGCTGTGGCTCCCTGAGCGTCTTTAACGTACTCAAGTAGCTCCAGTCACATTCGGAAACCTTTTTGTCTAGGCCAAAACACCGTTTAAGGGACGGATCCTGTCGGACACATGTTAATCAATACAGTCACCCCTATAGCGTACTGAGGATGTTGGTGAAAGTGAAAGGATATAGGTAAATGAAAGGAAAACAGAAAACACACATGTACTAACACGACAATCCCATCTTTTGTCAAGTGCAAATCCGTCTCGATCGCATGCGCACCGATGTCCACAGCTCCTTGGAAAGCCCCCATGGAGTTTTCTGGGAAAGCGGCTTTATACCCACGATGCGCGATCGCTTGAGGAAGCCATGGTCCCGCAGGTTTCTGTCCATTGCCGTTGGATGTACTGGTGTTTGACCCGGAATTGGAAGGGGTGCGAGTAAGAGTATCTAAATGGGCGAGAGATAGGTGGTTAGCTTCGGGTTGTTGGTAGAAACTATTGCTCGAAACATGGTGAGATGTTACCTGTTGTCTGTGGGGATTCTTCCCCTGAAAGTGTTTGTAAGTGCGACATGTCTGGCGGCTTGACCCTTCAAGTCCTTATGATCCTCCGACTAACAACGCTCGTTGCAAATGTTTGATCAGGTTCGCCCTTCACGGTATGGTTTCACTGGAACTCGATCGTAGAAAGACGGATTGAATGCCAAACTAAGGGGGTTTCAAAGGTAAAATGTGGTGGAAGGTTACCCCAAGAGAAGATCTGCCCTGAGTGGTATCATTATTCACAGCCACTTGCCATTCAGAACAGCGGCAGGCAGGCAATCGGCAACTCGTAGCCCTGGATCGACCCCTACACTAACAGGCTTGGAATGGCGATCCTCGAAATACCTAGGTTGAATCTCAAACACGACCTGGACAACTCATCGGAAACTCGACCCTTGAGGTGATGGAAATGTTGTTGATTAGCAAAACGTTATGAGACGGTGAAGTCTGTCTGCCCATTGTTGTCCGCATGGACCCCTTCAGGACAGTTGTTAGTGTCGTTTGCCAGGGTTTCCGTAGGGTAGGCTCGGACACGACCCTGCAGATCTTCGGTCGTCGGACACTTGAACCCGGGCCGGTCCTTCCGTCTTCCGAACGTTCGGTCTGTGCCCGCGTACCTGTTCCAGGCCCGCCGGTAGGCATCATTGCGGCCGGGCCACTGGGGCCGCACACGGACAGAAACGGGCGGGTGTGCGTGCAAAGTGGAAGGAAGGGACATGCGCCCGGGTGGTCCCCGGCCGCACTTCCCCTACTATCGGTGTACCATGGTGTCTCTCGGTATTTGGTCAACACTGTCTGTCGACATCGAGCTCGGATGTGGTCCCGATCAGAAACGATGCTCAGTCCTTCATATACTATCTTTTCGACTCCCCAAAACACGGAATTCTTCTATCGCAAAGGTTGAAGTTCACACAGGCGGCAAGTCGGATTTCCGCTTTCAGCAATGCGTGGAGCCTCCTGTTAAAGTGGCACCAGGGAAAAGTGGCGTCCATGACATCACGCCGTGGAGTCCATCCAGGTGCTCCAGCACCTCTTGAAGCCCGCTTCCTTCCACAGTGAGTTCTCCGCTCCCGTCGTTGACAGGGCACCTTCCACAAGCTCGCTTTCGAGCTCCATTTCCGTTTCCGCACCATCAAAGTTGACTCCATTTGACACAGTGAAAAAAGTCAGCAAAACAAGACCCCTCTTGAAGCCCATCCGATTTGCGGGCACCTTGTGAACCTTGAAAGCTGACAGAGCTCCTCTTCTCCTTATCTCTAGACTCCACCTGCCACTGACCGGCACCAGCGGGCGCGGGCGAGGCGGGTACACGTACGACGGAGTCAACGGACTCGTATTGCTATCTTCCATTGCTGACTTGCTGTCAATGTGCTTGATAAGCATTGGGTGGGTGGCCGACCGTACTCCGTGCTATTTTACGGTGAGGGACGACTCCGTACAGTAGTCCGGTGGCATCTTCAAACTCCGCCGGTCCCGGCGATCAAAAGGCTTGTTTTCTTATGTAGATGTTCAGGGGCTTCGAGGCGAGACGAGGCGAGGCGGCAAGCGAGGAAAGCTTCCGCCTGGTCTTTCTATCCTTTTCAGACTGGTGGCTACACTAGAGATATCGCGGTTATGATCCCTTGAACTTGACCACAGATGGATTGTGGCCGTGTTACAAGCAGTCGTTATCAAACCTCTAACAATACGGATATCGAAAAGGAAGAGCCCGGTATTGCCGTCGGTACGCCTATCCCGTCCCCCAGATTATGGGAGGGCCTCATGTTCAGGCTAAAGGCGCACGCGCGCATCAGAAGGCATTACCCGTCTTCTGGGGTACTCTGCACACGTGGGAAACGGGCGGGAAGAATGGGACGGTAGTAACGATCGGACGGTTGTAGCAGGTACCAGAGACTATCCGGGTCTTTGTGCCGTGGTATGTAACGTCCTTCTCCATGTGGAAGCCTCGGCGAACGGTCAGAAGCAAGTCTCGAACGGGTACGATGGGGCTCGGATGTCACATCAAATGCGACTTGGTCTTTGATGCCTTTTCATTCTACCAGTGATATATCTGGGAAATGGTGAGGATGGTAAGTATCTCCTACCAGATAGCGATGATGATCAATCTTGCCTGTCAACACCGTGGATGTGCTTGGTACTCAGGTATCATTTGAAGCATCCCGCTCTATGGCTAAAGGAGCCGCATAAACAGACAGCGGGAAAGGGAATTCACGATACGCTCTTCACAAAGTGACCTCCATAAATTTGAAACCACATGATAACGATAACACCTTCCTCAATCGCTATCTCTGCTCTAGGCTCGCTGCTACACTCGCGACTGCTGTTGAATACTGTCGTCCTGCCTAATACCCTATCTGCCTTCAGTTGATCCCCTCCCAATCATGAAACCCGGCAAATTTGAAGCATCTCCAGAAACTCCAACCTTAGGCGTCCTGCCAACATATCCAAACGGAAGAAATGATTTTCCCGGCCTGTACCCAGTCATAACCAAAAGAAACCATGAGAAACTGCGCCCATCAAATACCAAAAAGATTCCTATTGTCCTCCAATGTCGTTATAGTCCATACCCATGTAGTCCATCCAAAAGAAAATTGTTTGTGCCCGCTGCATTTACGGGCAGTAGCGTGTTGCGGTAATCCACATTCCCGTTATTCAGTCCCATGTCGCCGGCCGGAAGATCATCGCAAGAGGAAATGCTTTCCTCGCTCAAACTGAGAACACTCTGTGCTGTTGGAGCACCTGGTACGAAGTCACCTAGATTGAATGATGACATATCCCATGGATCTTGCCCCCATGCCGTGGTCGACGAAGGTGTAGCAGACGAAGGCGTCTCCAAGGGTGCCAAAGCTGGGCCCCCGTAAATCGCAGTATACAGACTGACCGGGCCACCATCCAACGATCTTACCAGCGCCTCCCACTCAGCTGTCGACATGCCTGTAGACGTCTTTTGCGGGAACATTTGGCCTTGCTGAGAGTGAGAAGATGCCGTGGAAGAACGTTGTTGTTGTTGTTGTTGCTGCTGCTGCTGTTGTTGCTGAGGCTGCTGCGGTTGATTGCGCATCTGTACCGGGGAAACGGGCGACTGAGGTGAACTTAATGAAAGATAATCCAAGTTTGGCCTCGACTGTGTGCCAGTCGATGTACGTCCCATAAGCGCGGCTTGGGCGACTTGAGCCTGACTCAAAGAGTGACGATGATGAGGTCGCACTTGTGGCGCATCTTGCCGTAAGCTATCGAATGACGTCTGAGAACGGGCGCGGTAAAGCTCGTTCCTGTGCTGCTGTTGAAGTTGCTGATGCTGATGTTGTTGGTGCTGAGGAGTCATAGCCATCCCGAGTAGCTTGTCCCGCTGCATAATGAGATCTGTTTCGCTCAAGCTAGCGCTGGAGTGACGGCCAAGGGTTGGTTGAGCACCGCGATCGACAGCCGAAGGTGAAGGAGATCCTTGCTGCGCCGGTGGGGTGGGCATACACGCCTCCGGAGACTGTCTCGGGGGCGTCGGCAAGGACTGGGGAAGCGATTCCTCGACGGTAACCAGCATTCCAGCGATCCTCTTGAAATCGTAGGATCCTGGAGCGTTCACCTTGGTAACAATCTTGATAACGCCGTTGACCAGTTTCTCGTTATCCTTCAACACTTTGCTGTCGTGCTTGAGTCCCAATGTCTGGTGCAGCAACGCCATACCGCAGACGATCAAGATGTCTGCCTTGTTCAGGCAGAAGGAGAAGGACATGGACCTCTCTTCCAGCAGTTGAACAATTTGCACAATGCTCTTACTGGACTCGGCAACAGACATGAGTGCAGGAGCAGCCTTCGGGCCCAGGCTAGATGCAATAGCCGGCCGATAGATAAGAATTCGAGTATAATAGTAGGCGAGGGCAAGGAGAGGAGACCTGCTGCCTGTCACATCGGTCGAGGGCTTATCCTGCTTGAAGTTGAGCTTCAAGTGCTGTGGTAGGTTCTCAAACCACTCGGTGAGTTCTCCCTCGAGCGATGACATCTGCTGTAACGAAAGCTCGTACGAAGTGGCAGCCGGGTAGATCTTCTCAAGGACCTTGCCCAGGATCCGGGATCCTCGGAACAAGGCAAGTGCGCTGGAGATCCTGGTGGGTTCGCCGGGAAGGCTTGGTTGGAATCCCTTTTCTGTAACATATTCGTCGTCGGTGTCTGATGGAAACTCGGCATGGACGTCTTCATCCTTGAGAAGCTTCGGGAGACCAAGGATGGCGGCAGAAAAGCTAAGTCTGTTAGCAATTGTCAATGCCTCGTGTAAACAAGTGCACTTACCAGTCGAGTGTGTACAGAGTCCAGAAGACCTTCTTTCGTGTCTCGATAGTCAGAGCACCGAATGAGAAGCGCTTCTGGCTCTGATGTAAACCCAGGCGATGGGAAAGTCCCACAGCAATGCCCTTGTAGTATTGTAGCCGCTTGTAGTCGGCCCGGACGGTGCAGTACATCAAAGCAAGAATGAGGCATTGGAGGGTAAGCATGGTATTGTCCATCAAGATGGCCTCCAAAGACTTGTGCCATTGTGTCTCGCAAGCGGCCAGCTGCTGGAAGTCAGGCTGCTCACTGGACAGGCCGGCAATGCTGAAGACCAAGTACAGCTGTGTAAGCTTGTGATTGTTCTTGATCTTTTCAGGATCCGCGACAAATTCCTCGTAGACACGAAGGAAAGCTGGTTTGTGGAGAACCGGAAACAATGGCGCCCATTCTTGGAAGTAAACATTCACGCAGCGATCAGAAAACAGCCTGGGCGGTATCCTCATGCTCTGAGGGGACACCTTTGTCGAAAGAGGATAACATCCCTGAATGTGCAAGAAGGCCTCTGGGTTGAAGTCGGTGCATGACTTGCCGTTCTCTTGGATTTTGCGCTTGAATGTTTCTGGGTATGGGGTCAGTTATCAAGAACGGGGATCTCTCGGGGACTGCTGGGGAAAAGACAAACCAATAAAAGAGCGGCCACTGGAGGCGCCCATGAAGTAGGAGTCCGAATTCTCGACGCCGAGCAACAAGGGCGATGCTTGGACGCGGAAAGTATCCTCTTTTGCCGGTGTGCCGGAATCCCTCTTTGTCTCTGCTGCCGGAGTGCTTCGAGGTGATTCGGCAGACCGGCCGCGATTGCTGTGCATCTTGGAGAGCATATCGAGCTTCTCGTCCTTCTCATCCAGCAAATCCTTGAGTTCCCGGACTTCCGCCTCCAACGCTCGTACTCGCTCCTCGAGCGATTCTGTGTAGCCTCTGGGGAAAGCGCGCCTGCTGAGCTTATCGCTGGTCTTGCACTCGAACCCAACATTGGCGCATTGTGAACAACACGGCCTGATCCCGTCGCAGCGGATCTTTTTGCTGCGGCAGCGGTCGCAAGCCTGAGCGATGCGACTTTGTGAGCTGTTGCCCACCTTGATAACTTTCATGGGGAGAATGCCGGGCATTTTGGGCGTCTTTCACGCGGCCGGGAGAATCCCGTGCCTGTTGATACTCGATGATGTCGGTAAACAAAGTTGTGGGTGAAAGTGGGCGAGTGCTTGTGTCGAAGGACGTAACCCAAGGTTGTCGATACAGCACCAAATCGTAAAATAAAATCCGTCTTAGATCGTCACAAGACCCAATGCCGAAAGTTGATCTGGTCGTAGAGAGTAGTGGAAAAGAAGAGGCAGTTGGAGTTTCTGGTATTGACACTTTCTCACTGGTGCCTGTTGTTCACGTTGATTTGGTCGTAATCCACAATCGAAGTCGAAATTGAGGCGGTAGATGACTGCTGGTGTGGTGATGAATGTGGTAATGGTGGTGTAAGTTAAGAAGCTAAAAGTGAAGAAACCCAAGACAGAAGCAAGCCAAGATCTCCAAATCCTTCAAAAGTCGAGTCGGTCCAGTGAAAGGGGGGATTTGGAGAGCACGACAGGCGGGGCGGCGTGATTTAAGGATGAATTCCGGGGGAAGGAGCATACTGGGTACCCACATTGGTGTGTTGCTGTGAGCCAAGAGGGACCAGGGGACAGGACTGGCTAGCGGGCCAGCGAGCAGCGTAGCACTGCGTGGCAGCGAGGCAGCGAGGGCGCGAGGGTTGATGCCCGCTGGTGTGAGGGAAAAAGCGGGCTTTAAGGAGTCCCTGGTCGTCTGTACTTGCGTACCTGGTACCGCTACCTCTGGTGATCGGTGAGGTGAGGTCACCTCAMCACTTTAGTTGCGACGTACCCGATACTTAGCATCCCACTCCACTGCAAGATCTCTCAACTCTGCGCAGCAACCTACTGACATCGCAAGTACACTACCTACACTACGAAGATCCTCTAAAGTTGGAATCTCGAKGGCAACAACAAGGACGTACATGAACATCAGGGTCCTATCGTCAGTGGCAGCATCTTGACGCTTGAGCTGCTGCCTCGACGCCGTATTCCTGCTAAGCCTCCGAAGATCAACAGAGATTCCCAGTGTGAGACTGTGAGGTGGACAAGGCAACGGACGGTGTGCGAGTGAGGAAGACTAGCGATTGGGGCAAGCCCATTGAGAGCACCTTGACCCTGCTTACCTTTGGGTTTATCGACTCCATTCTCGCCATTTGATTGCCATCCCCTGGCCAAAGAAGAATCTGGGGTGAGCAGGGATTTACTCGTCAAATCCAACACCAGATTCGCCAATCATCATGGCCTTTGAGCGAGAATCCACGGCATCCACTATCCCCATCTCCCGGCCCAACCGACGAATCGCAGCGCTCTTGTAGCGGTCGCGAGGGACCCCCGGCCCCTTTTTCTACCACACCTCCACCGAGCTCACAAAGAGGGTTGTGGTCGGATTTCAAGCGAAATCCGGGGCTTCTCGGCGCCTCCTGGCGTGAATGGGACCACAGGGCAACCACCAGATCCTTTTCTGTGTTTGTTGGGACGGCGACATGCGAGGGCTGGCAGGAGTTTTTGATGGCATCATGGCTGGCCTAGACCCCCGTTGTCTCAGCTGCATGGATCGTCAGGTCATGGCAGTTGTTGGAAGTAGCCAATAATGAGAACACTGGCCTGCTTACGACCTAGAGACTAGCGAGGCCAGGTTCAAGATCCTCCCGATCGGGCTGGGCACCAAGCTGTTTTGCTTACCGAGACCCTGAGCAAAATTTAAAGCTGCGCCGTCATACGGCCTCTGCTGCGATACCACGGGACGATACCCTTCGTGGTTAGGACTCTCAGGAACCAGACGGGGACCTCGCCAAACAGCCTCCTCCTTGAGTTGCGGTTACGGTCGAGAACCCGTTGTGTGCATGGGCACCGATGGCTCGGGTTGGGGATATCTCTCTTCGAGGTCAAGCGAAACTTTGTCCATGGTCCGCGTGACGCTGGATGGGGGCATTGAAACATTAAAGAGACAGGGAAATCCTCGTTGATAAGATCATGACAAACCATGGTGGTTATGTCTTGGGATCAGCAGTCCTCTTCACCTTGGATAGTCGAGGACGTTGTGGTTTGGCAAAGATATTCCGTTGTCGAAACCACGACAATACGGACTAGGCGGCCAACTAGCAGGTAGTTGCATACCTATACGTTGTCTTGGGCGTCAATGTGCGGCGGAAGAGGCGCGTATTGAGCATCAAGAGGAGCGTTTCGGATCAGCTCCGGAACGTTGAGCGGTTCCCACACCGTAACCCAACCCAGGACTTTGTAATTCGGGGCTCACTGGCAGCCAGACGAAACACAAAGCCTCTCTGCTTCAGAATACTTCCACATCAGAAAGCCAAATGTACGGTGTAACGACGGAAACGACGGAGAGAGACACCTTTCCGCATTCTGGAGACGTAAACAACCTACATACTCCACTAAAAGGGGTCGCTGACGACGACGTGGACGTTTTGCGATCAAGGCAAGACTGCCCAGGGCTGGCCCACCGGTGGATCGTCAAGTGTGTTGGGTCAACTAACAGGGTCATTGAGACACACACAAGTCATAACGGAAACCAAAGAAATTCGGTGAGCAATAACTATGGTTAAAAAGATGGAGAAAAGTGTCCGATCATCGACAGTCACCGGTCTGCGTCGTGGTGGTCACTTCGCTCTTATGATAAGACGCGAGCGATGATGCATTAGGGGATATGTACTCTGTACGGCTGCCGCAGTCGCACACGAACCTCCAAAAGATAAAAACAGTGGGATGGGGCCGGCCGACCTCCACACAGTAAAAGAGACACAACCCCATGAAACGGCCCGCATAACCAAATGATTCCATTCCAGGATTGGCTGAAATCTGCACAGCAGGGATCATTTTACAACCCTTCCCTTTGCAACCAAATCTGGAGTTGGTCTTCCCCGCATTTTGGTTGAGCAATGCCAAGAACTCCAAGCGATGGATTCCTCTGCTTTTCGCTCTCGATCGGGCATTATCACCACTTTGATGAGTCGGACTCGGGCAAATCCAAGCGAAGAATGAATCTGCAAGAACTGACTACGGCAGTCCGTCGCTTCGTGGTCTTAATTCTCGACAAACAGGTCTCGGATATACCCCACGTCGCCCATACACCGTCCGCAAGATGACGGAAACTCCGACCCGAGATCTCACAGCAAAGACAGTGAAAAAAATCTCACGAGCATCACCACCCAGTCAGCGCAGTCACATCACTGGCCAGAGCCCCGGTAACATACCAAGCCACTCTCCCACTCATCGCCGAAATGCGGGGAGATACGGGATTGTGTGATGGTCCCAAGCCTTCTGGGCGGAACCTTTTGCCTGACCGGACATGGAAAAAGCTGGTTGAACGACATGCATCGACATGAAACTCGTGGTCATCCTGCGCCAGGAGCATACATCTGGACAGTGTAGAGTTGGGGACAACCATGTTCTAAATCGCCTCCTGTTCGTTTTCGCAATTTCTAATGGCTTCCCAGAGAGCATAAGATCGGCCTCAACTCCGCAACTCTCCCCAACTCTCAGCCTTGTCGCCGCAGTAGTCTCGGTAGTTTGATTAATGCCTATTTTCATTCTTCTTTGACGGCGGTGCTATACGGCATCGTCGACGTCTGTGAGCTTGTAAGATTTGTGTATATACACAATTTCCCTATCCATGCATACAAACCGATCGTACCCAAGCAAAGTCTCACGAGGAAACTTCCACGAAGAAACTTCCAGACACTTGGATCAGAGAGCATCACGATGCCTTGCAGCTTCCATTTCAAAATGTGTGGTTCATCAACTGAAATCCTCAGGCTCATTGGACGCCTCCTCGCCAACTAGGTCGGATTCGGCAGTTTCCATCGATCCGAGATATGCCACCACGTTTTCATCAGCCAGTAGCATACGCCTCTGAATGTCATCTTGTCAGTTACCTTGCATGCCATCGCGTGAGGGGGAGGCCCTGGGAGTTTGCGGGGGTGGATTCTCACCTCTTTCTCCAAGTCTTCTATGACAACTTCTAGAAGACCGGTTTCGATACTCCTGAGAAGAGAAGCAGCCTGGCGACACTCGTCCCTCATCAAGTCAACGTCGCCGATGGGGAGCGAAGAGAGATCCGCAAAAGACCGCGCTCTCTCAAGCTGTTGCTGCAACCGCTCCTGGACCACAGTGACAACGCGCAACTTGATAAGCGTAGGCACCTCATGGCTCTGGATAAGGGTTTCAAAGTCCCCTATCCGGTCCGTAACGTCCTCCTCTCGCCAGAAAACACGGAGCTGTCGGCCACCCTCACTGTCCTGCAGCACCCGGAAATCCAGGCCGTCCTCCTCGTTCACGCACATGAGGTAGGCGAACGGGCTGTTCCATGACACGGCAGAGCCACCCTTGTCGTGAGCCACGTGAACTTTAGGCAGGTCCTTAAACGCGAAGAGCTTGGCCTTTGCCAACGGGTCGTCCTCAAACGGCTCCAGGGGGAGCACGAGGCTCTCGACAGTCGCTTCCGGATCTATGAACCCGTAGCTGAACAGCATCTCTGCGGCCGGCTTGGCATCGCCGTAGCTGATGGTCACCTCCTCACCAGGTGAAATCGTGCTATCTGGCCTGGGCAAGAGTATTACCTCATCCTTGGTGTTTTCATCATAGTAAGCCGACGCACTGGTCGAGTGGTTGATCATATCTATGCATGGCACCATCGACTCCCCCGACTTCGGCAACTCGAGCACTCGAGACCGGTAAAGTGCGTCTAGAAGAATCCAACTGAGTAGAGATGCCGAAGAATTGCCGTCTTCGTATGGCCACAGTACGTCGTTCCAGCTCGGAAGGCTGGATGCGGCCTCCCGGACCGCATCAAACTCGGCAGTGAGGGCCGTCATCTTTGCATTCACAGCCGACTCGAGAGATGTGCCTCGGAGGAGTAGTCGCTCATCTTCCGTCCACAGTGTGGGCACAAGGACCGTTTTGGGTAGGAACTTGATGTACTCTGTCCACGGGTTCGAGACGCCTACTGGAGCTTGGTGTGCCTTGGAGGCCAGAACCAACTGGACGAGGAGGAACAATAAGATATCCCTTCTGGCTGACTGTTGTGTGGAAAGATAACGTCAGCTGGTCTCCGGGTTGATGTTAATGGGGAAGGTCGGGAGTTCCCGGATAGGGAGGGGAATGGGGGTTGACTTGTAGCAGTTCGCTCATACATGATGTCCAACAGCATCCAAGAGTTGCTTGAAGTTCTTGTCTTCTTTGGCATATTCATCGACGGCTTGTACGTTTAGAACGAGGTTGTTCGGCACCGTCATAAGAGGGACTTCAGGCTTGAGCTCGCCATCGCTTACTACACCAAAACCTTTCCCTTCGATGTTGGCGACTTGGACATGTGGGAATGTGATGCCGTTGAGCAGAGCCCAAGCGGGCAGCGCTTCAATTGGGAGCCCAGGTTGTGCCATATTTTGAGGAAGAGCGCTTGCTGTACGACAGGAAGAGAGGTGACTTCCAACCTGCTAAGAAGTAGGTATAACTGAGGGTTTACAGAAGCTTGTTTGAGCTCGATCTACGAATCCAATCGTGCATGAGACTGAACGCAAAGGTGAATCCGCACCGACAGAAGCATTGCAGTAACAAAAAGCACCCCGGGCGTAACGATCTCGTAAGATGGAGTAATTGTGTGTACGGCCGTTGAAAGAGATAACCCTAACCCAGGACGCCCAGTTCGCAGCTTCCCAATGTTCGCAACTGCGTTCTACGAGTATATACACTCGTACTTACTGCCAGGTCCTGGCTTAAAGTCGTGATTTCTAATAATTTCTTTTCCCTCAAAGTTGCAACTACTCAAACCATTCGGTTTCTTTGGAATGGGTGTTGCGATGATCATCTCGTCGAGCTGCCCCTTTTCTTTGCCCTGGCAACGGCTTACTGTCCAAACAAGGCCAGCGTGACTATGCGTTTAGTGGGAAAGGGCTGCCCCCTCCCGTCCTGCGCGGGCAATCGCATCTCTATTTGGTGGGGCTGATAACGAATTTCAATTCACCCTCCCCAATTGCTGCTGCTGCTTGGAGTTGCCCTGTCGCTACAACACCAGAACAGAGCGCGATTGTCGAGACCTTTTTGCCGCCTTTAACAATCATCTACTAGGCTCAACACCTTCTTGGATACGGACTACTATATTCTCGCCCGCCTGACACATTCGATTACCGCCAATCGAACCAGAACGAACCCTCAAAATGCCTCGAGATCCTCTAATTGGACTGGTCGGGAAACCGAGCGCTGGCAAATCCAGCACGCTCAACTCGCTAACAGATGCTTCCTCAAAAGTCGGTGGGTAGTTCCTAGTCCTTGTTTACGAGGACATTTACCTTCCCTTCCCTCCGACACCTCTGCTGCGAAGATGGAGGCTTTACCTCATGTATGGACGGGCTGCTGATACGGCTTGCCACGCGATACAGGAAACTTCCCGTAGGCTTCTTCCCATCAACACCTGCCCATCTTCTGCCTGCATCTATATGTCTATACACTTGACTACATCATCCTGTTTCCCCATTGCTTCGCATATTCCATACCACCCCCGCCCTCGTCTACGAACACAATCGCAAGCAGACCCAAAGGATGTTGCGCTAACAACGATGCCTCCTCCGCTATCACAGTTTCACCACCATCGACCCCCAACGAGCGATCGGCTACCTCCAGATAGACTGCGCTTGCGCCCGCTATGGCGTTAGCGAAAGGTGCAAGCCCAACTACGGTTCCTGCGTCAACGGCAAGCGTAGTGTGCCCATTGAACTGCTCGACGTAGCCGGTCTCGTCCCCGGAGCGCATGAGGGCAAAGGGTTGGGCAACAAGTTCCTCGACGACCTGCGACATGCCGACGCCCTGATACACGTCGTCGACGCTTCGGGCACAACAGACGCCGAGGGCAAAGTCACGCGCGGGTACGATCCCTCCGTGGACATTGCGTGGCTGCGGTCCGAGATCGTGGCCTGGATCAAGGGAAACCTTTGGGAGAAGTGGGGTTCGATCAGGAGGAGGCATATTGCTGTCAAGGCGACAGCGTTGGAGACGCTCCAGGCACAGTTCAGTGGTTACGGGAGTACCGCTGCGGTGGTGGCGCGGACGCTGGATAAGCTGGGGCTCAAGGAGCCGTTGGAGGAATGGTCCGGTACGTTGTGGTTGCTTTAGACATCCGGGCGGGTTTCGCCAGCACGACTGCGGCGGCATGACGCTAACATTGATATCCGGTACGCAGAGGAAACCGTCGACCGCGTCGTCAACGCCTTCACCGACGAGAAGTTCCCAACAGTAATCGCACTCAACAAGATTGACCACCCAGACGCCGACAAGAACATTGCCAAGATCGCCAAGATGCAAGACCCAAACTCCATCGTCCTTTGTTCTGCGATTTCCGAAATCTTCTTGCGCAAGATGGCGAAGCAAGGCTATATCAAGTACACAGAAGGCAGCGAGTTCGTTGACACGAGGGAAGACCTAATAGCCGACGGCGACCCGGACGGCGGAGGCCTGAAAGAGCTGGACGAGAAGAACCGGAACAGGATAGAGAACCTGAAGGACATGGTCCTTTACCGATTCGGCTCCACGGGCGTTAACCAGGTGCTATCCAAAGCTGCCGAGATCCTCGGCTTGGTGCCGGTCTTCCCGGTCAGGAATACGACGACGTTTGCGTCGGGTGCGAATGAGTCGGCGAACAAGGCGGTCTTCAGGGACTGCGTGCTGGTCAAAAAGAACTCGACTGTGGCCGACGTGGCCAGGAAGATTATGGGTGATGCGCCGATTGCCTACGTCGAGGGTGCAGGCGGCATCCGTGTTGCGGAAGATCAGATTGTTACGGTTGGGAAGAATGATGTGAGTTATCTGCCTGCTACTGTTTCAAAGTACCGGCTTTACTAACTTGCGCATAGATCTTGTCATTCAAGGTAGGCCGAGCATAAACGAGGTAAAGACGAAGGTCGCCCAGCTTAGTAGCCAAAATGAACACAAATGACCGGCGTGAGAGTGAGAACATGAGAATTTGAATGCTCATAACATGAAAGGCATGCGTTCCTGTCGTCATTAAAAGCTTGTTAACCCCTTAAGCTTCTCTCCTTCCATTACATAAAAAGCCAATGTTCCACCCGCGTTCTCGTATACCCGTCGGAGATCTTCCAAAGCCCTTCCCATCGCAATTAGACTCGTCTTCTCCTGTCCCACTTCATAAGCTTTTCCTCATGCCGCAACAAATGTGTGCCGAAACGTCCGCGTAATTCCCCAGGGCGCAGCCCGTAGTTTCGACAAGGGTATCATAAGGCGAAAACAAGCGCCGGAACCGCCGGGAAGAAAGGAATCAACCTATCCATGGAGGTATGGTAATTTGCCCACACCACCTTGGTCCCCGACGTAACAATTTTTTTTTCTTCCTCCTCTCCTTCATCGATTAAGTCAAAGGAAAATCGGGTTGTTGGTGTTTCTTGTTGTCGTTGTTGTCGTTGCTCATTTAATACTTGAGAATGATGTAGAGAGCGTGGACGATACCGGGAATGTACTGCAAGCAGCAAGTCAGCAAGGGTTGTTATATGCGACACAGCTGGAAGGAGGAAGGAAGGAAGGAAAGCTTACACCCAGGATGGTGAGGAGGATGTTGATGAAGAGATCGGCACCGCATCCACGCTCGAAGAAAACTCCAAGAGGAGGGAGGATGACGGCAATGATGATCTTGCAGATGTCGCTGGCGAAGAGACAGAATGTTAGTAAAGCCGACCTAGAACCAGAGAAGGCGCGCTGCGTCAAGCAGGTGAGAGTAGCTAGTTCTTACCTAGCGGTGAAAGCCATTGTGATGGATTATTGTAGTAAGGTATTAGAAATTGGTTTGAGTGTGGTGTGTTGGTTGAAGAGTTCAAGAGGATTGCTGAGTGTGAAGGTTAGTTGGATGCTTTTCTTTGTTGTTGTTTGCTTGAGTGGACTGACGTAAAGAAGAAGCAAGACAAGCGGGCGGCAGAGAATTAAATAGGAATGTACGGGACAGCCGTTACGCCTTGCCAAGATAAACTGTATGTAAACTTGGCGGGGCCCTTTTACAACTCGGCTCTTGCAGGGCAGATGATAGTCAGGGAACAGGGTGTGCCTGTCTGTTTCTCGTGGTGGTGTGGTCCTTTTCTCTGCCCAGTCCCTTGCTTTGCTGCTTGGAGCCGTTCGTGTCTCGGTTCCTTCAAGGCCAAGCGGGTAGGCGAGGGAACCTGATGAGGTGATGGTTCAACCTTTCGCAAGCTCGCGCGCAAAGCAAGCCATGTACAAGGCGGTTCATACACGCGATTGGAGAAGTCGGCGAGAATGCGTCATACACACCACTCAACACATCCCCGTTACGAACCGGCCAAGGTAAGTACTGTGGTAGACTCAGCAACAGTAGTTTGCCGTCTTACCTATTACCCAGTTTTGTCTACATAACTCGCAATCCTCCCTTGAGAAACGAGGAACTGTGCCCGACGGGAACACACCTGAAGAGGGCCGCCTGATCAGTTGCTGAGCAATGCTGAACAAGCTGGGATTCGACTCCGGGACTCCGAAGTCCTCAAAAGTGATCAAGAATAAGCCAAACCCGCGGGCAATCCCGGCGAAAGGACCACAGGGTCTCATGGCGCTAACTTACACCGCTTTACGATTCCACGACACCGCAGCGCAGGCACATGTGGTCCAAGCAATCTACAGCTCAGGAACAGCACTGGCAGTGTTTCTTGTCGTCTAACGGGGCTGGGTAGATCGAAAAGCCCCTTTGCAATGGAATTATTGTGACATTCCGAATACCCTTACAAGGATGTTTGTTCTCATGCTGCCATCCATGCCCATCATGGTTTGAGAAACAGAGTTTTCTCTTCGAAGTTGTATCAAAGGGTCCTGACAGTGACGTAACCAAGCCCAGGTGAACTGCCGTTACAGCCCGCCAGGAGCTTGCCGTCCAGCGCTATCCTCGAGCGGCCAAGCGCAAGCCAAGCATTTGCCAAGATCCCAAGCCCCAGCTACGAACGACAGTTTGAAACTTGAATTCGAGTCGCCCAGCAAGAACAAGCCAGTGACATCACCAGAATCAGCCATGTGGCGGGGGACACGCAACAAATGTGGCGCATAACCATGAAAATGAAGGCTCAGCTTACATAGTAGGCGCGGCCGGCTCACGCCGAAATCAGTGTTGATCTTGATTTCACCGTACACTCCAAGCGAAGCGCGATACATTTCAAGTCTTCCCCTACAGTAGCGATGCCCAGGGCTCGGCTTTATAGTTGGGCGGCAGGCCAAGCGGGCCAAGCCGGGTACGGCGGAAGTGGTAATGAACATCGGCGTTCTGGGCTTCGGGATGCGAAGAAGCTTCGTCGCGTGAGGTTGTGTGTGGGTTGTCCGCAAAGGACAGGAGATTGGTGATTGAAAGTTCAACGATTTGAGTGGTCAAAGATATAAAACCAAGAGGCCATGGCTCCGCAACATAGCGGCCCCTCAAAATATCACATGCCATTACTTGTCGAGGAAGGATAGAGTCAAGTAGGACAGGACCGGTAGGTATGTGTTCAACTGAGTAAAGTCAATGACACAGTTGGACCCATTTTCTTGACTTTTAATAAGCAAGAGATACAGCTGCTGACGACCATCAAAACCTCATAAGCTGAGTGTTCGACGTCGACCGATACCGCTTTTTTTCAGTCGATTTGGATACCCTTAGGGGGGCGCTAAGGTCAAACAAGCAAAGCCTAACACAATCCCACCAATGCTGTTACTGGATTGCTCCTAAGGAACTAACGGATGCACGTTGGCAAGCCTGTGATCGGTTGTCACCCGCATCAGCTCGCTAGCAGATTGGTTGGAGCCCCTGTTGGGCCCAGATATTGCCGACACTAAGGGTATCCAAATCGACTGAGTTTTAGCGGTAATATGGACCACTGGACAGGCAGCACGATGACTTGAGAGGTTGCCAACAAGACATGCGGTATCTCAAGCGGCGCCTATTCAGGCACGCAAAGAGTAGTGGAATTATGGCCAGCAGCCCGGCAGCAACATGTGCCTTCGTCGGATCTGGACCCGAGAACAAGCACAGACGGGATATGGAAAATCGGAGTTCAATGTGATCGACAGGGCGGGTGGAGAAGACAGCCGGACGACCTTGATGGACCGAACGCTCCACTTGTCGCCGATGTGGAGCCCCGTGCGCCGCACGCCAAGCCCCGCCTTCTGCCTGCCGACTGGAGCCCTAAAATTTTGACAGGCCCAGGCCACACATTTTGTCAAAAATTTCCACCCGGCGCGTTGCGACCTCCACTTCACCACTTCCGTCCACCAAACCCTCAGAACCCAACAAAAGGCGCAGGATATCCAACCTCTTTGCGTCCTTCTTTCGACTTGTCCTTTGTCAACCCACAAGCACATCTCCATCCCCGTCGACGCAATGGCTCCCATCACCGTATGTTCGCCCACATGACCAACGCTTTGCTGTTGGCCCAATCCTCAGCCAAGATGGAATCATCCCCGTGCTTTCATTTTGATCTGAGCGACCATGGCGTGAAGCAGTAGGCTAAGTCAAATTGTGTTTTACAGAAGAAGTCTGCCAAGGGCAAGGGCCCCAAGGTCACCAAGAAGTTCGTTATCAACGCTTCTCAGCCCGCCAGCGACAAGATCTTCGACGTCTCTGCCTTCGAGAAGTTCCTCACCGAGAAGATCAAGGTTGAGGGCCGCGTCGGCAACCTCGGCGAGACCATCAAGATCTCCCAGGTCGGTGATGGCAAGATTGAGATCGTTGCCCACAACGAGCTCTCTGGTCGCTACCTCAAGTACCTGTACGTGTTCCCCCTCGCGACAATCAAGAAACCTTGACGACCAAACAGGCGCTAACCAGTTACTCTGCGAAACAGGACCAAGAAGTTCCTCAAGAAGATGCAGCTCCGTGACTGGCTCCGCGTCGTCTCCACCTCCCGCGGTGTTTACGAGCTCAAGTTCTTCAACGTCGTCAACGACGAGGCTGAGGAGGATGAGGAGTAAATTYGATAACCTAAGGGAAATCATGGAGACTTGAGGTTATCTGGCAGGGAATACCATATGATGGACGGGTGTGCATTGTGCTTAGCGGGAAACCGGGTTCAATGAACAAATGTCAAGTCGCCTCCTTGTGAGGCATGGCGTTCTGGCCAAAACCATAACTCTCTCGCCCATGCGCATGTGAATATGTGATCTCTTGACATTGTCAATCATTCGTGAACCATCTGTAACTATCTAACCCAAAAGTAACAGACAAACAAACGCCTATGCGCCATAACCTCCCAAGAAAACACAACCCCAACCCATATCCGACACCGGTACTACTTCCATCTACCCAGGTAAGGACCTCATGACGCCCTCAAACACCAACAGAGCCATTGCATTCGCCGGGAACGCCCTCAAGAAGCAAGGCAAGAACCCGCGCCAGTATCCCTTCGCGCCATTCTCCCTGTAAACCGCCACCGCAGCGTCCCTCCATCTCGGGAACCTCCTAACGCCATCGCCGAGCCCTCCTCCCAGATTATCCGTCATGATCCGCTGCTTGACGACGTCGCTCGGGTAGCTCGTCAGCCAAAACACCTGCGCGCTCAACCCGCCCGCCCAGAAGTTGATCGCCGGCGTGCTCATCTGCGTGTACTGCTTCATCCACTTGCTAAAGACATCATACGTGCCCCACCAAAAGAAGAAGAAGCTGCGGAATAACATCGTCGCCCCAAGACCATGATACACGCCCCTGATGCCGTGGTGCGTGTACACCTTCTTCAGACAATCAATGGGTCCCTTGTACATCCTCTCCTCCTTGCGCGCCGCGTACTGGATCTGCAGCCGCGCCTTCACGTGCTCCACGGGCGCCGCGATGAAGCTGACCGTCATGCCCGCCAGGATGCCGGCCAGCCCGTGGCCGTGCGAAGGTAAGGGTCTGGCTGGGTCGTGCAACGGGTGCCAGGGCGGGTTGAACAGGTTGTCGCGCAAAAGGCGGCGGTAGACCGTCAAAGAACCGAGCATGACGCTGTCCATGAACATCCAGCCGACCAGCGGCGGGCTGGCGCCCTTGTAGAGGCCCAGGATGCCCTCGTTCCGGATGGTTTGGGTGACGCATTGGAGCGGGCCGGAGAAGCGGGAGGCGTCGGTGGTTTGGAGGCGGACTTTGATGGTGTCGAAGGGGTGGCCGACTGTGAGAGGCAAGGGTTAGTATTGATGTTCTACATCGCAGATGAAGATTAAAGGTGATGTAAGAGGTATTGGAAACAGTTCTGTCACTGTTGTAAGTGTAGATACGCACCAGAGAGCTTGGCGATGCCCGAGAACACGCCGGCTACGAATCCCTTGTAGTTCGCGGCCGCTTTCTGGGCCACTACCGGGGCGGCAGCAGGGACCGGAGCTTGTTGCTGGTGTTCTTTCAGGTTGGTGTCCATGGTGTAGGTGGTTTACTTCTTCCTCAAGGGAACCTAAGTATCTTGTTTTCGCTTTATATCATGAAGTGGAAGATGGTGTTCAAATATGGGTGCCGAGAAAAGTTCCAATCCCATCAACAGAGGAAGGAGATATCGACAAGGACTTGGGACGGACAAGTAAACCTCACTCCATTACCTGTGCCTCTTTCCCTTCGAACTCAATCCTGGGAGAGGAAAGAAGAGGCTATGGGTATCTCGTTCGGAAGTCTGTTACTTTTCCGAACAATCTTGACTCGATCGACCGGCATATCGGCCATGAAAGTTACGGATCGGACCTCATCGGAGTCTGACTGTCCATCCAGGGGTATGAATGTCCCCGCTAAAAAGTTGAAAAGCTGGGGTGCTGCACTAATGGGGTTTATGGTGGGGTGCAGTAACCGCCATTGCCGTTTACTCCATTAGCGAAGAAGTATAGCATGTGTAAAGGTCTCATCCAGACCGCCTTGCGATCGGGATACAATTCCTATATGTTTTCAAAAGGGCTCGCTTTTGAATATGTATCGGGTGTAACCTTTTCAGAAGGAAAAGAGTAGAGCTCCGCGATGCTGCCGTGTTAGTGATATCTCGGGTGTGCCGTGATTGGTCGACAGATCGTAGAACAGCTCCTAACATCGGCCTCCATCTTGGACTTCTTCCGTCATTGTTGACTTCCACGATCCTGGGATCCTCCATTATTCTATCCAGAGTCCACACTAAATATTAACTGCTATCTAGAGTAAGTTTATCCGAATTATCCTCTTGATGCCGGGTAACGACCAACCTCCAAACCCGAAAATGGTTTCACGACCCATTTCCCCGTTCTCTCGTGTGTTTCCGACCTGCAGAAAGGCAACACCATTACCAGCAGTCTAACAACCGACCATGTCACCACCCCAAATGCCTACGCCATGCCGAAAATTCCCGCCGTGAAGATAAGGCATAATTTATGTAGCGGGTAACCGGGAACAAAGGAGGACTCCTTGATTGAAGGATGCCCAGCTCTTCCTCCTTCAACTCAGAACCTCTTCCCCCAAAACAACGTTCCTCCCAAAACCCTGCCAAGCAAGTATCCTCCATAAACGCCACAGAGAATGGTAACCGGCCACTTCTGCCACTCGCGGTCCCAATCAAGCGGAATAGGCACAGCGCCCAGCCACGCGCCCACGAGGCCGCCCACCAGACCGCCAAAGGTCTCATCAAGCGGTGCGCGGAATCCGCCGACCGCAGCCCAGGCGGCTGAGTCGACGCCGTGTACATAGAAGAGCGGGAAGAGCGTGAGAAGGGCGAGGTGTGCGGCGCACAGGAAGGTATGCGATCCGTGTGTGAGGAAGGGCGCGCCGAAGAGGACCATGGCGAAGTATAGGAAGGGCGTGACGACAGAGGTCAAAACAGATGCTAGAAGTGCGGTCTAGAGGTTCATTGAAAAAGATTAGCAAGGATAAACTCCAAACGTGGCCTCACGATCCTTGGAGGAGGTTAAGACATGACATGACATACAATGATCGTGCTCGACCCAATGTCGCCGCCCTTCTTCTTCTCGCCCGGCCGGGGTTTCCGGTTCAACTTTGACGCCGGCTCGCCCGCCGCGGGCAGGCAGAGAAGCGCATAGGTCATCTGGAGCGCCGCGACGACGGGCAAGGCGTTGCGCATCACTGGGACGGGATCGGCGACGAGGGCGTCAAATCGAAGCAGGTACAAGGCGGTCAAGGCGGCCGGTATGGCATGGCGGACAGTCTGAGCAGCGGGTGTTTGCTTGATGTGAACGGGTCGCAGTGTCGCCATAGAGCTGCTAGCACTTGTCGTCGCCGTCGCCGTCGTTGAATCTGTCCCTTGACTTCCGGACGTAGCTTTCGTTGTTGAGGCCGACTGGGCTACGGCGCCCTTAACGATCGCTGACGAGGACATTGTTACCGGGTCCACGAGGGGCATTGCTGTTGCATGGAATGAATTGAAACTGGACAAGCCGAAGTAACTTCGTGGTGCCGGCCCTGATTGTCGATATAGTGGCAGTAGTAGACTGTACAGTCGTTGAACCGAACAGCTGTCGCAGGAAAGTTGAGAGAAGCAATGTTGCCGATGGACGGGAATGATCAGGCCAAGCTTCCAATTGACGGGCGGGCGGGACGGTTAGACTCGGTCTCCACTGTGAGCCCCTGAGCGCAGAACCCTAACCCTGTGATGCTCACTCCTCTGCTCTTCGAGGCGAGTCAATATCTCACTCGCGCCCTCTTAAGATCATGTAACCGTATTGAAAAAACCCTGCTCAGGACTTTGGATGCTATGTTTTGTTGATGCTATTTGGTAGACTGGTCAGAGTTGAACCCGTTCAGCACTGCGGATGGGCCCTGCTTCCGTGTATAGCCGAACGCTTCTCAGATGCCTACACCCCATGCGTGACGGCTGATATAACAACGACCCAAGCCTCATAAACCATGACTTTGAGAGCTTCCAACGTGCCCTTAACCTGCAAGTTGCTGACCCCAAAGGCAAATCATCTCCATCTATTGAGCCTCCTTAGCCGGGATGAGGTTCCTCAAAGACAAGTCATACACCACATCCTCGACCTTCTTAACGGCGTACTTGACCGAATCCACCCTCTTGCGCAGGATATCGTTCTTCAGATTGAGCATCTGGAACCCTCCGTGTAGATCCTTGATGAATCCGCTAATCTGGACAGCCAGCTCTGTGTCGCCCAACGTCACAGAGTTCATGGCGAGACGGCTGAGGTCTTCGACGACCGAGATGAGAGCCAGGAGATACTCCTCGATGGTGATGTGGAAGGCGTCACCGTCCTTGAGGTTGACGGGAACTAGAAGGAGTTCATAAGTGGTAAGCATCTGTTTGTCCTGTGCCATGTGTGGTGCTTTGGCAGCCGAATAATGAAGTCAAACTTACCTCCGAATACCTCGCCAACTTCCTCCAATGTCAAGAGACGGCCAACCTCGCCGGGCTTGCTGTCGCTGCCCATGCCGCCCAACCAAGCACAAAGGAGCACCGTAGCGATGGCATCCTGGAGTGTGCGGCCCCACTTGTAGTTGTACCTTGGAGGAGATATCGGTCAGCTCGTGGCCTCAAGTAAGTGACAGATGCTTATACTCACTTGTAGTAAGGGTACTGCGAGGCAAACTGGGCTAGCCGGGTCGTGGTCTCCAGCTCCTTCTTGATACCACTCTCAACCTGAGAAAGCAGTGCGGGATCTGAGTTGGCAAGTTAGCATTCTGTTTTCCAAACTTTGACGGTTCTCTCATGAACTTGATCGTAGCGCGTCATCCCACAGGTCCCAGTGTATGGAACAGTTCGAGAAGGGTTTGGGGGGAGCCAGATAGACGATTTGACATGGACGTGATTGGTAACTGAACAGTCAGTCCAGGTGCAAAAACCGTACATTTCGAACGAGGAGTGGAATGGATCTTGGTCAACACTCCCTGAGTGTAAGAGACATTTTGATTAAGCTCCTCGATTATCTGCTCGAGATCTTTGCGAATACTGCTGTCCTTCTCGATGTTGTCCTTGAGCTGGTCGAAAAGCGCGGGGTCAATCATCGGGGGAGCCATCTTGAGGAAGGTAGGTTGTGTTGTCGTAAAGGCGTTATTATGACTTTGATCGGTAATTCAAGAAGTGAGGTAATATTACGTGGTCGCAAACGATTTGAATTGGTGCTGGTTGTTGGATGCGATGCGATGGTCAAATGGAGAATCCTCCGTGCAAACTGCAAACTGCAAAGTGATGATTTTTATCTGATTGCAGTTTCCAATTCGGCAATCTTTTGTTTGAACGCGGTAAAAACACAAAAGGGAAAGAGCGACCACGAGGTCAATACAACAAGATCTTGATATTTGCAAATTAGATGTTTCGAGTTACCTGACTTCTCATTATCTCCTGGTATTCATCTTGCTATGAAGCCAGCGTCCATGACCACATACCAAACATCAATTGAGATCATGACCGTTGTTGTCGGACCCATTCCAAAGCTCAGCAGGGATGGCCTGTGCTCAAGCGTGCCTTCTCATGCAGTCTATGACTTTATGAGATCGTGATTATCGAGTATCTCCCGTTTCAAGCGAATCTGACGGAGCTCCGGTTGTTGCGAGAAACGATAGTGCATCCCTCTGAGGAAAGTAAAAGCCATGAAGCATAAAAGCCAAGTAATGGTAAAGACAAAGATGCAAAGGCAACGTGGTTGACATGAAGTTTTTTTTAGAAGAAGCCGAAGCCCTAGGCCGGCGCAAAGGTCAGCTCCCACAGTCAGCAGGTAGGTACTTTGACAAAGTACGTACGTGCGTAGGTAAGTGGAAAGCACAGACCATAGAAACTTCAACCGCTTTTCCCACGATCCGGTATCACTCCGGAACTCTGGACAGCTACCGAACCACCGGACATATGTACTTCTACTGCGACTTCTCACGGCACGACGAGCCTCTATGCCGGAAGGCGGCGCGGATACCCTAAATGTACGACAAACAGCAATCAAAGGCTCCAAAACCTTACTATGTAGTGTTTGGTCAATGGCAACGTTTCGGACGGTTGACAATACGCCTTGATCACTCATTACTCGGGGAATTCTTGTGACGCTTCTCTTATCCGCGATCGAACAGCTTTGGGGACAGTTGAGGCCRTCCACTCCATTGGATTCGCCCTATAAGCTTGAGGCGAACAGTTCAAGGTTGATGTAGGTACGTCTCATCAACCTTGTAAACTAATCCCCTGTATCGCTTCGCCGTCACAGCCGGGAGCACAGGTTGCCCACATCATTAACAATCCAGCAGTCTGTGTTGGGACCTAGGGGTTTCGTTGGCTGTACATCATGACGATGATATTTTATCTCTTTTGACAGTCGTCGTTGGCTTCCTCTTCGAAGAAGAGAGATTCCATGCCTCGGCACAGCAACCCCTGATCCAAGCTGTTGCGGGGGATCTGCTCCCCTGTAAATGCGGGGGAGGAGACACCTAGATGCCTTCAGCCAATTGACCGCGAGCTGAGTTCCGGAAATGGGCAACCTTGAATGCCTACATTTGTTGACGAACATGGGGGTTCGCGAGTAGGCGAGGTTCGCTCCGCTACCAGGCAACCTGTCCACTCACTCATACGGGTCCCTGTCCATACATTTTGAGATGCTGAGGTACGCGGGAGTGGCGGCACTGGGGAACGGATTTATCTTCCGTCCTTCTTGGGAGGGAGGTCATGAGGGTTGTCCAAACAGCGGCTTCGAGTGAATGGTAACCTCGGTACGCTACTGCCGTGCTTCACCTATAGCCAGCTGTTCCCGTTGAGCCATCCCATTCACTTATCTTGTGGCGCTGGACTTTTGACACCTAGTGGCTCTGTCCTTCACTCACTTCCTTTCCGCCCTTCCCCGCCCCCGAACATATATAAACGAGAGGTGGTGCCGGTACTTGACCCATTCTTCACAAACCGTTCTCAGCAGATACCTCGGAAGAAAAGCTCCCCTCAACGATGCCGGTCAAGTCACGATGGACCGCCGATGTTCCTCGGTGCTCACTGCAACAATGGATCTTCGACTCGCCTTGCGGTCCTCTCCCAGACCGTCGTGCATATATCGATCCTGAGCAACCCGATACGAACTACCTCAACCTCAGCGACTACCGACTCTTGGCCAAGCGCGTCGCCTTGGGCTTACAGAAAGCCGGCCTGAAGGAGGGCGACAGAGTGCTCCTCTTTTCTGGCAACAACATCTTCTTCCCTTCTATCTTCCTTGGCATCTTGATGGCCGGAGGCATCTTCACAGGTGCCAATCCCAGTTTTGTAGCCCGAGAGCTGGCATATCAGCTTCGCGACAGTGAAGCGACCTTCCTCGTGACGGCGCAGGGCTCTCTCAAGACGGCTTTTGAGGCAGCTAAGGAGGCTGGCCTGCCAAGGGATCGCATTTACGTTCTCGGCGGAGATACTCCTGCAGCACAGCAAGTAGCGCTATCTTCCAATCCCGGACCAGGGCTGAAGGGCCGGATCGAGGGAGCCAAGCACTGGACAGAACTCCTTCAGGGAAACGCCAAAAAAGCTGAGGGCTGGAGCTGGAAAGAGCCAAAGGATTCGCAGAGCACTACATGCTGCCTCAACTACAGCAGTGGCACCACTGGAGTTCCCAAGGGCGTTGAGATCAGCCATTACTGCTATGTCGCAAACGGAGTTCAGGTTATTCACCTCAACAACCTTAACCCCGACTGGGAGGAAAGGCAAAAGCGAGCCCGTGCCCTCTGCTTCCTGCCGCTTTACCATGCTTATGGCCAGACATACTTTGTCGCGAACATGCCTCGGGCCGGAATCCCCATCTACATCATGCCGAGCTTCGATTTCGTCAAGATGCTCGAGTATGTGCAGCGCTACCGAATTACCAGTCTCACATGCGTGCCACCGATCGTGGTCGCGTTGGCCAAGTCCCCTCTTACCAAAAAGTACGATCTCTCGAGTGTCGAGGGGATGGGATCCGGAGCCGCTCCGTTGGCCAAGGAGGTCGCCGACGAAGCTGAGAAGTTGTTCAGTGGAAAATTCCTTCTTCGCCAGGGCTGGGGCATGACAGAAACGACATGTACTTGCATGTCATGGGATCCTCTTAACAAGGAGCCCAGCTCAGGCGTAGGCGAGATGATGCCCAACTGCTCTGGAAAGCTGATGTCGCTGGACGGAAAAACAGAGATCACGAAGGCAGGGGAAAGAGGCGAATTCTGGGTTACGGGCCCGAATCTGATGCGCGGTTATTGGCGAAAGCCGGAAGCGACGGCGGATACCATTGTCGTCGACGCAGATGGCACTCGCTGGCTCAAGACGGGCGATATTGCCTACTTTGACGCGTACAAGCCTGGAGGAATTATTCACATCGTCGACCGACTGAAGGAGTTGATCAAGGTGAAGGGTAATCAGGTGGCGCCTGCTGAGCTTGAAGGGCTGTTGCTCGAGCACCCTGAGGTGGCCGATGCAGCGGTGATTGGCGTGACAATCAACGGCGAAGAAGTCCCTCGAGCCTACATCGTTCGTCAGAATCCGAAGTCAAAGATTACTGAACAGGAGATTGCCGATTGGATGGCTGGCAAGGTGACTCGGTACAAGCAGCTCAAGGGCGGCGTTGTTTTTACGGACAACATTCCGAAGAATCCGGTGAGTTTTGATTATGTCTTGTCATATTGCAGGTGTCTGGGTGCTAATGCGTAACTTGTACAGTCTGGCAAGATTCTGCGTAGGCAGCTTCGGGATCGCGCGGACAAAGAAGTTGGAGATATCAAATCGAAGCTCTAGAGAGAGATGGACAAGTGCCGGCGTTGTTAGCCTTCGCGCCTCTCGCAAGCAGGATGGTGGAGATCGTATCGTCAGGAGGACCTGATACTGGAACAACACTTGCCTTTACTTCATAGCCGAGGAGTTGGGAAGATGAAGGGAACAGATGGAAGCAATGGGTACCTGTAGAGAAGTATGCCAGATTTGGCAATGTACATACCTTTGAAGGGTAATGGTTTTCTACATAACCGAATGCATCCATAGAGCTGAGTGTATCTACCAGTGATCGGGTTCAAGAAGAGTGTCGGTGAGGTACTATGCAGCGGGAACTGGGCTTGATGGATAAATTAAACGGGAGGTCGCAACTGCTCAACAAGGTGCATGGGACACATTTATGAGGGAAGGAGCAAATGGGTTGGTTCTTCTCTTGGTTATTGTTGCTCACGACAGGCAAGTGCTTTCAAGCACCTTCCTCGAGATGCCTGGACAGAGCAACAGTACTGCGTGCCTCCACTCCCAAGATTGCAGTCATGGTCCGACCTTCTTCAATTTCCTCAACTCCGTTCCCACCTCAGTTGAACGAGGCAACACATGGAATCTACTAACTTGGACCCCCCGTCAAGTTAAACCATTGTCTACCTCTAGCGGGCCAAATCCTGGCCAGGTCTCGTAGACTGGAAGCTAGTTGTTTGCAACTGTCCGGAGCCTCTGCCACGAACACTGACCATGGTCATCCCACCGATTCAATCCTTCTATCAGAAGGAACCACCTGCCTCTTCTGCCTTCTCCCAGACACTACCAGGAACACCCGGATCCAACCCTGCAGGCACAAACCGAGCGCCGTTGACAGAAACCTGGAAGCCACAAGGCACTTATCAGAGAGTCAACATTTCCGAACTTCAGCCAGGAAGAGGCAAGGTCCGGTTCATGGGGAGAATTGTCAACATATGCCCGGCGAAGCCTGACCATCAGCCCAGAGCCCTATCCTCTCTTCCTTCTGGATTCCACTTCATGGTGGTCAAAGACGATACTGGAGTAGTTGCCGTGAGTTCACCACCCTCAACCTTTTCATCTTCGTCTAAACCAAATCTCCGGACATCTGGCTCACACCAAAGATCTTCCAGATCAAACTTCTCGGCACGCAATCCGACCTCCCCAACCTCCACCTCGGGAAACTGGTCACAGTATGGACCGGCTTTGTGGCCGAGTACTCGACGGCAGCCGCTATCCAAGTTCCTTTCGTGTCGATGATCATTCCTGTTCACCCAGGCCCGGCTTCGCAATCATGTATCAAGTTCCACCAAGACGGAACGAATCCGGAAGAGACGGGTCTTTGTCGTATCCCTCTGGAATATGACACTATTTCTGCGTCCTCTCAGATGCCGGGACTGATAAGCCTCAAAGCCTTCATGAAAGGCACTCATACCAATGAGAAGCGCGAGGATGATACCTTGACAAGAGCCCTTGTCTGTGTCTCAAGCGTTGGCCCTCGCAAGACCATCAAGACCAACAACAAGCCAGGCACTCTGGAACTGGTCGAGGTCCATGTCTGTGACGAAACAGATCATTGTGTGCTCAAACTCTGGAGTGACCAGATTATCTCGGCACGCACATGGACTGCTGGACATACCATCCTACTCATTACCAACCCAAAATTCTACCCTCGAAAGAGAGTCAATGAAAACCCAGGACTGGGTATTGCCCTGAACTCAATAGTGGATGTAGATCCCGACTTCCCGGATGCTCACTGGCTTCGGAGGATGGCGGAAGCCCAAACAAAGAGAGAGCGCGTATACAACCCGTTCCCCTCTGGTATTTGGGACGTCGAAGATGCCATCAACGGCCCCAACAGGGTGCTGTACACCTTGGCAGACGTGGATGAGATGGTGAGAGAGGACTCCAGCGTCGTGTTCACCGGGAAACTCAACGTCCTTATACTCGGTGTCAGTATCTGCGAGAGCCAGAGACAGAACAGACTCTGTTGTTTCGAATGGTGAGTTAGTCAACCGGAATCAGCCCGTACAGTACTTACATACAAGTCCGCCTTTCATCCCATCCCTCACCACTACCCCTCTACCTACGCACCATATAAGGTCCGGCACCAGGCCCTAGTTCCAGAGCGGTCCAATTGGCCAAATGGCCGAGCGGTTCCGTTCATGAAAACATTGCCGGTGTGCGCGGTACCCGTGGTACAGTTTTCGTAGGTCGCAGCTGGAGCGTGGTGGTTCGTTCCCCCAAGCCTCCTGGGCGACTGAGCTTTTTGCTATTTTTGTCGCCTTCAATCATGATTGAAAAGGGCCTGGACGCGTTCTCTGTATTTTTCTCTTCCATTTTGCACTTACTTTTGAACCAAATTTGTATCTTGGTTATTCCCCTAAATCGCGGCGAGCTGGTGCATATACCATGCCTCTCATCTTCACGTTGGGTCAGAGAAAGAATGACAGGCAGAAGCTGACACTACCTACCTATCTCCAGTTGCAACTTCCCACTCTACTCCAACCAGTCCTCCGCGACGTGCAAGAACTGCCACAAAGACTGCGAACTTACCATCAACCCCCGTGTCATCGGACCTGTTGCAGACGAAACAGGATGCGTTGCCCCAGGCAAACTGGTATGGAGTGACCGAGCATGGTCGGAGTTGCTCAGATGTGGTCGTCAGGTCGGTTTTGATGACATTCATCACGAGAAACAACAAGTTGCTGGAGAAACAACGACTGGGTCATCGCCAAGTCATGACGTCTGTGACCCTACTACTTCATACGAGGACAATCATGAGGCTTACAGTGCTGTGCCTCAACCTCACCAATATATCTGGAAGGACCTGATCAAAGTTGACCCGGTGGAACTTAGAGACTTGGAGGAACGGCTGTTGTACTCCCGTGTTACCTTGACGTTTGGCTGGTCCGCGGAGGTTAAACGGATTTGCGTGTTGGGCGTGGAATGGTGAAGATGCCCAAGAAAAAAGTGAGAAGCGCCATGTTTGTCGTTTACTGGAAGCAGAATGATAGTAGTCTGGTTTGAGGGGAGGGGACTATGTCAAGGATGAGAATGTTAGCCAAGTATGATGGATATCGTGGTTTATGTGGGAGGAGTCTACATCATGGTCACCAATCGCCACATTACTACTACGCATCAGTCACCAAGTCGAACCAAAACCAGGGATGTGTAAGAACGGTGTTCATTATTGTACCTATAAGGCATCCAGCAAAGACCAAGCTACTAACTATGCTCTCTCTAAATTCCCTCCTGGCAGCAAATTATACCCGCTCTTAACCATTTCCTCAATTTTCCCATCAACGCTGTGCTGTGCAAAAAGCAACCGAAAGACACTCTAGCATTTCCTCCACAGCGAAACCCCAAAAATTCCTCCATCTAGAAGATCAGATCCCTAGCTCTCTCAGATCCTTCTCAAAAACATGTCCGCAGCCGCGTATGCTTGACCGCTTAGAAGAGCTTGTGCTCAAGGGTCATGTCAGACTCGGGCTCGAGACCGACGCAAGCGCGGAAGATGTTGGTAAGAGCGGCACGCTGCTTGGCAAGAGCGTTGACAACGGGAGTGCCGGGCGGAGTGAGGGGAGCCTTGAGCATGTAGCTGAGGACGCTCAGGACGCTGTGGAAGTGCTTGAAGTCCTTCTCGGCGACGGCGCCGCCCTCAGCAGCCTTCCACTGGATGCGGGTCATCATCTCGGTGATGACGACGAGATCGATGATCAGGGGGGAGGCAAGGAGGGAGTCCTCGCACACGTTGAAGAGCGAGATGGTCTGGTGACCGCCGCAGAAGATCTCGGCGTAGTACTCGTCGAGGGCGCGCTTGTCGTCGCCGACGGCGGGCATGTACTTGATCACGACGGTGTGGTCGGGGTGCTCGCCCTCCTTGTACAGGACGCTGTTGGCGGCCACCATGTCGTCGACCACGTTGGACTTGGAGATCTCCTTGGAGCGGAACTGCTTCTGCGAGGAAAGGTTGTAGCCGTCGTTGTTGCCCAGGTGGTTGTAGGACGCGATCGAGGTCAACTTGATGCCGGCGTTGATGAGGAAGTCGGTCAGGGCAGACTTCATCTTGGTCTGGCCAGACTTGAAGTCGTCACCGCCGATGAAGGCACCGTGTCTCTCGGCAAGCTCGATGGCGCCGGGGACGAAGGTGTTCTGGGGAGAGCCGTTGATGAAGGGAGTGCCCTCGAGAATGCAGGCAACGGAGAAGATGGTGGAGGGGGAGATCTCCTCGTGGCCGGCCTCGATGGACTTGAGGAGGTTGTCGGCGGTGTCGTTGACGCCGTCAATCAAGTCGGCGTAACGCTCGGTGTTGGCAGTCCAGAGGACAATGATCTTGTCGAGGCCGTTGGCGGCCTTGAACTCGCGAATGTCCTTGCGGATCTGCTCAACGTGCTCCATGCTGGCCTTGGAGCCAGGGAGGACGTTGTCGGCACGGTTCTCCTGGTTGGCAGCAATGAAGTCGGGGTAGTAGATGGAGGGCAGGGGGACCATCTTGGACATCTCCTCGCGGACAAGCTCCTTCATGGTAGGCTGGAGGACCTTGGCGCGATCCATGGCCTTGTCGAGGGGCATGCCGGAGATATCCCAGCCGCCAATGACGAGGTCGTTGGGGTGGACCATGGGAAGGACGTTGTGGAAGGGAACGTTGACGTCCTTGCCCTTGGCGTCGATGCCGAGCTTGATGGTGGAACCCATGATGACGGAGCCGTAGTAGTTGGCCTCCTGGGTGCCCTCCTTGGTGGCCCAGCTGTACTTGTGCTTGTTGGCGAGGATGCCGGCGGTCACGGTGGTACCGTTGTTGCCGCCCCAACCGACCAGCATCATGCCGGTCTTGGGGACCTTTCTGTCGACCTTGAAGTCGTAGACGGTCTCCTTGGGGACGGCGACATAGTTGTCGCCCTCGACAGTGCACAGGGTGGTGCGGTAGGTGTACTTGGAGCGAATCTCCTCGTCGGTGTAGACTACGTTGGGGGAGTTGACAACGAAAGTCTTGGGGGGGGTGTTGATGTGTCCATCACCGTTGGCATGAGCGCCGTTGGTGCCGTTGATACCGTTGGTAGTCATGTTGACGGTAGGGGTGGTTGTTCAGGTGCAGGTAAGTGGTTGGTTGGCTATCTTGGCTGTTGACGGTCTTTTATGGGGTAAAGACCGAGTCCGCTGAACTTCCGGGCGAGGCAGAACAACGGGCTCCTGCGTACGGGTGATGGACTCTGTTATTTATATTAGCAAAGGGTCTAGAAATTGGAATATTTTTCGAACCGCCGGTGGCACAAAGCGCAGAGCCGCAAGGGCTGTGAATGGGCTAGGGAATATGGGACGACCTCAAGGTCCCCCTCTTCACTAACACCGGCGCGGTGAAGGTCCAACAAACGAGGGCATGGCAACACAACAGAAGGGCGGCAGGTTGGTTGGCGGTTGTAGGGATGGCAGGAACGTGAAAAGACGGCAGAAACCTGGAAACAGTGACTTACGAGTTGAGTAGGTTGGAAAACGTTTTGGCGGATGATGGGATCGCGGCTCGGGAGCGCGATCAGATGGTTAGTTGGCTTTAAGGGGGGAGTGCGAGGTCGTGACCGGGATGGTCGGCAGGAATCTGGACTTGACAGAATTTGATGTTTCTGAAGACGATGGGGATCGAAACAAAAGAACGAGCAGGGACGTTGGTTGATGGGCCTTCTTTATATACCTGGGGATCAGACAAGCAGCACAAGGGCTCCGCAAGGGACATGGCGGCCCGGGAGATGTAGCCTCTTCAGGTTGTGAGGTGGTTCCGATGTGGATGTGGGTAGCTTCCATTGCACTCTGGAGATTGGAGCTCCATGCACCACGCGCTGCGGCGGCGGGCGGCGGGCGGCGGGCGGTCAAGGGGGACGGGACTCAGGGCCGCCCGAGGCCGCGCCAATGCAATTCACGAAAAAGGTACCTTTTTGGGGGTAGACTAGCACATCCAGGGGTCTCGCAACCTTTGCCCAAGCCGCTCCGGGGTTTTCGGGCTCTAGACTTGTCCGCCCGTGACAGCTGCCTGTCCGGTCCGGGGCAGAGGACATTTCAGATTGCAAATCGAATCAGATGGGTGAATGGCCGAGATACTTCACGTTATGTTGGGACATGGCGGGAACCAATGACAAACGCCCACCGCCGATTTTCCCAAGGAATAATAACATCAAAAAGTGAATGTGGTTAACTCCGGGATGATTATTTGATCTTTTTTTTTTTTTTTCCTTGGTCGATTCCTTCACCTTCAATGGCACCTCAACAGTTCCCCCCAACCTGGATGTTGGTATCAGATGGAAAGACAGCCGAGTACAGACATAGCTACGTACGCAAGCACGAGCACAACCTTAATCCCGGAGCAGAATCTGTTCACAACCTCAACACGCATGCACATCCTGATCCTGTCTGAATCCGCTATCTTCCTTTTGGCGGCCGAATCGACAGGCGCCGGTTAAAGTTGCCCCTGGGCGAGACAAATTCTGTACAACCCTTTTTGACAAAAGGACGAATTCGGGGTTTCCAATAAATTCTTTAGTCAAATGTTCACTCGCACGCGACAGGGCAACCCGCACGCTGGCTGCATCGTGTTCCATGCGGGCGGGTGGGCTGGCGGGGGTTGGGGACGATGAGGGTCGGGAGAGTTTCTGGAGTAGAACCGGCTGCTCGGCCGCTTGATTGGCTGGCCGAGGAGGTCGGCGTCCGGGTTTTCCTCCGGACACGGAAACCCCCTGAACCATCTCTCCATGCAATATTCTTTTGCGCTGGGGACACCCAGACTCGCCAGACAGGACAACGCCAGCCTGCCGATTTGCCTACTCGATAACGGACAGATTCGGGTGCCGAGCGATATGCCTGTGACTACGGTACCTACGGTCCTACGGTGGCCGATGGATGGAAGAGCGGTCTGTCGATTTTGTGTCTCTTCTTGCGCATCCCGCGTCTCAAGCTCGACATTGGTCCATCACCGAAAGTGCATTGGATCAGCAATTGTTGTGAGCCTGTGTTCGCTTGTCGTAGGTTGACATTGATCGAACCGCAACTGCAGTGCGGTCGTCTCGCAGCTGCTAGTTTCTGTTCTTACTGTGAGGTATTAACGCCATTATTGATCGATCCCTGGAGATGTTGTCGTGGCAGCACCCGGAGATGCCTGGAGACTCTGGAATTATGTCTCTCGGCTGCAAGCAGAGGGCGCAGAACCAGAGAAACCTGGAAGAAAGGCCAGAAGCGAGCTCATCAACAACAACCAAACCCCACGGTCGTATCATGGCGAACAAGAATTATACTCCAGCTGGGCTCAAGCATATACGAATAGATATCTGCTCACAAGCCAGAAACGCAACTTGATACGGTTGCTGTAATCATGATAGGGCTCCTCGGCTCCCTTGGCTCATGGGATCCTGCGCAAAATACCACACCATCACCGCAAAGGAAAGACTGTCATCGAATGGCATCGTGGAACACGGGTTGTACCAGAAATATTTTTTCTTTCTTTCTTTCTGCTCGAGTCCCGTCCTACCCACGCATGCAGCTTCGTTTGACAGCGCAAAGTTGCATCATGACGGCAACGGATGGTCCCTATTGGGAACACTTTTCGAACTGATAGGTAACCCCAATGCCATCCACCTGCATGATGAAGGTTACTTTCGGGTTCCATATGCTTCCTATCCTTTTTTCCTCCTGCCAGTTTAAGGGGTAGTTTGAGTTTGGTGTCTTTTCGTTCGAAATGCTTCCATTCAGTGATTCCCCCGAAGTTCCGAACGAACATATTTGTCCAACGAATTAATAGGTTTTCTTTTACAGCATTCTTCGTGACATTCGCCATCGAGCTAAAAATCGTTCTCGGTTATCTGTCGCGAAATCTGTGCGCAACAAAGAGCCGACTTGGTGGGATTTTGAAGCTCACTGCCGAACGGAGAGCACCCAGACACGACGCACCCGCACACACATCAGGAAATGTACTACCGAAGATCAAGGGTCCTTCGTTACACGGAAAAGGCGGCATACCTACCTCAACTCGAACTTTTTTTCACCTGGAAACGTGTTTTAAGTAACACAAAACGACTGTGGCGTGTCTAGGTATGCCTCGGGCTATGGAAATCGGAGCGTGTCTTGACCGCGGAAGCGGTCTGGAGTCGAGGTTGACATTTCCCTGCCTTGTGTACAACACCACATCACCAAAAAAGACAGAGACACAAAGACAGACAGACATACTTACCGCAAGAACTGAGATGGCGGGTTTCAGACCCTTCTCGTTCCAAGTGTAATGCTCGACTACAGTTACCCAGACAGACACAGCCAACGAACGACGTTGAAAGGGGGCTATAGTGCCGTTACACAGCGCAAGACTAACTCATCATTCGAGGCTCGCGAAGAGAGCCAACTTTAAGCTTATTGGACTTTGATTGCCCTTGATAGTCGTGATGTATTGGCAGAGACAGAAAGCTTTTGTCTGATAGTTTCCGATTGGAAAAGACATTATGCAACTTGTGAATACCGGCATTTCCGTAACCGGAGAAGAGATCCCGCGTTGGTGTTGCAGAAGGCGAAGACAGAGATATGAGAGAGGAGAGGAGAGTAGAGGAAGCAGCAAAAATAATAACACGTAGAAGGTAAGTCAGTTGAACTGAATGGATGACGAAGTAAGTGAGTCAAGTCCGTTGACTGACATGAGGAAATCGCCAATGGCAGTCTTCTCGAAATACGTGAATGGTGCAGTTGGCCCGGATCTTCGACCACCGCACACCATTCGCGGAACCACAAGGGGGTTGACATGCAGACGTTGACGAGCAGGTGAGTTGACAGGCCATGGCTTGGCTTCGTTAAAACGTTAACGGCTTGGCGGGAAGGGACAGATTCGGACACATCCGTTCGCTTCGACATCCCTCGCGGAGGCTCCCACGGTAACACCCATCCTCGACATATGTTGAGCGGCCGATTGCATCGAGTCAACTTGCTTCGGCGAGTTTTGAAGCCGACGGTTCATGGCCCGTTCCCCGCATCAACGGCATCACTTGCTGTTGGACTTCGGGGATTTCAACACTCTTCATTTGATCCCTTGTTTTCATCACCTGCTTGATGCTATTTGGCGTTCGAGTTATCAGTTTGAAAATGAAACAAGCCTATATTGTACCAACACGTCAGGGTTTGACATTAGTTCAACAGCATCCCTCAAATCTATAGGCGGGGGGTATCCCATTAATCAACAAAGAACTTGAACGGCCTGCCTGCCGGAAAAATAGCCATACGGCAACGGTGGAAAACTTGAGAGCAGCCGCACCTGGAGAGGAAGGACTGCCGAGAAAGCTTGAAACAATGGGCTTTTTGACAGCGAAGCAAGAGGCCTCATTTAAGCAAAGCCATTCAGTACAAAGAAACCATAGTAAGCTCGGCGGTAAGGATGGCGGACGGTACATCATCGGAAGGATGATGAGCTGGTCAAGATCGTTTACCTCTGACATCTTTGAAAAACATCACGGCGCTTCTTCGATCCCAGAAGCCCAAAGCATGATTGGACGCCTCAGAAGGCGCTTCATCTCGTGAAAAAGAAGAAGGCAAGCCATTCAGACGCCTGCAAAACGGTTAGTCATGCTGGCTGTTTGAGCCTTGCAACAGCCGACATCCCCTTGAACAAGTTGCCCTCCCAAAAGAAGACCAATCAGTCCCGAAATGGACATTCCGAAATCACATGATGGGAATGAGACGTCTGCGATCCAGAGAGTGGGCTAGCCAATGATGTACCACGGAAGTGATTGCTTCGTCTCAGAAGAGATTTTGATATAGGCTGGCAGTATCAGGTATACTTGAGTAGTCAAAGCACTGTCCAATATTAACGTTGGTCTGTTGTCGGTATCGACAGTAGAGTCCAGACTAGCAGATACGTTATTTATCCGTTGGCGAGGTCGTACTGCAATAAGTCTCCAGCCTTGCTGGCTGTGATGATGCTGGATGGTGGTTCTTGATATTACCTCAGCCGTCCGCTTTCATAGCTTGTCATGCGGGGAGGCGGTCCCAGTCCCAGGGGCATGATTAACCATGAACGAGGTCATGCGCATCGATAGTCGTGACGGCGGGATATGATGATGGTTGGCGCGCCAGTTTCATCAGATCCGATGTAGATGTTTCTTGTGCCGATTGCATGATGATCAAAGGTTGCTGGTGGCACGTGTGGAGGATGAGCCGAACCGCTGCAAGGTACGGGCCAGGTAAAGGGCCCCGAGTGCCCTGAGCGGCTAGGAGGGTGTCCAGCAATCAGCCAATCGGCGAGCGAGGGCCATTTGAAGGCTCCACCCGTTCCTAGACGTGTGGAGAAGTGGCGCTTCCCAATTCGATGTGATGAGCGACTCTCCAGCGAAACAGGTGCGCTACAGTGGACTTCACGCCAGGGCAACGGCGGGCTGGGAGGTGCCAAGTGGAGAGGTCAATAATGAGGAATCGACAAATGGACAATCAATGGAACCTTGAGGTCCTCTGCGTGGACCGGCGATTAATTGCGGACGGAATGACGCGATGGGAGATGGTGCTTGGTCGGGTACAACACACTGCAAATGAGGTGACGGGGAGCAGCTATGTTGGTACACCATAGGTATTGCAACCTTCCATTCTCTTTGGTGCGCATGGTGTTGGTAACTGATGGAAGGCAAATGAAAGGGATGGGATAATGCCAACGTCGACGAATGCGACGCAACAACAGCGAGACTAGGTATTTTTTATATGTAAACGTTTTATAGGCTTGCTGGTACTAACTGGAAGGTGAACAAGTGCGGCCTTGCCTCTTCGATCGCCGTCGCAACATAACTACCACTTCGCTTCACCAAAGTGGCCCTTGATGGGGACACCTTTCCAGCCCTTTGACGACCTCGCGTTATCTCATCACTGAAATTGTTATCCGAGAATACCGGCGTCACTCCTTTAGTCTGGCGTAGAACGTTCAGCAAAGTCCCTCGCTAGAATTTCCTGGCCTTCTCTGGCTTCCTTTTTGGCCGCCTTTTGGGTCCTGGACTTCTGGGGTTTCTGACGGTTCTGCAGCAAACCAGCAACACCAAGACGGCAGCGCCAATATACCTAACCTATCTTGGATCTTTCAGGGGCAGGGGGTCACCGGGCACGCCTCTTTCACGCCTCCCACGCCTCTCGCGCACGCTCTTTTTGGACAAGACACGCCTTTGATCGTGATCTCATCCGTCCCCAGCTTCTCGCCTACCGTCGATAGCCTTTGTCCTCCCGGCGTCACTCGAGGCAAACAAGGTGCCCCTGACGCCCTCTTTCCTCACTTGGGCCTTTGTCATCGGCCTCACCTTGACGCCCAGAACTCCCCGGATTCCTCGCGTCAACAGCGACTGTTACGGCGCTGTAACATTGAGGACACCCTCACCTGCCCTCACACCCTTCAAAGAGGTGGGAGACCGGAGAACTAGGGGGGCGCGCGAGGGGTGCCACTTGACCAGGGACTTTTGCTGGGGTTGGCTAGCCTACCGCACTGGCAGCTAGGGGCGTTCAAGGGTCGCATCCAAGGGTTGCCGGGGTAGGTCGTCCACCTTCACCCTCACCGACCTGATCATCCTTCTTCAACGCTTCCTCGCTGTTCATACAATTCTTCCCGATTCCGACAACATTCCATTGTCGAGACGCACCGAGACACCGTTGTGTCGTCTTCCCCGCATTTTTGCTTCCCGCTGTCGTCTAGCCCACCGACAGCCTTGTGGTGCTTAGCCCCGTTCCTCCTCGCTCGACGGGAAGCCTCAACTCCAGCTCGTGGCGCGCATTCCTTCGAGTTCTGTCTTCGATCAACCGAATCCAACATCCAACTGCGACTGAGAAGAGCCGGGGACCCAGGAACCACTTGGTCTTCTTCCGTTTAATATCCTACCGCCCGCGAACAGACCAGCCTCTGTTGCTAGACCGCCTAAACGATTACCTGGCATCCGGCTTGACGTAAAGCTTTCGACCGTCCTGGGCCTTACCTGCTTTTTAGGTACTGGGTTGGACAGACCTCGGGGATTTGGGGTGATACGTCTGGCATAGATGGTGAATGGTAATAGGAAGCGTTCTGGATGAAGCATTTGCGGAATAAAGCACCCGTTGTTACAACATTAGCTTTCGTCATTCGCTTCGCTCCTTCTAACTTTCCCCAGCAAACTCGGGGACCTGCATGGTCGTTCCTTCCAATTCAACCCTTTTCAACCGTTAAGTGAAGCGGCTCAAGCCCAAAGAAGGCAAGAATGGCTTCGGAGAGCTTCATGCCGACAGTAAAATGCTCGTCATGCGGATCCCAAGTTCCGATATCTATGATGGGCGAACATGTTTGCGCCGGAGGTTCAGACGCAGATGATAAGGCAGACCCATCACCAGCAGACGAGCCTTCAGGAGCTCCGCCAGCGCCAGCAACTTCACTGTTTGGTCGACTGAACCCTTTTAGTGCCTTGTCTGCAGAGCAGCCTCAGGCGCCTCAAGTGGACACTACTGTCGCTGGTAGGTTTCATCCTTCTTGACGTGGTTCGGATTCCCATACTGACAATGACTTCGCAGATCGGCTATCCACAGGTCCATCCCAAGACACTCGCGGATCGATAAGTTTGTCGCCAAAGACCCAAAGCGGACGACCTGGTCTCGGGAGCAACGATGATTCACAACCGATGCGCCGGCCCAGCGCCTTCGCAACGGGTAACGAGAAGGACCGAGCCCCAAACCTGCTACAACGTATGAACAGCATGACCCCTGGGCCATTCGATACGGACCGACGGCCATCGGCGAGTGGGCGCAGTGTCTCCGACTTCCGTCCGACTACGCCGCTGGGACGCAGCATGACAGACTTGCGACCAAACACACCAGCGCGAAACATGACAGACCTTCGACCAAATACACCAGCGCGGAGCATGACGGACCTAGGACCGAACACACCAGCACGCAGCATGACAGATCTGCGACCTAACACACCAGCAGGCAGTATGGCAGATCTGCGACCGGCCACCCCGATTGAACGGCCAGGGACATCGGCATCAAACATTTCTGCTGGGCCCGGAAATCCGGTAACGCCATTGAGAGGGAACGGGCCGGAAGGATTTGGCCCTCCCCCACGAGGCCCTCTTCCACGGGGGCCGCCGCCAACTGGACTTCCTCCAACGGGGCCTCCTCCCATGGGGCCTCCTCCTACGGGGCCACCGCCACCAGGACCTGTTCAACGAGACCTAAATCCCGACGCCTTTGCCATGCCGAATCGCGCCGAGACCTTTCCCCGGCCAAACCAGACTCCAGAGCCCCCTCATCGGACACCATCCGCACCTGGATTCCGCCCCGAACGACCTCGACGACCGTCCGAAGCAGCTAGAGATGCTGCAAGAGGCCCGATGCCAGGTCATATGCCAGGTCCGATGCAAGGTCCGATTCCAATGACGAATGATCGAATGAGAAGACCGAGTAGAGGCCCAGATACATCCCGTCCTCCTCCACCGCGAACCGGTCTCGTTCGGGCGAGAACTACTGGGCCAGATGGAACCCCCGCCGTGCCAGCTATTAATCTCGCGGAGGAATTCGGAGTCGGAAACCCATACCATACACCATCCGAGTCCGTTTCATCGAATGGGTCAAGCCAGGCGTCATCCAACGGCTCAACCCAAGGTACTGCTTCGGAGCGCCGGCCAAGTCAGGCAAGCCAGGCAAGCTCGAGGACGAGCCCGCCCCGATCCGTGGCATCCAGTGGGAGGAAAGGATCGGACACGCCGACATTCGACAGCTCTGTGACAGACTTACAGTCTGTTGTAGACGAGGATGGGGGTAAACTGACGCGGACACCGTCTACGCAATCAGTCCCTTATGATGGTGGTATTCCTCAAATCCTCCGGAAGCTGAGACCGCCACCCCTAAGCAAAAGGCCACCACCTCCAGAAGGTGGATATGATCCACGAATTGACCCACGCTTGCAGCGGAATAAGTCACCCTTGGCTTCACCTGCTCTTGATCTTTCAGGTCTCGACGACCCAATGAATCGCCAATTTGATCGCCGAGTCTCCCCACAGCCCGCACCATCCGCATCTCCGCTGCTGGCCTCGGCAACAATCGAGAGAAGGGATCGATCCTCAACTGCAACCGCGAATAGCCAACAGGAACGCCCGCCTTCTCAATCCTCTCAGCGTCCAACAGAGCGGAGCAGTCGCCAGTCCCTGTCCGCACCGGAGGTGCAACAACAGCAGCCGCCACAACCAGAATCTCCTTCGTCTCCGGCAGAGGAGCAAAACGAGCCTCAGATCGAAACCCAAGCTAAGGAGCGACAGCTCTCTCAGTCGCCGCAACCCGCCGAGCCGCCAGCTGCGAAGCCCGTTGAAGAGCAACAAGAACCGAAGACGCAAACAAGCCCACGGGCTCCAGGACCGGACGATCGGCAGCGTAGGAGTAGCGATCGAACCGCGAGGCTGGATCAAGAACGGGAGCGGGCGCCCTCACAGCCTCGACAGGCTCCTCCGACTACCTCCTCTCGTGGCGACTGTAAAGGCTGCAACTTGCCTATCACAGGCAAATCCATTTCCAGCGCGGACGGCCGTCTAACAGGACGCTACCACAAGGCCTGCTTCGTCTGCTCGACTTGTCGCCAGCCCTTCTCCTCAGCCACCTTTTACGTCCACCAGGACCGACCCTACTGCGACCGCCATTACCACGAGCTCAACGGGAGTCTCTGCGGAAGCTGCGACAACGGTATCGAAGGCCAATACCTCGAGGACGAACGGCGCAGGAAGCACCATGTCGGCTGTTTCCGGTGTGGCGATTGCAAGCTCGTGCTGAAGGACGGCTATTTCGAGGTCAACGGGAAAGCCTATTGCGAAAAGGACGCTTGGAGGAGGGTGCAGTGGCTCGCTAATAATGGCGGAGGTCCGGGTCGGAAGCCTCCTCCGCCCGGACCGCGGTTCGGACCTCCTGGAGGCGGGGGGCCACCACGGACCGGACCTATGGGACCTGGTATGGGTGGTATGGGCCGCCCCGGCATGGGCCCCATGGGCCCCATGGGAATGGGTCCGGGCGCACTGCCGCCGCCGGGCATGCCGCGCATGGAGAAGCGTATGACTAGACTTGGCATGATGTGAGCTGCTTCAGTAGAGGCACTTTTGAGAGCTGAGTGATGGTTCTCGCAAAAAGGTTTACATATTCCTTCCTACCTTATGTGAAGGGAGGGAGGGAGAGGGGCCGCTCTTGACTGGAATATTGTCTCGGCCTCTTTCTCCCTTGCGGGATGCACACAGACGGCTACTCGCGTTTTGTGCGCAAGAAACATTTTCTTTTGGATATCATCGATACCCATAGACTGGGTTGGATTCGGCACTTTACCTACTTTACATTCTTGGTTCATTTCTGATACCCATACCAACTAGTTTGGCTTTATTTACAACAATCCCCCTTTTTTTCTTTCCCTTTGTAAAAAAACACAATAACATGTAATTTCTGATGATAATCTCACAATGTATAGCAACAACAATTCATCAAGACCTACTCTATCTACTCGTGGGTAGTTATGTAGGAGCAGATGGGGATTCGGAACAGGCAGGGGAGAAGGAAAGGAAGAGGGAATTGAGCTTCAGGAGTTGCGCTGGGGAAAGGAAGCACGAATGTGAGCGAGCTGGGTATCCCAAACAGTGTGTGTCAAGTACCTATCAAGGGTCAGGTGGTGGTACAAACGCAGATTGCCCCAGGGGCAAATGGATATGAGAGCGGGACCTGGAGCAGAGGAGAGAGATAGAGCACAAATATACACGCTGTAGCACGCAATGCGTCACAGTTGTTGAATCCAACCAACACTCGTGATCACAGTCCATATTGTGTCCTGTGCTTCAAGACTCCGTTGTCGTACGCTCGTAGGTGAGTACTACCGAGCTGTCCCTGATGTGGTCTCGGCAGTTGGACTTTTTGTGGCCGTACTTTTGACCTGCAATACCTTAACCTACCTGCCTACGCAGTACACAGTAGACGTCCTTCAGGAAACCGGAAGAGGAGAGTGAGTGAGTGAGTGTGACGTTCGCTTCGGAGTTGTGAAACCAAACGGTCGTCAGGGGTACCCGGACTGTTGGGTAAAGTATATCTGGGGGATCTTCAGGGCAGGTCGCATGCATGGGCCCATCTACATTCCTTCGGTTGGAAGGTGTGTGGGTATGAGGTTGTATTGGTTATTTTCACCCGAGATATATTCATCATGAGGGTACTTAGGACTTGATACCGTCCTGGCTCTACTCAAGGCAAAGAGGCTTTAAGTCTCTTATGACTTTTTGTCAGAGCGTCTTGGAAGCTCGTTTGTCAGGCTCGTAACTCTCTGCTAAAAACCGGGTAGTATTCTCTAACAGGGTCCAAACAAACCGAATTGTTTGACGACGTCCGGCAAGCGGCTCGGTGCGTAGCCGTTTTAATTTGCTGGGGTAACCTTCAGCCTCTGGAGTCTAGACTGTCAGGATTCCCGTGAGGAATTTCCAAGTAGGTAGGTAGCCATAACAAAAGGGTATTGCGTAGGATGACTCTTTGCAGTTACGAGACGGCAGGATCATATGAAGGAACCTTTGGTTGTTGTTTTCTGCTCTTCTGTAGGCTGATGTGTACATGGAACACAGATCATGCAAATTGGTGATTCCCAGTYGGCCGGTGTTGGGTCTCTCGTTGATGCCATCCTGAGACGGGCACTTACACATCCGCAGTCTCTGTTCCGGCCCGTAACGAAGGACATTCAGGCTCATCCTGTCCTGGCTGAATTGCGGAAAGTGACATCTCTTGAAGTCCGCAGTGCTTACTTCGACGGGAGGCCAGCAGCCCTCGACGGGAATCCCTCAAAAACACGGGCAGGCGCTATCCTCACCCAACGATTTCGCGGAAGTTTCAAACGGGAAAGCTCCTTCCAATTTCATCCCATCAGCTCTGGACCGGCGGGTCAGTCGTAACACGTGGATACGGCCGACTTTCAGGTTTCTTCGCCCAAGTGAAGGGCGAAGGAAGGTGCGCTGCGCTGATAAGGGCGTTGCGTGTTTCATCGTGCTACCGCCTGCTGTCCTTGATGTCTCGCAGGGCCGCTTGCAAGTTGCCGATCACAGTACCGTACCCAGAGATTTGATAGTGTCGTGATTGAATTCTAGCATCTATCGAGATTGTCCCGCATCCCTTCGAGTTCTTCGACCTGCGACCTGCGGGCCACGAAGACACCTTGTCTTGCCCCTCCCCCTCTTCTCCCTTACTCCTCGAGCGAGCGCTTCACTTTTCCCGCTAACTTCTTGATCATGATTTCGACTACCAAATCATAATCTTTCTCTGTTAGATTCTTCAAGTGGTACTAGGCGGGACTGTTTGATACGGTCAGGCGGTCATCGCCTCCTTTGCGCGCTTGCGAAGCACAGGCACCTGGAGTGTCTATCCTACAATTAGAACCCCACGCTCGTTTCTCAACCATGATAGTCAGGCTCCGGCGCCACCGGGCGCTGGGCCAGCCCCTCGTTCTTGTTTCCATTATACTTGTCATACTTGTTACGGCGAGTTTCCTTCTTAGGAGTGCACGATACAAGTCGATACAATTGTCAGAAGCGACCGACTTCACCAAGCCGCCGCCCTCGGATGGCGCAACAAATACTCAGGTCCATGGGGTGATACACTCCGACGCTGAGGTCGATAGTCACCAGGAAGTACCAACACAGGAAGAGTTCGAGGAGGAGAGTAGGGAGCTGCTAGAGTAAGTCTTGTCGCTGAGTGGCAGCATCCACCCAATCAAGTCCAGTCGCACTGACGATTTTGGCCAATATAGTAATCCTGAGGCGGGAGCAATCTACGGAAATACCCTCGAGACACTCGTCGATAAGGAAAAGCGGACGGCTCAACAGAAGAAGTTCCTCACTAGAACACGCAGCAAGGTGCCCTACAGTCTCGACAAGCCGTATATCTTCAACCCTTATCCACAGTATAACAGTCGAGCCTGGAAGTCGTCGCATTCTACCTATACGCCATGCTTGGGTCCAACTGGGAAAGAGGTGGAGGATATCCACGTCTTCAAAGGTCATCCAGCCAGGTTCCCCGAGCCTGGTTTCGGCAGCTACGAGCTTTTGGAAACTGACAAGAATCTTTGCTTTGAGCGAGAGACTCGGCTGGGCCCGTACGGAGTGGCGCCCGTAGAAGACAAGGACGGGCTGCCTGTTGACTGGGACAAGGTGGACTGGGGAGAGCTTCAGTTGCAGTGCCTGGAAAACAACAAGGGACGGTTTGCGACGGAACATCCCCCCAACAGCTTTACCGACAGCGACAGCGAATTCCATGTGGCGGCAGAAAGGGAACACACGGCAGACGGACCTGCAGACTGGACCGCAAAGAACACGAAACGATGGTGGACTCCGAAATTGCCTACCAATATGACTGGCAGAACTGACGCGTCAGTAACGGAGCCGAAAAGCGCTGTGCTTCTGCGCTCTTATACGGGGAAGAAATACACAGAGAACGACAAGCAAGTCATCAGATCCATGGTTACGGAGCTGAGCTTGCGAACGGGAGGCCAATATCAAGTCTTTCTTTTTGTCCATGTCAAGGAGGACCGCGACATCTGGTCGAACGATGAAGCCTACGAAGAAGTCTTGGATACCGCCGTTCCTGTCGAATTCAGAGGGATGACGGTACTTTGGGATGAGGCATCCATGAAATTGGTATATCCCAAACTGAGCAAGGAGGCGATCAGAGTCCACAACGCACAGTTTCTGTCTGTCCAAGTATTCATGCAGAAGTTCCGAGAGTTCGACTACGTCTGGAACTGGGAGTTGGATAGTCGTCTGACCGGCCATCATTACGACTTTTTGACTAAACTTATTGATTTTAGCAGGAAGCAACCAAGAAAAGGACTGTGGGAACGAAATGATCGGTTTTATATCCCATCTTACCATGGTGATTATGACACGGAATTCCGCAAGAGCGTTGAACAGGCCGTTGGTCAAGATTCCATATGGGGCGCCCCTAACTTGGCCGTCGTCAACCCAATCGGGGCAAAACCACCAGTTTCAACACCAGAGCTGGACCGATATGAGTGGGGTGTCGGCGAAGAAGCTGATCTCATCACCCTGTCGCCGATGTTCAACCCTATAGACAGCAACTGGGTTCTGCGCGATCAAGTGTGGGGTTACCAATCCGACGCCTTCTCAGGCAAAGATCTCCCTCGCAGGGCGACCATCATCACGCAAGCGCGACTGTCGAGGAAGCTGGTCGATGTCATGCACGCCGAGAACCTAAGGGGGAATCACGTCGGTTCCGAGATGGTGGCCCCGACCATCGCTTTGATCCACGGCCTCAAAGCCGTGTACGCCCCTATGCCCGTGTTCTTCGACCGGCCATGGAACGGCACTCAGCTGGCGCGATGGTTCAACGGTGGACCGCGGGGGCAGAGCGGCGGGCTGGGAAGCGCGATGGGATGGGGCAGAGAAGGACGTTTCCAGGGTGCCACGTGGTATTTCCGCGCCGTCCCGCCGCCACGGTTGTATAACAATTGGATGGGATATGAAGATACGGGTATCGGTAGTGCCGAGTGGGAGCGCAGTCATGGTCGGCCGTGTCTGCCTGCTATGTTTCTCCATCCGCTCAAGGATGTCAGGCCGACATCGAAGGGGTATACGTCTGAGTCGAAGTTGCCGTACTGAACATATGGATGTTGAGGTTAGAAAGGGATTGTAGGCATAGTCATCTTTTTACGTGAGGGGGGCAGCATGTGTGTGCTTATGCAAGCCATGTTATTTCGGCTGCAGCCTTTTGACAGATATGTTGATGCGAGATGTCATGTTTGACTCCTTCCAGAACAAGTTCGCCGATGTGCCCGCTCCGCTGGTGAGATTCCGATAGGTTTTCGAAGCCGGAGCCGGATGGAATTCTGCAATGACAGTTGATGGAGAAAAGGAGGTAAAAGTGTCACACGTGTGGACTATTTGCATCTTGTGACGTCGTCGTCATGCTGCGATGACTGACCGAGGTTGTCTGCGTTCATAACCCCTTTTCACCAACCCTAACCCTTCGCGCCTAAGCAAGGAAGAAGAGTCACGAGGGCTTCGGTGGGCGGGAACCCCCTTTTCTGAAGGCGGACAGGCTGCATGGTTCCAGACCACACCACGTTGAGCTGAGGGATGATCACAGGGCGAACTATATTCTTTTCGAAACAGGAAGTTATCTTATGCCTTTGTCGTCCACTCGTATCAGGCGCACACACTGCCTACTCGTCAGGGCTACAAAATCGCCGTCTGACTAGTGGCTCGCCCGCTAGTCAGACGGCGATTTTGTAGCCCTGACGAGTACTTGTAGAGTGCCTAGTTAAAACAAAGTCAAGACGTTTGACGTTCCCCTTTTGGCTGGCTTCGGCTGGCTTTCACCGCTGTTGGGTCACGGATTCCCGTGATACCTATGGTGCTCTTCCACTGGGTTATTGGAGTGGATGGAGTTGCAAGTTGGGATTTGCATTTTGCGCAATTCGCGTATCCCGATCCTCGCTCGGAATGTGCAACTTCCAGAACGTACGATGATAGCTCGCTCGCGTGATAGGGAGATCTACTTGCCTGAAAATGAAAATCCGGTCCCGTTGAGGATGGTTCACACAGTAGGGACAAGCGAAACGGGCTCACGCTCTCTTGTTGCCGTCATCAGGCTCCGTTGTTGATGGGTATCTTTACCCAACAGAAACTATCCAGAGAGAGGGCTGGATTGTCCAAAAGTGCAAATTTGAAAAGCCAAGCAAAGCCATGGAAATGTCGAATTGTCACAACACGCACAGCGGAAGACGTGCTCACGGTTCGCTCGTAAAAAGGGCGTTTAAGAGAAAAGATTGGCGTTGATTGGCAGCATGCAGTGGGACTCCATGGCGGTGAGGTGTGGGGTCCAATGAGGGTGAATGAGGCCAACCTGCACCCAAAATGCGCCAAAGTGCGCCAAAGTGGCACGATGTTCTTTCGCTCGCTCCCGGCTCCGTACCCGTCAGGGCAGAGAACGCGGAAGCTGGTCCCTTGCCCAGGCGTTTTGGAGGTTGTTCCCTTGTCAGCAACGAGAAACTGTGGTTGCAGCTGCGACCGACGGAAGCACAATCAGACGAGAATGACAAGCCACGGACCAATGCTCAGCCACTTTCTTTGAAATAGGATATGTCTAATTGGTGGAAAGCTTGCAGTTGCAGGCTTGCAGCAGGCAGGCCACTGCAGGCTCCCAAGCGGCTCCAAGCGGCCAGAATCCAGTCGAGTTTGGGCTTTTTGGGGAAAGCGGATGCTGGCGAGGCGTGTGAGTCGATTGCCAGGGATTACTTTGGTTGGGTGGTGCAGCAGCCCGTTGCGTTCTGGCCTGTTGTTCGTTGAAAAGGTACTGTGGAAGCGACTTGTTAAGAAGCGGTCGGCAACGCCTACGGTAAGGTATAGTGGTACGTACTCCTATGTACACAATCCCTATGGGCTTTCTGCAGGGTCAACTTTGTGTCAAGCGGAACGAGGAGAAATGCAGATGTGAGGTGCTCCTTTTCAAGGCTGGCGTTTAAAGAGCTGCTTTTCCCCAGCTTCATCTTCTTCCCTCCTGGTCTTGTCTGTTCTGATCTTCTATATTTGCACTATCCAGTCATCCTCTTTTACATGCTTTGACCTTGACGTTGTCTCATCATCAACCAACAACGATTTGATACTCCAACCAACCGCCAAGACTCCACTCACCACTTACACGACAACACGCCTCTGCCTCTCTGCGAGAATCACCTTGAGAACACCTCACGATACTCAGTTTCAAAACAAACCAAGTCAGATAAAAAACGATTCAAGATGTCGCCCACACACACCATGTCCGCCCACCTGTGCAAGCATATATATATGGCGTGGCGTCAAGACCACACCGGCAGCACCTCCCCTGAGCCCCATGCCACCAGCCCGTTGCCATCGCCCACCAACTCGTCCGTCTACTCGGGCTACTTCCAGCGATCGCCGTCCCCTGAGCAACACAAGCGGTCCATGGACAGCGACCGCTCGTCCTCGTCCAACTGGCGATGGAACAACAAGGACAACTCTCGCTAAGATAAATGGGATCTCAAATGTCCTGAAAGGACTTGTTTTCTTTTTTGGCGGACATCATTTACTGGCGTATACGAAACGGGACTGGGGGTTTTAGCGGGATGGCGGGTAATGCATTTCAGCGGTTTATACAGCGGACAGCGGATAGTGAAACTATCAACAGCGCAGTCCTACGGGCATATCATTCAACGGCAACAATCACAACAGCAACAACAAAATCCCCAACCAGACCACCAGCAAAGCGGAAGACAACATCACGACTATGGGCTCTCACTGAATTCAGCCTTCAGTAAAAGACAAATCCTGCCTATCAGTCTGCCTAGGTATACTTCAGGCAGGTAGGCAGGCATGTCCAATGTCCCTTGGGTGTTAGTGTCACTCACCTCCAGGCACAGCTCTAGAGGTAGCTTTGTCAGCCCTACGAGCTTCGAGTTTTGTCAGCACAAGATTCCCATAAAGCAACAACGGCTCAGACAAGCGCCGGGCCGATACTCCCGTCCTAAGACGATCGTTCGGTTTCGCGGCGGCAGTGGATGCATCACCTACACACATCGTCCCATTTCACCATCTCATCACGCCATGTCGCTATACCTATCGCCAATGCGGAGTGAGACGGAGCGGAGGGTTAGGGGAATGATGGGAGCGTATGATGGCATCACGCCATCGCACGCCACTGCACCATCCCCAACCCAGAAAGGGAACTTGCTTCACTTCCCTCCCTTTTGTCTTCCTGCTTATGAATTCTTTCATTGGCACTGGCGTTCCTGCACATGCACACTCACTGGTGCCGTGTTCCGTTTCGGTGCCGGTTTCGGTGTCGGTGCCGGCGTTCATATTAACGTCGGGATGTATGAGTGGGTGGCATTGGAAGATGATGGGATGTTATGTTGGTGTCACTGGGTGGTCTTGGAATTGTTCTGCTGTTATGTGTTGCCTCGTTTTTATACTTGATTTGATGCAGGAGTTGTGGGAGTTTGTTATCATGTTAGTTTGTCATTTAATACTTGACGAGTTGACTTCGTCGACTTGAGGGGACATGTCGGGATCATCGACGGAGGATTATAATAGGATTGAGACGGAATTTGATACCCTCTTGAAAGCAACTTCTGACCAGATACTGTGATGTCTATTGAATAAGTGTCCGAGTAGTAACATGCTTGATGATACTCGTCAGGCCTACAAAATCGACGCTGACTTTTATAAACCTGACGAGTAATGTTTTCGTTTACCATTGATTCCCATCGTAGCAGTGGTAGATTGTGATCACAAAAGAGATGGCAGTTGGAGACGATAGATCCGTGGAAGCACATCATTTATCTAGGCAACTCCTTACTCCATACCATAGCAAGACTTAAAAGCACAATAGTTTAATTGCAGATGGTTCTGAATTGTTTCGAGTCACATACACACAAAAGACAAACAGCACACCCTTACTTCACCACCTAAACGCCAAATGAATGAACAGTAAACAACCCCATAACTCCCTTCTCTTTCTTGTCATGATGCACATAAACGATGACCTCAGCGTTGAAGCCCCAGTTGACTCCTTCGCAACTAGCCCTTTCCTCTTTCCCATCTAAAAACGACCACCGAATCCCACCACCAGCGCCAGAACCACACATGGTCTGATATGCCTAGCGATCTTCGCTACTCTCGGTCCACCAAAGCCAAACTCTGTCTGCCCAAAAGAGCCATACTCATCCAAGAAGTCCCGAATCAAATCAACTCCCCCTCACCTTCCTCCTCACCCATCCCCTCCTCATCCTCACTCCACTGCATCTCCGCAGCCGCCTTCTCCGCCAACCGCTGCACCTCGGCCAGCCCGCTCAGCTCAGCCACGTAGTCCCGGCTAGCCAGCGCCGTCTTGACAAACTCCCATCCGCCCTCTTTGTACGCGTCGAGGATGGGCTTGCTGCAGGCGCTGCACTGCGGATACGACTTGCCGCGGATGACCATGTTCTGGAAGTTGGACAGGAAACCGCGGACCTGGTGCGGGACGAGGCCGAGGGGATGGTCGGGGGGATCGCGCTCGTACGAGACGGCAGAGCCGGTGCCGGTCGAGACGGGCGCAGGCGCGTGCTGCTTGAGCGGGTGCTGGAGGATGCTGGTGAGAAGCTCGACGAGGAGGGCCGAAGCGATCGCTGCCACGCCGGGACGGGTGACGGTACATTGTTGATCAAGCGTTTGGTCTTTCATTGACTGGAGCGTGGACTTGGTTAGCTTCTTATCCCAGTTCGTCGTGGACGAGTCAGTTCGGTTCGGTTCTTACATCGGCAGCAACCACTACGTCGTTGCAGAAGTAACATCCAAGAGTATCTTCACTGTCGTCATTCGGCTTCGCACCATGTCGCATGACAACGTATGTGTCGAATCCGAGCGCCGCATTCATCACGATCTTGTTCGCAGCTTTGCCCATCAGCGTGGGCAACCATCTGGACTCGCGCGTATCCATGAGGAGGAAGATCGCATCGTGTGAATCGATCAACTCCTTCAGCTTATCAAAGTCTGCCTTGGTCTTCGCCTCGTTGTGGATCGGGTGATCCAACATTGGAACAGAGAGTGCGTAGCCCTCTACATCAACTCCTGGATAGATTTCTCTGAGTGCCTCGGCAGCTTGCATAGCCTTTGGCTTGCCCCCATTGTGACAATCTTCAAACTTGAAGAGCGGCTGCCGTACTGGATTTGAAAAGGATACGCTCCCATAATCAATAAAAGTGATCTTGCGAACTCCCCATCCAAGCAGGTTTCTCGAGACATAGCTGCCGAGTGTACCTGCACCCAGCAGCAAGCACTTGGTATTCTTGATCGTGTCCAGGTCAAGGTTTGGCGCGAGCCGCCACTTCATCAGCTTCAAGTTCAAGTCCACTGCCTGATCTGCTAGTCGAGTGGGATCCATGTACTCTGCCAGATTCGCGACCCGTGGCCTAAGATCGCCATTCCCGTTCCTCTCCCAGCCGGTGACCTTGGGCATACTCTTCAACTCCACGTCGCCGACTTGGTCCATCGCCAGTGGTAAGATGATGCTCCGTGCTTCATGCCTCCTAGGCTGTGTGTCGCGGTAGCAAAGAATCTGGACCTTGTTAAGGCGGTACCTTTGACGGATAAGGATGAGAAGATTGCGGAGAGGCCACGAAGGGTATTCGGGATAGTTGGAGGGGTCCACGAAAGCAACGTATCTGTCCTCTTCCGCCGCGTCGTTGAAGAAACCCGTCTCGAAGTCTCTGAGAGACCCAATATCCCAACGGTAGCCGATATCTACCCCGGGATCATCAAGGGAAGATCTGGGGCCTGCGGCCTCGCCTCGCACTTTCTTTGCGAGGAAGAATCCATGCTCTCTTCTGTCAACCATGTACCGCCATGTCCCTATGCGCTCGACCAGTGCGGTGCTTTCGTCCGAGTCGAGCCGGCCGATCGGTCCTGTTCGCTTCCACTGCGGCTCCGAGTGTAGGGCTGGAAATGCGAACCAGTAGGTAAATCTGTACTTCTTCAGGTCGGCGTATGACAGGATTCGGAAAGACGCAAGTAGCGATGGGCAGGAGTATATCGTGCCATCTTGAATAGCATCCCAGATCTGTTATCCGCCCATCAGTAAACTTTCGTTAAAGCGCAAGCACTGGCGCGACCCAGATGAAGCTACTGAATACGAACCTGTTCGCCCGCCTTCTTGATCATCGCATTCTTGTCCGTGTTCTTGAACTCCTCGATCGTGTTGACGTTCTTAATGTAGCCTTCGGCTCGAGTCATGCCCAAAGGCCCGCTTTCGTCCCTATCATCAGGCTTTGGTTCGTAAAGTATAAAAGCAAGCGTGCGTGGGAACTTACTGGTCGCTTGTCAGGGCACTCCCCAAGATCTGCATCCTAGTGCTGGCCTCTGGATTCGCTTGCGAGCGAGGTTCGTATAGGCCCAAGACGGGGCGGGCCGAAGAGTCGAGCTTGTCATGGTCGAGTTTGGATGAAAAGAGGGCCGAATAGAAGGGCAGCTCGATCTCCGAGGAGAATGTCGCAAACTTGAGATCCATGACTGAGAGGGCGCACAGTTGGCCGCGATGCGCTTAGAGGTTTCGGATGATGGATACTACTGATAACGGCTGTAACGACTCTCCTGATGTTGATATGCGGTTTCTATCCCAAGAAGTAGCGGTCGAAGAAGGCTAATGTTGCAGCCTAGCGCACACAGCCCAAAGCTTAATGATGCGACCTTTTTGCGACAACACTGACAGCAGTCTCGTTTCCGGAGGGAAGTCGCAGGATGGACGAAGAAGACGGGTTCACAAGAGCGTGGTGGTCAGCAGTTCTGCGTCATCTGCTGTCTTCCCTATGACCCGAGCCCTTGTCACCGGACTATATACGCCGCCAGTATGCACTCAGGACCGCTTCTCCGATATAGGAACCAAGTGGGTGACGATGGTCTAGAGAACTGAACTTGGCCGATACTGCGGAAGCTGTGTAAATGGGCAAGGCTAGTTGCGCTCGAGTATCTTCATGTGCTGAGTGAATAAGTGGTGAACAGGTTGGAAGGGGAGCTGGAATGTCTTTGTCCTTGGCCAACGCTGCTGTGACTCTTTCGCGGCGGGAAGGACCGAAGCTGACATAACTTAAGGCAGCTGTGCCCCGCAGTGTTCATCACAGGGCTCACCCGACCAATACACCCAAGAGCAGCCAAGACGGGAGCGGCAACCCACTCCCAGCATGCACGATGGGCGGGAATACCCCGCCGGCAGATCCTCGGTGCCCTGGTAGCGACTGCACCCACTAAACGCGTTGAATCCCCCCCGACGCGTCTTGTCGGGTCAACGACAGTTAGTCGCATAAATTCGACCCCATCAGGAAATCGCTGAGTAAATATGTTGTAGATTGTGTCTCAGGTTGAGGTGGTAGCAGTAGTTATTTGATCCTCACCATATTTCTCCAACAACGAATCTAAAAGGAAACTTGCCATGTTCATCGGCATCTGCGGCAGTATATCAGCCCCTCTTGCCATTCCTCTTCTACCCAGTTGAGTCACTTACACCATCAACAGGTATTTGCGCGGGCAAAAGCACCATCGCCCAATATCTCGTCGAGCACCATGGCTTCACACGTGTCTCACTAGAGCACACAACCAAGACCATCGATGATATGGTCAACGGCGAGACCCTAAATGACCACGTCAACGGCATAGTCCGCAAACTCTTGCCCGCCTACATCACCTCCCACTCCCAGTCTTCCACCTCCGCCCGTTCGAAAGGCCACGTCTTCCCCTCCGCCGATGATCTCCTCGACTTTATCACCAAACACTGGCGCGAAAGATGGGTAACAACCGACATCCCCACCGAGGGAATCCTCGACATGTATATCCGCCGACCCTTCTTCCTGCTCATCAGCGTCGACGCTCCCCTCACCGTACGATGGCGCCGCTTCCGTGAGCGCGAGGAAAAGAGACAACAACGTCACCGAAACAACAAGCAGTCCTACTCCTCCTCCGCCGGCGGCGCCGCTCTCGAAGCCGGAGACGAAGAACAAGAAGAAGAAGACCCCCTAACATTCGAATCCTTCGCCCACCTCAACGACACGCAACTCTTCCTCCCGCAAACCGGCCGGCTGCCACTCATGTCGCGCGCCACCGTCCGGCTCCTCAACACCTCGCCCTCGCTCGCGCACCTCTACGCCACGCTGGGGAACCTTGACCTGCTGAACCCTGACCGCCTCCGTCCGTCATGGGACTCGTACTTCATGGCGCTGGCCTCGCTGGCCGCGCAGCGGTCCAACTGCATGAAGCGGCGGGTCGGCTGCGTCGTGGTCCGCGACAAGCGCGTCATCAGCACGGGATATAACGGCACGCCGAGGGGACTGATCAACTGCGGCGAGGGCGGATGCGGGCGGTGCAACGAGGGGCAGGGGTCCGGGCAAGGGCTGTCGACGTGTTTGTGCATGCATGCTGAGGAGAATGCGCTGCTGGAGGCCGGGCGGGAGAGGGTGAGGGAGGGCGCGGTCTTGTATTGCGATACCTGCCCGTGCTTGACGTGCAGCATCAAGATTGCGCAGGTGGGTATTAGTGAGGTGGTGTATAGCCAGGGGTACAGTATGGATGGTGAGACGGCGGCGGTGTTTAGACAGGCGGGAGTGAGGTTGAGGCAGTTTGTTCCGGTAAGTGATGCTGTTGCGTTTCTTACATGTTTATCCTTATCCTACATGGCCTGCAAAGCTGGAGCTGGAGGTGATGATATGCTAACAACAACATTTGTGTGTAACAGCCAGCGAATGGTTTGATACACTTGGAGAAGACTGACTTTTGCCCTTAAACGCAAGTGAGTTGGAGCATCGATAGGCATCATGTGGACGTGTAGAGATGCGCCAGTAGCCATATCGTTAGAGACGGTGGACAGCTATACTATGACTTCAGGACAACTTCGCAATACGAACCATGAGTGTGATGGCCAGCGAACTTGAGAGCATTTAACGAGAAATATGGAGTAGAAATGAGCTGTAGACACCCGAGCAGTAACATCACAAGGCGCAAAAACGACAACGTTGTGAGTAGACAAACTAGGTATCAATAATATTAAGGGATGACTGAAGTATAGAAGGAGCTTATAGTAGGCTGCAGCAGTGGTAAAAAGGCGTTCAGGGTCCCCCAAAAACGTCCACCTTTCCCTCGCTCCGACCTTGGCGATGGCGATATCCCAATGTCCTTTGAAGCTGCAGTCCACAAGTCCAAAGGGAAGTTGCCATTGAACCGCTCAAGGTTCGATTAGAAATGGCCCTCTTGCAGAGATTAACCATTTCCGTGTTGGCCGTGTTATCCCATGCCCTTCCTTAAACCGCAAAAGAAGAATCGAATACCGAGGGGGAAATAGTAATAAAAGGTTGTAGCCCAACAAGCAATGGCTGGGAAACGACCAATATCGGTATCGGTGGATGGTGGTGTGTGTGTGTGTCGGTGAAAACGAAATGACGAATCCGGGGGACCCTTCTTCCCATTCTCCAAACAACCGCGCCTTGAAATAGCACTCCCTTTCTTCCACTTTTGCAGCCAGAGTAAGCTCATGGGGAAGCCCGTAGTAAGTAGTAGGGATTACCTCCCCGTCCAAAACACCCAATCAATCCGACGAACCCTCCCAAATTCATTTCCACATACATACCACCCCTCTCCCAAAGGTCCAAATCATAACGATTTCATTAACATCTCTCATCCTTTCTTCATCTCTTCATTGTGGCCGGACATGTTCTTGCGTGAAGTGGGAGAGGGGTGGGTTCAGCAAACTTGTTGAGTTTGTGTAGGTAGCTTAAAACTGGGCCTTGCGCTCCCGGCGGGCAGCACACTTCTTGTGGATGAACAGAGCGACGAGGCCGACAAGAACGATGAAGACGACGCAGAAGACGACAATGACACCAGCCTCCTTGCCAGCCCAGTTGCTGCGCTTGGCGATGAGGTTGAGGGTGTCGCGGACGACAACGGAGCGCTGAATGGCAGGCATTTTGGGATGTCTGGACGAGCAAGGCAACGTTAGCAACCCTGCCTGAATGAAGCTGAATGGCGATGCCGAACAGAGGATTATGGGAGGGAGGTTGGTGAAGAGTGGGGTATGATGTGCAAAGGCTGCCGGAGGCGGTGAGACCATAGGCCGACTGTAGCCCGACTAAAGGCCGGTAGGTCCGGTGAGATGAACGGGGTGCGGAGTGGGTATCGCGTGGGTGATGCGATGATCGTGGAGCTCGCCAATCGCGTACGCCAATTGGCAAAGTGATGACGCCGGGAAGAACGCCATGTTCCTGCAAGCTTGGCACTTGGCAACCGTCATGTTCCACCCACCTCCGTTCCACAAAGCCAAGCCAAACACACGAGCTCCAGTTGCCATCCAACGTAACCATAGCAAATTGCATAGCGAAGATCCGGAGCGGCCGAAAGAAAAAAGTCCCTCTGCTCGCAACCCGAAATGCTGTGTTTCTCTGCTGCTGGCCACGCTGGCGGTTTGTGCTGGTGCGGTGTTTGACTTTGCTTGGGAAGTGGAACGGATGACGGAAGCAAGGGAAAAGCGCGCGACGCAAGAGGATCATTGCGCACATTGCGTCCACGTAGGTAGGTCGGGCAGATGATGATGGTGACGGTGATATGGGAAGAGAAACATACAGGAACTCAGGGAACGGGAGGCTTACAGGTTGAGAAAACTCGAAATAGAGCTGAGGTGTAATAGGTATTATTGATCCTGCGTTTCGCTAAACTGAAACGAATCGGCAAGGGCGAGGCTTCAAGCTTTGAGAACGGAGACGGGTTGGATGAAGGCCGTAGGGTCGAATTATATTCGATTATGGAGGTGGATAAGAGGAGGAAAATTGGCGAACAACACAGGACGAGGGCAGGGAGATTTTGTGAGGATATGCAGAACCGACTTGGAATAGCGGGCTAGGGCGGAAAGTCTCCTGTCTGGATGATTGCTGTCGAGTGAGGTTGAGGGGGAAAAAAGGGAAGAGAAGAGAGGAATTGGCGCGTGAATCGAGGGGGCAGACGGGGAAGAAAAGAGAGAAACAAAATACCTCCGGTGGAGCTTTTTCCTTGTTCTCTGTTCCTTTTGGGGGGGTGCGTGTTGTGCGCGAGCGATGCCGCCGACCGATTGAGATGGGGTGTGAATCCGGCAGGAGGGAGTGGAAGAACTCGCTCCCGTCGAACAGCAGCCAGGACTGCAGTGATTCTGGCTGCCAGGGTTACCGTGCCGAAGTCCATCCCACGGCCCACGATAGGTACCAGCGACGCCCCGGCCAGGAAAACCGTGTTGGGGGACTGTGCACGGCACGGTGGCCAGCAGAGCTCTGGGCGCGGGAGGTTCCACTTAACCAAAGCTTGGCCACCCGGAAGGCGGGCAGTGGGCGGACAGCAGGGCGGGAGGAGCAGGGCATCCCTCACTGCAGTGCGCGAATTTACCCCATGCTCTCGAGATGCGGGCCTGACCGTCAGAACGACACGACAAGACTCCAACCGACTCCAACCACCACCACACCAGTCCGATCCGATGGTCGATGGAGTGCCGTGACCTTTTTCTCCCAGCCCTGGCTATTCCCTGCAAAAGCTCTGCCTTGCTGAAAGCTTGGTGGTTCTCTTCGTCCCGTCCCCTTCTGATGCTTTGCTCCCCTGCGAATAGCCTTACTAACAGCAACTTTGACATCAGGCACCCAACAGCGCCTGTCAAGCCTTTTCGGCGAAAAGAGTGACCCCTGGCCTCCCCTCTGGTCAACTGGGCCAGCGATCTCCGTCATTCCGCCCAGGTCCCATTCGACAACGAGCACGACCTAGCGGTGCCATTGCGGCGTTCGCTGCCGACACAAGCGGACACCGCACAATGCCGGTCGGTCGTGCTCCGCGCATGTGGATTACACACTGGTGGTACCTGCTTCTTAGCCGCTGCCCTAGCTCACCTTGGTAGGTGTCGGTGCGGGTTGTACCTTTGTACCTAGCAGCGAGCCAACGACGAGAGGCACCAACGGCGGCCCCGTTGTCCACCGACCTCCCGCCGAACCAAGGCTCGCAAAGTACTGTGGTACAAGAAGATAGGGCAAGGGTCACCCGGTGGAGAAATTTGGACCGAGAATCACCGTGCAATCATGGCGATTTGCGACGGATGAAAAAAAAACCTTCACACAAAAAAGCACGAACGAAGCACGACTCGCGGCGCCAACCACATTCGTTCAATCAGTTGACCCTCCACACAGACAAGGCGGTCGAGAAGAATCCACAGCTCTTCAGGTACCGTTCTGCCTACCGCGTATGGGCGGAAACGGGAACCATCGGAGCGGCGCAACGATGGAACGAAAAAACCCTTTTAGGGTTTGGCTTTGCATGGTCGTGCATAGCTAGAGGAACCCTGAATAATTGGACGCAGACCGCATGTCTGGAGACCCTGAGATAGAGGGTTATGCAATGCTTTTGTGTGCGGGAATTGTTGACCGGGCAACATCAACGTCTTCGCAAGAGAAACAAAGAATGGGAAAAAGCACTTCACCACTACAGTCTTGGTGATACGCCAAGTTTAACCGCCTCGGCAATCAGGTCTTGGATGGGGACCGTTCCTTCATCACCTTCGCTTCATTTTACCCCGGCTGGGGAATAGTTGGAGGAGATCAGCACCGAGGTCGTGACTAGCGAGGCAGCTGAGTCCAACACAAAGAGCATGGGGAAAGGCAGGAAGTCGTCCTGGCGTCACGATCTGACTGATGAGCTGTTTCTTTGTGGTAACAGCACCAGCATATCGTAGTGGGGTGACGACTTGAACGAAGTACCCCGGCCATAAGCTCGGACCAGCAGGCTGGAGAGTGGAACAAGTCATTTTACCTGGGCTCCAGTCGCATCTCCATCTTGCCCCTGGGGGCCATCTTGGCTCCATTCTACGAACTCAGTAATTGTCCATTGGTCACAGTGTCGCAATGGTCAGTTGGTCGGTGAAGAGCAGACGCAGAGCTTTGCCGTTTCCACGCGCACCCTCGCGGCCACTTTGCGGGCTCTCTCGACAGTGCTTTTGATGCTCTGTTGCGGTTCCTCGATTCTGCGCGCGCACCATTTGGCACCATTTGGCACCAGGCCAGGAAGGGATCAGAAACCGCGCAGGAACGTCAGAAAAACCCACCTGAAAAAATGTCGTCGAGGTACCGAGGGTTCGACCTGGAACAAAAACTTGATCCGCCAGATACCGAAGATGCCTGACTAAAAGACCAGGGAGCCTGTGCTCACTCCAAGCTCGCCCTCCGAGATTTGTGCTTATCTTCCCGAGTCCACGAAGAGTGCCCACGAGCGGTGACGACTGTGGACGACAGCTGGAAGCCACCAGTGATCGTTCAGTGGTTACTCTCTGGGAGCCACAGGTGTTGCACTGGATTATTTCCGGTTGACTCCATAACTTACCCTCTTGTGTGCATGCTCTATGCATGACTCCATGCGACGATATGCACCAGTCATGTCCCGAGTTGCGTTCCTTCGTGTGGATGCCCGCGCTGCCGCGGTTCCTTCAAGCTTTTTCTGCATGCGGCCCTTCCGAGCCTTCCATGCGGTACCCCTTTTTTGGCTGCAGCTTGCTGGCTTCGAGAAGTACCTTGGAAGCAGAGTGCAGCCAAAGGCAGCCACTGAGAGAAGCCAGAATGACAGCCAAGGGCACTCAACTCAGGAACTGCCGGCATCCCACGACCAGGTGGACATCCGCTCAACACTGAATCTCGAATCTGTCAGGAACACACAGGTTTCTCACTGTTTATTAAGGATGTATGGTGGACGGCGCACTGCTAGGCAGCGGTTCCTCTTCCCTTGGTAATCAAATGTACCATTCAGGGCTTCTCGCTCCATGGCATATCGAAGCCAGTCCCATCCGAATCCTGCCAGCTTCGATGCTCAAACACACCATCCGAACTCCTTCATCCGTCGAATTTCCGTCTCCGAGCCAACCTCCACACCTGTTCGCTTTCACAGTACCAAACCCCCACGACCAAAATGCGCTAAGGGAAATCTCCATCACTCTGGCTTAGCCCGGAAAACGACTCCATTCAGCACTTGATCGGTGCCGGTCCGGGGACGGTGTACGGTTTGCGCTGACCCAGCTTACCGTAAATGTTGATCAGGATGCCCGGGTCGTTCGACTTGTAAGCACCGGGGAAGCTCACGGTCGACGAAGGCGTGAAGGAACCGGACCCGGAAACGTTGATCTGAGCGCACGACTGGTAGAACTGGGCCTGGCCCGAGTTCTTCGCCGAATGCAAGGCAATAATCTCGACGGGCAGGAGATATTGGCCAGGCACGATGCAGTTGGGCAGGTTGAAGTAAGTCCAGCCGTTGTTCTGGAGCATGTTATCGACACCCCATTTCCGGCTACCGGTATCGAAGCCATGCTGCCAAATCTTGAACCACTTTTGGCCGCTAGAGCTAGCCGATGCCGCGTTGTCGACTTTGGCAAGATAGGCGATAACTGGTCCCTTGTGGGACTCAGCGTCGTTGGGGAACTGGGCGCCGCCGATGACATGCCCCCAGAATGCGCCGCCCGGTGCTGGCCGTTGTCTTTGCCGTTGACCGAGAGTTTCCAAGTCCCCTTGTTAGTCCCATGTCCCGTTTACCGGAAGAGAAAGAGTGTTCTCTATGCTTACCTGGAAGATGGCGTGTGCCTCCACCGCCAGCCCGTATGTAATGAGAGATAGCAGTGAGATCTTCATCTTGAAGTTTATCGAGTTGAGCGGTGCCTATTGCGGATTGTCTGCCTTGCTCTGGTAAAACAATGACACCGTAGGGCTGCTCTCACGACTTCATATTTATATCCGCCCTAACCAGTCTTTCCATGAGCATACTTGAAAGATGGCAGCCTCTATCGACGGAGGTAGTTTGTCCATCCGAGAATTGCACCGAGTTCCTAAGTCCCGAACAAGTCAGAAGCCACATATAAATGAATATCACCGCATCCCTGTTTCCAGCATCACTTGAGACGGATGGACTGTGGTGTCCATAGCCTGTCAGGCGGCTTGCAAGATCGGTAATCCTTGGAATGGCGGGGCCCCGGAGTATAAAAGTATGCGTGCAATCTATTCTGATAGAATGGCTGTAGATTGGTTCCGGGCTCAAAGGCGATCGAACCGGTTAGGCATCGCTACCATCAACGGCCGTCCCGTCTTTCAGATTGCGTCTGGCATTAACCGGGCCAGTCACGGGGCCAATTACCGGGACAACTCAACGATATCTTTGCTGACATAGAAATAGGGACAAGACGGATGAAGTCCAAACTGAGCCGGACGACGAATGAGGAGAAAGCAGCATACTATAAGTAACACTGCGATGATGTCGATCGACGGGCAGCCCGTGTCAACGATTCCGGTGAGATTGATATGCCGGCCTTGACTATCGAAAGCTATTCAGCGACACTTGCCCAAGCTGGTCCTGACTTGATGGAAAATAAGAGAACAGCAGGCAACCCGGATTCCTTGGCCTTCATCGACAAGAAAAGGTTAAGTGGTAGACTATTGTGCGCAAGTCAGAGTGATGTGTTTTTCCAGACAATTGGAGGAGATAGAGTTGATATCACTAAGCCTGCTCGAGGTATTCTGCATAAATCCTTTAGGAGCATCACAGATTCAAACCAAGCTTTGCTCAGAGAAGGTAATATGATCGGAGAGAAGTACAAGTACTCCAACTAGAGACGGGAAGCTCACATTGACCTGAACTGATAAAGCTGATAAAGCACGATTCACACCGCAAGAGAGAATGCGCTTGCTTTCCCAGAAAACCAGGCTCAGGCAAAAATATATGAGATTTCAGTTCTTATAACGTAAAATCCTATTATAGACTCAGGCCGTTGAAAATCAATACGTGTTGTGTAGGTGAACGAGGGAAGTGTCCACAAGCCGGCGATGTCGTTGTAAAGGTCAACTCGACTTGTGACGTTGAGATGTGGATGCTCGAGCGGGACCGATGGCCCAATGCACAACCTTAACCCAAGACGACATTTTGGTTGGAGTCAGGTCCGACAATTGGCCGGCAACAAGCTTTGGCCTAAAATGTAATGTGGTTACATTCGTTAAAAGTGGGTTGAAGAGAGGAAGAAGACTAGAATACAAGGGAGCCCTGCTCGGTAGCCAGTTTTGTCCCCGAAGGTCCAAAGTACACGTAACTCATAAAGTGGGTTACAGAATCCCCCTAACCTTTCAAAATAGCTTCGTCCTCAAAGCGATCCTCCTCTACCATAAACTTCCCTCCCCCTAAAGGTTCTAAATAGCCTCATAATCCTCTTCCTAATATAGCGTAACTTCCTCCTTAACTCCTATATCCGCCCGCTGCCTCTTTAATACTTCAAATAGAATTATATTTACCTCTTTAACTTTCTTATTAAGGTTATTAAAAACCTACTCTACCTTACTACAATATCTCTTAATATAGTCGATATATAACTTCCTCTTTACTCCCTTCTTATTAATATATTTAACCTCGTAAAACTACGGAATAATCACCGCCGTAACCTCCCAAGGTCCTACCTATACTAATTTGAATTTAAAATACGTCTTATCTCTATTGACCTCCCATACCCAATCACCCACCACGAACTCTCTCTCCGGCTTCTACTCTTCACCTTTCGCCACCGCTTTAGCGACATACCTATCCTCCACTATAATTCTCTCCTCCTCCCTCTTACTTATAAATACTAATACTTTATCGTAACTATCTTCATCCTCTTTAAACTCATCTACTAACTCCGGTTCTTTTTATAATATCTCGTATTACTTCGTTATCTTATCAATAAATTTAATATACTCTAATTAGTATCCTAGTAGAACTTTAGCTAATATAGTACCAATACTAAATACGAATCTTATATTTAATTTACTTACGATAAACGGTAATATAGCGGGCCAAACTCCTAACTCTTACCCTTTACGCTCTATTACCCACTTCCTCAATTGAACTACGATAAATCCTACATACTTCTCGATAAACCCTATTAACTTAAAGCTCGTTATTAAACCGAATAATATCTTAATCCTATAATTCGCTAATATTATTCTTAAAACGTCGTTCTTAAAGTATCTTCCGTTATTACTATATATTTATAAGGGCTATCCTAAAATAGGAAACTATATATATAATAAAATATTCATAACCGCTAGCGCCGTAACTTTAAATAAAACTACCGCTAATACGAATTGAAAAAAATAGTCGACCCCAATTAATATATATTCTATATTATTATTCGATTTCGTAATAATAGGTCTTAAGAAATTAATACCAAAAAAACCTATTAGCTAAAATACCATAATAGTCCGCGGAACTGCAGCCGGCTTCTTTAGGGAATATTATTAGCATATTTTATACGAACGATAATAATTAAAAACATCTATTAACTTCGACAGCTATTAAAAGCGGCCGCGAATCTCTCGAAACGTAATATTAACGGTATAATATCCATATCCATTGTAAGCGCCTCGTAAAATCCACTCCCGCTCTCTCAAAATAATATATTCAATTAAAACATCGTTAATATTAAACCTTATCAACTTTCCCTCTAAAATATAGAAACGGGCTATTCGATTCTTCACTTTCCGCTTCTCATATTTCAATAAATCCGAAAGAACCTTATCGCTATATATTAACTATAAGATTATACTTCCGTACTATTCTAAGGCTTCTTCTTTATTATACTTTAAATCTATTAATCCGGAATCTCCGAACGAAAAAAGCAATACTACGCTCCCGGGTCCAATTTCTAACCTCCTCATATTCTTAACTACGCTCCCGGGTCCGATCTCCGATCTCCTTATATTCTTAACCGGAAACTCCCTTCCTAACTCCGCTATCGATTTATTATATAATCTTAATACTAAACGTAATAAACTATCCGCAATCTAAATAATTTTATCCATATTCGGCCGGTAATAGAAACTTACGTCAAATTCCATAATTATATTAATTTACTTTTACACCTTTATATATAGCGTAATTCTAATATTTATAATATTAATAATCGAAGCGTAATCTATATAAACGTAAATCGGAAATTAAAATATTTACATTATTTATTATATTTCCTTTAACGTTCTTACTACTATTAATATTTCCCTCTCCAGGTTACTATAACGAATCTTTACGTCCGATAGGCTCTATAATATAAAAGTATTAATTTCGATATCTTTCCAATGTTTCTTCTAATTATATTCCTCCTCTAGCCCTTTCTCTTTAATTTAAAATATTACTACGCTAATTCCCATTCCGGAAACATCTATTACTATATATATCGCGCGGCCGTAATCAACGCTAACTAACACATTATTTTCGATAATTTCGTAGATTCTTCTCACCACTACTATTTATTTCTTTCCCTAAATTAACTTCTCTCTCTTTACTACTTCGGTCTATACGGATTTCCCGCCCTTATTCATTATCTTAGGGACCCTAATATAAAAAGTATCATACAAAATGCGAACGAAATCGGCTCTCCCGGGGATATATTTGCAAACGAATAATATTAGGTAAATTAACTATTAAACCTCCTCCTATTCTTTTAGAAGTTCCTTTTCCTATCTCTTTACTTATCTCTTAAACTTCTATTTATACTTTTCAATTAGTAGAATCTTTCTATTATAAATATAAAATCCTAAAGTTTCGGCGTTTTTTATAAATAATTTCGTCTTTTCGCCTACTAACGGAATTAATTTAAAAGCTACCCGCGGAAAATATCTTTCCGATAAAAACTATAAATAAATCTAAAAATTTATATTAACTATATAATAATCGTTAATATAAATAGAAAGCGTATTAGCTAAATCTAAATTATATCCTAATATAGAAGGTTCCGTTAGGAAGAATAAAACCTCCTTTCTTTCTTTCCTTAATTAATCTAATTCTTCTTTACTTAATTTATTTTCTCTCGACTCAACCCAATTATAAATAATATCGAAATCCATCTTCTTACTCTCCCGAAATCCTCTAATAAAATTTCTATAATATCTATAAACTTTACAATTAAGTACTACCACTTTAAGGGGGTAAACGCCAAACGCCAAATTACTTAGCCTAACGTAAATTATTATAAAATTCTTTATTCCCTAAAATATACGGTCGTAGAAGTACATCCTATACAGAGTCCTCACCCCTATTATCTATTAATATCCTTCCCTTATTCCTACCGCTTAATATCCGTTCTTTACATCCATTATTAATATTATAAACATCCGGCCAATAAGGAAATCGTTAATATTAACTTCTATATTATAATATAAGTATACGGATTTTATTATATTAGCATTAATTAATCGGAAGTCGTAAACCGTTCTTCTATTGCCTTTTATTTTTACGTTGGGCTTTAGAAGGTATAAAGTATTAGCCGTATAGAGAGAATCTCCATAGAAAATTATTTCGGCTTCTTCTATAAACGGAAATATTTTTTATACGAATAACCTCGCGTCCTTTAAATAGCGAATAGGGCAAAATATTTAAGGTTTCGAACTATCTACTAAATTTACTACGTATTCGATTATTTCGGTCTTTATTAAATCCTTTAATAAAAATACGAAATAATCTTTCTAAATATAATAAAGTCTTTTTACTAATTCGACCTTTTCCGGCGAATTAGCCTAATCGCTAATAATTATACCGTATCGTTCCCACCATTTATTAATATTATCTATAGTTTCTATTAAAAATACGCGATTTTATAAGGATTTCTAAATTTCGAAAATATTTCCCTTACTTTTCTAATTCCTTATATATAACCTTAAGCGAAATACTTCCACTTCCGAAGCCGAAAATGGGACGGGATTTCGAGGTCCGTCCCCAAAGTTCTTTTCATCTTAACCTTTTTTTTCGGGAAGCGGGCCGTACCGTATACCCGCGTCTTTTATCCTAAGTTCGATTTTCGCGGTCTTTAGGTAATTCTTCCTAAAAATCTAAGCTCCAAAGATTTATACCGACAAAGCTTTATAATCCGCAATATAAGTACGGATTTATTTAACGACTTCTTTCGGCTAATCCTATCCGTAGGCGTCGGCTACCTATAAAGTATTAGCGGTTATTACGTTCTTTACTAAAGTATTCCGATATCTTCTTATTATAGTTTTGTCGCCGGGGCGTTTTATTTCTACTATCCGGAGAATAAACTCTATAAGGGTATTAATTCTTAATAAAGAATATTTAGCTAAATAGTTTTCCAAATTAAGCTTTAACACCCTCGACGGATCTCCGTCCCGCTTAATCTCTCTCAATACCTTTATAAAATAAAATTCAATATTCTTTAATATTTATCCGATCGATATTAATACTATTTTTTCTAATAAGAAGTTTCTTATTAATAAAGATAGTAAAATTCGTTCCAATTTTAAATTATAATTGATAATTATCTTATAAAGTACCTTTAAGGCAACGGAGAACGTTATTTCTTTTTTAATAGAGTAGCGGGGAATAAATTTAGTATATTCTATCGATAAAAGGTTAATTCGCGCTATTCTTAAGGATATTCCACCTATATTTATCGAAAGGATGTTCTCCGGCTCTTTAGCCGGTTTAAAAAAGTTAGCTTAATCGGGGAGAGCCTTATCTATTAAACCTAAGCTTTTCCTATATCCGGTAACTAAATATTAGAGGGTACTCCCGTTATTCTTTCTACTAGCCCGGCGCTATTTAAATAATTATAGAGAATAATAATATTCTCTAATACATTTAAAACCTCTATTACTTTAATATTTATTTCCTCTACTTTAGCCTCCGAAACCTCCAATAATCTCTCTTTATTATCCGCCTCTTTAGCGTCCGCTTTCGATACTTCAATTCTATAACTCTCTTACTATCTAAGCGCTAATATCGCTAATTCCCTTAATTTCTCTTTTAATAAAAACGGAATAATCCTCTTTATACCCTCTCTTCCTTATATTATAATAATTCTCTTACTTTAATTTTAAATAGTACGAATACGTAATAATTACGTTTATAAAAGGATAAAATCGTAGTAAACTCCACTTCCGTATACTATCGCTATTATAGTATATATAATTCCTCCTATAATAACCTCAACTATCGCCTAATTATCTATAGTATTTACTATATTATTAACCAACGCCACTATTTACGGCTTCGGAAATTTCTTTATTTTTAAACTTAATTTCCTCGCGAACGGAACGCTAATATATTCTATAATTACGCCGCTATCTAGTAGTATAAACGAAGACTTCTAGCCGCAAATCCGGCCTTCAATAAAACCGACGTAAATTTTATTAAAATTATCCGCGTCCAAACCAACGTTAATAATTTATTTCCTCTACATTATATTAGAAATATAGCCTTTAATAACTTTAATTATATACTATTTCGCTTATTATTTTAATAACTTCTTCCCGCTATTAACTTTCGATTTAGCCGTAATTAATTTAATAAAATCAGCCCTAATTCTCGGTATTACATCGAAAAATTGAAGAACGGTAATCGGAATTTTTATTTCGGCGAGAATTTATCCTAGATTAAATAGCTCTAAACCGTATTCCTCCAAACCCTAAATATACGAACGCAGACGCCTCTATTTTAAAATAGCTTTAGCTTTTTCTAAAATCTCTTTAGCCTTTTTACCAATCTCCCGGATTATATCCCTAATAATAGGGGTATTTAGCGTAATTACCGGAGTGATCGTAGGCTTCACCTAAGTAGGAGGGCGGAGCGGCGGGATCTTAGGTTTATTTTCCTAAATAACCACTAGTTCAATTGGTCTACCCTTAGAAATAGGTTAGAGATTTAGGCCCTTCTTCTCTACGGGACGGCGAATTACTCTCGCTTTCGGGTCGATAACTTTCTTTCGGTATTTCTTAGGATTTTTATTTCGGGCTACCGGGGGAATAGTATTGGGGGCCTCCTACAACTCTTTAAGCAAGTATTCCTCTTCAAACATATCGCCTATTTCGATATCCAGGTCTTAATTATTCTTCTATTCCTTAATATAAGCAGCCCATTTCTCTCTTTCTCTTAGCTTATTTATAGTATTTTTAATAATGACTGTCAAATCCTCGATTAAGCGTTTATTTAGTTTCCGTAATTCTTTATCCTTCAAATTATTTAAAGTACGAACGTTAACAATAGGATTTTTCGTAACGATAACCGTAAATTCCCGTTTAGCTTTTAACGCCTCGGCGCCTTCGGTTCTCGCTATAATTTCAAATCTCCGAATTTCTACTAAAGAACCTTCAATATAGTCGAAGTTCATCCTCCAATTAGTCACGGTATATATTGCCCGCTAATGGTTCGCCGGTATCTCTTAATTATTCTACGCTCCGGAATTCTACTACTAATTATTCTAACCTTATTAATTCTATTAAATATTCCGTACTACTTCTTCTTCTTTTATTAACGCTAATCTCTTTTAACGATTTACTAATCTAACCTATTCTTTAACTAGTAGCTATAGGTATTACTTATTTATATAATCCCCGTGAAATTAACCGTAATTATTATACTAATATATTCGGCTTAGCTACAAACTATATTTTCGGGGGTCCTAAAACTTAGAAATCTTAAGGAGGGGGCGGGACTAACCATTATTATAGCTAGAGGAGTTATTATAGCCGCCGCCGCTACTATTGTAACCGTTGCTACTAGAATTATTGTAGGCATTGCTCCCGGAATTATTGTAGTTATTACTGGGGTTATTATTGTAATAATTATTCCCTAGACCTCCGCTATAACCATTATTACTTTAATTATTATAAGATCCTTGCTACCCAGGGTTCTAAAAGTTAATATTATAAATTATAATTATAGGAATTTATAAGGGAGTTCCGGCCGCTAAATTGGGGAATTGCTTTAGTAACTTCGCTAGATTTTTTAATTTTACCGAACTCTTTCTATCTTCCGTATTTAAATCTTCGTACGCTCCTACCTCTACTCCTAATAACCTTATAGCCTTCTTAATTTCTATAAACGAAATATTAAATTCTTTTATACCCGAATTCGTCAAAATAATTTTACTTAAAGCTAATAATCTATCCTCTAACCTCTACCAGAATACTTTATCTATTATTACTACTCTCTAATCCTTTCTTACTATACCATTTATTATTATATTAATTATTACCGACCTAAATTCGCGTAATTATACCCTTACGAACAATTTCTTTACCCTTTTTAAATATTCGTTGACCGATTCTTCAAATTTTCTCCGGATCTATAAGAAATCTGAAATTAGGTTACTATTCGTCGTAATAATCTTTTATTTATTTTTAGCCGCCTAAATAATAATTGCCTTCCCAATCTTTTCTTTCTCCCCGAATTCGGAATCCTATTAGCTCTTTATATCTCCCTTCAAATTAATACGGAAGTATATTTTGAAGACGGAGTTTTAAACTTTCTTATTTACGTTAATTATTACTAATTAGGATTTAATCTCCTCAATATAATCATCGATCTTATCGGTAGTCCGTCTAGCGAACGTTGGGAAAATAAAGTAAACTATATTTATCCTTCGTCTCCGTTTCGGGGGTAATACCTTTAGAAAGTTATATTATAAAGGGGAATTAGGCTTAGAGTTATATATTATATTCGAGCCGCCTGATAGTAGGGGAATGTCGGCGGGGGGAATATTAGCAGGGGGATTATTAGCGGGGATAGGAATTAGAGAACTAACGGGGGAAATTCTTATTAGAACACCGGCAGGGGATATTTCTACTAATATTAGAACTACTATTAGGCCTAATAGTAGCGACGCTAATAAGGCTACGATTAATATTATAATAGGAGTAATTAAGAGGTTCTCAATAGCTTCGAATCTAATAAGAATACCGCCTAATAACGAAGATAATTCGGCGGAATCGATTTCCTTTTCGCTCGGGATAATTAAAGTAACGTTCAAATTATCTTTATTCTTTTTATTCTCTAAATTAGCGGCTTTAAATATTATAATATATACTAGCAGGCCTTACAAATATAAAGAAATAATAAAGGAAAGAAATAAAAACGTATTAGGTGGGTATTACAGCTATTAAAAAGGCCCTATAATTATAGCGCTCTAATACATTAAAAGAATAAACAATTCGTAATCGATATTCGCTAGAATTCGTTCCCGAAGGTTAATCTATTTGAACTAAAACACTATTCGACAATAGCCAAAATCTTAAAGGAATAGAAAAGGTACTTTACCTCCGTAACCCTAGATAGTATTACGTTAACGGATAGGATGCCAAAATATAGCCCGGTCTATAATTTCGTCTTTCGTCTATTATTTAAAATTTCGGTACCGGTATAATAGGCTTTCATCCAATATGCCGAATTAAAGTGTAAACTAATAAGTATTCCGGTCTATTATAGTAAACCGCCGAAAGACCGAATAATCGCTCAATAATCTAAAGAGGTCGTACTCGACTAGAATAGGTAGGAGGATATCCGTTCTTATCTAGCGGTATCGGAGCTAAATAGGGTTTAATAAATACGAATTAAATTTAATAAAAAGGGTAATATTAATACGTTAACGAGACGTGCGTTAGAAGTATATTAGAATAGTTTAGTTTTGCGTTATATAATCGTATAGCTAAATAAAACAAAGTAAAGCAGAATTCAATCGAAAAGCAGATCGTTCATTCGTTCAAATAGAAATAGGAATAACTAGTAATAAAGGTTAATGCTTTATGCGATAATCCGGTATAGTCCACCATAAAATGTGATGTAGTTGCATTCGTTAAAAGTAGGTTGAAGAGAGGAAGAAGACTAGAATACAAGGGAGCCTTGCTCGGTAGCCAGTTTTGTCCCCGAAGGTCCAAAGTGCACGTGACTCATAAAGTGGGTCACAGGCCCTTGCCTGCCGAGCCTGCCTGGAACCTGAGAGCTTCACTTTGCCAAGCCGCCACTGGCACTTGTGAAGTCCCACTCTGGACTATCCCGCGACGCCTGGGTTTCTGGTCCAGTGTTGACTTTCGCGGCGCGCGACTCAAGCGTCAGTTTTTCCTTTGACTTGCGACCGACGACAACAGAAGAACGCCCAGAACATAGCCATTGACGAGCTCAACCTCCGCATGCGCCCACGGCCACGGCCATTTATCTACTATTAACCATTATTGACAGCGAGAACGACTTACCAATCGCAAAAGCAGCTTGACCGATCGGCTGTAGTACGGGCGCAAAACGCACAACATCATCGACAAAGACCAGTGACCATACTGATAGTCTTATCAACCCGATCAAAAACGAAGCGCGTCCTCCGATCACCCAGTAAATCATCCATATCTTTCGACCCCCTCAAGATCTTGACTCTACAATCAACCTGATTCAATAAGCTACCATGGCGACGACCGTGACCCGAAATGTCCTGACTCCGGTCAAGCAAACCGCCCCCGCCGCCACGGTCCAAGCGAGCCCCGGCAACTGGAGGCATCCTCGACTGGCCGAAATAACGAAACGGCGAAGCAGGACTGTCTTTGGCGAAGGGAACGTGAGGCAAATCGCATACAACTCTTTGGCGCTCTTCCTCATCGAGGGTCTACGGGCAGTTTTGCAGCCTTACTTCCGCGTGGATTTGTACGTTGTTTTCTCCCAACCGTCCCATCCCATGAACCCAACTTATCCTGGGAGCAAACAAGCAAGCAATGGTACCAAACATGCTGACCGTTATTGTACTAGCCTTACCCTGAGTTCCAAAAGCTACGGCAGCTGGATCTATGCCGCCCTCCTTCTGGTCCCTCTGTTCAACATCGTCGTAGCCTTACTCCCGCTCTTCCGCCCGGCAGATGACCTCTCCGACATCCCCCTGACGCCTTCCCAGAGGAAGCTTCTCGGACTGCCGCCGATCGCGAAAGCGACCCCGGCGGGCCCCGCCATCAGCACACCTCCCAAGTACTCCAGGACGCCATCAATGGCAGGAACGCCGGCTAGCATGAAGACTGGGGGCTCTGCGCTGTCGGTGGCCAATAACGGTAGCCCGGGAAGAACTCTCAACGCGCCGTACTCGTCTTCGCCCGTCAGCCCTTTGTTTCAGAAGGCTATGCAGGGGAACAAGCATTCTACGATGAACGTTCCTAGCCCGCTCGGCGCCAGCACGATAAGCAACCCTTTTGCGTCTAGCATCAGCAGCAGCGCTTTTGGATCCAGCACCGGCAGCAGTGCGTTTGGCGAAGTTCCGGCTACGCCGACCCCGGCGTCTGGAAAGCGGTCGAATGTGTCGAGTGTTGCGTTGACCAACAAGTGGCTGTATGATAAGCGAAGGAGGCCGGATTGCTGACTTCTGCTGGTATGTTCTCCTTAGGACTTGACTTTTGTTTGCTCACTCGCGCTTCCTCCTCAACCAGTGGTGGTTTCCTCCTGTGTCGACTAGAGGTAGCAGCAGCGTGATGCAGCAGGGTCTGTGATCACCACTACTTCACCTTGGCGGGATTCTTCCTCCGGTCTTTGTGAGGAGTTTTCTTCCCTTCTGTATAAGGTTCTTGTATGTTAGCATGGACTGGACGCTGAGAATGGTCTGCGTGGCTCTTTATTTTCATGAGTCGGCACGGTGATGTTCAGTCAGTCAATGATGGGGGTTTCCGTTTTGGGGCGCATTTTCTTAGCGAGAAGAGAACTACTGATCCAAGATACCCATTTGTTTTTTCCACCCTAAAAGTCTTCTTCTCGGTTTTTGATATTCCGATTATGATCATGAGGGTGTGACAAGGCCCCCAGTCCTACTCTACGTACAAGTAGGCATATGGTTCATTTCACGTTGCATCACTCTCTGTATGGTTGGTAGGTAGTACAGATTTTTGGTATTCATTCATCTGTACTTGAGGGTTGTGGTGCGGTTCGGTGGTGGGACCTTTCCTCAAATGAGAGGGGGTTGACAAAAGGTTCCCAAGCCGCCCGCCCAACCCCCAAGTATCTGAAATTCAGCGGCCGTGTGCTACTGTTACTGCTACTGGTGTTCTTCCACTTCCATTCCTCCAATTGTTACTTTCCCCATGGTATCATTTGAGCTTTTGAAAAAAAAAAACATGGACAAAATCCAAAGAAAAGGGATCGGAAGAATTAACAAAACAAAAAGGGTACCAAAAATGTCCGCTTATCAAAAAGTGTTGAAGAATCCATCCAAGCAAAATCCCCTTTTCACATCAAAATCCAAATCACATCATTAGAAGTTTCCACACTCTTTCTTTCCTCCCCCCTTTACTTCCACATGACCCCCCTTGGCTTCACGCCCTCATTACTACCGCCGCCGCTCCCCCTCCCGGTCCTCCCTAAGAACTCGGCGACGGGCTCGGCGTATTAACCAGCGTATCCGGACTCTCGCCCTCCGACTGATTCCTCGTCGGCAAGTTCAACAAATTACTATTGTTGGCTGGCGGTGGCGGCACATTCGCAGCCGCAACCGCTTTGCCCTTCTCCGGTTTCGTCGATCTACCACGATTCTTCTCTTCGTCGCTATCTTCCGCTTCCTCGGGGATCGTGGAGGTTCCGGGGGCGATGGCTACCACTACCGAAGGTGGTTTCTTGAGTCCGTTGTTATTGTTGCCGCTGCTGCTGCTAATCACGTTCTCATCGACGGGAGAAGCGGGGACGACGACGATTTTGTCTAGGGGGACGGGACTAGAGCCGGAGCCGAGGCCATCTGTTGGTGACGAAGGGGAAGGGAAGGATGTTAGGGAGGAGCCACCGGCGGCGGCGGTCTGTTGCGGCTGTTGTGATTGTTGTTGCTCTTTCGATGACTGCCCCTGTTGCTGGGTCTGGTTCTGGGACTTTGCTTCTAGTCGCGGTTCCCGCGCCAATACTTCCTTCGCCAGTCCCTTCACGCCAGCAACGATGATCTCTGGCCGCGTGAAAGCCAGCAAGCCTTCAGCGTGTCCCGAGGCGCGCTCTTGATACACAACGTCGTAGACCGAGTTGCCCCATGCCGGGCAGACGTAGGTGTGTTTTTCGGCCGAGCGGGCAGCGGCTTCGGAGCGGGACAAGGGGACTTGCTTGTTGAGAGCGGGGAGGGCGTCGGTTGATGCCCCTGCCGCCGCTTTGGCTGCTACTGCTGTTTCTGTCGCTTCCGGGGCTGCTGGAGATTTGCTGCCGTTGCTGCTCCCGGTGCCGGTGAAGACGGTTATCGCGACCCTGGGCTTCTTCCTGTTCGCTTTCGCCACCCTATTTCCACCATCATCATCAAGATACGCAGCGCAATGCGCCCAGTACCTCATGGCCGTCTCCGGACCGGGTAACCACAACATGTTCGTCAGCGTAATGATCTTCTCATGCGTGAAAGACGGCGACGACAAGGCCGCTTCATCCAACCCCATGGCGCGCAACCCCCTGAGCACGAAGACGAGCATGCCGGTAGGAGAGTCGCACAGCGCGTAAGCAAGCGTGTTGGGATCCTCAGCGAGACCGCCGTCTCCACCGAGAGCGTTCAAGCCGATCTTCTTCCTCTTGTCTCCAGCTGACGTCTTTATCTTCCCCCACAGGTCGTTCCTCGCCAAAACCCCCCAATCCTCCCCCTTATACCCCCATTTCTCCCTCTTCAACATGTTGGCAACCTTCCACTTGACCCAGTGCCCGGTACCCTGTTCCTTTCTCGTCGGCGCTTTGAGGGGTGGAGCAATCAGGTGCGCGCCCACGCACGACTCGGCGTGGTGCGTCGCCAGCCTGTTGACCACCCGGAAGTCGATCGCGGCCGGCGAGAGGTGGCCCGGCCCGGAACCGGTGACGAGGTACTGGGCGTAGCCGAGGCGGCGCATCAGAGTGTCGAGGATCGTGGCGGAGGCGGGGATGGGGGAGAGGTTGGCTGGGAGGGCGTCGCTTAGGCCGAGGCCGGGGAGGGAGGGGATTACGAGGTGGAAGGCTTGTTGTTGCTGAGAGGTGGTAGCATCTTCTGATGCCGCATCAGGATCTGTGAGGGGCTTGATGAGGTGCCCCAGGGAGAGGTTGGTGAAGGGGAAAGGAGGGACCAGGAGGAGAGGCACGGCGTCGGGATGAGGAGAGCGTGCGTGGATGAAGTGGACTCGGAGGGCGGCGTTGTCGAGATTCGGAAGGGTGATGGTGGTGCGGAACTGGGGGAGGGTGCTGTTGAGCGTGCTTTCCGCTTCGCGCCAGGAGTATCTCTCGAGCCTATGCAGGAGTTACATGTTAGTCTAGTGTCCTGATGCCTCTAAACCCGTGACCAAGTATGCCATCTGGTGTGTTGTCCATACCAAAAATCAATGAGCGGTTCCACGATCGGCTTGGGCTCCCACCAGTCTTTAGACTTGTTGCCTGAGCTGGAGCCCTCGTGGGGAAGACGGGTAAGCTCCAGCTTCTGTCTGGTGAGGTCAAGATGCTTGGTAGGGATCTGATAATCTCGGATTAGCCATATGTCTCAGCATAAAGATGAGTTGAGCTGTGTGTACTCACATGAATCTTATAAGGCTTCACTTCCTCACCAGGGGTTACCTGGACATCACTGCTTGGATCCGCCATCGTTGATCCAGCTCTATTATTCCTCGTTTCCAAAGAGCTTGTTATGCAGTATTCGAAGTTATAGGACGAGACAGGTGAAGATGGCTATGGTTAGTAAATTATAAGTGTGAAGATATATCGAAAACGACAGTCGAGAAACCGATCTCGAGACTTCACAAGTGAAAAACAAAGAACAGTAGAAAGTTTCAGTGCCACCTAGACACGCAGCGGTCCTCTCAACGAATATGTATACATGTCAGAAAGGAAGGAAGGGAAAAAAAGAAATAACAGAACGAAAAGGATCTTCAGCCACCAGATGGGGATATGGGTCTGGGCTGGAGAAAACTAAAAAGAGGGTAGGGGACTAGGTAGGTATGGTCGGTACAGTACCTAGCTTGAGAGAAGGAGAGGTAGGTGCATGTAGAGGCACACCCCCCCTCCCCGTTTATAAGTACAGAAAAGAACCTATATTTCAGGACCTGCATGCGGACTCGCAAAAAGCCGTAAAAGCCGTTGGCGCACCTTTGTCAGGCCATCCGAGAAGCAGGCCAAGAGAAAAAGTAGCTAACTTTTTGCTGTGCTTATGCAGGGTCGACTAATACAATCATGTACATACCGCAAAGACTCGGGCCATACGTTTTCAACTTTCAGGGAAATCAGGCATAATATATAAGCATACTACAACATTTCATGCCCGCCAAATTTCTATGCAAGACGGTGATTTTGAATGTTTCCACCCTCCAACTATCTTTTTCAAGCCCTATAACTTACCCTATAACTTCCACTTATTCTTTTACCCTCTATAGAACTCATCGTCGTCGATAATCGTAATACTTTCTAATATTGAACGTTAAGATAGATCTACGCATTAGGATATTCTGTCTCAACACAAGCACTAGGATCTAGGAGCGAAAGGTACCTGAGGCACCAGAAATCCCAATACTAGAAATCCTAACTCAACTAACTTAACCAATACAACGAATATAACCAGCCAAGGCACCTCCTCCTCTACTACTACTACTACTTCCACCGCTAATACCCCTATCGAATTAATAATATATTAAACGACACCCTAATCCTAAGCAGAAATTATACGGGAATAAGATCGTAAGGGTAAAGTATAAGTAGAAACCTAAGATTAAAGTACGCCGGCACTACCCTAACGAGCTCAAAATCCAGGTTAGTAAAGTTATATCGTAGCGGGGTAGAGATTAGGATTTAGAGAGAGGCATAGTACTAACAATTTAAGCAGGTATTAACGTACTTAATATAGACTAAAATGCCCATTATTAACGAAGACGGCGAACGTATCGAATAACGCCGCTACCGTTATCGTTATAGCTCCTAATAGTACAATAATAAAGCTTACGCTATCGATAACTACCGAAATATTTACGTATACGAGGTTGCCGCCTACTTTAAAATATTAATTAGTATTATATAAAATTAGTAGGAGGTACGAGAAATTATACTACTTCGCGTAACGAGAAATAGCAAAGCTCTATAGCTAGAGCTTAAATATTAGTTGTATAAAAAGTTTTAGTATACTAAATAAGAGAATACTCTAATAACAATAATATAGTTCCGCTGAGAATTAACCGCTCTATTTCATATAGTTTACCCGGAGCAAATATAACTACATCCTTGGTCTTTTTCTCGTAGATAGTTTAGAAACTTCTTATTACATTATTATATAGCGTATAGAAAGATTACTTATTAAGCCTAGCAGTTACTAGCAAAATTGCTTACTAAAGTAAACTTATTTTTGAAGTAAGTTTATATATCTATATAATAATCCATCATAGATTATTACATCTCTTTTACCTTCTATTCCTATTTTTCTATATCTTCTACCTCTTAATTTCTCTATAAAATAAATTATTAGCGAAGACCTAAATATTATCGGCGAAGACCTAGAGAATTTCGGGAAAGACCTAGAAATTATCGGAGGCTAATTTTTTCGACCTATAGGTTCATTAAGCGCAATAGCCAACCAATTTTACCTACTTTACCTAATACAAAGACTAGATTTCCTCCTTCTACTATTATAAACTTCGACGAAATCCCCCTCCCTTTCGAATATCTCGATGGTTATTTATATACAATGAAGGGTAGTAAATCTATAACGGGTAAGACCAACCGTAATAAATAGGGTAAACGACAAACTACCCTAATTCTCTATATCTTTACTAATAGTATTGCTCGTCTTAAACCTATAATTATCTTTTATAGTAAAGGTGCTTCTAAAGCCGTTGTTAAGGAGAGAGTTCTCTACGTACAAGATATAGAAGTATAATTTAATAAAGTAGCGTATTAAAACGAGGACCTTCTACTTAACTAATTTAATAACGAGCTTACTCTTATTATTAGAAATGATATTAAGTAAGAATTATTGCTAATTATAAATATATACCTATTTCATAATACCTAGCAAGTAAGAAACAAATTCAGCAATAATATACCTCATAAGGTTATCCTAGCTATAATCCTTAGTAGTTTAACTAACCTTCTTTAGCCTTTTAATATAGCTATTAATTTATCGTTTAAAAAGATATTAAAAGAGGAGATAGAGCTGGCCGTAAAAGATTAGGAGGAGGATAACCCGGGTAAATAATAGTCCGTCTCTAATAAGAGGGTTATAGTTATTCACGTCGTTTTAAAGTGTTGGAACACCTTAATTACTAATAAAAAAGATATAGTTATCAAATCTTTTAAAGACAACGGTATATCCATCCTTCCTAACGGTACTAAGGATAACCTTATTAATATTAAGGAGATTAGTAGGGATACTATCGACTGGAACAATTAGGAGATAGCTATTAATATTACCGTTAGTATTAACGACTTTGAAACTATTCCCTTAGCTAAAAATAATAGTATTGCCTTCGAATTATAAATAGAGGAAATTATAAAGTTTGGAGGTTATTACTAATATAAGAAGGATAAATTAAAAAATTAGTACTTACAATATAAATTACTAGTATTAGGGAATAAACTAGACCTTATTAAGAGGTTAAAAGAGTATAACGAATAATACTAGCAACGAGCAGTCTAAAATATCAATAACCAGCAGTCTAGATTATTACTAGCAACCAGTAATATTACTAGTAACCAGCAGTCTGATTTACTAGTAGTTATACCAATAGTCTAAATAACCAGTAGTCATATTACCCAGCAATCTAATTTACTAGCAACAAGTAGTTTAGTTACTAGTTTGTATTATTATTAATAATATTAGAGCTAGCAATTAGAAATATTACTAGCAGTTTGATTTATTAGTAGTTATACTAGAAATGTATGTTATTAATTATAGCTAGCGGTTTAGATATTACCAACCTCGCCGTCGTTAGAATTAGTAGACTCGCCCTTATCCTACTCGATAATATTAATATAAATATAAGCAATCCCCTTAGCTTCTTGCCACTAACGTACTACCTTAAACTGGTTGTCCCAATTACACTAGTATTTACCTAATTCAGTCATATAATAATAAACATTACTAATACCCTTAAATCTAACCTCGATTTCGATCTTATAACGGCTTCTGTTACGAATCTAGCCAAAGTAGGTACGCTTCTAGGCCACATCTATAAGGGTAAAACCTTTTAGAACGTTAGGAGATAAGGGTATTCGCGGTATAATAATATAATCAGTACTTTCAATGAATTGCTAGGCATTAGGGTAATCGTTTGTTACATCTATAAACAAGGGAGTTAGAAAGATAGTCTCAATACTAAGGGGTTTATTTATTTATAGACGAGATCGATCGTACCTAGGATCAACTTCTGTCTAGTTGTGACTGCTATGGCTGGATTGCTGGGATTTAGTTATAGGGGAAGGTTATAGGGGGGAAAGAAAAGATAGGGGGAAAAGACAGGGCACTAGAAGAATCGAATTTATATTGCTCCGGGCTCTCTGGCTGTCTCCCCCACTATTTTTCTCGGGCATAAAACGCACAGATTCGTGTAGTGTGCTTATAGATCCTGTCTGATTTCCCTGAAAGTTGAAAACGTATGGCCCGAGTCTTTGCGGTAGTGTAGACAATTCTACTGCCTGCAGCAGCCCAGCATGCGCGCCCAAAAGTAGTAGCGCCAGAACGCCAGAAACGAGGACGGAAGGTTTGACCGTTTTGTTCCAAGCCATTCTAGTGTACTTCCTCGGGTACGCAGTGTACCCGCATTCTTCTCCTGTATGCTGTATGCTGTATGTACAGTTGTCGGATTATAGCTATTTTAGTTTTAGCCTCTGTTGTCTGTGGAATGGGTTTTCGTTTATCAACTGCTTGTTCCCCCCTCCCCTCCCGGTCCGCCTCTTTTTTTCTTTTGCGCAACCGCAAAACTCCAGTTGCCGAAACGAGCGCGCCTTTCGCTTTGCTTGGCTTGGCCGTCCGGAGGAAACCCTACGAAGAGACCCAGTATCTGTCATCTGGTACAATGAAAGGACGGCAGCAATGCGCGCCATATCGCCAATGATACCGTAGTCATATTTAAGGGGTCGGACTAGGTAGGGGGGTTGGGCCTGTTTGGCTTGGTGGGGGGAGGGGGGGTGACCGACTGACTGATGACAAGGTCACAAGCCTGTAATGCGAGAGGAGGGCCGAGAGAGGAGGAGAAGAGGAGACAGAAAGAAAAGAGAAAGAGGGTCTCGAAAGCAGAAACGGGCGATGCCCAAATCTCCAAATCATGGAAGTGAACGAAACCGAAAAGGACTTGTTCGTCGCATATCCACATCCACATGCGATTTTGGCGATTTCCGGGATCCGACTGCGTACACACAACACCATGCTGCCGGGCGGTTGGCAACGCTATGTTCGACAATGAACATGGACGGTTTTCCCATTTTCCAGAAACTAACCTCAAGCCACGCCCACTGGAGGTTATGATTCTGTTTAGGTATTTCTCCATTAATGTCCCTGTCCAAAGACCAATGGACATCCGTCTGTCGTCCATCGTCATCCCCACGAACCGTTGGACTTTCACTTGACGCGCGCCGCGCAAAAACGCACCGCACCCTGGCGATCCCACAAGTCACAACCACCACCCTGCCGCCTATCTGTGGCTAGAGCTTCCCCCTTGCACAATTGGACTTGAGGTCTTCTCCTACCTCCATTGGCCAGTTTCCCAATTTGCCGCGGCAGCAGCCACATGAGCCGTGCCTTGGAAGTCATGAAACAGTGGCGGTGCTGACGAGTCCTTGAATTAAGATCCCTACCTTTTGCGACCTTGCGAACCCTTGCAGGTTTCGAACGGGAAATTGATCAACCAAGGGTCCGACCAACCGACAATTCGACGATTCGACGATGGGATGCAATGGCAGTGTGTCACTTGGTTGTCTCGGTTGTACCGGTTTTGGGTTCTTCTTCTGTCCTCTCGGAGAACATTGAGGTTTGCGGAGAACATGGAGGTTTGCGGAGAACCGAGAGACAAACAAAAGGTAGCGAGAGAGGGTACTTAAACCAAGCATGAAGTAACTGCGGTACATGTCACATCATCGCTTTAACATCATCTTGGGATTTTAGACGAGGCCAAAGCGATGCCTGGTATTATCACCGAGACTCGACCAGATCGCATTGCGTGTGTCACACACCCGCCTGCCCAATTGATACCACTAGTACCATATCTCTTATGCTACACGACATGTAAGTAAGGCGTCCGTATGCACTCGCCACTCTCGAGATATAGCGTTGGGCCAACAACGTGGCTTGAGGATGATCTTGAAGCTCATTATTTTGTTCTCTACGTATTTCTGTAGCTGTTCTATCAACTGCACTCGCCACAACTGGCTGAGCAGATCTGTGGGCGGCCTCCCTTGGACTCATGTCGCCCATGATTATCAGTCCTTTGCAGAACCAAGTTCTTGAAACCTCCTATCACATCCTCAATACACCATCCTCAGGCATGTTACCTGGTTACCCAACAGCTCAAGAAGGCCGCTCACTTGTAGTGTAACTGATCGCCGCCACACGACACCGGTCTTCTTGTCGCCACAATGGCACCTCAGCCACAAACAAAACCAATGACTGCAATTGGTGTTCCCCCTTTTCCCCTTCCAAGAATCATACACAACAGCCAACAAACCAAGCTGAAACCCATCACCACAGATTCTTCTAGCCGCTCCGTCGCGGGGCCTGGGCTCCTCCTGGAGGAACAGCTGAACCTGCAGCTCCCCGGAGGTTGATAGCTCCGATGCGAGATACAATGTTGCTTCCAACCGCATCCACGGCTCCACGGGGGGAAGTCAGCGAAGGGCCCTGTGCTGCCGTCTGTTGCACGTGGAAGAGCTTGATGTTGGTCGTGTTCCAGATTCCCACAGTGCCTCTGGCAACCTGCATTTCGCTGGCAAAAACGAACCCCCAAAGCAGGGACTCGTACCATCCTAGCGCCATTGGCGACCATTCAAACATGTGAACCCGGACAGGCGAGGCATCCACGCCAACAAGTTGGATCTCCTGGATCCTCTGTAAAACTGCCGGCGTGGGCGAATCCGTAGCGATGGATTGGCGAGGTAGTAGCGCCGTGAGCTGATTGATCAGCGTCAAGATGGTATGAAGCGGCAGCTCTGGGAGCCAGCTATCAATCCATTCAGCGGTTGGCTCAAAGGCCCCGGTCTGGGACTGGCCGGATATAGAGTAGCCGCCCAAGCTGGTTGTGCTGTTTTGCCGGGAGAAGCGCGGTCCTGCCGGCATCTTACCCCTGGCCTTTTCCGACATGCCTCGAAGCTGTCTGGGTACATCACTGCCATCCGCCTGGGGTTCTACAGAAGATGCACGGGACGGATTCTCGCTATGGCTTGAAGGAGACGGGGTAGGCCGTTGCTCATCATCGCTGTCGTCATCGTCACCAACGGCGAATGCTCCATCCTCGGGAACATCATGGAGCGTAGGAACCCGCGTGATAGACGCTGTGGGGCTCCGTAGACTCTCCAACGAGCTTCTCGTTGAGTTAGTCTCCAATGGGTCATTTGAGGCAGCAGCTTCCTTCTTTTTCCGGTTACGTCTCTCTATCTCCTCCTGGCCACTTTCCAATGTGAAAGAGCGCAGGGCTTCGAATCGCTTTCTATTCCTAATAATGGCGTAAATGAAGTGAGGGTTCTCTGCGGACAATGGTCAGAACAAAAGTCAATTAACTTCCCAATGATGATATGACTTACTCTTGTACTGATGCTCCACAATAGCATTGATAGACTCCAGCAATGATCGAAGTAGATTGTGATTTGTCTCATTGGCCATAAGAAACGAGGGTGATGACATTGAGTTATAGAGCTGAATGAGTCTGTTGCAGGTAGATCCGCTGAGCCCCTCAAGGTAAGCGGATATGTTATTAATAACAGCCAGGAGCGCAGGATAAATGACGGTCAGCTTCCCCTGACTCTTGGTGATGAGATTATATATAGACTAGCAGCTGGTTAGAATCAGAGCTCCAGATTTGTGCTTGAGAAAACTCACTTGGATTAGGAAGTCTGCATAGGTTCCCCTGAAGCCAGTAATCCGGATAGCCGGAGGAAGTGTCTCTTGGGCCTCAAACATTTTGTTGAGATTGATGCCGAAGTTCTTTTCTGCGCTCAGGGTCTGGAGCAGGAAAGCACACATCCTCACCACGCCCTGCTTCGAGGCGTCGCCCTTGTACTCAAGCGCATAGAACAGGACAAAAATTACAAAGTCGTGTGCCCGTTCAGTGTCGATCATGAAAGAGCGGAAGCGTTTATTGCACTGGGTCAGTTCCCAGAACAGCATGATGGTCTCGGGAGCGAACCGAACTGAGTTCTGTGCCCCCGGGATATAGGAAGCATTGGCCTGGAGCGGTTGATGCAGTATCCGCGTCATGCCATCCACGATGAACTGGAAATCTTGGGGCCGATGGAGCCTGCCAGCAAAGTGACGGTAGAAGTTCTTGGGTGTCAAAACTCCTGGCTCCTCTGGGACAGGATAGAGCAGAACCACCAAGAGAAATTGCAGAGTATATGTGACGAGAATTTGTTTGGGATCCTTAAAGACTAGAGTGTTGTATGGCACACGCCAGGTGGCAGGGTTATACTTGAGTGTCTAGCACATGGTTAGCATGTGTTACCTGCGGGGATAAAGATGGTAACTTGCCGTGTTCAGCAGCGAGCACAAGACCGAGAGAACCACTTGCTTGTCTGGGCAAGTGGTGATGTGGGTAAGGGCCCGGGTTCCCTTCAGCGGCAAGACACTCGGCGACAAGTACATGCTTTGACTCGTCAGAGTCAGTAACAGCCGTAGGATTTCACATCGGTTGCTCTCGTGTTCTTTGGTAGTCGGTATCGATGTCGCACAGCCCACGCCGCTCTGCCAAATCGAATAGCTGACTTTGGGACTGCCATGTGGTTGTCTTGGGACCGTAAGGTCGGAGAAGAACAGCAGATCGATAAGGGTGTCGATAAGCTCCTCGGCTAGCGGCTTTGCGTCCTCGAACTCTTCGGGCGGTCTAGGCTGGACTTCTTGCGACTCGTCGAAAAGCACCTCGTTGGCTATTAGGGATGTTCTGGTGCGTTTGCGACGGCGGGCCCAGAAGAAGTTCTCCTCCCAAGCTTGGAGCGACTCTTTCTCGTAGAGGAACGGGAGGATGCGGGTGAGGACTCGGATGCAGTTGAGAGCATGGCTGTCGGGAGCGATCTCGGGATCGGGGAACGAGGGGTGGTGACGGAGTACAAAGAGTCGCGATGTCACGGCTAATATCAACGTTTCTAAATTCTCCAAGGCATTGTCTCGGGTTCGGCGAACGTCGGCAGGGGCGAATAGACTGAAGACATCTTCCGAGGTTTCGGGCAATTCCCAGAACTACAAACAACAGAAAGTTACACGGTTAGCCCCAGTTACCGCTAGATGTGGATGAGGACGGGTGCTTGAGGGTATACGCAGGATGACGGGCGGAGGAGACAACGGAATATCAAGAGAGATGGACTAGGCAGTACTGACTGATGTCCAGTAGGTATCATCGGCTGGGATGTGTCGTTCTTCAGAGAGGCGGAAGATGCCCTTCTTGAATACTAGCTTAGAGTCGCTCGCACCCATTTTGGCAGCTTAGGGACATAGCATTCATTGGGATTATGCCACAATACAAAATGGACCGGGAGAGGAGGATGGGGAGGCAGAGGTAGATCCGCTATTTCTCGTTTCTTGACGTGTCGCTGGCTCGTTGGAGTGGTGGACTTGTGATGATTTGCCAGACGGTTTGGATCAGTGAGGTGCAGCCGGTTCGTTACATCACAGGCTGCGACTGTCAGTGTGTCTGTCCCGGGGAAGCTAAAGGGAAAGTGGTTCCACCCCGGGAACCCCAGGGCACAATCGAATCGGTGGATCGATCTGGTCTGTGCGTTCTGGGGTCGGCCAGCACGGCATGCTGCCGTCTCATTGTTCACCCATATGTAACCCTAACCCAGATATAGCATCATCACGATCTGGCCTTATCGACAATCCGTCAAGGTGCCCTTTTGAATCAAAGCTGGCCAAAACCGTTGATGACAGCAACAACAACACCATTGTCAACCTTTTCCGCCGAAATCACTTGGGCCTGCCGATGAAATCTTTCAGGTGACATTGGGCTAAAATATTGTATTTACATCGACGTCAACGGCCCCCCGGCTACCCCCTCCTTCGGAGCACACCTTGAACCCCGAGCTTCGAGACAGGGACCATCCGTCCATCGCCCACCATGTATACATCAGTAGTAAGACTACAGAATGTATTTGGCTTTTTCACAACAGTCGCCTTTGTAGTCGCGGCCTTCATCGCCGCCTCCGACTTCGTGACAGAACGGGCGCCGATTGTTCGAACCCTCAAGACAACCAGTGTCCAAGTGTGAGTCGTGACGTCCCCCTCTGTACCTGCATATGCGAACCTCTATGGCCAGGCTGGCTAACCGACTACTGAATAACAACAGTGTCCGAGGCCGACCGCATTACTACAGCAGCAAAAAAGAAGAGTACGCCGTCATCAACTTCTCTCTCGACGCCGACCTCTCCTCGCTTTTCACATGGAACACCAAGCAAGTCTTCGTCTACGTAACGGCTGAGTGGCCGGCGGCCGACCATGCGAAGACGAATGCCACCAACGAGGCCGTGATCTGGGATACCATCATCACCTCCCCCAGTGCCGACCACCTGGCCAACATTGGTCCTGTGGCCATGAAGAAGCTGCGCAAGAGCGCTGGTGGAAAGAGTATCGATCCTAACCGGTAAGCAACTACCTATCACATACCTCCTCTGTGGCCTATTTACTAACTCTGTTTCTGAATAAAAGCGGCAAACTCCTCCTCAAAAACCAACGCCACAAGTACAAAATCACTCACCCCTCCGGCAAGCTCGCCATGACCGACAACGTCACCCTCCGTCTGCACTACAACGTGCAGCCGTGGGTTGGTCTGCTCACCTGGGACCAGGACGTCGACTACGGGTACTGGAAGGCTCTGAAGAATGGGGTGAGCAAGCGCTTCAATCTGCCTGCGATTAAAGAGAAGAAGCCGGCGTCGGCGGGCGCCCGGTAGCGGTGACATGGTGTGGGAGATGGAAGGAGGGGCGGGAAATAAGGATTGCTAGGATATATAGAGAAGAAAGCGTAATAAAATTATAATAACGCCAACCATGCGCCTTGGGGATAGATACGAGGGCAGTGTCGCAGTTGGTGAACCTCCGGAACTTATACCAAGAATTGGGTTTCAATAGGAGCCCGCTCGTGGCAGCTCAGCTGTGAAAGAGGCCCATGATCATGTCAACGAAATGCGGAACAGGAAGCGAGCACCATATCCAGGAATGGACCAGTGCCTGGACGTTCTTCGACAATGTAATACCCTTCTGTTTTGTTTATTTTCACGTCTTTCATGTTGAAGAGCAAGCGTATCAAGATACCATAGCAGTTTCAAGCGAAGGGCAAGGGAGAGGGTTAAATTTGGACAATGTGATCTTTGTTTCCGCCATACATGTGTACATCAAAGATAAAGGTATACTCCACTATACTCTTTGCTAAGTGTTTCGCAATACACTTATGTCCTATGAGACCCGCTGTGCACTTACTCCAATCCATCCACAGAGTATAGACAATTTCGATGCTTCGCAAGTATATACAAGTACATGATGTCCCATACGTTCAACACATAGTGTTTGATGCTACTTGAGCCGCTTATGCCTGGGGGCGCAACTACTGTGAACCGCTGCCCCTACCACCGCGACCAGCACCACCACGACCACGTCCTTCACCCCTACCCCGACCGCCACGGCCACGGCCACCACGGCCACCCCTAGGCGAATCAAGGCTAGCGGGAGGAGGAACCGCAGAGTACACGCCGGGAGCTGGCGAAGACTGCTGTTGCGCTTCACCACTGAAGTTACCATCGACGTTGGCGAGGGCAGGCGCCGACTGATCAGCACCTCCTGGCTTGCCACCGCGACCACGGAAGTTACCCCTGAAGTTACCGCCACGTCCACCACGAGCGCCTTGAGGGGTACCGGGGCCAGGGGAACCCTTAAAGCCGGGGTCCGGACCATACGGCTGTCTCTGGGGCTGCTGATGACCGCTTGGGCCATTGGGAGCCTGGCGATAGACGAGGTTGCTGTGCTGGTTCTCGCCCTGCTGAGGGCCATTCTGCTGGTGAGGCGACTGATAACCTCCACGACCACCACGGCCACGACCACCGCCGTGAATAGCACCGCGCCAGGTTCCTTGCAGAGGAGGAGGCTGGGGTGCGTCACGGTATTGCTTGCCATTAGCCTGCATCCCGTAACCACCGTGAGCCGTCAGTGTCGTAACCGAAGGATTGGTGGGTTGTCTAGCCATGGCTGCCTTGGAGCCAACAACGACTTGGCGGTTGGTAAGGTTGAGGCAGGTGTGGGATGGCACCGTCTGGCCACGGAAAGGAGGGCATCGGTCACCGAGAGTGGTCCCACTCATGAAAGTAACATCGAAGACCACATCCAGCAACTTGGCCGTCGGGACGCGGCTGATACCCACCACAGTTCCACGGTAGGCGATGGGGACCTTGCCAACCTCAGCGACATAAACGACACGATCACCCAGGCCGAAGTGCTGGTTTCCAAGACGATGTTCCGCGTCACGAGGGCGCAGCAGAGCATTGCGAGGAACGTTGGGCATCCTCTTGTTCGCTGCAGCTAGTTGTCCGAGCTGCAGCCTGTCGGCTTCAGCAGCGAGCCTCATGACAACATCGGAATCAAGCTGCTCTGCGTCAAGCGGAACTCGCTCCATCTGGCTCGTCTTCAGTGTCTTCAACCAGGCACCGATCTCCTTCACTCTAGCCGAGGCAACAGCCGGCTCGGGCCAGAGATCCGTCTCAGTCAGCTCGGCGCTAGAGGGATTCTGTTTAACGGCAGCAAAGAAATCTGGAAACTTTGTCATATACTCAGCGAGCATCGCCCTAGCAGGCGTACTGAACTCCCAACCGGTTTCGGACTTGCGGGAATAGCCAAGCACCTTCTGCTTCTTGCCTTCAAACTTGAGGTTGAGGCCTAGGTTGACCCGCAAGCCGCCAAGTGTTGTGATGAAGTAGGAAGACGTGATCTTGCTCAAAGTAAGAGGGTGAAGCTCCAAATCCCTGGCAACCAACCATGACGGGAGATAGTCGTTGTTCCGTTGTGCGTCCAACATGATCTGGCGAGCAAAATCCGGTTCCCGCTCTTTCAAGGCGGCAAGCCAGACAACAAGCTTGTTGTTGCTGTAACCTTCAACTTCAACTGGGCGGCCATAGTTGAATTCGCCCAAGAAAAAGCCAACGGACTTAATGGGAAATTCTTCCTCAAGAGGCAAGGCATCCCTCTCAATGAAACGCTCATCCTCGTTGACAACCTCGTCGACAATGATCTGTGCGGCGTAGTCCGTCTCCATGCCGGGAATCGGGCCGTACTCCTTCACTGTAGCACCTTCATCGGTTTTGATCAGGCCCTTGAGCATGTGTACGTGGACCAACGACTCCACCTGACCGATCAATATACCTAGCCGCTTGCTGTAGAAATTCTCAATTCGGTGAGCCGTCTTGCCCCATTGCTCGATGTCCCGCGTGGAATGATTGCGCGATACCACCTGTCCGCTACCATCTTCTGCCAAATAATAATCAAAAAGCTCGTCGGATACGCCCACGATTTTAGCCTCTTGAAGGAAGGGATAGCCAACGAAGCAGCGCTTTCCAAGCTTGCGCTTCGCTTCCTCGACGTTGGTGCGCTTCTCCGTATCCAGGATATTGACGACCATACTCTGGTTGCGACTCTCCGACTGGAACACATTGACGCCATGGAACCCAAGAGAGGCGGTATATGGCAGAGTAGCCAGAGAAGGGAATCCAGCCAGCGCTGATTCGTTCAGCAGAGCACCGTCGGTTAAACCAACACGATATTCCAGTCCCTCCACGGGCGGAAGATCGAAAATGTTCTCGATACAGTGGCAGTGGGCGATGGACGGGAAGACTCCGACAAGGGAGGAAGGGTATTCAAAATCCACTGAATCGGAATACGTAAACTTGAGGGCGACACCAAAATCGTTCCTCGACTTCTCAACGTCCGAGAGGAGCTCGTTCTTAGGGCCCATTGCTGTGAGCAGCCGCTTCTCGTCAATGAAGGGAATCTTGACGACGGCTTCCCAGTCCATCTTCTTGCCATTCATGTCGAGCTCAAAGTCTCTTGGGTAGAAGTCGATGATGGGAGAATCGGGGTTCGTCATCAGATCCCAATACACTGTCGGCACAATCTTTTTGCTGCGGTCTGGCAAGACACCCATCAGCTGCTCATATGGCTTGAACGGCTGACCCATCTTGAAATTGAGGTCGGCCTTCAGGCCTTTCATGATATCGGAAATCATGGGAGCATAGTGGTAGCGATAGAACCAGGGCCAAGAAGCAATACCACGGTAGTAGTAGTAGAGCACCCATTGAAGACCCTGGACGTAATTCTCCGTCAACTTGCGGAGTTCATCCTCCTTGTTTTCCGGGGTCCAATCCTCGAACTTCTCGGCATAGTAATTGTCTTTCCACTCCTGGAACTTTTGCTGGTACTTAACCTCCATGGCAGCCTTCGAGTCGGCCGCAGTTAGATCCAGGACTTGGGCGTTGTCGTACTTCTTGATGATACGGAGAACGGCTGACTGGGCTTCCTCATCCTCCTCCGACTCGTCGTCTCTCTCGGGGAAGGACAAGATTAGGTGGCGGTGTCCCTCATCATCTTCCTTAGTTGCCCAAGGAATGTGGGCAGTATCAGCCAGGTCTTGGACAAACTTGCGGTCCTCGGCCTTCAACTCGGTACCGAGATCAAGGGTGTTAGTACTCCTGTTGGTGAGGAATTTCCTAATCTTCTGCTTCCAGAGGTTCTTCTGATTCGTGGTGACGATGAGCTTGCCCTTGATCTTGGCCTTTGCTGTCTCTGCCTCGTCATTTTCGAGCATCTTCTTGGCCCGAAGCCAGCTTTGATCCTCATGTTCATGTTCGAAAAAGCGATACTCCTCCTTGCCGAGTTCTTCCAGAAGCAGGCCGAGTCTCTGGAGGTTGACCTTACCGCCCTCGTTGATATATCCGTCGCCGCGTGGAAGAATTTCTTTGTATATCCTGAACATGAGCGAAAGAGCGCCTTCATTGATGTGAAGCCGCGGAAGGTTGGGAAGGAAATCGTTTCCGACAAAGAAGGCCATAAGAATGAAATCGTCAATAACCTTCTCCATATCGAATGGAAAAGACATGGCTCCAGGTTTCTTGAGATCCTGGAACTCCAGCTCCAGGTACTCGCGGACTATGCAAAGATGCATCAAATAGAAGTTTTGCTCCTCCAGTCCCTTTGCCTTATGCTTAGCTGGGCCGCGGCCAAAGGTAACTTCCTCGCGCAGAAGGCAGAAGTGAGGATCATGGCTGAGGAGGCCAAGCATGATCAGATCGGCGTCGAGACCATACAAACAGTGACGGACGTTCGCGTCGTAGTCGGGTTGAGCGCGCGCATTGCGGATGTACTCCATGATCTTGTGCTCACCCTCACCAGGGACCTCGTGTCCAGACAGGACAATCTCGGGCTGTTGCCAGTCCCTGTCTTCCGATACCTTCTTATTGATGAAATACCTCAGCTGTTGCGACAGCTTGGCCATGAATTCGGTTCCTATGCAGCTAGTTAGCCTCCGGGAAAACACTCAGTGGGGACCAGCGCCAGACATACCAGGTGTAATGCAGTTGCTGTCGAAAGGTTCTTCTTTGGGCAGTTCCTTGCCCTCACGAATCGCCTTATCTCTGGCCTTCTCGTTGTCCAGCGCGGTACGGAAACGACGAGCACGCTGCTGGTTCATCTTGGCGCGAGGAGCAACGCCATCTATAGCCATGAAGAAGAGCTTTTTGGGTTTGATTTTCCCGAAGAGATGTTCAATGTAGTTGAATATAGCAATGAACATCTCCTCCTCTGTCATCCGAAATTGTACATCGCTCGTATCCTTATGGGTACAGTTGTGGATGATACCGTTCATGTCCAACTGGGCAAACCGGTTAGCTAGGAAAGTAACGCAAGATAGCCATCAGGCCTCGGGAGGGAGCAGCGAACATAAAGGCAATCGAACTCGGGGATCCGGTTCTCGGCGATGAGCTGAGAGATGGCGGGATACCGCTCCGAGAGCCATCTGAAGAACTTGGGAACACTGGATGAGAGAAGGTATTAGCCACATGTCTGAACAACGCGCGCGTATACGGCGAGGGAGGAGCTTTGAGAGTAACATACCCCATGTTGGCTGACTGACTGGCGTGTGGCGCCGGACTAGATGTGTACACTACTAGAAGTTTGCGAAGGAGGTCTGAAATCGGGGCGCGCTGAGCGGTCGCAGGAGATGTTGCAGAGTCTACCTAGTTGCTGCTTTCAAGGGGCGAAGAAGAGGCGACAAGCTGGTCGTTCAGATGCCGGCGCTGAATAATAATGGCCGGGCTTTTAGGTAGCGAAACCTCCAGGGATCGCAATGGCGCAATAAACCGAAGGGGGACGAAGCAGCAAGATCCAACTAAGCTTCCAGGCTTCCTTTTGAAGGATAGTATGGAAAGCTACAGGACTGAAGATGCTGTCTATGTAAGGGAGTAGGAGGCGTGTCTTTCGAGCGACGGACAGCGGCAGTCGGGAAAAGAAGCTACTATACTGCTAACAAAAGCGAAAGGATGGAAAATCCGAGGAGGGGCCTAAAGCGTGGCGGGCCTATGTGTAAGGGTAGAGGTAGTAGAAGAAGTGGTGATGTCTACGAGAGATGGAACCACAAACAATGGAATTCAACAAAGTGGAAGTGGAAGTGGAAGGTCTGTCGGTCGGGTACCTAGAGGCGAGATAGCAGAGGTGTGGATGTGGATGGGACGGGGAAGGTGTCCTGGGCTCCGGGCTGGCGGGCTGTTCAGGCTGTGACACACTGCAGTTTCCAGTTGGCCCCCATTGCCCCACGGGCTGCCTGCCCTGACTCTGCCCGCCCACCGGCGTGAGCGGCGGTACGTAGCGCTCGGCCCGGCCAGGCCAGTGGTGAGCGCCCGCCACCTCATCCAGGCTCTGTCCCCGCCAAGGGAATCAAGGTGACGACTGACGACGGGAGCCCCTCGACGAGCGGGACAGAACTGAAGCTGTTCGGGCGGGCAATGTAGCACGGACCACCTGGTATCCCGGTCCGTCACTGCTCGGCTCAGGAGTGACATCAAGGAACTCCTTCCCTACCGGCGCCCGCGCTGGCTTGAGGCTCTGTGGAGTACTTACCTTGACGAACCCTGTCGCATCCGTCCTGCAGCACCGTCGTCTCTCCAACGGAACCCCACGAAACAGCGTTCGTCAAAGTGCCTGTGGTGCCTGAAAAGGCGGAAGAAAGTGGCAGAAATCAATTAATTGGAAGTCGCGTCGCGTTTAGAGGTAGTTAGCGCTTCAACCACTGCAAACGCCGTCCGTCGCATGGGCAATCACTTTAACTTGCGCCTTTGATTCCCATTCCATTACTTTCCTCACTTTGGAATCTTAGACCACCTGGAAACTTCCGTTGAAAGGAACATCTCTCGCGCTATTTCTTGACCTCATACTACTTACTGAACGGGCATATCCATCTACTCACGCTCATTGTTAAGAGAGCTTATTTCCATCCCTGTGGCCTTCGCTCTCACATCCGGGTGGCTCATCCAGCACCAAGCAAAACTCCCACAACAGCTGCGCAACGCGAAAAGCGACTCTTGGCCACCTCCAGAACATCTATTACACCCGGCCACCCAACTCACGTTATCAGCTTTACTGAACCCACAAACTCAAGATGGCGCGCGACGAGATTGTCGACGATGTTGACGGTAAGCTTATGAAGCTCGGGTTGCGAGCTTGCTGCCAGTCTGTGCAAAAGTACTGACATTAGGACGCAGTCAACATGGAGGAGGACGACGCCGAGGCCGAGCAGCGCCTGATCAACGAAGAATACAAAATCTGGAAGAAGAACAGCCCCTTCCTCTACGACATGATGCTCAGCACGGCCTTGGAGTGGCCTACCCTCACGACACAATGGTTCCCCGATGTCAAGAACCCCAAAGACAAGAGCCACACCGTCCACAGACTGCTTCTCGGAACCCATACCGCTGAGGGCAAGCCCAACTACCTCCAGATCGCCGAAGTCGAGATCCCTAAGATGGTCGAGCTGAATCCCCGCGACTACGACGAGGAACGCGGCGAGATTGGTGGCTATGGCAGCAAGGCCTCTTCCGGGGAGCCCTTGTGCATTCGATTCAAGATCACCCAGAAGATCGACCACCCTGGCGAGGTCAACAAAGCCCGCTACCAGCCCCAAAACCCCGATATTATTGCCACCCTCGCTGTTGACGGCCGTGTCTTGATCTTCGACCGCACAAAGCACAGCATCACGCCTTCCGGCACTCCTAGCCCTCAACTTGAGCTGATTGGCCACAAGGAAGAAGGCTTCGGCTTGAACTGGAACCCGCACGAGGAAGGCTGCCTTGTGACCGGCAGCGAAGACAAGACCGTCCTCCTGTGGGACCTCAAGACCTACGAAGGTACCAGCAAGCAGCTCAAGTACTCTCGCAAGTACACCCACCATAGCCACATCGTCAACGACGTTCAACATCACCCCTTGGTCAAGTCATGGATTGGTACCGTCTCGGACGATCTCACTCTCCAGATCATTGACGTCCGCCGTCCAGAGACCGACAAGGCAGCTATTGTCGCCCGTAACGGTCATAGTGACGCCATCAATGCTTTGGCATTCAATCCACGGGTGGAAACCATCATTGCGACTGCTTCCGCCGACAAGACAATTGGTATCTGGGACATGAGGAACATGAAGTCCAAGGTCCACACCTTGGAGGGCCACCAGGATGCGGTTACCTCTCTTGAGTGGCACCCAACCGAGTCGGCCGTTCTGGGCAGTGGCAGCTACGATAGGAGGTTGCTGTTTTGGGACATCAGCCGTGTTGGAGACGAGCAAACCCAAGATGACGCTGAGGATGGTCCCCCGGAGCTGCTTTTCATGCACGGCGGTCACACCAACCACCTGGCCGATTTCAGCTGGAACCGCAACGACCCCTGGCTTGTGTGCAGTGCTGCCGAGGATAACCTGCTCCAGATCTGGAAGGTGGCTAACAGCATCGTTTCCAAGGAGCCCGCGGACATGTCTACTCCCGAGCTCGATGACCCGAAACCGAAGCAATCTAGTCACTAGGATGAGGAAACTTCGGCCTTCCAAGTCCTGTTGCCCTCGATCGAGACTCTAGAGATACAACAGCAACAAGAGGAACAGCAACAGGCGCATGACAAGTCCGCGGAGCAAGCCGCTACCATTGGATCCAGGACGGAAAAGGGTAAAGGTAAAGAAGCACCCAAGGAGGGCTCGAGGTTACAAGATGGAACAAGCGGCAGAGACAACGGGGATGGGGACGATGACTCGGAAGATACCAGTGCTTCTGAGCAAAAGGGACGGGGCAAGAGTAAAGGCCTGTCGGTGTACGAGTCCTACTTGCGGACGGTGGAGGAGGCAAGGAGAGCGGCGCAAATGACAGGCGCAGAACGGCACCGGAAGACGCGCTCACGCACAACATTTGGCGCAGAATCACAGCAGAAGCAACAGCAGCAATAGAGCTGTTGGATGACGGCGATGGCGGGAAAATGGACGGTTCTCTAGGCGTAGCGGGTAACAACAGTGCATTTTGAGCTGGATATGAAGGATAGGCTTACCACAGCAAAGTAATGATGGCAGACAGCACCAGGCTTGGTCCAAGATACATGGCAGAGGGAGCTCCGGGAATCTCGACCAAGTCAAGCCACGAGTTGTATTCGAAGAGATAGACCAAGCAAACTTGAGAGAAGGCATGTAATCTTCTGAATCCATCATTTCACAGACCTGTTGACTGCAGCGTGACAGCATTCCGCCGTCCTAATGTTGGATTGGGACTACATCTACTCTAGACTAGGCCGTGAACCCATGGAGTCTTATTTCCCGTGTCGTCACTTTGTTACAAGAACCTTGGAGGCATGCAACTTTCTGTTGAAAGGTTACACATGACCATTTGAGCAGACTCTACCAAGTTGAGATGGAAGGCCCATAACCCGCTTACTATTGTTCTCGCTCTGAATTTTATTTTCATTTGATGATTTTTTTCCTCGAGTTCCTTCCTATTGTTCTCGGCATTGACAGGTCTATTCACTGAGCCCAGAACAGGAGCGGTCCCGACTCACCGTATGGCACAAAACCTGTGACCGTTGACAAAAACAAGTCCCAGATCACTTCGTCCATCTTGCAACTTTTATTCCAACTCTCACCGATCGTCTCTTTTCAACTCTTTTCAACTCGAATGATCCGAGAAACCAGGAGGCGCAAGCAATTGACTACACAGCACACAAGCCATCGGAAACATGTCGAATCTCCAAGTGCCCGGTGAGCAAGGAGAGGGCAAAGTGAGAGCTGTCTCAAATCCTTTACCCGGACTTGCATCACTCAACTTCAACAACTACAGAAGTGATGCTCAGCAAGACTACGAGGCGGCTCAAGCCTCTCGCGCAAACGCCACGATCGACGAAATCGAGCAAAGAGGCATAGTGCCCGACGTCAATCTGGTTGAACGCGAGCTCCTCCGGCCAAAATCAAGGATCAAGAGAGCCGGTTCTACTGCCCACAAGATATTTTCTAATCGTGACGCATCCTCCCGCGACCCTTCTGGTCGCAGCAACGTCAATACCCTCAATCTTGGCCTTCGCGTCTACCCAAGCAACGAGGAGCAAGATGCGGTGGTCAATAAGCTCTGGGAAGAGTTCGCCAACGACGGTGGTTTGAGCGGACTAAGCCACCAGCAGGTGTCTCTTCTTTATCAGCACTGGCACCAGCGTGCCCTAGCCATCAATGAGTCTGCCAAAGAATGGCAAGCTCTCAATGAGCCTTCCCCGGAAGCGCCAAAGCCCAGCGCGAGCACCTTTGACCTCTTCGGCTCTTTAATGACCGACTTCGAGCTTCTTCTTGAGGTCTGCAAGCATCTGCGCCCTATCGACATCATCAACCTCTACAGCGTGTCGAAATCCTTCCATGATCTTGTCAACGCAAACCTCCAGAGCACGATCCTTCTCTGGACGGACCACATGGCGCCGTCCTCGGCTCGCATCTTCTGCCACCAACTCTACTACCAATACTTCATCGACGACCCCTCCGGCAGAGATCCCCGTACTCACCGCGATATACGGTATTTCAACCAACCGGCTCCCAATCATGTATTGTATCAGAACCAATACGGAGAAGGCCAAGCCGGTCCCGTCAACCCTCTTCCACCCGCTGACCCGCAACACAATATCCGCAAGGTCCCGTCCCTGATCTGGTTCCAAATGGTCGTCGACCGCGAGATCAAAGTCCGCGACATCCTCGCCACCCTCGCCCGCCACGGCCACCGCACCCCTCCCGACACACACAAGACGCTGAAGAAGCTCTGGCTGCTGATGGACGTAGCCTCGTGCCGCGGCCGCGCAGTCCTGATTCGCTCTCAGACGCTCTTCACCGACGAGGACCTCTACCGCGCTCGTCTCTTCTTCATCAAGCTCTACATGCTCTTCGCCGACCCCGTCTTCGGGCCCAAGTCCACCGCGCTCGCCAAGCTGTTCCTCGGACAAAAGGGGTTCACGCCGCTTTGGCAATTCCTGCGACGCAAGAAGTACACTACCGAGCAGGAGATCGTGGAGATGAAGACGCGGTACGACGTCCGACCGACGCTCTTGCAGGTCCTCGACGGACACCCCATCAACGGCGTACCGCCCAACGAGATGGGGATGATGCACGTAGAAGGGTGGGGGCGCGGCGTCAGGCACTTGCTTCGTCCCGATCAGATGGTTAACTGGGAAGCGTACAAGAGGGGGTTGGCGCTGCACCTGCGGGCGGAGAGGATGATGCTCTACGGCCATGTGGACTTTAACACGGGCAGACCGCTGGTGCCGAGTCTGGATGAGTTGTACATGAGTGATGACGAGTTTGACCTACCGGCTGATACGAGCTGGAGGATCATGAAGCATCGCAAGGCACATGGCGGCTGTGGGAATGTACTCTTTGAGAGAGGCATGTGGCAACCTAAGCATGCGAGGAAGGCGAGGTGGAAGACGTTGACGGAGGAAGAGAAGGAGGACATCTTGGCTGCGGAGGAAGAGGAGATTAAGGAGGAGAAGAAGTTGCGGTATGTGGAAGGTGATTTGGATGTGGCCCTTGCGGACTTGGAGGAGGCGTTGTATGACTATGCCGTGGAGAAGGAGGAGGGAGCTCATGCTGAACATGGCATTGACGGACTTGAGTTCGACAGTCGCGTTCCGATGCCCGATGATACGCTTCCTGCCGATGAGGAGGAAGATTTCGATGATTCCGACTGGGAGAAATCCGCGAAATACATGGAGGGATTGAACCCGGTACCCGACCAGTTGACTCTCATCCGACAAGACAAGGCTTATGGCCAGCTCAACAGGTCACTCATCATGGCCAAGCAGGTATTCGACAGCAAGGCCAAGAGCAACGCTGAAGGGCAAGAGCAAGACAAAGCTTGGGCGCATGCCATTGTTCACCAACTGCCCCTTTACACTGGCGCAAACCCGGCTTACAGAAGAAGTGTTCCCATTGCTCCTCGAAACAACTCACCCGCGTCAAACCAGGCCTTCTTCAATGCCCATAATGGCAATCACGACTGGGTCCAGCCGGTATACCCAGCACAAGCCGAACTACCAGACGTTCGAGCCGAGTATCTTCTCAAAGGCGCTGTCGCCCTCCACAATGCCCGCCTTGACACCGGCGACCTTGACCCTGCCACCGACGCTATGCCCGACGACGAAGTCGCCGAGCTGGAAGACGAGCAAATTACCGCACAGATTGAGAAGAATGTTAATTACGGCTGGATGTTACACATGCCGCGCAAACAGCCCAACAGCGAAGGTGCTGGTGATGGTTCGCAAGATCAAGACGACCACAGCAACGAATCGGCCAGCGGTGTGTCGGAACCTATGGACATGGACATGGACATGGATATCGACATGATGGACATGGAGGATATGGAGGAGGACATCGACGACGACTTCAACGACTTGATCACCAGCGACTTCGATGACTTCATTACCAACCCCAACTTCGGCCTTGACAACCCTAACAACGCAGGCCCCAACACCATCCCCCTCTCCCCCACCCCCAGCGCCAGCACCATCAACCAATCCAGCCCCAATGAACCCAACAACAACCAACCCACTCCCAACACCAACCCCAACCCTCACAACGCCGACCTACCCTACCCCAACCAAATGTACCACTACCATCACGACCCCGACGAAGACTTCGACTGGCGCGCCTGGCTCGACATGCAGCACCAGAACGACCTGCTTAGCGAAGCAGCCAGGCTGGACCGGAACCTGCTGAATGGTGCGCACGAGGTTGGGCCGGAGGAGCTAAGAAGGAGGGTGGAGAGTACGATTGAGCGGACTAGGGGGTATAAGAATCTACGGGAGAGGTTTTTGAGGAGGTATTATCGGCAGTGGTAGTGGTCAGTGGTTAGTGGTGGTTAGTGGTGGGTGTGGAGGTGTGGATGGGTGGTTTGGATGTGGAGATGGAGATGGATCTGGAATGAGAGATGGATTCGGAGTTAGAGATGGAGAAGGATCTAGCTGGACTGTGTCTTTCATGTCTGGCGGGAGAGGGGTTGGGGGGTTTTGTGAGCTTGTTGATTTGGTCACTTGGAGTGTTTACCTAGTGGTTCGGTTTGGAGTCTTTGTCGGAAGGAAGGAGTGATGGAACAATGGAGTGATGGTAGGAAGCAGTGATGGTAGGAAAGAGTGATGGCAGGTAGGAGTGATGGCAGGTAGGAGTGATGGCAGGAAGGAGTAATGGCAGGAAGGAGTAATGGTGGGTAAAAAGAGGTAAGGATATAGAAGGATAGAAAAGTGGATGTCCGGTGTATATGAATGCATCGATGCCTACAAGGAGAGAGGCTGTTCTATACTTGCTTGCAAGTAATTGCTTCAGGGACTAGTAGTTAGGGGTCATGCTTTTAGTTCGTCATGTCTATAGAGTATGTATATACATCTACATATCGCTTGTTTCAAACACATCGTAAATCGTCTTTCATCATTTCGGCATAACAACCAGCGAAAAAAAATCAGATAGCCACACCAAAGTTACCCGTAGACCATAACTCCCTGTAGATATCATGCATCCAAAACAAAATTTCCCATCCGTAAGGACCAACTGTCGTCTCACCGAGACCGAAGGATTCGCCTCAGACTTCCTTCCGCATGGCTGGCCGCTCTTCGAGGTTCAGTCAAATCCGCACTCATCGTCGACGTCAACTCCTCCGTCTCATTCCTCACAACCTGCTCTTGCTGATGTTGTTGCGATCCAGCACCACCATTGCCCCCTTTCCAAGGAATCCACGCATTCCAGCTCGCCCTCGTTGAAGACGATGAGGCAGACGCATACTCCTTCTTCCTCGAAGTCCGGTATGGCACATCACTGACAGAGCGCGTAAGATTCGAGGGCCTGGTGACGATGGAGTTGTCGCTAACGGCGGAGGGAGCGGCTGCGGTCCTGACTCCCAGATGACTGTCTGATGTCTGCGGAAGGGCTGGCTCGCTGACTAGTGCGCAAGTACTCTCATACCGCTGGAGTTGTCCGGCGCTGCTTCTACTGTGACTGTCCATGACTGCCGTAGCGAAGGACGCTGATTTCTTCCTGGCCAGTTTAGCTGCTGCTGACGCTGTGGCGGCTTCCGCTGATGTTTGATGGCTATCGTCGGCGTCCAAGCCCTGGTCAGTCGCTGTATGCTCAATGCCATGATTGGTAGTGGTAGCAGCGCTTGACCCTGCACCAGGTTCAGAAAATCCCAAGTTACTGTGCCGTTTTTCGATCCTTCCACGAACTTCTCCCGCTATTTCAGCGGCTGGCTTTTTCGATGACTTGTCCTCTTCTGATGAGCGGCTGGAGGACATGATTGTCTCCAAAGTCCCGTAGGCAATACTCTTGGTCCTCCTCCCTCCGGTCCCTGGCCCTCTCCGCCTCCGTCGGCCGCCACTTTCCTCTTCATCAGGGACAATCGCCTGTAATGTAGGACCTGCTCTGGCACTCTGCCCCGAAGTGTAGGAGCCATTGTCCCTCCGTCTCGACACTGCGCCCGAGGAAGGTGGCGCTAGTCCGCCCGTCGGGGAGACGAGGGAAGCACCTGAGCCGTGGGGTGCCATATGAACCTCGTATTGGTTACTCAGCGAGTACCGGGATCGTGCACATATCTCGGCAATACGGTCAAGGTCGGCTCCTATATTGTTGTCACCACCCTGGGCCTGCATGTCGGCCATGAAGCTCTTGAACGAAAAGGCATCCATTGGCGGCAGCTTCTTAGGCTTTCCATTCCTGGACTTGACAACGATCGGACGAGACGATGTTGACCGTCGCTCCCATAGTAAAGGCAGAGAGCTGAAGCCATTCTCGGGCTGGTCTGATGTCGACATCTTGTTCCTTGCCTTCCTCCCGTTCGCATCCTGATTACTGTGAGGGCTAGATCCTTCGTTCCGGTTGTACTCCGTACCAAGGTCAGTCTGTCCACTGCGGAGATCGGCCTCGATATGCGGAGATTGAGATGGAGGAACACGACTAGAGTCAGCGAGACTACTAGTTCCCCGTCGGTATTGAGGTACGATAGAGCTGCGAGTCCTTACCAGAACGGGTTTCGAGTAGGTCCTGCTTTCGGCTCCTGTGCTCTTTGCGTAGCGATGATTACTAGGTGAGGCGGCCGGACATGTGCTTGCCAGTTTCTGCCGGGCCGAAGTGTCATCGAGAGGACAGGGTTTTCCCTCGGCGGTAGAGGGAATAACGGAGACTGCGGTCTGCCTAGACTGAAGGAAGAAACGCGGAAATGAGATTGGAATCGCGTTGGGCCGCTGTCTCTTCCTACGGGAGCGCCCACTAACAACGAGGCCAGAGTCCGAAGAAGGCGGAGTCTTGGACAGACGAGGAGGTAAAGGAGCTGCTGGACGGGACAGAGGAGGTAGAGATGGAGAGGATGCAGGAAAGGAGGAAGAGGAAGCACGGGGTTGGTGAGGACCTTGATGAGGAGGTACCCGAAGGGGTAAAGAAGCCTGTCTGGCAGGCTGCTCCGGGATCACTGGCCGGGCATCGTCCTCGTCGTGGAGGAGCGAGTTCGAAGAGTCGGCCAGGCCTTGGCGGGTACCGTGTGGCTTGCTATATATGTGCATATTATCCGCGTGGCATCAAACGAAACAGAATGGACGAGATGCGGGCGATAAGTGTGACTAAGGTACGGAGGCGGGCAGGTCAGAAAGTACTGCAGCAGCGGAAGCGGAAGCAGAAGCAGAAGCAAGGAATCGCAGCGCAGCGAGTTGCAGCGAGTCGCAGCCGAGTGGAAGCAACAGCAACAGCAGCAGAAGCATGCAAGTGTGTCGTGGTCGCTGGTAGTTCGCGGATCGATTCCCAGGGAAGTCTAGGAGGTAGACTGGGACTGGACTGGGACTGGACTTCCTTGCGATTTGGACTTGTTGACTCGTCGACTCGGGTTGATGGGAGGGGAAAAAGGGCGTGGAAAAGGCGGGAAATGGACATGAACCTCAAGCAGCATGCATAACAGCCAAGGTGCAAAAGGTGCTCAGGATGAGACGGATCGACTCAACCAGAACGACATTGGCGGCTTCCAGCCTTTCTGCGTGTCTCAATCTTCGGATGGCCGGCTGTCAGACGTCAACGTGGGCGACTCGTGTTCGCTCGTGCTTTTTCTATCGCTGCAGAAGGTCCGGAAAAGGGTCTTTTTGCGTTTTTTGCGACCATCCAGGAAGGTGGTTTGCCGTCCTTTGCAACCTTTGGGCTTCCTTGCCAGTCCTATTTGGGTTGGTCTACCATTGTCGCCATGTTGTTTGACATGCAGAGAATCCCGTCTGGGGGGGTTTCGAGAAAGAGAAGAAGTGGAACAAGTGGAACAACAAGTCCGAGAGTCTGAGCCCCTTCATTTTCTTGATTCGTCCTTGAGAAGGGTCGGTTGCGAGAATGATAACTGGTTTTTGATAATGTACGTGAAACTGTTGGATGGCCGGCGAATGGGAGCAATCAAGAAGACGGCAAGTGATGAAAAAGGATGCGTGCGGCAACTGCAAGAAGTCGTGGCTCTCTTTCAAAGGTCCCCCGGCCGAAGCCATCATTGGGATCAGGGGTGAGGTCCTCCGAATGAGAGTGGCTGAGACCCGGGGAGCTTGAGGGGTCGAGTGCGGGGTACAGTGGTCCTTTTTCCGGGCCCACTGCCGTAGCCTGCTTGGGCTGGCGCGGGGGGCCGGGGGCCATCTGGAGGACCCGCCCGGCCTGGGCGCCGCAGAATGGAGTTGGCTTCTCCGGGCCGCCGGGGTCCAGCCAGTGCGAGTCCGTGATCCACCTCCGGCCTGTCAAAAAGTCAGTACGTACAGGTGCTTTAACCTTATCACCCTCACTCCTTCCGTCGTGACAGATGTGGTCTTGAATCATATATAAGACACGAACATATACGCATAACTGAAGTCATTCTTACAACTGTACGAGAACCATGGATTGCCAACCAACGAAAACTATATATCGGCAATCTCTCTGCCTACTACTTATGGCACACGGAGGCATCAAAATAGTTCAAGTGGACGGTAACTCATCCGACGACACAACAAAGCAACCCGAGCAGAAGTATCATAGGTATCATTAAGAAACTCACGGCTAGCCTCCATCGACCCCAAAAGCGTTGGAAGACTCTCGGAAGACTCCCTCGGAAAGTCACTCTTCGTTATCGCACTCAATCCGTCTTTGCGCATCTCGACCCCGTCAACGTTCTGGCCCCTCATACTTCAAGTCATACCTCCCAGCGGCAACATCAAAGTGTCTTGCCTTGCTTTGCCTACGAAGCGTTCGGCTGCACAATGGTACCATATCCGTGTGGGTTCCCGCCATTCTGAACATTATTGCTGTAGACGCCAGGAGCGCGGTCGGTGACGATGGAGCCTTGTCTCAACCGCTCCCGTCGGTCGTAGTAGACATATTCGAGATAGAAGGCATGGACGTGACCAGGGATATAGCTGCGTCGGGTTTTCACAAAGGTCAGTGTTGTGCTCTACGGCGGTGCTGGAGGACCTGTAAATATAAATCTGGAAGGCATCCACATAAACGTACCCCAATAAGGTCAGGCAGATGTTAATTAAGAGGTCTGCCCCACAGCCGGCAATGGCGAACACGGCGATCGGAGGACCTGTTGATCTCTTTTGTTAGTGCCTAGTGGCCGTAAACATTTGGGGCTGCAGACACCATTCGGAGGGAGTGAGCGGGGCCTCTGTTTGGGAACCGTACAGAAAATGGTCACGATGACCAGGAAAATTGCTGAGGCCACTCCCATTTTTTCTGATGGTGGGCCGAGAATGTGAAGATGTGAAGAGGTATTCGAAGATAGTTCACAGTGACAGGATATTATGCGTCTAGAGTAATTGTGAAAAGGAGAAAGACTTCTTTGATTCTTTCCCAGTGTTGAAGGTTTCGGCAGATTCACAACACCACATCGGGCGATGACGTATGTCTCTGCTGACGGATGGCATGAAGCATGAACCGTGCCGCACGAGCCACATCGTGACACCTTCCCGTCGTTTGTTGCTTAGTTTATTCCCGTCCGTGTTCTTTCCTACGGCCTGTCTTTTGTCAAAGCTTCAGTATTATCCTTGCCTATAATCATTTGTAGAGAGAAAGGGTTTTCTAGGTGTAAGTGAAGGAACCGCCAAGTATGCATCCGACCAATCTAACTTCACTTCAGCCGTTGATCTTTGATAGTGCGACTTTGAGTATGGACTCAGTCAAGCATGACGAGAAGGCATCAAAGATAGAGTTTATGTCGGATCTGGCTACGAGTTGCAGGCAGATCATCCGGGGCATCGGGGTCCACAAATCGGAGCCACGGCCGTAGAGGCCGGGCGGTGACCGGAGAAGTTTGATCTGCGAATTCGATCCTTCGCCCTTCCTAATCCATGCCATTCCCTCGTCAATTCTGGACATTCGCTCTGCTTTGTGTTCTTCTCGCCGCTACCACAGAAAAGCAGGCTGTAACACCTCGGCTGTTGAGATATGTCCTGATGCCTCCTTTTGTATGCACTCCGACTTTCTCACAGCCATGTATTGTTGTCGGACGAGTAAACGGCATATCAGTCCTCACTCGCAGAAATCCTCAGTACTCTAAAGAGCAAAGTAGGTGTAAGACTTAATGTCTTTATGAGGTGTAAGGGGAACATGTGGGATTGGATGTTGTGCGTAGAAGCTGTGCAACGTGGGTAGGAGTCTCGCCCTATGTATTGGAATGCAGTCAGAGGTGATTGTCTCTGTCAGTAAGCCGAGGTCCTGGCGAGAGCTGTGATTGTTTGGACTGTCTTAGAAGCAATGGCTAAATAAACCGACATATAGCGTAGCAAACCTGAGCCAAAGCTTGTCATTTTTGATATATGGCACGCCGACTAGGCGCAATCAGATGAACACGCTGAGAATCGGACATTGGACAAGGCAGCTCGGTAGGTAGCAGGTACACAAATCCAATGGTGGCTAATTGGACTGGGATTTTGGTCTGCTGAACAGTAATTGGTGTGGTTGTGGTCCTGATTGTCGAGTGGGAGAAGTTGAGCAATGGAAATAGAGGAGGTTGAAGAGCTCGTGATATTCGAAGCTCTGCATGACAGCTCGTTTTGGCGCCCCAATCAGTTCAGCTGGTCAGCTCTTCCTTTGAGCTCGAATTGACGAGTCATCCAAACAGTCTCCCTGATTGATTGCTATGCGGCGATGGGGTTTGTTGACGGGACCTCGCAAGTTAGAGGTAACAAGTTGGTCGAGTCGAGGTCGCCATCGGTTAGGCAGGTGGGATCATCTATCGAAATATGGATGATTATACCTGTCAGTCTGAGTAAAACATCGAGCCTCTTGGGGTGGCCTTTAACTTTTGCCGTCAACAACTTCCTGGTCAAAGGAGACAGATTGAAGGAGAGAAGGAGCCTCGAAATGGAAAGCACCTGTAGGCGGGCAGCTTCGACGTGAGGCTTGCCGCGTACATGCGGAGTACCAGGTACTTCTCTGTAGGAGCCAGTGCGGCCCGTGGATGTGTGGTTGAGGGGATGACGGAGGTACTGGATACCTCTGGAATTGATCAGTAGTGGCTTTCTTTCATTCCCGTCAATGGGACGGGACCTGGAACTGTTGACGGTTTCCCGAGTCTCCAACTGGGGGCTCCGGCCGTGCACATCGCCGGCGAGGTTTGGATAGGTAGTAGCCCGGTGAGGAGAAGTTTCAATGAAAGTCACGGCACCGTCCATAACCGGTCCCCTTTCCGTAACCGGGACGTCCGAAGGAGTGCCGCGATGGACTCTTGGACCCCCAAGGAAATCTCCTCTTGTTAGAGGTATCCCGATCCTGACCCTTTCAGACTCCACCCTTTCATCCACTTCTACGGGCCTTCACTTTTGTTGCGGAGAGTGGGAGGCACTCGGGGCCCGCCAGGACACTAACGTAAGCACGAGTTTACACTTGGACGTTTGTTAGTAACCTAACAGACTAACTGTCGGTATTCTGGCGGCGCTCTTTTGTCATCTCGAGTTTCTGAGAATTGGACTTTCTGGTCGCCTCGCTCGTTCGTTTCGCAGTCGCGGTGCAATTAGTTCGCTGTTTGTTGCCGTACACCTCAAGACGAGGCAGAATTGAGTATTTGCACTTGCTGTTTAGTTATCCTGACCGACCTGTTCGGCAGCCGTCGCCCTTTCGCTCCATTCACCTTCAACCACCACCTCCACCCCGGCCCAGCCTTCCGTGAAGTTCAGTCGCAGAACTCAACCTTGGCTGAACCTCATTCGTCCTCGTTATCACCGTGAGGTGGAAGAGACCGTGGACCCTTTTTTTGCTGGACTAATTTTGCTAGAAACTGTTGAGAATTGCGTTTTCCCGAATCCCGTTCGTTCAGTGTTAAGAAGATAACGGGCAGTCACTGTCACCTCCACTGTCACTATCACTGAACGAAAAGCTGGGACCGAACTGGCACCAATTTGGCACCAAACCGCAAACCGGCACCACCAACTGGACCGACTGGGGACGACCGGGGACGACTGGGAAGGTGGTGCTTGCGTCGGGTACTTAGGCTGGGTACTCCTAACCAGCTACGCCAACGGAAAAAAAAGGTTTGGACTCTGACAAGTCGACGAACGGGAAACGGTCAACCTGCTCCATCCACCGTCCACATCTGCCATTGCTAGGTCCGTCTTCCCACTGCCCCCGTCTCCCGACCTGCATCCATCCCCGACGACCCTCCCTCACCGTCGCCGAAAACTCTACCCTAAAACCCGGGACTGACCAAGCTGAACCGGAGCAGGCACCCACCCCTCTTGCCGCCTCCTCGCTTCCATTGCATCCATCTCCGGACGCACCTCATCGACGTCGGCCCATCCGCCTCCTTTCCGCCCTTCTTCCCGTTTACCCCCCAGGCCCTCGGGTGCCTCCTCACCCGTCATGGCGACCCAGCAAAGTCCGCCTTTCAAGGTGGACCGCTACGTGGTCATTCACGTCGCGACCACCTGCGACGAGCACGGCGTTTATGTGACCAAGGATTCCGCCGAGGTCATTGAGCTCGGTTGGATTCTTTTGGATGCGAACAACCTCGAGGAGGTAAGCAGAAAACAACCCCCTACATCTTGATGCCGTACCGCCGGCCTCGGTCTCGGCCCCGGCCCCGAGTCCGGTCTTGATACCTCCGTATTGCTCTTTTCAGCCTGAAATTCCCCGAGTTCAAGGCCCTGTCACTCTGTCAATGCTTAATGCTGACCACACCGTTCGTTACAGATTCACAGAGAAAGCGTCCTTGTCAAGCCGGTCAACACGCCCATTACTCCTCTTTGCAGTATGTCGGGCCTCACCCCCTGATCTTCCTCCGCCTGCCGGGCCAATTGGCTCTTCTCATGGCGGCTACAGGCACTTCTTGCTGACCCCTTGCCCAACAGCGAGCTTGACGACCCTCACGTGGGAACATGTCCGTAACGCCGGTACCTTCAGGGATGCCATCAACCGCTTCGATGCTTTTGCTTCCGAACATTTGACTGGCCCCAACCTCGACTTCGTTTTCGTCACCCTCGAGGCTTGGGATTTGCGCGTCCAGCTCCCTAGGGAAGCCCGTGACAAGGCCGTCGTCCTTCCCCCCTATCTGCAGCACTCGCGCACTTTCGATCTGCGCACCGAATACCAAAGATGGCAGCAGCACCACCCCGAGTCGCTGCCTTTCGGCCCCTCGTCGCTTGCTAACATCTGCGCGGCCCTCGAAGTGGAGGCTGTCCAGAGCAGCGCTCCCATCAAGCACAACCTGCCCTTCCACCTGCAGGCTCTTGCCCCCGCGTCTCCTCGCCGTGCCATGGAGGAAGCTGTCACCCTTGCCCGTGTTTTGCGTAGCTTGATTCGCAAGTCTCAGCCCGCTCATGAGCATCCTGATGTGCTTACTCGGCCTATGGATGCCCGTGCTGACGTTCGTGCCTTCTTGTCGGAGCGCAGCAAGGTTTTGCACATGTCCGGCTTGCCTCACGACACTACCCAGTCTGAGCTGGAGAGTTGGTTCACCCAGTACGGCGGTAGGCCCATTGCGTTCTGGACTCTCCGTACTCCAGAGCAGCACAAGCCTACCGGAACCGGCTTCGCTGTCTTTTCTTCCCACGAAGAGGTATGTCTTGCTTATTGCATCTAGTGCTTGCAATTAAAGTCTCGTGCCACTGACATCATACACCGCTTTAGGCCGCCGAAAGTCTTTGCATGAACGGAAGGGCTTTGAACGAAAAGGCTATTGAGGTGTCGCCCTCCTCTAGCAGGGTTCTCGACCGCGCTTCCGAGATCCTTACGCCCTTCCCCCCCAGCAAGAACCGCCCCAGACCTGGTGACTGGACGTGCCCCTCTTGCGGTTTCTCCAACTTCCAGCGCCGCACAGCCTGCTTCCGCTGCTCCTTCCCGGCTGTCAGTGCTGGTCCCACCGGCGAGATGGGTTACGGCTATGGCTACGGGCCCCCGGCTATGATGCCCGCTCCTCCTCACATGGGCCATCACGGTCACGGCGGTGGACACGGCCGTATGGGCGGCTCTGGTGTCGTCCCTTTCCGTGCCGGTGACTGGAAGTGCGGCAACGAGGTTTGCGGATATCACAACTTCGCCAAGAATGTGTGCTGTCTTCGCTGCGGAGCAAGCCGTGCCGGCGCCGCTGTGGTCGCCGACTCGGGCTATCCATCACCCTTGGACGCTCAAACCTCCTATGGCATGAACCAAGGATCTATGGGCGGCAATTCCGCGCCTGGTCCCTTTGCTTCCGCCAGTGGTTTTAACTCTGCGGGTGGATATGGCCAGCATTTCGGTGGCCCGCCCAGCACCTACGCTCTTCCCTCTGGCCTCGGTGGCGGTGCTGCCCCTTACCCTTCCCTGAACACCCACTTCGGCCCCGCTCCTGGCTCTCACTCGGCTGGTCCTTTCGATAGCCGTGCCGCCGAGGCCGCTTTCCAGTCTGCCAGCAACGGACCCGCCTCTGCCGGACCTGGAAACAACTTCTATTCTCAGACCGAGAATGATCCTTTTGCTTTCCTCTCCAGTGGCATCGGCAGCCTTTCCGTGAGCAACCAGGATGCTCGTCAGAACGGCGGTGCTGCTCCTGCCAGCAAGTCACCCGCGTAAAGGAACGACATCACAACTCTTCCCAGTGCCAAGCCGTACGACGGATTGCTCACATGGCATCGAGCTTTCGATTGTTTCTTCAGTTGTGAATTTCACCGCGAACAATTTTGGGAACGAGAATAGAGATCAATTTGGAATCTTGGCGATAACTATGGGCTTATACTGTTTCTTCACGGGGTGCATGGGGCAAGCGGAGCACGGGTGCAGGCAAGGCTTTTGGGAGAACTACTGCGGCGGTTTTTACTTGGGCGTGGGAAGCGGGACGGAAGCGGCGCCTGGCAGGCAAAAATTTGCGAATCGGATGGGTATGACAAAAGAGAAACGCAACATGCCATTTTTACACAATCCCTCAGGGCGGAGTTTATCTCGAACGACGCATGGTAACTGGCTGGCTGGCTTATGGCAAAAAAGGGGGCGGGAACGGCTGGATTCATTGCTAGGAGCTACGGTTTAAGGCCAACGGTCTCTCAGCGGCTCTCGGATTTTTGCAACGCCGGTTCGCTAGAGCGAGACATATCATGGGCTGGCGGAGCTGGGTTAACGGAGCAGGGGAAAAAAACTAAATCGTAATTTTGGCCTTATGTTTCTTGGGGGGCGGTTGGGGGTGCTGGTGGCTATGGGTGCTGTTGCCTTTTCCGCGACTTTCATTTTCATATCTATTGGAGGAGTGTCAACGTACTATTTTTCTCTGCCAATTTGGTGCTTTCAAGTTTGTTCGAAATCTTTTCCTCCCATCACTTTTCACATCTAGTCAAATCATATACAAGAACAAACAAAACCGCGGTACTTTATTTCGAACAGTGGCAAGGCAAGGCAAGGCAAAGGGGAGTAAAAGACGGACGGTCAAATTGGTCGGGGGAACTCAGCGGAGGCGAAGGGGTGTTGGTTGGTTGGTCGGTTGGTTGGTTCGGATGGACGGGACGGATTGCAAGGAAAGGTCGAGGTTTAGTTCTTCTCAATTTTATAACAACACAATCTGTAACTGCTGTTTGTGAATACTTTTTTTTTCCTGCTTTGTGTTTTTCTGTTTCTTCCTTGAAGGTGCCTGAAGCTGGTTGGTGTATGTGTGTGTTGCGAACAAAAAAGAGTGAAAATAAAAAGGGACAAAATGAATCAGGCACAAGATCGATGTGTAGCGTCTCCATTTGATGCATCATTATTGGGTTGAAACATATTCATATCGTGGACGGGGAGAAAATGTGGTAGTGGTCACGGAAGAGATGAGAAAGGAGAATCACAGCGGATAATGTTGGGTTGGGTTTATATGATATGATTAGGCGGGCTAGGAGTCGAAGGAAGGATCAAAAGTAATGCAGAACGCTTGCTCTATTGATATCGATAGGCTGTACACTGTAGCGTAGCACTTCACTATGTCTTCTTGAAGTTCACCATGCCGTTCATCATCTATCCGGGAGTGACTGTTAAAACGATTCTCTTCTTTTGCATTCAAGGTGTCCAGTTTTGTCTACCTTCCGCCCTTAGCCTATCGGTGTTTTCACCTCTTCCCTATAACTGCTTTGCGTCATACAATCATTTCCCCGTTCGCCATTCTCTTCCATCCCATCCCCACCACTCCTATGATATCCTCCCACGTTTCCTTCCTCTTTGTGCCCTCCCCACGCAGATATCTCATGTTTTACCCGGTTTCTCTATACCATGCTTCCCGTCCTCCAATTCCTGCCTGTTCGTTATTTCTATACCAATAATAACCCAAAACGTGCCGTGCCATGCCGTGCTTTCATGATCCATCCTGGTGTGGGTGTGTCCCGGTCCATATGCCATATAATACGATACAGTTCCTTAACTTCCTACTTCCTTGCCCCTATCTATTCCTGCTGCCTTGACTCGACGACCACCAACGTCGACTTCCACCGTTACTATCTGGTCCTGGTCTTGGTCCCATCGTCGTCATCGTAGGTCGATTTCGATTTCAATGTAAAATATTTTGCAAAAACCATCTTTTCACTGCAGGCGGAGCATAATTGAACATTAGGCCAGGGTAACGATTCTGCCACATAATCTTCTCATAATACGTCATGTTCTCCTAGTTATGACTTTGACTTGCTGCCGGCCCGGATGGGGCATTTGTAGGTGCCCGTGACTGTGCCTGTGCCCGCGCCTGCCCCGGTGCCGATGGCGGTGGTAGTTGTGATGAAGATGATGCTTGTGGTGGCCGACGCTGCTGCTGTTCCTGTTGTTGTTCTTCCCTGGGCCTGGTGGGTACTGATGACCGGTCGGGCTCCCGGTGCTGCGGCTGCTGTTGTGGCGCTGATGATGATGATGGTTTGGGGGCAGCATTTGGGTCCAAGTGCGGACGTTTTGAATCGCGCTCTGATGGTGGTGGTTCTCGAGTTTCGGCAGGACGCTTTCTAGGGTCACGATCCTTTTCTCGAGTCGAAGAGCTACCACCACTAGCACCACTTGGTGCAGCGGTTGTTGCTGGTGCCCCTTCTTTGACAGCCCGCCGTGCTTCCCTCTCCTTCCTCTCGTTCTCTTTCCGAAGAGCCTTGGATTCGAATTCGTGCCATTCACCATCAATATCCTTGAGCCTGGGAGTCAATTGTTAGTATCGATTATGTCTGGAAGGGGCGCAATGACAGATGACGAAGGAGGAGACTTACTCGACTGCTTGTCGCGGAGCTGGTTCTTCGGTAGTGAAGTAAGGATGTGCCAATACTTCGGCAGCGCTGGGCCGTTTATCGGGGTCGTACTTGAACATCCAGAGGAGCAGCTCGAACGCGGCAGGTGTCACCAGCTCCTTATACTTTTCGGCAAAGACATTCGCTCGCCGCTGAGTTGGCCGTAGCAGTTCGAACCAAGGCATTTCAATGATGTTTGGCCAGTCGTTCCTGGTCGGTGTGCCCAAAACCGAATGGATCTTGTCCAGCTGGTTGATCTCGCTACCATCACCAGGGAAAATAGCACGCTTTGTAAATATTTCCATCATCACGCAAGCAGCGCTCCAAATATCCACGGCGGGGCCGTACTGTGTCTCTCCGAGGAGTAGTTCCGGTGACCTGTACCAAATGGTGATGACACGGTTCGTATAGTCGAGTTGGTGATGTTTGGCATAGAACCGAGCCAAGCCGAAATCAGCAAGCTTGAGAACACCCTCGTTGCTCACCAGGATATTGGCTGCTTTGATGTCTCGATGCAGGACGCCCCTAGTGTGAAGATAGTCCAAGCCCTCGAACAGCTGCAGAGCCAAATGCTTCTTCTGAGCCGGGTCCAGAGTGTAATTGGGATGGTTAATGAGACCTGTAAGATCGTGTGACAGGTACTCGAATACCATGAAGCACTCATTCATCTCAACCATCACTTCCATGAGCTTGACGATGTTCTTATGGCTTAGAGACCGGAGCAGCTTGATCTCTCGCACCGCTGTCACAGGGAAGCCATCCCTTTCTCCCTCCATTCGTATCCTCTTGAGGGCCACTTGCTTTTTCGTGTACACATTGAGGGCCTTGAATACCTTGCCATAGGTACCCGAACCGATGACAGATTCGTTCCCTGGCTTTCTGTGGTATACTGACTTTGACTTTGCCAAGTCCGGCGGAAGAGCCGGCTTCTCCTTGAGCTTCTTGACAATCTTCTTCACTATTCTTGTCCTCGGCTTCTGCTGTTCCGCCGGTCTGTGGCTATCCACTGGCCTGTGGCTATCTACCGGCCTGTGCTGGTCCGGCCCTCTGCGATCATTGTGACGAGCCCTAGCAGATGCCGGTTCTGTGGGCACATTCTTGGGGAGGTCATGACGGTCCCGATTGGATCTGTGGGCAGACGGCGCCGTCGGCGGAGTGGCAGCGGGCGCTTTGGGAGGTTGCTTTTGCGAGGGTTCCCGTGGCGGAACGACGGCATTGAACTTGAGAGATATTTCCGGCCGTGGAGCCGCTACTGCTGGCTTTGTTGCGTTCTTCATACTGAAACTGAACTTGTTTGAAGGTTGAGATTGTGAACTAGCGGCTGGGCGGGTAGGAGGCTGCATTTGCTCCTCCTTCTCTTTGCCTGACTTGTTGGTATCATCGCCTTGAGAGTCTTTAGCGGGTCTGGAAGAGTTGTTAACATCCTCCCTTGCCCCCTCCTGAGTGTTTTGGCCAGAATCAGCGTGCTTGCTGGGGGCCGCGCTATTCTGGGCATGGGCGGAATTGTTTTCGGTTGTTGTTGTGTACTGGCCTCGACCAGAGGCATTGTGAGCGTTGGGACTCCATTGTACACTTTTAGAGCCGCCTCGATGGCCTCCGCGAGGGACACCGAATGAGCCACCGCGAAATCCACCAGATGCAGCCCGATGCCCACCGCGATACGGACCTGTTGGGTATTGGGCCGCTGGGCCGGTTGGAGGATACGGTGGCGAATGCCCTTGATTCGAGTGGTAGTGTGCTTGCGGCCCAGTAGGGGGGCCGTAATTGCCATGCGGATATCCATACTGACTACTCCGATGTTAGTCAAGAGAATCATTGTGTTGCTCTGGGAGGACATACCTTTGTGGTGAAAATTGCGGATTGTTCCACCCTCGTCCGGCACCATAAGGAGATTGAGCGGGAGGCGAGCCATGGAAGGATGAGTTGGGGGTTGCATGTCCCGAAGAGTGTGAATAGTTTCGGCCATCATGTGTTTCTGTGTACCCAGGGGGCATCGGGGCGCCATAACCCCCTCGGTAGCCATTCCTCGCAGCCATGTTAACCTCGATACTATTTACGCCAGATGCAGGATCAAACTTTTGATCGTCACGGCTTTTGCCCTTTTTGCTAGATTTGGAGCGTCGCCGGTCCCGTGGAGAGCCTTGAGGATGGTCGTAAGGCTCACGTGAGTCCGGGTCGGGACTTGGCCGTCTGCGCGAACCTGCGTCGGAAGCGGGGTGTCTGTTTTCGCGATGGGGAGGGGTCCGAGAACGTGACCTTGACTGATGCCGACGTTCAGGACGATCTGGCCGGTCTGAGCGACCACGATGCCGTGGAGATGGACTCCTTCGGCGTACACGTTCCGAAGCTCGGTCAAAAACTCCCCGGTCTGGTGACCGTGATTTCCGCCTTCGAGAGCGATCTGGGGATCGAGATCGGCCCGACCGTTTCCTGTCTCTGGAGCGTCGCCGCTCGTGATGATTTGGGGAACGAGATGGCCTCCTGTCAAATGGCGACCTGCGGCGGTCCCTTGGAGGTTGCACGGAATTTACGTCGTCCCTTTCTCCTCTTCGAGGGCTCCGGCCACGTCGTGACTTTTTAGAGTCCGGTCCACCTGGCGATGGGGTTCGACTACGTCTGCGCTTGCTCGAGCCTGGTGACCTCGAAGAACCACGTTGAGAGGCGCGGGCCGGGTGTGGAGGAAGTTGTGAGTGTTGTTTCCCGTGATCGACGTTCTGGCCACGCTCGTGGGCGGCGTCCCCTCTGCCTCTCGGCGGGACAGGACTTCGATGGCGTCGGTCCGGGGAAAAGTGGCCGTCGCGACCACGAGGCTCGCGGGAGCGATCTCTACGGCTGCGTGGGGAGCCTCTGGAGCGATGGGGGAGACGCGAAGAGCGACCAGAGCGGTCCGGGCTGCGATGTCTCGACGGATGGCGATGGCGAGGAGCAGGCTGGGAGGAGGAGGAGGGCGGTTCGATCGACCGGCCGCGAGGTTTGCCGGATTTGCTGCTGGGGCCGTTGCTGCCACTGGGGCGATCTGGATTCGGTTTGTGTCGAGCTGCTGGGTCAGGAACAGGATCAGGATCAGAGGACCGGTTCACGACGGCAGCGGCAGGCGAAGTAGTCGGACGTGAAGTATTCATGCCTAGAGCATGCTCGTCTGTGAGGCTGCGTGGTTGGTCTTTGAGGATGCGGCTGCCATTTGGCATTGCAGCATCATGTCGAGTCCGAGATTCCAAAAGTGGTCCAGCCGCTGGAGGTGAGGACCCCATGGCGACACCAGATTCGTCGATATCTGACTTTTAGTGGCCGGGGCGGTATCTTGGCCGACCGACAGGGATTGCCCGACCCGCTAAAAACGCGTGCACAGCGTCCTTCTCAGGCCTGCAGCCTGCCCCAAGGCACTGTCGAACGCGAAATACCTACCTACAACCTTTGAGAGGCCGAGAGATACCTCTAAGGTAACGAACGACCTTAGGTTGTGAATCGCCATCCACCTCCTGACCCTGTTTTGAAGTCCCAAATATTTTGGGCGTCTTTCCACACACAGCAGGGGCAGTTGCTCACCCTGTTCGGCGTGAGGCTGCTACTTTCCTCGAATGGATTTGATGACCTCAGCGAACCGGGCAATGTAAACGCTTCGTCCACTGCACCAACGCGTCTCCGTATAAGTTCAAGACCAAGACCTTCAACTCCAACCCTGCTCCTTGATGTGTTGAATGGATCCGTTCGGTGTTGTATCTCTGCGCATGTGCCTTGTATGGTCGGCTGCAAAGTGTGGTTGGCAAGGCAGAAATGTATGCCCGCAGAGGGTGGGAGAAGGAGAAGCGATGCGGTGGAGATAAGACCAGACTGTTCCTGTGTAGTTAGTAGTAGGGAAATGCTACTTAGCAATGGACAATAAAAGATCAGATCCTCCCGCTCTGGCGATGACAGCCTTACTCAAAACAACCCATAGCACCCTTAAGAGGATAAGGAAAGGCTGATGCGACGGTGAGGCTGAATACCGTGAGAGACGGCGACGTTGCGGAAAGAAGCCGAATACGTCCGCTGGTTCAGATAATGAGGCCAGAGCTGAGGTAATGCACCGACGCCGGGCGATGGATGCCTTTGCAATCTGATGACCCCTCTTAACGCGACGAGAACGCCTGCCTTGGGGTTCATCACCCGTAGAACGTTCATCTATGGTCAAACGCCCAGGTCCTGGAGCTTGACGCGACACTGCACTTGCTTGCGCGCCTCCGGATATACCCCCGGGTAGACGAAGCCACGAAGCCGACATCCTTAATCGGAATCGAACGCGCTACCCTTATAAGCCAGGGTACAGCGGCGGGCGTCACATACCCGCTGGTTGCCGCTCCCGTAGCCATACCAATACCTCCCAGTCCATATCTGCGTCGAAGAGCAGAGGCATGCTCTGACTATGCAGGACTCTATATCACCAAGACATCCTCTATATACGGTAAGACACGCTTTACGAGTGCATCTTCATAACTGTCCATAGATGCCCAGGTCCAGCAACCAAGTACAGGCCTCCCACCATACGATTCGAGGCCTTGAGCATTAGCTCCCGAAATGATGTTGCCAATGTGCATGTTTCTCTGATTGTCAGTACCTCTTTTCGCTCGTGGCCGGTCCTCTTCGAGCCTTCACAACTCCAGTTGGGGTATATGCGAGCCACATAACACCAAGCTACCGGGGGGTCTGTTTCTTGGGTGCTCGACATCATGGCTGTTGCAGACATACACCTCCTTCAAGATCCCCTTCACTGCCCCTTCGCAATGCCTTGGTAGTTTATCGCAACACATCAGTTATCGTCAGATGCCTGAAGGAGCGGCATGTTGGCGAATACAGTAGGCAGGCCTGTTTTCTTTCCACTACACCGTCATGTAAGCGCAGCAGTTAGGGGGCAGTCTCTCCAATTTGGCCGGCGCCGGCCTGCTGAGCGAGCACATCCCGCTGGAGCACATCACATGCTAGTTTCGGGGCTGTGACCTCGACCGAGAGGGAGTCGCTGAAACGACGATGTTGTGAATACTTGTTGCTCTTTCTTGCCGTGGTTCCTAGGTCCTGGCATTCTGTCTCGTAGGATGTGGATACTGTTAGAGCATCATATTGTCCATCCATCATCCGTGGCCACCGGTCCTGCTGGCAGGTGGTATCAGAGGTTGGGTATCGCCTTGGCCGGAACCGTGACCTGGGAAATAGGCGGTGCCGGTAACGATCAAAGGGTATGAGACGCCGGCGACGAGATGTGTGCGGCCTCGAATGGCAACTCTCATGTTTCTCCCAGTCACGCCCAAGAAGAGTTCGCGAGGAAAGATCGGTGTCATGTATGTCTCTTAAGGTTCGAGCTCCTGTGGTGACTGCTTTGTGACCAACGCGGGGGCATTGGTTCAGCTTCTGGAGCGTCTGTGATGCTGTGCCCAGGTGCTGACCGCTGGGTTCGAAAGCCCCGCAAATGGTGACCCGTCTCGCATTGTCGTCATGTCGTGGGAACGACTCGGAATGGAAATGAAGCTGTAGGCCCGCTCAGAAAACTGTCCGTCAAGCAGTGATGGTAGAGTATATCGTGAGAATTAGAGGAGCGACGGGCTCTGAGTGGTGCGATGATCAAATCAGGTTGGCTGCTTTGGCTCTAGGTAGGGGGAAGTTGGCGGATGCTCGAGTCAAGACTGGCAGTATGGACAGAGGCAGCCCGGCTGAGCCAGAATGAACCCACCGAGATTGGGCGGAAGCTTGCCCTGGGCACCTGTGGCACCCAATCCCGTGACCAGGCTCGTCGCGCCCGGTATGCTGAATAGCAATGTGTCCAAAACAATTATGGTGGCCCGTGCGTGGGTATTCTAGCTATCGCTCACAGCTGCACTGGAGCGCGGAACTTCAACTGAATCCGCTTCTTGCAACATCAGCCAGCCGAATCTCTATGCAACTGGAACTTAATCTTGACACCTGCACCCATCTGACGCGGCCTACGACATCATCTTCCATTTGCCTCAAGAAAAGAAGGAAAATTCGTGCGACGAGATTCGGATGTCGAAGGGTTCATCCTCCAGAAAACCTCAACAGCAAACAAACCATACCTCTAGAGGTACTGATGATCACCTGAGCAAGTGGTGTGAGGAAAAGACCAAACGTCCAGCACAAGACAGCAGCACTGGGAAAATTCTACCAAAATTCCATTGAAATACTGCTCACTTCCAAGTATATCCTCGATAGTTTTCGTGGGTTGGAAATCAAGTGCCGTAGTGCTGAGTGCGGTTCATGAATTGGCAGTTTGCATGTTGGTGTTGAGCGTGTTCGGACTCTTTTTTACACCACTGTCGAGATACCATCGTCCTCACAGTATTATTTATCTCACATCAACAGTCTTGAGTACCTTAGCCTCATAACAATTGACTACTGATGGATTCGTAGGGATAACTGACATGGCGGTTGTTCTGCCACCGGTCTTGAACGTCGGCGAGGCGAAGTTCGGCTTCGCGGAGGGTAGTGGTGTTGGGGAGTGTTGAGGGGGGTTCTGTTTGAGTTTACACTGGGTTTGGGTCGAGGTTGTAGTTCGGCTTTGTGGTGTGAATCTGGGTTGGGTGGTGGTAGTCCGGGACTCTTGTGGTCTTGTTGCTGATGGTTTGGGGCCAACTTTGAAGTTGAGTCTCATAGTTGCTATCGGATGTGATGAAGTTGTTCGGCGCAAGCTGTCAATTTTGCCCAAGGCTCTCTCGTGGCTGGGCTTGGATCCCTCCCTTGTTCCTGTTTGTATTTCTTCCATCTTTGTCTCATGGCTATAGCGATCACATCATTTGCAAGATAGAATTCGCTAGCGGAGCGTGGAACAAGAACGTGCAAGGTGAAGTATCATGCTAGAATGTTTGTGTTTTGAATTGACGATGGCAATAGAAATGGAATGTTCTTCCTTGCTTGATTGAGGTCCAGTTTCCGCATGTTGCTGGACACTGGATCGAATCTTATACTTAACAAGACTGAACATACAATGTAGGAGAACCCATGAGGTTCATACAATCAAAGCTGCGGCTTACAAGCAGGTTATTAGCGCGCGTGTAGATATCATTGATCTGCCTGATGTTATTTCTTTGGTGTTCATGTCGATCAAGATGGTGTTATGGCGCCTAAAATATCCTACCAGATCTCATCTGTTATATCTCAACAGACCGAGAGCCCCTACTAAAAAGCATGCCTGGCGTTGTTGCTGGTTCAACATTCGTGTCAGATAGCCTTCTACTTAGATATCAGGATGAATCAATTTAACCATGACAGATAACGGGATGATAACCAAGCTGTCATGCTGTTTATCACCGACCTACCATCTCTTTGTCCTTATAATCACAGTAAGACGAGTGTAAGCGCCTTGCCGAGACGTGCCGCCGTACATCAACGATCATTGACTCTATGTGTTGTTGGCTTCCTAGACAAAGCCCGGCTATACCCATATCATCATGTTATTTGTGCAGTTGTCCGAGAGTGGAGGAGTGAAGCCCAATACAAATAGGGGCTCATCAATACTTTCCCCAGAGTGATGATGTTTGCCAATGATTGACTTGGTTTCGCCCATATGTAGCTCTACAGTTGATGAAAGTTCCAAAACTTCCAGCATTTTCCATTGCAACCACATAAGTTGCTTGGCCTCTGTCGGTATCAGCCGTCAGCCGAAACCGCAACTACTGCGTATGTAGCACAATGTAAAGAATTTTCTCCTTTTCACCTTACTACCACCCATTGATCCCAATTGTCATCTCATCTACGTTTCCCGAAGATACGTAACACGGCACGGCGATATTGAATTAGTCCACATCGGGTACCCATATACGCAGAGGATTAGCTATAGTTGAAAAATGTCTTACATACCAATGAGGCATCAACGGGGTGAGGTGAGGTTGGAATTGTCAATACACGAAACCTGACTATACACGACACATAACCCTCCCGTCCATATCGTTCTCGCGTATCAATGTAGGTACATACTGCGTTTCTACCTAACTAGTAGGTACGGTAGCCCGTCTTTCGGGAACATAATACCATCCTCAATGTCACTACAAGTAATGGGATGCAGGAAGGGCCAGGGGGGGAAGAAATAGCTGTATCTGAATGGTTTGTTGTAGGTGTTGAAATTTGTTGCAGATTTCAATGCGCCACTTGGTTGGACTGTGAGGTTGTTCCCAAACATCATGGCACGAGCATGGGCTTTCGAGATGAGAAATCTAGGTATGACGAAGGTACGAAGGAAGATGTTGTGCATGTAATGAGACTTTTGTTGGAGTAGCATCAGAGGCGAAAGAGACCCATTGAGGCTTACCGCGCTGATGGAACACTCTATGCGATAATCGTATCTGTTGGGATTTGCAGTCCGTCCGTGTTATTGGGCGTGAAGTCCAGAGTAGCACAGGAAGTGAAAGGTGCCCATTATTGTTGGTGGCTCTGGGCAATTGAAGACTTTGGAGGCCATAGCTCTATATCTCGGTTGATAGCTAGATGCAGTTGTCTAGCATCCCCAGGAAGAGTCGTCCCAAGAAGATAATACCCCGCCAACGGCGTGTCGTCATGCTGACTAACCTGGGGCGACAAGGAGGGAGAAGGAGGGGAGCTCAGTCTTCTCCAAATTTGGAAAGCCCCTCACAGTGCGCGTTATTGTGGATCAAAATTCAGTTGGGAATGACGCAAAAGAGCGGGGATCGTTGGATGGTTGGGACTGTCTGGTTCTCCTCGCCCGCCAGTGTTTTCTGAGCCGAGCCAAGTATGGCGGCGTCATGCTGAGCATGTGCGTTTCTGATCGCTGTATCTGACGACCTGGACGTTGCTAGATAGAAAGAAAAGCTTTGGAGTGAGAAAGTTGCTGGAAAAATCCCATCAAAGAATTGGGTAGAAATGTACCCGTATGGGTCAACACCCATCGGCGCTGGTGGGAGATTTGTGGCTGATATGGGTTTAAGTAAATGGAGTCCCGTTGCAGAACATGAGGGGTGAAGTGCTGGAATCCCCGCGCCGATAGGTTGGTTACAAGGAATGAAGGGACTTCGGAGGGGACCATGGGAAGCTATGCTGCTCTGGAACCAATGCCGGGCAGTGCGGACCCAACAGCCCAACTTTTAGGTGGCTTTTGTTCTTTTCCGGCCTCGCTAGAGGTACTATCTCTTCGCTTCTTGTCTGATTTTTTTCAATAGCCATCTTTGGGTCAGCTTGGTTGTAAGATCGGGGCCGCATGGGTGCTGTTGGTTGGGTGAAATGCAGTTAGTCGAGAGAGCAACATGCGATGATCAGGACCAGACGACCCAAGGAAACTGAACGATGGGCGTTGTTGTTACACCCGGTATGTATGGTATTGTAATTGGACAAGTCCCATTAGGAAAGGTCAGAGACAAAAGGTGATTTGACTTTGCTGGAGCGGGGATACGCACAGATCTGGAGGATCTTCCACAGATGATACATAGTAACCTAGAGTGATGCATCTCGGGATCCCCCTTGAACACGGCTGAAGCAGGGACTTTGGGGTAAAGCTCGTGCGAAGACAAAGCGCGGCGGGGCTTCATGGTTCAGATACATGGAGGCTCTGAAATGTCCATGGATGTCTTTGAAGTCGAAGTGCAGAGAAAATTCACAGAAATACCTGCCAAAGTTGAGGCGTTGAGGTGAGGTACCGTCATGCATCTGAATGGTAACTCAATGGTTCCCTCGTCATCAAGCTTGACGCCATGCCTGTCGGTGTTGACCTTAGGGTTCGATCGATACGGTAAAAATGGCATTTTTTCCAAACCTGACCGCTTACGAGTCTTACTGAACTTTTAGGGCCCGTGCACCAGTCCGTGCACCAGATCTAGATTTTCACAGTACAGCAGTTAACTCTAGTTAGTCTTTTATAAGGTAAATCGCTAAAATCACCACCTTTCTCAACAACGACTCGCTCATTAAAATCACCGCCTCGATTTACCTCACGATACCTCCCGTCCGTCAAGCTCAGAATCAAGCCGTTTATCAAGAGTACAATCTCGCGATAGAGCCGGGTCACATCTGCCAGTTCGCTAAATGCCGTTACTACGCTTACTACGCCGCCGCCAACATTACCCGCCTTCGCTAGCACCTTTAAGAGTATGAGGGGTATACCATCCATCGAGTTCAACAACAAATCGCACATCGCGATAATATTCGCCGTTATGCCATACAGCTCACTAACGCGCAGAAGGAGAAGGTTGACCTCCATACCGCTGAGGTAATCCTACTCAATGGCAGGGGATTTACCCTCTTTAAAAGCAATCCTATAAGAGCTTTCCTCCACTCGCTCATCCCCGTATACACCCCACCGAACGCCGTAGCGATTCGCAAACTCTAATTGCCTAAAATCTATAAATCTATAAAAAAGCAATTGAAGGATACCATTATCAAACCTACTCGCCTTATTAATATCTTCTTTAACGAATTTAATAACTACGCTAGCCGTCGCATTATTAACATCTCCTTCGCGATCCTTAACGGACCGACGTTCTACTAAACTAACTAAGATACTAGTATTACTAAATACACTTCCGCTAACCTCGCCGCCATCGTCAACAAAGTTATAGATAAAATGCTAGGTAGTTAGACGTTTAAAGTAAATACCTTCGTTACCGACACGTATAACGCTACTCGTCGAACTACTCTAAACTTAATCGCGGACAACCAATTCCGCCACTCCTTTACGGCTCTCTACGATTTACACTCACTTTAATTACTTATAAAGGATATACTTTAACTCCCCGCCTTCAAGCTCATTACTCAACAAGTAGCTATACTAATCAACTACTTCCGCGCATCGAAATTACAACTATCTCGCTTACGTACATTAATGCTAGTACATTATAGTAAGATCATGAACATCCTGGCCAGGTAAGTCAACAATCCCGTCGTCATTTATTTAATATAGTAAACTAACTAAACCAATATAATCACTCGATAGGGATCGCAATACAAATCAATCAAATCGATCCAGAGATGCCAACTCGCATTACAAGCTTTCGCCCGTCAAGCTCAACTCGAACGCTAGTAAAACAATACCCCCGCCGCCGCCATTACCGCCGCAATCCTAAACGTTCAAGAAGAAGGCGCTACTCCCACTCCCATCCGTCATAATTAAGTGCTTAATATCATCGAAAACGCGCACTTTTAATACAGTTTCAATACCCTCGAACGCTTCCTCTTACCACTTCATAAAGCACAACTTACGTCAGAAGCAAACCGCTTATACGTTGGTTACGTTATCAAAAAGTAGATTGAAATCTAGAACGTTTAGCGTACACTTCAACCGACTATCTCTCCTATAAACTAGTAGGCTTTCGAACGTATTTATATCGCTAGAAGGAATAAATAACTTACTCCCTTAAACTAAATAGGCTACCTTTTACTACTAACCACCACTACAACAACTATTAAAGCCATCCAGCCTCTAATTCATAGGATTCAAGCTATAGCGATTACATTCCTATAGCAATATAGCTATACGTTCAACTAACCTATAAATCGAATTATCGCTAACTTCCTAAATTTTAGGATTAGAGAGGGCATATATACACCCTACGCTGCCGTCTAAGCTCTAGACCTCGATACAAAGCAATTCTAAGCATATTTTATAAATTACAACTCTATTATCGCACCGTTTACCGTAAGGGTATTTAACACTATAACTAACAATATACCATACGAGCGAGCCTTCTCTACTATGAACTTTTTGGAATCCCCTATACGTAATCGGCTATCAATAGAGCACATGGATAAAGCGGTATTTATCTTCATAAACGGCAAGCACCTTCACAACCTCGATAGCTCCTTTACTAAACTTACATATAAGGAGAGAGAAGCCAGACTACTTAATATCGAAGAGCGTTTATATACTAATATACCAGCAGACAATCTGCTAGAGAGACAGTAAGAATAAATAATACTAAAGCGGCGGCGAAAGTAAATAAATTGCCTAATTTGGAAGCGAGTCAATAAAGCGAGTCAATAAATCACTAATCAACCAGTGTAATTATCCATATAATAATGCGATTCCAGCGATTTCGACCGATTTAGGGTGTTTAGGGTGCCCAATTTGCCTGTTATATACCCAGAAATCCAGAATTTGGGCACGTATTTAGTCACATGACCTGTAAAAATGGAAAGCAATCTCATTTTTTCCAAACCGCTACGGTAATTACTGTTACTGACCACCGACAAGTCTGACGGCTCGAAGCCTAGTTGACCTGCGTTAAAGACTACGCTAGTGCTCACTGCAGCTTGGGCAAGCGGGGCAGTCTCGCAAAAATTGGATGCCATCACGGTAACTACCAAGACTTATCTAGAACTGAACGGGCAGCTTCCCGGTCTCTCTCACGGGCAATCTCCTGTCATTGACGCTCGATACTGGGCTGGATTGACGGTGGTAGCGCATGTTGGGATTCCCTAGTGCCCAGTACTGTGCACACACTGGATAGTTGTGACCTCTAGAGTTGCCATCGAGATCGGACAATCCAAACAGAGAGGTAACCTTTTGACGGCGGCAAACTGGAATAGGTAGCATCCCATTGGGATTGCAATATCATGATGCGTACGTAGTAGGTAGCTATCTGTGTAGCAGTGTTGCCCCCCAGTCCAGAGTATAAACAAAATTTCTCCCCTCTTCTACCCAGACGTCTAGCGTTACTGCCCAATTATCCTATCCAACCGCCGACACTACCTACTTTCCTCTCGTTCCCGCTTCCAGACTCGAGTCACCCGGTTCCAGCTTCAGGTTGTCAACGTTGTCTTTTGTCTGTCCTACCGTACCCATCTCGTCTGCGGCAGACTTCTCCTCCTCGCGCCTCACACCCGCCTCCCCTTGTTCACTAGGTCCTTGCGTTACTCGAATTCTTCTCCTCGGGTTGAGTGTAGTATCGTGAGATTCAGTTCCAGATCTGCCTCTGTTGCTGCCCGAAGGCACTGTTTTCCAGTTCCATTGAGCTTCCCTGCCCTAGAGGTGGAACTCTTCGAGGTACGTTCCAGGTTGTGAGACACACTCACTTCTCTCCCTGCGACACCGCAGCACCTGTATCGAGCCGTCGAGCCGGTATTCGCAGCCCAGACTCCCAAGCGAACCTAGAACTCGAAGCCGTACGACGGGAGGAGGTTGGAAACTCGCTTCAGGTTCAGGTTCCAGTGCCTTCAGTGAGGCCCCATTCCCCGCTTCCGGCCGAGCATATAAAAGCTCCGCATCCCCAGCTGCACCCCTGAAGCTTCCACCCAGGCCCCATTCCAGGTGACATTCCTAGAAACTGAACCCCACCAGTGCGTGTTGTCTCGTTCTGGCTACGTCGACCTGTACGGCCTGCCCTGCCTGATCTGCTTCAAATAGAACCCAACCATCTGCTTATTCCTCTTCTTGTTACCTCTACTCGTCCTCTCTTCCTCTCTACGAACCTGAAAAATCAGTGTTCTGTGGCAGTTTCTAGTTACTAACACGAAGCTCGGACGACAGAAGCATCTCTGATCTCGGCGAGCCCGTTACCCACCCACATTGAGCCACAATGGCCCACGACAACCGTGAGCCCCGCGAGGTCAAGAACCACCTCCTCTTCGAGGTTGCGACCGAGGTCGCCCATCGAGGTATGCGCAGAAGCACCAGTTGTGCCAGAAAGGAGCTTCCCGTCTAACAATTGTTCTAGTTGGTGGTATCTACTCCGTTCTCAAGTCGAAAGCGCCAGTTACAACCGCTGAATATGGCGACCGTTACACTCTTATCGGTCCCCTAAACCACCAATCGGTACGCTGCTCTTACGCCCCTTACACCCCGTGGTATGGAACATGGTTGTTGACAGTAATGATTACAGGCGGCCGTCGAGGTTGAAGAACTGGAGCCTACCAACCCCGAACTAAAGGCGACGATCCAGGCCATGAGAGATCGTGGCATCGGCATTCTCTACGGACGATGGCTCATTGAGGGAGCTCCCAGAGTGTTGCTCTTCGATACAAAGACCGCCTACGGTTACTTGAACGAGTGGAAGACGGACCTCTGGAATGTTGCTTCCATCCCATCTCCGGACAACGACGAAGAGACGAACGAGGCTATTGTCTTTGGTTACCTGGTCGCATGGTTCCTTGGCGAGGTCAGTACTTGCGTCACAAAGCAGAGAGGCGCCCGAAGCTAACAGACTTGTAGTTTGTGTGCCATGAGAAGAAGAAGGCTGTTATCGCCCACTTCCACGAATGGCTTGCCGGTGTCGCGCTGCCATTGACCAAGAGGAGGCAGATTGACGTTACGACCATCTTCACGACACATGCCACTCTTCTCGGTCGCTATTTGTGCGCCGGCTCAGTAGACTTCTACAACAACCTTCAGTGGTTCGACGTTGATGCCGAGGCTGGAAAGCGCGGTATCTATCATAGATACTGCATCGAGCGAGCTGCCGCCCATTCCTGCGATGTCTTCACCACCGTTTCCCACATCACAGCTTACGAGAGTGAGCATTTGCTCAAGCGCAAGCCCGATGGTGTCCTCCCCAACGGTCTCAACGTCACCAAGTTCTCGGCCATGCACGAGTTCCAAAACCTCCACCAGCAAAACAAGGAGAAGATCCACGACTTTGTCCGCGGTCACTTCTATGGCCATTACGATTTCGAGCCAGAAAACACTCTCTACTTCTTTACTGCGGGTCGCTACGAGTTCAGGAATAAGGGTGTGGATATGTTTATCGAGTCGCTTGCCCGCCTCAACCACCGCCTCAAGACCGCCGGAAGCAAGACGACGATTGTTGCTTTCATTATCATGCCTGCCCAGACCACTTCCTTGACTGTTGAAGCATTGAAGGGGCAGGCTGTCATCAAGTCTCTGAGAGATAGCGTCGATGTTATTGAGCGTGGAATTGGCCGCCGCATCTTCGAGCGCTCTCTCAAGTGGCACGAGGGCGACCCGCTGCCTGATGAGAAGGAGCTGATCACCAGCCAGGACCGTGTTCTCCTTCGTCGTCGTCTCTTCGCCATGAAGAGGCACGGGCTCCCACCCATTGTTACCCACAACATGCTCAACGACCATGAGGACCCGATTCTGAACCAGATCCGCCGGGTACAACTCTTCAACCATCCCTCGGACCGCGTCAAGATTGTTTTCCATCCCGAGTTCTTGAGCTCGGCCAACCCCGTGTTGCCTCTCGATTACGACGACTTTGTGCGCGGCACCCATCTGGGTGTCTTCGCTTCTTACTATGAGCCTTGGGGCTACACTCCGGCAGAATGCACTGTTATGGGTGTACCAAGCATCACCACCAACCTCTCTGGATTCGGCTGCTACATGGAGGAGCTCATTGAGAACTCGAGCGACTACGGTATCTATATCGTGGATCGTCGCGCCAAGGGAGTCGATGACTCAGTCAACCAGCTTACTCAGTACATGTTTGAGTTTGCTCAGAAGAGCCGCAGACAGCGTATCAACCAGAGAAACAGAACCGAGCGTTTGAGCGATCTCTTGGACTGGAAGCGCATGGGCATGGAGTACGTCAAGGCACGCCAACTTGCGTTGCGCCGCGCCTATCCCACATCTTTCAATGGCGACGAGGAGGAAGACTTCATCCCAGGAGTCGAGCAAAAGATTTCTCGTCCCTTCTCAGTACCGGGCTCGCCTAGAGACCGGACTGGTATGATGACCCCTGGCGATTTCGCTAGTCTTCAGGAGAGTCACGAGGGTCTGAGTACCGAGGATTACGTTGCGTGGAAGCTGCCGTAAGTGACAATGTTCCCTCAAAATGTTGAAAACATGATACTAACTTTCCCGATTTTAGTGACGAAGAGGACCCCGAAGAGTACCCTTTCCCGCTTACCTTGAAGCAGCGCACGGGGCCGGGTAGCCCTCTCGACGGTATTCAAGGACTGCAAATCAACGGCAGTAGGTAACGCGGGCCTCTTGCCTTAATCTTCTCTTCAGCATCGTTCAGTAATTGGTTGTCAGCGTTGATGTTTCAAAAGTGACGGGCTTCGTTGGGCGGAAATCTGATTTGTTCGTCCGAGCCATTCACCCTGGTCCCCGGGAGCACTGGAGCACGCAGAGCATAGCAAGACGAAGAGGTTGCGATAGGGTAATCCTATCATTGTCGGGTCGAGCAGGTGTAAGGGTTGACGGGAGAAGGACCGAGACATGGGGACGCAATATCCTCCCGGTCCTCCTTTCAACCTTCCTGGTCCCCGGTAAAGTCAAGCTCTCGTGAAGCCACAGCGGAGCGAGTTCCAGTGTTCGGCTTCGGGTTTTGAGCAGGTACAATGGGGTAGGAACAGGACCAACGGTGTATGTAACTGTACAGTGTATTTGCCCGGCGGAGGATTGCATCGTTTTCTCGTACCTAATAGAACCGGCTTTCTCAGGACACTGATGGTGATGATTGTGCTCAGATAGGCGAGATGTCCTTAGTAGCGATATGGAAGTAATTGGATAGGTACTTGTAGGCATTGTACCTGTTTTCAAGGCTGAATTCCGATAAACAGAGTGGATCGTGACACTCACACATGGATGTTCTTCCCTTTGCCTTTTCAGGGGGGCAACCGAGGCGTTCATAGGCTGCAGAACAACGTGCAATGAAGTCCCCACTCCAGATATTAGTTAGCACTTACAAGGACGTGGGCACGAAGCAAACAAGCATCTGTTGCCAATCATTGCGAGTCAGGAGCTCATCTCTTTGTCTCATCTGTCCAGTCATCTGTGGACGGTATGGCCCGTTTGAAGCAGAAATGCATTTTCGATATGTTAATGTCAAAGTGTCAAAGGCCAGAAAAGTGTCCTAGACCGATTCCGTGACGCATGTTCCAGCAACGGAAAGCGGACAACGACGGACGGTTGCTTGGCGGCAGAGATGGCGTTCACTTCAATCTGAGCTGTGTGCTTTGAAATGTTCACAACTAACTCGCCGCTTCGGCTCCTCTTGTTTCTGATGACGCAGCAATTCCTCACAATCACAGACTCGGGAGCAACGGCTCTTTGACCTGCTTGAGGTTGCAACACTTTTCGGTCACGACGTGCAAACACGTTCCTTCAGTAAGCACATTAAGTCCTGTGCGACCCTAGACGGACGTTGTTCTAGCACACCACGTACACCTATCGTGCGTTGCAGTGCTTCAAAGCCTGTGCGCTGCCTGCCCCCTGGGTAGGTACGTTGTCCGCTACTTCACCACCTTGACTGCTTCCCTAGGACAGCATCTGCGCATTCGTTATATTCAACACATTCCCACGAGGCGCCGCAATTAGCAAACAGGACTTTCAACAATCCCACTCCGGGCAGTGGTGAAACGAAACACGCGAAGCTATCGGTCGGTGCTAGTTTGCCGGGGTAGAGGTACCTTATTAAAGGCCCCACGCTAGGGGTAGCAACAACAGCGGCACAGCCTGCATTCACGCCCCAACGCGGAATCTCCCCAGGCCCCCCCTTGACAACTTCCCCTCGACAACAGTGGCCGGGCGGGTTCGCGCCCCTGCAACCTAACATCAACCACTCTTGCGATCGCCATCCAGGTACCACCAACCCAACGATATTTCGACCCTACCCAGGGTTTGGATCGTCGGTTCTCCAGGGCGGTAGCCGCCCCTTAGTATCCAGCATCCGACGAGTCCCCGGAGGATTTCGAAGCATTCATCAACCACACGACACCACTCTTCTGGCGCTCGCGTCTCAATTCTTCCTTTGTTTCTACTTCCTCTTCTCGGAACCTCCATCCCACGGCGTGTCCAAGACTGTATCACGGGTCTGCAACAACATGAAGTTCTTCAGGCGTAATAAAGACAAGCGGAAGGCCAGCGGTGGTGGTTCGGCCATAGCGGCCGCCCTGCCGGGCTTCGGTTACAGCCCCAACAGACCAGTCTTGGGCGCTGGCCTCGACGACGACTTTCGAAATCCATATCCCTCCTACGGCCACAGCCGGAACGATTCAAATGGTCCATGGGGTTCTCAGTACCGCTCCATGGCGACGCGGGCGTCTGCCACGATTCTAGCGAACCTCCCAGCCCCGGTCCTCGAACGCATATTCACTTTTGTATGCCCCCATAGCAGGGATACGAGCTACGAGACTTGTGAAGCCAGCTCGATCGAAGATGCTTGCATGCTATGCGACTTGCGCGATCTGGCGCATTGTGTCGCCGTGTGCAAGAGGTGGAGGAGAGAGGGCGTCAATCTTCTGTATGTTTAGACTCTTTCGGATCGAGATCAAGCCCCGTTTCCCTGCTGCCGTTATGATGGAGGAATACTGACGTGGTGACTACTTAACAGATACTATAGCATCCGCATCGACCAGGTGCATTACTGCGACCGCGAGGCAGCGTTAGCCGAATCCCGCAAGCGTAAAGCCCGATTTGATCGCAATGGAGAACCGGAGGATACGGCACAGGCGCGCCTCAAACTGCTATGCCGCACTCTCCGCGAGGATCCCGTGCGGCTAGGAAGGATCGTGGAATTCTTCAAGACGCCTTATATGCTGCGAGAATCCTGCCGGGCCGATCTGGCGCGGACGATAGCTGTGACGCCAAACCTCAAATATGTCGATTTGCCCGAAGGCCTGTTTGCAGATGATCCGGCCTTCGTGACCCTCCGGCTCGAAGTACAAGCGCGATGCCTTCACCTGCGAAAGATGACATATATGGCCGGTGCGGAGCACAGTCTGCAGATGCTGGCCACCGGAAAAGTGTGGCCTAACCTGGAGGTATTGGAGCTGGTACGCGTAGAAGTCGACCCGGCAATCCTACGCCAGGTGCTTGGTTGCTTGGGGAACTTGCGCGCCCTGAAGATTAACGACACAACCTGCGTCACCGATGAGACTTTGGCGTGGAACGACATGTTGCCTCCGTTCCCCCCAGTTGAAGAGCTTATCCTTACCAACGTTCCCAATGTCACCACAGAAGGCTTGAGGGGCTGGTTAATGGACCCGAACGCGCAGAGCACACTACGAGTGCTTACCCTGGACGGTACAGGCGTATACCCTTGGGCCTTGCAGGAGTTCTTGCCGTATGCTCCAAAGCTTAAGCACCTTTCCGTGATCGACACTGTCACCCAAGCCGTGCCGTCCGCCAACGGTCAATACTTTGCACAGACTCTTAGCTCGACAAGTATCCAGACCTTACACTACGAGATCACCGCGGCCTCGTCGACTCCCAAATACTCCGGCATTACGTCGAGCTATTACAGCTTTCTGGCTGCTTCCTTACTGACAGGCGGACTACCAAACCTACGGGCACTCTATGTGCGAGACCCGAACTTCCCCGACCTCTTACTCGGTCTCCCCACACCTTCCCCCGGCTTTGCTGGAGCCGGTATGGGACGCCCTTCCAGTAGCAGCTCGAATCGCGGTTTCTCCCCTAACAGTGGCCCCATGAACTTTTCACAACCCGGCTCTGGATTTGGACCTGGTGCTGGTGGTAGCTTTCATTCACACCAAGGCAGTTTACCAAGCTTTGCTCCTCCCACCGCCCCCTTCGTGCCCGGCCATCGTCAATATGGGTCCGTATCTTCCGTCAACAGCTTCTCGGGTTTCCTGCAGCCGGGAGGCGGCAAACAACCGCCTACCAACCATCGCTTCAGCAGCAACAACCCCTTTGCCAACTTGGTAGCCCCATCCCCCGCAGGACCAGGCAGTTTTGCAAACCTCCCTGCCAAGCTCGAGGTGTTCACCAAAGGCGACGACGAAACCACCTGGTCCTTTGTAAAGGTCGGCGGTGGACCGGCAATGTCCTCTGGCCGCGGCGGACACTCTGGCGCGAATGAGAGACCACAGAGCGGCTATGGGCTGGGCGCGGATCGCATGGGCGGAAGCGCGGCTGGCTGGAGCAGCGGCGCTGGTGCGAGGAGGAGCGTGCTGATCGGTGGTGCCGGGGCTGGCGGTGGCTTCTTGGCCTTGCCGGCTGAAGATCCTGGCAGAAGCAATAGGGGAGGGAGTGTGGATAGGGGGACTGGGTTTGGCGGTGGTTCGGGTGGGGATGAGGAGTTGTGGCCTAGGCCGAAGAGCAGTGCCGGGGAGAAGAAGAAGGAGAAGCTGGATTTGTGGCGGTAGTTTGAGTTGAAGCCGAAATATTGGGTGGCCACATTCGAAGAGGATGGGTGGCATCCAAATTGTTGCCCCATGAGCTGGAATCTGGGGGTTTCTGTGTCTTTGTTTGCCTGCCCTGACTGTTCAACGTGGATGTGAACGACATGCTCAGCTGTCTGACAAAAGGGGGGTAATACGGGAACCGTGGGCGTGGATCCAAGAGTGCTAACGGGAACGGTAAATGGTTAATAAGAACCAGGTTGAAATGGGAACTGCATCTGTCGTTTAATGTTTTACGGTGATATCTCGAAAGTCTAGTAAATAATTCCTCTCATCCCTTCCTCCAAGCACATTATGTCCCGCCTGCCCTTTTTACATTCTCAGTATTAGCAGAAGGCGTACTCGACATTGACTAGGTAGGTCTGCTGGGGGGAAGTCTCATAGCTCCTCTTGCACTTGCTCGCCAGGTAATCACCAACGTAGGTTCTGTGTCTCTTCATTTGTTTATATTTGTTTATACAAACCAATGCATCCATCTAAGCAGGAATACTCTAGAAGTTCCCTTCCTACCTTCAACGAAGTATTGTTTGAAGGCCGATATTTGATCTCTACTACAAAGCCTTTGGTTTGTTGCCAGCTGCGAACTCCTCCATATCTTTTCCAGTCCTGGCCTTCATCAACGATATTCTGCTTTTCATCCTCGAACCAACGAGCCCAGCCAAATTTCCAACCTGTCCGCAAGCTTCATAAAATGCCCCCCATCCTCACCCTGTCCGACATCAAAACCCGCTTCCTCATCATCTCCGACACCCACGCCTCGCCTAGCCTCCTTTCCTCCCTTCCCACTATGCCAGTCGACGTAGCCATCCACTGCGGCGACCTAACGCAAGAATCCAAGCTTTCCGAGTTCACCAGCGCACTAGCTCTTCTCAAAGCCATCAACGCCCCGCTCAAGCTGGTCATCCCCGGTAACCACGACTTCACTCTAGACGATGCCGTGTACGAGACCAAGATTACGGAAACCACCACCAAATTAGGGATTAAGCTGGAGGAAATATACGAAGTCTACGGCAAAGTAGGACAAGCTCGGCAGCTTTTCTGCTCCGAAGAGGTAAAGAAGGACGGGATTTTTCTGTTGGATGAAGGCCGTCATGACTTCGCCTTGGACAACGGGGCTTCTTTATCCGTCTATGCTTCGCCTTACACACCAGAACCCTCTCCCGACGACTGCTGGGGACAAGGAAAGGGGAACTGGGGGTTTCAATACACAAAAAGCCAGGGACATGTGTTTGATATTGGATATATTCCAGACGTGGTGATCACCCACGGTCCACCGCTGGGTATTCTCGACGTCACCGCCTCCGATCCGAAAACCCGTGCTGGATGTCCTTCCCTTTTCGCCGCCGTAGCGATGGCCAGACCGAGACTGCATTGTTTTGGACATGTACACGCGGGATGGGGAGCCAAGTTTGTTAGATGGCGGGATGAACCGGCGAGGGATGTGGAAGGACGACCACAAATGCCGTCTCATTTTACGGATATTGACAATGAAGAGTCTGTTGTGATTGAGACGCTGGCGGGGTTGAGAATGGGGATGTGGGATAGTCCTGAGGTTCTTGAGGAGAAGAGGGTCAAGGTAAAGCGGCTGAGGGAGGAGAGGTGTTGCCGAGTTTCGCATTGCGAGGGAGATACGTTAAGGCTGAAGCCGAGGAAGCATACGTTGTTTGTCAATGCCGCTATTGAGCCGGTGGATGATGAAGAGAAAAGGCAGTTTCCGTGGGTGGTTGAGATTGAACTTCCCAGGCAGCCAGGGCGTTATAGCTGAGTGATATATGAAATATCCAGGGAATGGTATATTTAACCTGGCATAAAGTAGCTGCTTTTCTGGTCCTTGCGTTTTTAAATAGGTATTCTAGGCATTGCATTGTTACTTGGTTGTTCAACAAGGTGGTTTTTCTCGAGTGACAACTTATGACTTGGGTGACAACAAATGTGCTTCGATAAAACGATGTTACCACAACACCTTTAACCTCAGAGTTCAAGCTCTTACCAACTTCGGAGATAATACCCCTATAAGTTCGGCGAGCTCGCTACTTGATAAACGACAAGTAAGTCCCATGGTATTAAGAGAGTACATGACATCTAACATTTGTTCCGGTCTTTGTTTCGAACATCTATGTTACCAGCAATAACTACTACAATACGGTCAGAGTTGAACATCGTGATGGCCTCAAAAATGATCCCGTCGACCACGCCTATCGGGTGACCAAACTGAATCCATCAACCAGGCAGTTTCTGATTTCTTATTGGTAATAACCGGCTTCTCTCTCTGTGTTCAGCGCCCCAAATTACGCGACATAGTACCGTAGCGGGAAAATAGGGAGATTGTGAAGCCTTTGCGGGGGTTTAAAGGGTAGTTATGCTGCATAGAGTTTGCAAGCAAACTAGAGTTTGCACTCATGGGGAATTCTGATTGGTTAACTCATTTACTCCCTAAAGAAATCGCTAAAGTTAAAGATCTCTAGCGGTCTCTTATAGAAGGCTGGTTAGTCGCTCCTTCCCAAAATTCCAAAGTGTCCAGAAGCCCAAAAAAAAAAAAATTTGACGATAGTTCTTTCCCGGAATTCATCGCTCCCCCTATATTAATGAGGTTATCGAAGGCCGGATCAATCAATTGGGCCAGTGGCTCAATGGTTCTCGTCGTCGCTCTCGCTCTCGATGTCGCCAGTTCGATTCCAACTGGTGACAGCTTTTTTTCGCGCGAAAAGTTTCGCGCGGAAGTGTAAATGCCCTCATCCGGACTTTGAAGTCAAAGTCCTCAAGACCTCAGACCTCAACGCCCGCCCGCCTATCCGCCTGCCTAAATCCGCCCGCTAAACTCCCTAACAACGGCCTTCTATAGCGACTACTATAGAAGGCCTTCTAGGGAGTTGTCCTTTTTCGCAATTATTACCAAATTCTGACCAATCAGGTGTCGCGCTGAGTGCAAACCGTAGTTGATGTGCAAACCCTTTGTGGCCTGCCTTCGCTTTAATGCGAACCGACCCTTGAAACCCCCTACAAAGCCTTTACGCCCTCCCTATATTCCCGCTTCGGTAGTAACCATCCGCAAATAAGTCGTAGTTTCCTGCTACAATCTCTTGAAAACACTTGACGAGTATTGGTGAGAATAAGCCGAACATGACAAAATGCTTCATTCCCCAAGGTGCTATGTTACGCAAGGCTCCGTCCTTAGTGTATCTTATAGAATCAAGTTTGATACTCTGAGCTCTAGTCAAAAGGACTTATCAACATCGAACATCCCAACCAGCGTCATATCAAGCTGTTTTGCATATCTGACTTTCTACATTCTCTGACTTTGATTAGCCATGGAATGTTATATACGTCTTTGGGAACTGTGTGTGTGTTATGTTAGTATTTACCACCACGCCGTCGAAATGCAGCACTGGTCGTTACGTCCGTCACCTCCATCCTCTGTCCTTCCAGAAACATTACTCCCCCCTCGGAGGTCCGAGTCTCCGTCCATCTTCTTCTTCAACCAGTAATATACTCAGTCCCGGTTTCGCATGTTTCGCAATCAATGTCTGCGTATCAGGTCTCCGCGTTCTGGAAAACTCGGCAGGTTCCACTCCAATGTCTTTGACTTGGACTTAGAGCAACGTCAAATTCAAAAGTTACGCAGCCCGGTTGGTTCAGTGTCTCACTTTCGGGGTAACACTCGGTTTTAAAGTTTGTGATGCCACACCACGCTAGTGTATCGCACACGAGGGAAAGAGAGTATTTCCCGTAGTTGGAGATTTCTCATACAGTATGAGGTTGGACGACGTTGACACAAATCATGCGTGCGCGTGTGCAACTTGTAGAGGCCGTGAGAGACGGAGTAAGCCGGAGTGACCGGATGCCGACCTCCGGTTTTTAGCTCCTCACTCACGAACCCCCAAGTACCATAGCAACCCGTCAAGCCCAAACAACCAAGTAAAAACTTTTCTTTAGACTAGTAAACAAGAAAACGGAACTCACAATAAAAACGGTGAGGAGTGAAAACTTTTCACTTTCAGATGCCAAAGCGGTGTCCCAAGAAGGTGAGCGTAGGTGCAGTGTAGTCAAGGTTTAACACACACCGCCTCTACCGTCACCGTTAGTTTGGAGAAAACTTCCACTTTCTTGGCTCCCCCCTCCAACCCCCAGCCCAGCCCAGCCTAGAATCCTAGAATCCCTAGAGATCCGCCTCACGATCCTCGCTCGCATCACAGCCGCAAAAGCGGTGACCCTTAGTTTTTCTTCTAAAATAATGAAACCCTGCTTGGCCGTCCTGGCGGTAGGTTATCAATCCTTCCCCGACTCTGATTTTGGGCGTCTGGGTCTGGGTCAGGTAGGGTCTGGGTATCTCAACCGCCCAGCCGACGCGGCCCGCACCATGCTCGCTCGTCTCGCCTCGCCTGGTTATTGTTCGCGAAAAGTTCTCGTTTGAATCATGGACTGCTCCGCAGGGCTGGGTCCAGTCTTGAACCATGCCCGCCATGCCCGCCATGCGTAAGCCAAGATGATGGCTGGATGGCTGGGCTGTGAGCCTGTGACAGGTTCCGTGAGTGATCCATATGGCGGCCGTTCCATCTTCCATCGATGTTCTACGCCGCGGAATGGGGGAAGGTGAAACCGTGAAACGGGTGTACAGTTCGTAGCACAGCCAAGGCTCACTCACTTATTCTGAGGAGGGGAGTATTGTGCTACACAGGTTTGGCCGGAACAGCGGGAACTGGGTTTACTCTGATCGGTTATTTCTCTGCTTTGAAATGCTGAAGATTGGCCGTCGACAGAGTGAGGTTGAAACTACCTTCAACTCAGCTTCGCCGAAACGACCGACCCACAAAAAAAGACGGTCAAAGAATCCCGGCAACTCGGTGCCCCGGACGAACCGAGGCGGGTTATATCTAGACTACCCCCTTCCCCTATATCTAGACTACTTAACCTGTTTGGGCAGTAGTACAGGGCAAGGGAGCTGGCACATCAAAAAATTTTGTGCGTGCGGTGGGCAGGGGTCCTCTATCATTCATATTAACTGAAATCCCTACAAAAAAAGCAGTTTTGCTATACAGACTCGCCCTACATGCCTGACATGCCAAATCTATTAATGCATACCCCTAAATCGTACCCAAACATGCCCTGTTATAACTATAATATTTATAATATTATAAATATTACTAAATCTATACGTAGTATTAAGGAGAGAAATGTATAGAGAGGAGAGGAATATGTATTTTTTATAGTCTTTTCTAGAATTCTCTAATTTAAATGGTTTTATTAATTTACCTTTTATATATATATAAAACTATACTCTACTACTCTAGTAGCTATTGAGACGGCTGGCTAGAAGGGGGAGACGAAGGGATATAGATAATTTTACAAAGGAAGTTAATTGGTAGGGCAATATTAAATATACGAGGAGCCTCTATTATAAGTATTATTGGCCCGCTATACCCCCTAATAATATATCCCTCTTCCTAGCGAGAGGGTAAACGGTCGCTAGGTTTTATACCCTTCTATACCTTAATAAAGTTCGCCTTCTAACTAATTATTAAAGGGGGTTAATATTAAATTATATAGCCTATTTAATTACTAGTAGCGGGGGTAGAGTTGGGTTGACTAGAATTAGGTTGTAAGCTAGGTTGGGTGGGCTGGCTAGGGGTAGGTCTGGTAAATCGAGTAAGTAAGTTTATTGCCTTCGTTTTAGCCTTCTTTACTCGCTTCTTGATTTTAGGGTTTAGAATATATTGTTTGGGGTCGATTTTAGCCTACTTTTGTTAGTAAATAGGCTTTAGAATTATTAATATAAAGGAAGGGGATGAATTATTAGATCCCGGGGTAAATACTAATATTAGTTAATATTTTTTAATATAAGTAATTCCCTAATTACTACCGCCTTCTTCCTATTATTATTACGCGTTAATTCTATACGTATTGTAAGTATGTGATAGTAGGGCAAGCCTAATTATTGAGAGTAACCGTACGTATAAAAAGTAGTTTAAACCTTACTAAGGATATATATCTTAACCTAATTATATTGGTTTTAAATTAGGGTAAGTGCCTTCTATAAAACTTTCTTTATAATAATTATTAATAGAGGGTTATATTTATAACTATCCCTCAAAGCGAAACTCTTATAAGTAACCTTATTTTTATAATCTTTTTACTTCTTATCGATAAGGATACGAATCTTATCGAATATATTATAGAGAGAAGTATATAAATTATCGAAGACGTATCGAAATTTAACGTAGGATAATTTAAATTGATTAGTGTTTATTACGCTATAGTTATAGTAGCGTTTCGTATAAGACTACGCTTATTATTAACAGATAAGTTAGAGCGTATCGTTAAAGTAATTCTATATTTCTATTATATATAAATTAATTAGTGATTAAGATAGTGACTAATAGTTATACCTGGGTATTACTTACTAGGCTGGCGAGTAGAAAAAGTTTAATCTAAATAATCCTATAAAGTCTTATAATAATCGATTCTATTAATATAGTAGATTACTTTGAAAAGATATAGTAACCCGCCCGGGCTATAATCCTAATTAATAGGATTTAAGATATATATTACTCCTTTTAAGTAGCGAGCTTTAGAATAATTAATAGCTTCGTTAAGAGTCGGTCTCCCTCCTTTTAGTAATTAGAATCTAATATTAGTATTAGTATTAAAAGGTTGAGTACTAATTAGATTAGTATTAGTAATAGTAATAATAATAATTAATTGTAATAGCGGCGGTTCGACTAATTCTATAATATTGGGGGCGCTAACTTCAACGGTCTTAGGATTAAGGGAATTGTATTCAATTAAGGGACCTTCCCAATTATTATTAATATATTTAATAACGTTCTTAAATATATATTAAATATATAGTTAGGGTTAATTATTAAGGAAGTAACGTATAAGGGCCTGCTTTTCCGCTGTAGAATAATCGGTAATATATATAGTGGGGTGAGGTATAGCTATTCGCTAAATAAGATTGCTAAAGTATTTAAATAATTAATTTATAAATTCGTTATTTTCTTTATAATTAAAACCGAAGGCTATAGGGAAGGTAGTATTTATAGAATTAATACCTATAATTATAAGTATTTTGAATTTAAAGTATAAGATTTGGAAAGTAAGAATTAAATTAGTTAAATAAATAAGAGAAGGAGGGAAGACGCGAGTAGAGGGGAAGGGAATTTACGTTGTAAATATAGTCGATATTTAAGACCATTGGGTTCCTTTTCTATATTTATAAATATTAGGGGAATATAAAGATTAAAAATTTAAGGCGGCTAACGTAGTCGAAAGCGTAAGTATATTAAAAGTTAAGGGTCTCTAATTCCCTTAATAATTTTTAAGTATTAATTAAATTAGCGGCGTATTCTTGACCTAACTATATAAAGTTATTCTTAATATTAATATTCTTAATTTCGTCGTATAAGCTAGAGTAAATACTTTAGAGGGCGAGTTAGATTTATAAATTCGTAAAGCCTTACTAATAAAATTACTATATAAACTCCTCCCCTTCTAAAGTAAGCTTACATATAGATAGGTAAGTAGATACTTTAGTCTACGGCGGGTAATTATAATAAAGGTTAGTAAATTCTAATATAATAGGACTATCCTTCTTTATTTTAATAACCGTTCTAAAAGGATAATCGTACTTTATTATATTAGTCTTTCTAACCCTAGTACCGTTGGCCTTATATTTCCTAAACTTAGCGTACGTAAAGTAAATATAACGGTCGTTAGAGGAGATAATTATAATAGTAAAATTATTATCCTTAGCGAAGATTTATAGGAAGCGCTTTACTATATTTATATTATTAAATAACTATTCGATAGGTATAATAATTTAGGGATTATATAGCCGCGGGCGGTTCTCGAATATTTACTTAATAAATTTATTATTAACGGTTTTGTTAGCGGCGATAAAAGTATTAAATATATAGTTGTTATTATTATCCTTATTTAGGGGGGGAGGTAGTACCGCTATAGTTATAGGGTGCTTTGTAGGGTGCCTAGGTACCTTATAGAAAGGGTAGTTTAGGCTAACTTAAATACGACGATTGAAAAAGCGATCGCTGTACGCGATTAATTTACTAATATATACGCTAGCGACCGTACGATTACAGCGCATTTTATAGGGCGAGTTATACTATAACCGTAGCGGGTTACAGTACTGTTTGGGGTGTAGGGCTGGCCTTGGCGGACGATTATAGAGGTGTAGGGAGGGTTAGGGAGGGTTGAGGAGGCTTGGCGGCTGAAAAGTTATGAAATATGGGATTTATCGATTTTATGTGAAATCTCTGCCCAAATAGGTTAAGTAGTTTAGATATAGGGGAAGGGGGTAGTCTAGATATAACCCGCCTCGGACGAACCGGCTAGAGCACGGACTTGAACACGGGTCGGGGGCCGGGGCTGTCGGGGCGGTCGGGGGGCACGGCGGGGATGTGGACTGAGAAACTCATTTTTAGAACATTGTTCTTACCCCACCTTCGCTTCTCCAACGCGAGACGAAGCTAAGCCCTTTTCAGAACAGCCTCCTTTTTCTCGCGAGAAGCTTAACAGGTGGGGTCGCATTGGATTTTTTGAGTTCTGACGGGAAGCTTGGGCCACTGGCAGCGCAACATCCTAGACCCTTACGGCGGCCTGGGCGGCCTGGGGCGGGCTCGTTCAGCGGCCTGCCTGTCTCTCTCCACAGCGGGGAGTCGGGGTTCGACAGCGCAGTGACAGTAACAGTGGGAAGGGATGACGCCATTAGATGAACCCACGACTGCCCGTCATGATGTTCACCACAGCCAGCCATTCAACCATGAAAATTCGGTGACAGGAATGCGGTGAGGTGAGATCGCTCCCTCAATGATTCCATCCTGCGTCAAAGCGAGCATTAAGACGAAGTGATATACGTTGGATTGGAATTCTTGCGAGGTCATTTATCAAGAAAATCTTTTCTCTTGCTTCAAGGAATTGCAGACCTCTCTCTGAGCGCATACCGGTCATGCCTCAAAACAAGATTTCTCGATTACATTTTGGTAGAACTGTGAGGGCGAGCAGCATTTGACGAAATCCTGCTTTTAAGATGGCTGGCGGTATGATAACCCCATTGTGACGATGATGTTCCAGTAAACGCCACGATTAGTTCTTATCTTCTATGGGTACTAGGTCTAGGTGCCTAGACGACGATACTGAACTGATGGTTACGGTACCATGTGTGTGTGATACGGGGAGCGCCCAGAAAGATGACTGGTCAAAAGGAATCGGCTTCGATGCCATTGGAGTTGTCGCAGATGTCCAAAGGAGGGCTCCTTGGTTCGCAACTGAATGGTGGAGTCTTTTGGTGTAACCCGTCCGCCCGCATATCCTGTACAACCTCACAAGTGCCGTGGCGATAGTTACTACAGGCTCTCGGGAACCCGGTGTTGTCTACCTTGGTGTTTTGTGTGTCGCAGATTCGCGCCGGGGCCGTAGAGGCCGGTATCAAACCAACGTCCAGGAGTTCCTCATGGCAACCCACGGGTACCTGGAGTCCTGGACAAGCATTGGTTGCCCTGGAAGACATTGACAGAACCCCGACTCGGTATCCCCTGAATCCGAAAAAAATAAAAAGGGTGAAAAAAAAGCAGATAAGGTTGCCCACCTAAAACACACCCTCCTGGTCCTGCTGAAACATCCACGATGAGGAACCTCGTGGGATGTGCGCCTGCGGGGAATCCTCAAAAAGATATTGTTGTTTTTCAGAAGGACATACCGATGCGCATAACATGTCTCCGGAGATCCCTCTGCCTGGTAGACCTGGTAGCGGGGGGGCAGGGCACATTGTCATCGTCGGGAGTTATCCATCCGATCGACATTGCAAGATGGAGATAGCGACCTTTAAAAAGATGCAAGTTGGAGAATGTCGAGCTGATTGAAGGACAAGCTCCAGGTAACACCATGCACACTGTCAGATTCAGCAACAATCCGTCCCCCGGATTTCTCCCGTCCTCCGTTTTGCGTATCGGTCTCGAAGTGTCACCGTTCGCTGGGAACCTTTTTTGGCTGACGATAACTGTGATCACATCTCGGGTTGTACAGCGTCCACCCAGATTTGAGGCGAGAACAAACATCTTCCTGAAATCATGACCGCCTTTTCTCGATATGCTTGGGGAGATGAGCAAGAACGCCGCCTAAGGCTCATGGCTCAGACATAACTCGGGACTTCAATCCTTCGGTGCCTGTTGTTGGCAGCTCTGTAAATGCCTGCGAACTCCTTGGGCCGCCTGAGCCACTTGAGCCACTTGAGCCACTCTCCTTTTGGGCGGGCTGGGGAAGAAGGTTGGGATGAGGAGGATCTTGATCTTAACGGTGATCGCCATTAGTAAAAACCCCTTAGCAATTCGCTGCTCCACGGTGATCAGACAATAGCGGGTCATTTGCGAGATACCAACATGATGAGCATGACAGGAAGTGCATCAAACAAGGCCGAGCTCCGTGGAGAAAGTTGAGATGGTCACGTTGGGATAATGTACGTGTAGATAGTGGAGGTTGTTTCTTCCAAGTGAGAGAATGAGTCCATCTGTACGATGATTGGACCAGAAGGGAGGCGCCACTGGCGGTTGTCGCGACAGACGGATGATGCACGGCAAAGATTTTGACCACGCGATGTTCGGTTTCCAGAGATTCAACTGTCAAGAGCCGAAGGAAAGCTTCAAGTTTGCGAGCATGAAGGAATGCTGAGTCCGATGGCGCGTGCAATTAAGTCCCGACAGCTGGGTAAGGCAGCTTTGGGACGAAGCGGTGGGCGACAACACAGTCGAGACAGTATCGGGAAATGCTGAGTCGATATATCAGTTTTGGCGTTCTGGATTTCGGAATGCTATACTCTCGAATATGAGTCTTCAGAACCGTCGGGTGTTACATGTAGCGGACAGTAAAAAGATCTTCCAGAGTGTTGCCCTTTGGAGTTGCAAGTGCGCCTTCTGTCATTGCATCCGTTAGCCAATGACTTTACGATACCAAGAGTTTAAGAACAACGTTCGGCAGCATCGTCCGAGTCGAAGCTTGAAAGATCCAGACGATGCTTAGGATGTCGAGGATGGCCTCCCACACTGCCAAAACTGCTACACAGCATGTGAGTGAGCAGACACCAGCGAGAACAAATTCTCCAATCAAACGGACAGTTCATTGCTGCCGCCGCCGACGATGTCGAGATGGAAAATCCAATCACAGACACCTTGGAATTCCCAGTCTGAGACCCCATGGCGGCCAATCTTACCAATGAAGGCCCTGGTCGAAGGGGTCTCAGACCCCTGGTTGACCCTCTCCACTCGTGTTCTTGGGCCTGTTCGTCTTTGCCCGTTGTGGCAGCCAAGGCGTGAAGGGACCCGAAGCCACTGATATGAGGCTTGTGATGAGAACCAGAGGCGCCGTTTTGGTTCCGTGCTATGGTGTTCGTGCCGTTTCTGCAATCGACTTGGCTTTCGGGGCATTTGATAACTGTACTGCGTACGTAGGTGATAGAGGTGTTGAGATTCCAGGATTTGTCGGCTTCTTCTCGCGAAGCTTGGTCACGACGGTGAGTGTGCAGATGAATGACCAGCACGTATCCCTTCGTATCCATCCAGCTGACCGTCGAAAAGATAAAAAGTTCGTGAAGCGCAGAACCCCAATCCCTGGTCGATGAGGGGGAAGTGTGGTGGTGTGTGAATTGTGTGAAAGTCTTTGCATTTTTGCAGCACTAAAAGATGGCGTAAAAACACTAGCGGAGACCCCTCAAAACGAAGCTCGAAAAGCTGGGAGCCTAGAGAGAGACAAGGCATTGAAAGGCAAGGGTTCCACGTCCAAAGCTGAGCATTCGGATGGGAAAGTGGACTCGACAGTCCGGTTAACTTGAAACGCGAGTCTTTATCACTGTTCTGATCACCCACGTGCAAATTGCGCTTCTTGATTCCCATCATCTCATCGTCGTGTCCGATTGTCCTCGGGGTCCTCATTAAACTTGAATTGGATGGCTGACCGTGCCCCCCTCCACCTCCCCTACAGTGCCAGGCCGTCGACAAGCTTATTGATGAGGATTGCGAGGTTGGAGCTTGTACGGCACTCGCTGGGGAAATGGTGGATGGGAAGGAATGGATGGGCGTGCAGAGAGATTTCCTGAGGCTCAGAGAGTTTTTTTTGCTTCTTTTCTGACTGGACTGCCTCTGATCCCGGTCATCTTTGCAGCCCCCCTTCATTGGAGCTCATTCCTGTTGCGACGCCGGCCTCAGGGGAAAACGCGAGACACCAAGGAACTGGAGATGGGTGTGAGATGCAACCACCAGAAGCTAGAAAGATGGTGTGTGTGATGGACAAGAAGTCAAGAACCCGTCACTCTGTCCAGTCCAGTGTCATGCATTGGGATGCATGCGATCGAAGACGTGCGGTGACGCTAGGCGATCTGTTGACTGTATGCTGCTGTATGCACGTAGGTAGGTGCAGCATTCAAAGCCAACCTCCTGTCTTCAGGGCCTGATCGGCTCGCGTGCCCGTACCTCAAATATCGTACCTCAAATTGACTTCTGTGCCCTGCTATATGGAGTACCAGTTGCAGGGGGTTAGCGCTCGTACCTAAATTTTGGTATATAGAACAACTAAAACCCTCTTAACCCTAATAGGTTTAATTTGTTAGAGGTCGATTAGGGTAGTTTAAATCACTACTATAGACCTATACTACTATACTAGAGAGGAGTCGTAATTCTTTTTTAGTATTAAGGCTCTAACGTAAGGCTCTATAAAGTATAAAGTACTATATATCGATATTAATAACAACTCGTAATAAACTAGTATTAAGAGAGGCCCGCTAAGGATAACTATATTTAGTATAACTTTTAGTACGAACCGTCTCAATACTCCTAATACTATAATTATTAGTATAAATCCTAACTACTACAATTAGTAAACCCCTAATATAGGAATCTCTAATATATAGATTCCTAACCGTAATATAAAATAATATAGCTCCTACCTATCTCTACCAACTTCCCGGGTATAGTTATTATAATTACTATAAGTATTATACTCGATATAATTAATTATACCTTAATACCTCGCCCGCCTCCTCGTTAACATATAGTATAAGACCTTATCGATAATTATATAGACTATAGCTTCCCTAATACTCCTATCTTCTCTAATATAGTCGAACCCTCGCCTAAAAATATTAGTAATCCGCCTAATACTTATATAAGGCCCGTTAATTAGGATAATATTAACGATAATAATAACGGCGATACGGTAGAAGTAGTATAAGAAATATATAAGCGGTCTTAAATATTTAATAATAAAGAGGTAGTTAACTAATAACCCGTACGAAAGAAGTATACCCTACCCTTAACCCCTTTAACTAGCTATTATAATTAGACTTTAGAAATATACTACTAATTTACCCTCTATATTAAAACCTCTTATACCGGCGGCTTCCTTATTACGATTAAAGAAGGTAAAGGTTTTAAGCGTAATAAATATAAGAAATAAGTAAAAGTACTAAGCGAATAGGTATAAGAATATAAAAACGAAAATAGGGAAATTACCTAGGAAATATATTAAAGTACGTTTACCCGCCTTAAAACGCGTATTAAATATATAAAATAGATAGTTGAAGGTTGTATTAATATATCTTTCGATTATAAAATTAGTAGGGTTCAATATTCTAATACCTATTAGGAACCCTTTACTAAAGAATTTAATATTAAGGGTTTATAGATGAAGATAGGCCTATACATTCTTAGTAGTAATAATAGTTATACTTTTTTAATAGGGATTTTTATAGAGGAGAAGGTAATTAGGTCTTTTATCCGGTTAGTATAAACTACAGTCGATAATAATAAAAGGGATTTATAATCGAAGAGGAAGAGGGGTATATAGAGTACGTTAATTACTACAGAGAAGAAAGTAATTAAAATAGAGAAGGTACGGTTAAAACGGGCGGTAAGGCGAGCTAAATAATAGAAGGCTATTAACCCCGACCTTTAGAATAATAAAGATAGTAACGATAAGCCGGAGGGAAAGGGGGGAGGTTTCGAAATCCTATCCTATACCGAGGCAATATAGCCTATTAAGAAAATATTTATTAGGTAAAGTAATACCCTTATTACGAAGTTTATTAGCGATACCGTTAAATCGATTAATAATATAAGACCTATTAGCGCAATCGATATCTAGACGGCGGTTTCAGACTTTTAGTCCAATTTTGCGAAGGAACTATCGCTAGAGATAATTGTTAATATATCTTAAATACTAAATAAGGAAGAGGCCGTCTTATAGAATATAATAGATAATAAATTTAAATCCGTTAAATTAAGGCGGTTAATTAAGAAGGTTAGATTCAAGAAGAGGGCGCGGGGTAATAACTATAAATAATATAGTAGAATAGAATAGAATAGAGAGGGTTGCTTACTTGTATTCGAAAATATTAGAAATACTAGAAATCCTAAAAATTTTACTAAATTTAAAAAATCGGATTTTAATATATTAATTACTATTAAATATATAATTAGGGTCTAGAGGAGCTACTTCCCTAAATTATTTATAGATATTTACTCTCCCGCTAGTCCGTACACTCCTAATACACTATATTATATTAACTAGAAATTTTTAACGTTCCTTAGCTTCCGTCTTAATATAACTATCTAATATTATAACCCTCTATAATTCTAACGTTCTCCAACGTATACTACCCGTACTTATTGTCACGGCTGGGCCAGACATGTGCCAGATCACATGGTTACTCTGATCTTTCATCTCATGTCCTCCTTGTTTATAAGGACTATACTCCTTCTATCCGATGTAACTAGCTTCCTTTTTCTTCCTCATTTTTAATATCTTATTACATTCGTCAGATTATTCGTGTCCCGCACTCGAGATCTACGTGACGTGATATTATATTAAAGATCCTTCCTACGGGTCGTATTAACCTTTCATCCCAACCACCGCGGATTCCGGAATATCGGACTCTTTCGATATTTGTGGTATTCGATACTGGGCGCGTATTGCTAGAACCGTTCTCTCTTGGGATGATAGATCATTTGACTTCGTCTTTTGGCGCTACGGCCCTCTAGATTGGATTAAAAGGATGATATTGGCATTATTTACCAATTGACCGGCTGGTCTACGGTTAAAGCATGCAGGACTATCGCGACCCTCACCCTCGGAACCTCAGCCGCGATCCAACGTGGTTTAGCCCATTTCTCTTCTTTCCTTCTATCTTTTTTCTCCTGGTTCTGATAGCCCAGCTCAAATTCTGTCATCCACCCCTCACCTTCTCCGCCTTTTTGCAATCAAATAGTAGGGCAGCCACACCGCCGGCTTCTTATTCTCGTCATCGGGATGCTACCCGACGGCCCAATGCCGTGTTTCGGATATGAGATACCCGTTGCCGTCTCCTAAATCTAGTACCCGTTGTATTGAGCCGTATTTCGTTTAGTATCCCCTATCTTAAGCCGCATCAATAATAACAACATCTCTGGGACCTACTTTATCCATAACATTCCTAGCGGAAGACACTCCCTTTTTCCTTTACTACCTTTATTCTTTTCCCTCTCTCATTCTCGGCACTTCTCGGAGTATTAGAGCAACTATCGCCATCATCTACTACTATGGCCGAACCACAACAACAACAGCTTAACTTACCCACCTTAGTTGTTGAATTCCAGAAGTAAGTAGACCGGATAAACGAATACGAAAAGGCCTTTATTAGCCTTAAGAAGTAGGTCTCTACTTTAACTAAAGCGTTGGATAATAATATTGCCTTGGTTCAAAAACTGCATATGGCGCCAATTCCTCCCCCCACCTCCACCTCCACTTCTAGGCCAAAAGTTGGGCTTCCCGACGTTGAGAAATTCTCTGGCGCAACTTATACCTTCGAGACCTAGCTCCCTTCTATCTAGGTTAAGCTTCGAATCGATGGCGCTGCTATTGGTAATACTGAAGCCCAGTTTTGGTATATCTTTTTACGCTTTGATGGAAAGATCTAAGCCTTGGTAATACTATAAATTTCCTAAGTATCGGATAGCCAGGTTTTCAACCCACAAGATCTTTTGGACTAGTTGGCCAGAATCTACGACGATCCTAATAAAGTCCAACAAATTGAAAACGCTCTCCTTACTCTTCACTAAGGTTCTGATGATGCCTTTGGTCTTTTCATTGCAAAGTTCGAAAGACTCCTTTATAAGGCCAGAGCCAATCTTTGGTTAGAAGTAGCCAAAATTTCTCTTATTCGTCAAGCTCTCAATAAGGACACTCGCAAGCGAGCACAACTCCTCCGCCCTACTCCGACTACCTACGTAGACTACGTCCAAAGATTGAAAGAATCATTGAATTCTATTTATAAATCTTCTAGCTCTTCGTCTTATTCTAAGGACGCTATGGATATTGATGCTATTTAAGCTTCCGTTTCGGTATTGGACTTCGCCGGACCGTCCCGCTCACGGGTACAGCTGCATATGGTTGAAGGTTTATCATTTGATAATGAAGCATCGGACGATGACGATGATAATGAGGAGGATTCTGGTCATGAGTTCGGATATGACTATTCCACCGATTTGGAACCGGATTTTGAGCGCAAGCTGGAGCGTATTGTTTACGGAAGTCGGACGAGATGTTGAGGTTTTTATCCTTTCTCGCCTATCTAGATTATCGGGCTTCATCTTATCTATTTTGCTCTTTCTTTCCTTACCCACCTAGATTGTTACTATTAGGCTTGTTTTTGCTTTTATATATTCTAGATCGCGTTGCTTTCATCTCAAATATCAAACCTAAAAAATATATCTTTTCTTACTTCTTTTCGACTTTGGGGCTGAGTCTTCTTCGAAGGGGGGGGTGATGTCACGGCTGGGCCAGACATGTGCCAGATCACATGGTTACTCTAATCTTTCATTTTATGTCCTCCTTGTTTATAAGGATTATACTCCTTCCATCCGATGTAACTAGCTTCCTCTTTCTTCCTCATCTTTAATATCTTATTATATTCGTTAGATTATTCGTGTCCCGCACTCGAGATCTACGTGACGTGACACTTATATTTACTATTTAATAATCGAAATTTCGAAGTCTAAAGGTACTAATAATTAATACTTTATATACTTCTAATTTATCGATAAATTAATTCAAACTTACTTTCTTTTACCCTCTTTCACTTTTTCAATTATCTCCTCTTTTTAAAATATTATTATTAGAGTCTCTAAGACCCGTTAGCGATTTGAATACGTATAGTAATAGGGTTATTAATATAAAATATATTAGTACACTATCTCGCTAGTACTAATAATTAAATAAATACCTCCGCCCCTTCCTCTATTAATTAATAATATTAACGATAAATAAAATTATATAAACCTATAATAGTATATACGAAGTCGATTTATATTTCGATAGGGTACTTTAGTACCGACTCTCGTATTAACTTCGCTATCCGTTTCAACTACTCAAACGCCTATTTAACTAGTATACAATTTATACTATATCTCAAATTATATAACTCCTTCTTTATTTTAAGTTACTTATTACTAAGAGCCTCCCTCTAATTTAAAAGATAGTATTATATAATCGGGAACAGGATCAAAATACCCCTCTATTAATTAAAGTTTATATCGGCTAAATAAAATCGTTTAGGGGGGATTTTAAATCTATTAAATAGGGTAATACAAAATAATTTTACGTTTTACATCGACCCTTCTACACTAACTAATACGTACGAGAAGGAGCCGTTAAATTAAACTATAGCAAATACGTTTTAAAAGGTAAATCCCTTCTTATTACGCTAATAGTTCTACTCCTTTACCCCTACTTTAATATAAATATAAATACTATCGATAATACTAATAGTACTACTAAACCGCTAATTGCCCGCGATAAACTCGATCTCTAGCGCTATAAAATCATTATCTAATTAAATAACAAATTTAATATAAAGCTTAATAAAGATTAGTATTATTTACTTAACGATATTTAAAACTATCGATTAGGCTATTAAAAAATAGTAAATTACTTACCGCTAGATTTCGTTAAACGCAATAATTTAAACGAAGACTATTAATTTAAATTTAACGGTTTGATATCTAGTATCTTATATACTACCTCTCTTTCGTATTTACTTTACTAAAGTAATAAATTTAATTTTTATTATACGAAAAAGCTTATAGAACCGCCTTTTATACCCTTTCAATAAGCTATTAACTTTAGCTACACTCACTTTTAGGCTACCTTTATTTATAACTTTAGGGTCGAAACCTTTTCGCCCTCCTATCGAAATAGTAATAGTAGCAATAGCGGATATAGTAAAAAAGAATAAGATTTTCTTTTAGTAGGCTTTAGCCTCCTCCTCCTCTATCCGGGTATATTCGTTTTCTACTATAATAGTTAATTCGTATTATTATAGTCGGTTAATTTATTTTATCTCCTATACAAAATACTACTATTAATTAACAATACAACCCCTTATAATAATAATATATACAAATAATCGTATAATTACGTAATATAACCAATAACCCTACAGTCACACCCTAGCTTCTCCTATACTAGCGCTACAAACTACCGCTAAATTACTTACCCTCTAATAGATTATACCTACTTTCTAAGAGGTTACAAGTATATAAAACACCTCAAAGGTACTTTACGTAACCCTTTTACCCTACTCCATTCGTATAGGGGGGTAAATATATAAATAGAAGTATCTAAACCTCTTCTAATACGTAATAGTTAGTAGCTATACCTTATAGGGACTCGCGCACTCTCGTTTACACACTTTCGACTCCTTATTACAAAGGTACGAGCAGAATAGTAAAAAAGAAGTACGTATCTATATTGTACAAAACGTAACCTTTATCAATATCTATAAAGGTAGATTTTACTAACTTAAAGAGGGAAAGTAAAATCCACTGCAAGGCCTTGGCTGGTGCACAAAAATTTGAAGTACGATATTTGAGGTACGGGCACGCGAGCCGATCAGGCCCTCAGTCTTCTTGTCCCTCCTCTAACCTCTGACCGTTTTGCGGTTTGTTGCGCACCGTTAATCTGAAATGCGACCACCCACCACACAACCACACCATGCCACCGTCCGGACGGCTACCACGGCTGGCACGGCTTCCACGCTGTGCGACGGAGGACAGAGGACGGTGGCATGCCAGGTTGACTTGTCTCGTCTCGTCTGGCCTGCGCCTGTACCCCAGCACCATCCCCAGCACAAGCCCCCCGTCAGGTCCTGACCAGGTCTTGACAAGCGGAATGACCCCATGCAGAACTGGGTCTCATTAAATAACATCTGCCCACCCTCGTGGGTCCCTCTGCCGTTCCTCGTTGCTCCTCCCCATTTCCTCCATCAGAATAGTACGACGCCAAGAGAGAGCAGCACACAAAAGACTCACTAGCCTTCTAATATTTACCTGCGCCTGCCCTTCCCCAGGGCTTTAACACTCACTGCTTTGCTTTCTTCACCCAGAATCCCATCGCCAGCTACACCATGTCGACAGAAACACAGTCCCTCCCGGCCAGGGACAGCACAGCAACTCTTACAAGAACCATCTCAGAGACCCAGACATCCGATAACACAACCCCCCAGGTCTACACCCGGAACCCATCTTGCGACAGCACAATGTACGACGAATTCCCTGAAGTGGTGGACACCAAGAGGGTAGAGCAGGAGGAGGAGGAGACTGTTCCAGCATTGCCTCAGAAGAGTGCCCTAAGGGCTTCAAGGTTGCTTGACAGCTTGGTTCAGCTCAAGATGAGTGGGACGGTTGAGACTGCCGAGTTGAAAAAGCCGTCTCCACTCGGCGATGTCTATCTCTCTTCTGAGGAGGATGCTTCCTCAGACACCGACAGCCTATCCGACTATGGCTACGAGTCCAGCAACGAGAAGGAAGCCTCTACCGCCACACCGACATCCCGACGAGGCAGCCGTGAAGACACTGCCCGTGTTGTTTCAGTTATCTTTTCTGGCAGGCCCTCGATCGTCGACCTCACCACCCTCAGGAGAGGTTCCGCAGCGCCGAGCCTAGTGGGAGGCCACATGAGGAAGCGGTCAAGCACAGTGTCCTGTAACATCCCCATCGAGCGGACGATCACACCAGCCAGCCCCATGTCAGCTTTTGCGCTTCCCGAAAGGAAGAGCAGTCTTCCCATCGATATGATGCCCATGAGGAAGCCTCAGTTTCTCAACGTTGACCCGTTCGCAAACGGCAGCTCCTACTCGCTGGATGTTCCCAGAGCCGATACTCCAGAGGAGGCAACAAGCCCGGCGAGATCACCGAGGACACCAACCATGACTCTGTTGAAGGGGGTTACGAGGACCTTCAGCCTCGTCAGGAAGAGGAGCCGTCCGGCGCTGGCGAGCCCCCAGCCACCACAGGAGCGCACCACACCGCCTCCCTCAAGACACTCTATGAGGCCGCCACCGTCTCGCAGCAGTATGATGCCGCTCTCTGTGACCACTCCTCTTTCCGAGGAGGCTCCGGAGCAGCTTGTCGTGCCAGGGTCGCCTGCGACCTCTGACAAGTCGTCAAGGAAGAACTTCAGAATGTCCTCGCCATTTGGACCATCCCCATCACCACAGTTTCCATCACTGCCTGAGGATGCTTCGCCCATCTCTCCTCTTTCTCCCACCAGTGTCCCGAGGAGGGGACTCCTCAGCGGGTTTGCGGCAAGGCGCAAGAGCATCAAGCTGACGGGGAGGATCAACATCGCATAAAGCGACACGACACGCAGCATGTACCAACCAGACACTGATATTTCCACGGAATATTGCAAGCATGGCGTTTTCGAAGCTTGAGGAGCGGGCACAGTCCGCAGCATCGCATACAACAGGAGACGGGTTTAACTGGGAGACCTTAATACGGAAAAGATACGCAGACGGGAATGACTTAGACACACACACACACACACACACACACACTTTGGATCACATTGGCGGAGCAGAGAGGAGGAATTCCTGATCTATCATGGCTGCGCGCAAGCATGTTTCAGCACAGCAGGCCGGCGGTTTATTGACTTTTTTTTACATCTTGGAAGGAGTTTTCGGTCACATGGGAGGTTTTTACGCAACATCAGTTTTTTGTTGCTCTTGTTTTTTTTTACGAATGTTATGATACCACAAGGCGCTGTTCTGGTTTCTTCGTTTCTTCGGGCATATTATCTCCGCTACTACTACACTATTTCCATCCATATATGGATGGGCTTCAAATTGAAAGACAGGCATTGTATGCCAAAACAACATACACAGATCACACTCCCGTCGCTACCATGACTTGCTATAATGAATGTGACATTGCGTTTGCTTTTTGCAAGATTCAAAAACCAGATCTCTACCAAACTTGCACATCGAGATCGGTCATGCCGGCCTACCACTGAATGTCACCCATTTTCTCTGTCAGACTTGTCATTCATTTTTGTTTTATTTATTTTCTTCATGCCACACCGGGAACCTAGCGAGCGAGCCATGCTACTGTACCTAGCAGCCCTGGCGTGCCTGGATGCCTGCCGTAGTAATGGTAGGGATCGTGCGGAGATAATGGTTCCGTAGGGCAATTGGTACGAACACCGGTCTCAATGAGACGTCTTGGGTCCCTTGGGGGCGGGCTTGGACTTCTTGGCTTCACTTCCCTTTCCCCTGCCCAGCTTTCATTGCGCACGCGTCGGAATATTTTCTTACAAACATTCTTGACAGTGCATGAACTGCAGCTAGCTTTGGGGTTTACGAGGTCGGATTGGGGGACAAATGACTTGCAGCAGAGAAAAGGGCTGAAGAAATGCGCGAACACCATCAAAGTACGGAATGGATAATACCAGACGTTGCTCAAATTCATCGCCAAAATAAACCCGACTCCGTAACAAGTGATGGATATCTGCCCTCCGTTATCTCAAACGCGATTCAGGATATTTGTTTCATCGTTTCGACGACCTTGATAAGGTAACTCCTTGGTACAGTCTCATCCGACATGTTCCGGATGCCAACTCCACCAGCTCTCAAGGCCCCCCGTGCCCCGTCTCCGTTTTCCTGGTTCGTCAGAATCAGAGAATCGGGGGACAGATTTTAAAATGAGATTGGAGAGATCGTAAACCGTATGGGTATTTGCCTGGAATCGGACGACGATAACACCATCGATATCTATTTTCATGGGATGGGCATGGAGACCATGGGAACCCATGGGAACTGGACCCATGGGTAGGTGGGCAAGGTGGGCTAGGTGTAATTATGGGGTCTCACTCATGAGAGGAGCCCGAGAGGAGAGGAGGGGAGTCGGAAAACGGAGACAGGGCAGTGGACGAGTGGACTAGTGGATGAGTGGAGGGATTGAGGGTCGACGGAAGGTCAAAATAAAATAAGCTATCGACACTCAGTATGGACTTCACCTACCTGATCAGGTTGGATTCGCCGAAGTGTCTCTTCGGTCTGCGGAAGTTACTGAGACAGATCGATGGGGGAAATATGGGAATGCAGTCAAATGTGGGGGCCGATGCAACTTCAGATGAACGCATTCCTGGCGTCCCTGAATCCTTTTTTGCCAATCCCGGATCCTGTACACGAATCAATTGGGGGCGTGTGATTCGCTAGCGTGGTTCTTTTGAATGAGGCATCCCCCAAAACCCCAACGCGAAAGATCATGACAATGAATTAATAAAGGCAGAGAAATTTTGGCTGTTTTTCCTCGGGGATACTTGCTGGGTGGTTATGTTTTTGCTGTTACAAAACTGTCCATTAATTGATCAAGACGCCTGTGAATCAGTGAAGAATGTTGCTAACAAGCTGATTGGGAAGGTAGTTGGATGTCTTTCTCAACACATTTTGTCAGAACCGAGGGATGCATGCTGCCTGTGCACGGTCCTCCACACCTGCATCACGGGGTCCGCAAGAAGGAAGGAAGCTACTGATATATGCATTGAAGGACACAATCACTTGTGAAGAAGGAACCGGGTACACATTGAGGAAGGAAGCTATCGCCAAGGACAAGCCAGACGGCTGATTGGAAGTCTGGCGGGCTATGAGGAATCGTGTAGACCTAAAAGGTATAAACCCAGCCAACCCCCAGCCTTTACACTGCCCTGGCTTCTTTTCTCGGCATCAGAATCAAGCACATTGCCAATTATTTTTCCCGCTGTTTTGCCTTTACATGTTCCAGGCTGAGTCGGCTGACAGCTGCAATGTTTCAAACACTCTAACAGCGCGGCTCATTATGTACGGTTGTGTAACCGGACCCCACAGTTTGTACATTTCTATACAGCCACCAGTAGCTACATACTGAATGTACCCCTCTGCGCCCTTCATCCCCAAACAAATCACTACTGAAATTTTGGTGGTGATTTCTCAAACAACAAACACCAACCTGCAGGTATACTGACGATTCGTTAGATGGATGATAAGCTTGATGCGCCAGCAAGACATTTAGCGATATCAGAAAGAGAAGATACAGTAAACTTCCAAATGCTCAACAGTTGTAGGTGCAGGAGCTTAGGCCAGCTTACGCCCATGCAGGCATAACCTTAGTAACCTGTAGATGCATCGACCCCGATCACAACTTCCGCCGCAAAGTATCTTCATAACGTCACGAATCCGTTGTACCTTCCGTCCCAACTACGCCGGCTTCCTGCTTGAAAGGTGAATTTCTCTGTTGAGTTTTGTTGGAAGTCCGTGCCCTGGGCGCCCATTCATCCCATTCACCAGACTTCCCATTCACCTGCACTCCCTTCCTGGGTATTTAGGTTGCCCCGGTTTCGTTTTTCCTCTTCCATCACCACTACAGAATCACGGCCCTTTTTTCTGTCGTCGCCTTTCCACCTCCGTCAGAAGCTGACTCTTCCGTCAACACATTGGCCCCCCACTCAGTGCCTCGCCTCTACAGCGTCTCACACGCCGCCCAAAAAGTTCAGCGACTTGCAGAGGATTCAGTGTCTGAGGGCAGCGACGATACCCTCTCTTCTCGATCCTCTTGACCTCCGGATATTTCAGCTCCAACCATGCCCGTAATCGTCGACATGGACGCCGAAGCGGGCCCAAAGCCCCGCATTCTCGTCGTCTCTCTCGAATATCAGGAGTGCTTTGACGAATCTGTCAACCGGTTCTTGACCCCCATGACCGAGCTGGCCACTGTTCAGCGCGTCAAGAAGGCCGCCACCCTCACCCGTCTCCTCTCCAACGAGAGTTCTGAGCCGTACTCCGCCCTCGTCCTAACTGACGCCGCGCTCACGCTTCCCGAGAACCTTCCTCTCTGGGAGCACGTCCTCTCTTACCTGCGCCGCACCGGCGCCACCGCCGTACTCACCTGTCAAGTGGCATGTTTTGTCATCCCCGGTGACCTTGACGAGTTTTTCCGCGTCTCGGGCCTTCCCGACTGGAAGGCCGGCATATACCAGCGCAACATCGTCGTGATGAACGAGCAGGCCGACGGCATCCGCGACGCCACGCACTTTGACATTGGCAACAAGAACGGTCTTAAGGCTGCCTACAGCGTCAAGTCGCTGTGCCTGTCGGGTGTGAAGAGCGAGCACAGGTGGTATGTTCCCGACGCCACTCAGGAGGACCCAAACCTGAACATCGCCGCTATGCTTACTAGAGGCCCCGAAGGTCGGGATCCGGAGCGGGTGAGCCAGCAAGCTGCGGTGGCATACGGTCCCGTGGGAGAGAAGGGTAGAATTGGCTGGGTGGGCGATATCAACACTGAGGACCCCTCCGTCAAGGTCATTTTGGCCTTGTGCGGGCTTGATCCGGCTAAGGCCCATGTCGAGCCGTTGAAGCCCTATGGATTGCGCTTTGACGCTGCACAAGGACGCTTCGTCAAGATTGAGGACTGAACGTTCCGTGAGGAATCAGCCAGTTCGGCGTGCAGAGATGTTTAAGCTAGATCCCAGGAACATGATACTGGTATCCATGTCTTAACGGTCAAGCTTGCAGTACGGTATGTGGCTCGCCAGTATCATTTATCTGCTTTTTGGCGAACCAGGACATCAGTTTGAATCTACATACTGACATTCTTAACAGCAGGCTCTGCAACCGATATATCGGCCACTATACCTCTATGAAAACGACCTCTGTTTCAAGGTGCACATGTGCGAACCGTGGTTCTTATCCACATAGATAGCCATATTAGCCCCAGAAAAACATGTCAGACACTTCACATGGAAAACTTGACCAAGTTCGTCTTGTCCAACATGTCCCGCTTACTTTTGTTCTATTCATGCCTTACGCCAATTCTGTTTTTTTCAGTAATGATCAGGCAATTGCTTGATACCGCGTTGCTTGTCAGAAGACGAGGAGTGAAGTTGATTTTCATTACTCTGAACATGGCATAATGAGATCGAAGGCAACGTGTTACGCACCTAGTCGCTACCAGATGGCCGATGCACCACTCCCTGTGTGTGCCCTGCACAGAGAAGTGTTTATCGAACTTTCATCATGGACATGAACACCAAAAGTCACAACAGAAATGCTTCAACCCTTCTCTCCTCTCCTTATGCTGAAGTTCTTGCATTGGTGTAGTAAGTGCACCACCACAAAGATACAACGACCGGTAGTCTGCTTGAAATCAGAGTGATATCAGGTGCTTTTTCTGTCGAAAAACGAAGTTGACAAGGATAATGAGGTCTCGAAAGGGTTGAGCAGTGAGCCTGATAAATCCACCGTCTACATCAAAATCGCAGCAGAACACCAGGCGGCACAGGCCATGATGCTTTTGCGGCTTCACCCACGCCAAAGTCCTCACCCCCAATTTCCGATTCTACATCTCCGTTGTTGAGATTTATTACAGCATGAGCGTCAAGCTTCTCCACTTGATTCGAGAGGTATAAGAAGTAAGACGTAGTTACCACTCCTGCCACTGCAGGCAGGAGTAGAAATTAACACATCTTAACCTCAGGGGCACTGGGTTAGTGTACGTGAATACGGCAGCCGTTAATAACGACCGACTTTCGCTTTCTTTGGAGGTATCACCAGAATTACTAACTCCATTCCCGAGCTTTCAGGGGAAGTTCATTTGTCCCTTTGACACTCTTTCCCTCCTGCGTTACGTGGTCGCTGGAAGACTTGGTGGAAGTTTGGCTTAAAGTTTACCGTGGATGCATCAGGCCACCACAGTGGATTTATCAGACTTGTTGATTAAACCATAGCTGCAATCTATACAAATCAAATTTAAGATGTTCTTTTCCAACACTTCGCATCCGATTGCTAAACCTGCCTGTTCAAGGGCGTTAAACGCATGTTTTGTCCGAAAGGGGAACCGCTAACTTATAAAGCAAAAAGAGTTGGAGTGTTACCTATGTCAAACAAGTATTCCCGACTTTGCAGTTGTGTTAATGGAAGTTATAGAGGTCGGCTCATCGGGCGGCCCCACTTCAGTGATCGGCTTTAACTCCGTTGATGGACCCACCTTTCCCGTCAGAACTCCGTTCGCGTGCCGTCCCGTCTCGGCTCCGACACCCGGCCCCACCTTCCGGGCCTCAGGTGGGTTGGGCGACGACAAGTTGACCGAGTAGATCTCACTTTTCGCTGTCGCCTCAATGTGATTTTCCACACAACGCCATACGACATAGAGAGGTATTTTCTTTGTGGAATGGAATGCTGTCTAGCTTCCGGTCTTTTTCTGGTACGGCTGCGTAACGGAAGGGGGTGGTCGGCAAAGCGGAGGTTCGGGTGGGATGATAACTTCTGGATTGAAGACGGAGCAGTCCCGAGCTATCAACAGGTCTCGCGAGGACACGACCTCCCACGGCGTCCCCATCCATATGAAACAATGATCCGCAAAATCACCAAGTGACAATTTGTTGCAATGAATGTCGAACCGTAGCCAGAAGCCTTTTTGTTGTACAATAACAATAACATTATGTTTTCTATGTAGGTTTAAGGTCCGTATGCTCAGCGTGTCTCTTTCTGGGCTTGTTGATCCGGCTCGTCCATGGGCTTGCTTCCTCCGTCCGCGCGTGCATAATACATGGGGAAAGGGATTACAAGATGAAGAAAAGTATAAGACAGCGGAAGAAAAGAGTAGAAGTAGAGGAAGAAGTCGGACGACCCATAGGTGTCGAGTCGGACTCTCCAAAGCCCATCCATCATTGCCAGCCCCCAAAGCCCAAGAGCAACCCCAAATTGCCCAGTTGGCGAACCGGTTTAGAATATCCAGTAGCCCCCACCCAAGCTCCGCTCGTCTGAAGAGGGGGGGAGAAGGGTTGCCAACCAAAAAGAAACCCAGTCATACATGATCTTTTTGCCCGCCCATTAGTGTCATGAGATAGACGCATTCTTCTAACCCGTGCCAGCCACGAAACCGATATGTTTGTTTGTCATCGATTGGCAGCCTGTTGCCCCAAGTATACGTCGTCATTAGTTTTCCGAGCCATGTCGTCTCTTGTTTTTATTTCCCCCATTCATAACTCCCGTGAATGAATCGAGATGCCATCATTATAATATCTTTAGTCGAGGTGGATCGTACCGAAGGCGTCTTCCGGTAAGTGATCCGGAGCCATGTACCTCCATGGGCACGGCATCCTCGTCGTCATAAATTCGCCACGAGCGGTAAACCCTTAGCCAGCAATGGCTGTCCGTGGACGAATCTGGAGCCAGGAATGCGTTTTGCAGCGTTCTGGTAAAATCGATCCATGAGGGATCTGTAACTGCGCATTCTAGCCAACGATTTAAGCCTTGCGGGAACGGGCAGTAGCGGCGCCGCTGGGGCGAGCGCCAGAAGCCTTGGCGCTGACGATATCCTTAGGGTCGGGCAACGGGGCCTGGGACATTCTGCGGAGAGACTTGCGGCCAGTGGGGCGCTTTCCGTCCTTCTTGTAGGTGGCGAAGTAGAAGGAGATGAAGAGGACAAGGTAAGAGCTGAGGATACCAATGCCGGAGAAGGCGGCAAACTCCTCGCCAGCGCACTTGCCAGCATTGGGCATCCACAGGAAGTAGGTCGAGGTGAAATAGGTGTAAGAGGCGAAGTAGACAAAGCCTGGGCGCGTAAAGAGTTAGCGTGGGTGACGAGATCATTGCGAACGAGGAAAAAGGCTTACCAAGGTCAATGATGAACTGAATGATCTGGAGACGGGTGATCCACTCCTTCCACCAGATGCGGATGCCACGCGCGCTCTGGAAATAGTACCAGTACATGACGACGTGGACAGTCAAGTTAAGGGTAATGGGAACCCAGGAGACAGAGGTAGAGCCGATCAGCTGGGTGTAGCAGAGAAGAGCAGTGGCGCCATGGTGGTAGCAGTGGAGGAAAGCTGCAAAATGTTAGGAATCGTTGTACGACGCGACAATCTCTTCTTCAACGGTAACATACTGAGAGGCTTCTTCTTGAGGAACAAGAAGCAGGTATCCAGGAGCTCGAGGTACTTGGTAAGGTAGTTCAACTGCACAATGTTAGTGCCGATCCCAAAAGCGCATCAGGCGGTGAGCCGCAACAACATACGTAGTAGAGGACAACCAGGGGCTGAGTCCAGCCGCCGTCGATGTGGCAGATGGCATGGAAGATGCCGCCGCGAACGACAATGGGGAGAAGCTGCTCAATGAAGAGAGCCAGGAGGATAGCGCTGATGGCGGTCAAGTAGAAGTTGTGGATCAGGAAAAGCGTGCGCAGCTTGAAGGGCTCGCGGTTGCGCATGAGCTCGCGACCGCCGAAGATGATGGTGTAGTAGATGACGATGAAGATGCTGGTCTCCTTGAGAGTGGACATGGGCGTCTGGCCGGGGACGAATCTGAAGTCTTCGGCAGGGTAGCCGGCAACGGCCTCAAAGGCCTTGCTGAAGATGGGCCATAGGTGGATGCCGAACGGGCGGTCGAGGGTGGGCCTGGGAAGGCTGTCGAGGAACGACACGGGGCTTGCGGTCGCCATCTTGAATGCGCGCAGTGAGAGATGGTGACAGAGTTGTTGTGCAACAATCGAGAGCCGAGCTGGACGGGTGCTGGGGGAAGGAGGTCAATATAGGGAGGGGAGGAGGTGGAGGAGCGTCGCGCGACGGGGGAAAAGGGGTTGGGGGGCTCCGCGTACGGAATTCAGGGACTTGTGTTTGTCCGGGCGAAGCACCAAAGGCGGGAAGATTTTTGTATTCGAGGCTCGGAATCCGCGGGCGGGCCACGAGGGAGACTGGTCGAGATTTAGGCCCAAGATCCGCCGCCAAGAAGTCGGCCACGCAGTAGTTACGGCCACTTGTGGTACCTCTGCAGAAAGGCGGACAGTGAGCTTCTAAAGGTCGCAGCGATCACGATGCCGACGATACTACATCCAAAAATGAGCGTTGGGAACGGGTTTGGAATCTTTGAAATGACAAAGTTCCTATTTCAATCAGTGTCGTTCAAAGAAGAATTCCAGATTGTGCGAGCGAATGAATAACCAAAAGCGGGTTATAATGACTTCAAATGTTGATGGTAGAAGTTCAAAGTACCTTTTGTTAAGGCCGCTAAATTTCAGCCCTTCGCGACTCCAATTCATGTTACACAGTTCCTGGCGGCCACATCCATCATCCATGCTCGGGGTCAAAGTCAATGAACACCTCTTAAAGCAAGTACGTATCCCCGGGCAACCTGGAACCTGACCTGAAATCCGACACCCACCTATTACAGGACAAGGAAGCTGAGTGAGGCAAGGCTCCCAGGCTGACGGCCGTGACTTCCATCCACGGGCCTTCCGTGTACTTCCGTGTGCACTGGTCTCCATCCCCGGGCCATGGCACTCCAGTCAGCCGCATGGACGGCACTGCAGTGGTGACTGGCACTCACTGTGAGTCGTTTTGGGCGGTAGTCAACAAAGTGGAAAAGGGGTAGCCACCCAGACGCGCCTAGCGTAGCCTCAACGACACTTGGCTTTTCATTTCCAGTTCCTGCATGTGAAGTCCCCCAATTTGCCATTGCAGCTCTCACCACCCAATCACGTCCCGAATGTCCGTCTCACCGCGCCGAACTATCCAGTTGTACGGCACCAGTACGGGCCCAAGACCTCGGAATAGCTCCTGCCACTCATGACTGGTTGCGACGTCGCCAACGAGTCTGTTTTTGAGGAGCGATGACCGAACTGATGACAACTGATGACACTGGAGGGACGCGGCGAAGCCCGTGATGAGGTTGCAGTGTGGTTCAACAACGCAGAACTTAACTTCATTTTAGCGCGTCATCAATCGTGTCTCGTGCCTGTTCCGGTGCGACTCAACGGGGCTCCATCAAAAGGGGCCAGTCCTACTAAAAACCACCATGCCCGTTGAAACACGGATGAGATCGAGAATTGACTCGAGACTCGGGGACACCCTTCTAGGCCGTTCGAGGTCCACCAAATACCTACGGTCCCCCTACATCGGATACCTCGTTCATTATGCGGAGCGTCAACTGTCGGACCGCAACGGGCCAACTCTTGATCGAACGAGTAGAGTCTATGCCGAGGTCTCAGGGAGGTAGGACGTTCACAACTTCGCTGTCAAGAACTATCTTGATGGGGTTGATATGAAGACGTCCATACGTCTAGGTGAACCCGGACCAACTGTGTGTATAAGAGAAGGTGAATGGCTTGCCCTCCAGCGATTGGGCTCACAACTTGGCCCAGTGCTACGGTAAGACATTAACCGGCGGGGATAAAGACTCGGGTCGTTCAGTCGAGTCCATGTTTGATGTCTCGCGGCTCTCGCCTGTTCAACAACCCCAACCCACCAATGCTTCTAAACGCGTTTTCTATGTTCTCTCCGGACTCCTGGCTTTCAACCGGCCGGCCCATCACTCATCCACCCGCACACACGAGACGTGAACTCTGAGATGACGGACCATGTGCCGGTTAAAACATTCGGTTGGCAGTCGGATTCTTACGATGATATATCCGCAAATCTCCAGCGCCTACTATTTCAAAGATGCCCAGATCGAAGGATCAAAAGAGAAAAAACACAAGGGATAATAAGGTCAACATGACGATGAGTTGGATTGAATGTCCGCAACACGGACAACCACTTGTGTGAAAAACCGACACGAGCAAAACGCACTGGTTGCATCATAGCTGCAGGAAGGCGCCGTTATTATGCCCCCCGTTGTTGGACTCGACATCAGCCCCATTATGAAGTTAAAGAAACCTTTCAGCCACTTCAGCCACTTCAGCCACTGCTGGTGCGGAAAAGTGGGCTGTTGTTCGTCCAATTGCATACCAAGCTCATGTACGAATTGGTAAGGTGAGCTTAGAGAGCTTGTGCATTGACCACTCGGTGGCTTGTCCAGAGGTACCTCGAGGGCGGAAAAAACTCAGCTAGTCAGCTAAGCGAAAAAGACATAGCCGAAGTATTCGAATGGTTCGATGCAGTGCAATACCGGAGACTTCCACTTGGGTTGACAAGCATTTACGACGCACACCATCGAACCTCGACCTCGTTAGCATCAATTGAGACCAACATCTCAGCTACCGTATTCCCTCTACGTAACGTGCGTGCTCCTCCGTCTCCGCCGCCAATTACCGCCTTGCCTTTTCTTCCCCCCGGTCTTCTTCGCTTTACAGTTCCAGCTTCTTACCGTGTGCACTTGATTTTCATCTTCTAGTAGCCCCCTCCGTCCCTCCGTCGCAATGGCCTCCTTCTTCCGCACTGCCGTCCGCGGCCCCTCCGCCGGCCTCTTCCGCGCCGTCGCCCGCCCCCAGCCCGTCGCCGCCCGCGTCAGCCTCTTCAGCACCTCCAGCCGCTTCCGCTCCGAGCACCACGAGGAGACCTTCGAGGAGTTCACTGCCCGGTGAGTCTTGCCCCGGCATCCCGGCCGGGAAGCTGCTGCCTCTCCGAGCTCCCGAGGTCCCAGGCCCGAGCTAGCTACCTGCCTGTCCTAGCTCGGCTTCACTATGACGTGATGCCTCCGACTCTTTCCCCCCTCAGCCTCAGCCAGGGCCACCTCATCAACACCTCTATGCGCCCTCGAGAACACCCCAATTCCTAACTTGCGCCTTTTCCAACAGCTACGAGAAGGAGTTTGATGCCGTCCAGGATGTTTTCGAGCTTCAGGTATGCACCACCTCCCATGCTCCCGTCCCACCTCAACTCTCACGGCCGACTCGACGACGCACCTTTTGCATCTTCGATCAAGGGACAACAATGGTTCAACTTGTGGGGTAGGGGCAAGGAAAGGAAGAGACAGTGTGACTGACGCTGCCATACCGAAATTAGCGCAACCTGAACAACGCTTTCGCTTACGATCTCGTCCCCTCCCCCTCCGTTCTCGCCGCCGCTCTCAAGGCTGCCCGCCGCGTCAACGACTTCCCCACCGCTGTCCGCGTCTTCGAGGGTAAGAGACTCCGTCCTAGCATTTATCACTGCCGCCACCGAAACCCGCACACATCGCAGCCATCGACGACCAGTCTATGCGCCAATATCAATGTGTCGGATAAGCTCGGGTGGATAGGGAACGGCAAAACGGTCTTTCAGGAGCCAGAACCATGCTGACAACGGGCTTTCTTCATAACAGGCATCAAGGCCAAGGTTGAGAACAAGGGCCAGTACGAGCAGTACCTCGCTGAGCTCAAGCCCCTTCGTGAGGAGCTCGGCATCACCCTCAAGGAGGACCTCTACCCCGAGGAGGCCAACTAAATTTAGGATCAACGTAATTTAGAAGATGCCATGAGGATCACCATTCAAACGACCCATCAATTACCCTCCCAGAATCTTTGAAAGTGGAAGAGAGGGGAAAATGAGAGCCACGAGGTGAGAGAGAGAGGAGGGGTTGTGTGAAAGGGGAAGGCGTACGTGTGTGTGCTTGGAACTCATGAATAAGAGAGAGCACTATACGCTGCCTCCCTAATACTGTACATGTTTCTTTGACCAGAGAACTCTTATTGCTGGAAATAAGGGCGTAGTATATCCGAGGAGGGGCTTAGAGAGATGAATCGAACGAGTTCAACCTGTTTGTCTGTAAAGCTGGATACGATAATAGTTGGTTATGTCACGGATGTGTTTGGACGATATAATCTCACACGCCGTGACCGTAGAGAGTAGCAAAATAGATGTACTCGAAAGGCAGTTATGAGTTTACCGTAGATTTCACAAAAGCTAGATGCTGGTTAACATTCTTCATTCAGATTGTCCAGTTTCACGATTTTCATGCCTGGTTCTACCTGGATTTTATTGCCTCCATCCATAGCAGGTAGAGTAAGTATCTAGAAAAGGTAACCCGAATGCGCCGAGTGCCTCAACCTCTTCCATATGCATCCCTCAATCCTCAAATGCAACTTGGTTACCTTGAACCATACGAGAGAAAATGAAAACAATCGATCTAATGAGCCGTAAGATAGGGAGACGGGTATTGTGTAAAAGTCCCTATCGGCTGTAGAAAAAAAGAGAAAAAAGGAAATAGCCAATGTGTGATAAAGCAATAAGCAAATAACCATTCCACCAATCATTCCACCGTTGTCAAAGAAATGACGAAAGCTGACCTGAAGCAATCTCAATCGTTGTCTTGTCCCGGTACTTTGTCATGAAAGAAAACAGCTGCAGTAATCAACCGACAGCCGAGCCGTTCTTTCCTTCCCTCAAACACCCAACGATTTCGCTCTCCGGTCCCGGTTCTCGCTCCTGGTCGTCATGCCCTAATCACGAAGGTGCCCCCACCGGGGATTGAAGTTCATGCCTCCATTTCCTCCGTTCCCATCACTAGCATTACCCGGCGCAGGACTATTACCCCGACTACTTGCCGCCGTGTCCGTCGTGTTGCCAGCACCTCTACGGTTGACCGTCGTCCTGGGACTCATGATGCCCGTCGTCGTGCGCGGACTCCGCGGGACACTAGCCTGGCGGGTCTCGCGCCTTCCGCTCTTGAGATGTCTCAACTCGGCGCGGGCGTTCTCCAGCTCGCGCTCGCGGTCACGGATCATGGCCCGGTACTCGTCGTTTTGTTTACCCAGGAACTTCTTCTCCTGGTCGGAGTTGATCTGGTTTACGCGGACGACATTCTCGTCGGCTTTGCGCTGGAGTTCTTCGATCTTGCGCTTCAGGGCTTGGTTCTCGTTGTTGAGCTCGGTGTGCGCGTTGGAGGCGTTTTGGTACGCTGAGCGGCTGTATTCCATCTCGTTGGTTGTGGTGGCCATGCGCTTCTCGAGAGCGGCGAGTTTGGTCTTGGTGTCCTCTAGTTCCTGTTCGGCGCGGGCGAGACGGGCTAGGTCTGGGTTGGATGAGTTGGCAAGTTGGGAGTTGGCGTCGGCTAGTTTGGCTTCCAAGGCTTTGATTTCTTGCTTGGCTGTCTCTAGGTCGTGTTTGCTGGCTTCGAGCCGCTTTTGGGCTGCAGCGTTTTCGTCGACTGCCTTTTTGCACGTCTTCTCGAAGGTGCTGCGGTCGTGGAGGGCTTCGGTGTACTTGGGCTGTAGAACTTCCACCGTGCGCTTGTAGGACGCCAGCTCGACGCCGAGGTTCCTGGCGAGCAGTCGGGTTCGGTTCTCGTCACTGGCTTCCCGCTCAAGATCTGACTCCAGCTCGAAGATCTTGAAAGCCAGGGCTTCAAGCTGCTCTACCGAAACCTCCATAAACTGTGTTGCCGGTCTACCGGGGTACTTCTCCAGAGTGCTCCTCAGCAAATCGGTCATTTGGGACGGTGTGCTATTCCGAGGAGTCTGGGTCTGAGAAAGCCTGGCTCGCTTTGGCGTGCCAGCATCAACTTCGTCCTGTGGTCCGGTTAGTGAGCTGATTTTGTGATTTGATGAACAGGTCTTGGGTTCTGGTACTTACCAAGTGGCGCTTACGGCCTGTGGCATCTCTTGAAGGAAGTACATGCTGAGCTGACTCCATACGGTTCTGCGAGCTCAACCAGCCATCAAAGACATCCGCAGGGAGGACTTGCGGATCCCACGTTAGATCATTATCGGGGTTCTGCAGAAAGCAAGCGAAAAGCTCGGCGGCTTTGTGCGGCTCATGTCCTTCATCTGGTGGGCTTACGAACAGCCTTCTCGCCGTTGGAGTGGCAATCGCCAGAGTAAGAGCATTCTTCTTTTCCAAGTCGCTCAACTCATGTTCCATTTGGTTGAGTTGGAGGTCAACATGCTCTAGACTGTATGAGACTACGAGGCTCAAGACAACAGGAACCAGGCCGGGCGGCAGTCTGGTTGACCTTGTCTCGTGATCATATTTGATGGCCACATCGATAGGTCCACGGACAGCGGACAAATCCTGGTCTGGTGAAGCCAGAACCACCCACAATCCGTCGGAAGTCTCATCAGATGGGGTTGGCTCGTCACGCCCAAGAACGTTGTAGTTGAAACCAGGTGTAGAAACCACGGCTTCCAAGTAATCAAATGTCCTACCAGGTCGGCAAAGAATAAGAACACGGAGATTCAAATCGCGAGCTAGGTGGAGAAACTCATAGATAAAAGAAAACTTGGTGTTTGTTCCCGTCGCGTGCTTCATCATTTCGGTGGGCGTCATGGCCGGTATGGTGTCCGCGTAGGCTGGCAAGTCGCAGAGGTCAGCTAGTCGCTGGAATATCGAGTCGACTTTTGCGGTGAGAGAGTCGTTGGGCATCGCCGGATGAGACTCGCTGAAGGCCTGGCAAAACTCCTCCATAGCAGCTTTGTTCTTGTCGATCGTTTCGAGGTAATGGGGACGAGAATTCGCCGCCATCGGTAGCGTGACAAGAAATTCAGTTAACTCCGATTCTTCCTCGGGTTCCTCGGAGTCCATGTTCCGAGATGTGTGAGACATGTCGTCGTTGTTCTGTTCGAAATCGACGTGTTCATGGGACGGTAGTGCATCGTGGCCGGTTGAGACATCCAAATCAGATGGAGCAATAGTTGCAGGCATCTCGTCGGACGCTACATGGTCGTGGGTTTCCACCGGCTCGGGGGAGATATCGAGCTCTGTATGTGGGGCGTTGGGAGTGAATGGGAGTCCCAGACTACGTCTAAGCTGCTCAACAGCAGAGATGGTCTCACCGTTGGAGATGACTGACCCCGGATGCAACCCAGGACTCGGATCGATGCTGTGGAGAATATTACCTGATGGCTGAATCTCCCACGGATCCGCCGGATCAGGGTGAAGCGCAGGGAAAACATCGGCTGGGGAGATTACGGTCGGCTGCTGTTCCTGCTGCTCAGGCTGGGTGGTGTGGAGGTCGAGATGCGACGCTGGTGAGGTTAAGAGTGTGGATGGCTCATCGGACTGCTTGCCGTAAATCTGGTCTCGCAACCGTTGCAGCGTCTCCGTTGCGGAGAGCTGGGGCGTCTCCGTCGAGAACGCGTCGTCCATGCTGAAGTTAGCTGTCTCGCAGTCTTCGTTTTGATTAGGTGTGTGGGGTGTTGAAGAGGTCGCAGTGGGCAAAGAAGAAGAAGGGGGAGGGGTATTCGGATTATGAGACAAGGCCTCTCGGTCGATTCTGTCTGTGTTGTCAGAGTGCGGCTGCTTAGTGGGCTGGTTTATGTCGAGTGTGCGCAGTATCATGTGTGGTGATGCTGGCGACTCTCTGATGCCACTTGGCGACTCTTTGGTGCCACTAACCTCTTTTTGCAGGGTGGCCGGAACGACGTCGCCGTCGGTTTGGCTGTTGTGGGCCGCCCGTTCGGATTGTGTAGAATTTTCGATCAAGCTGGTGAATTCGATTTGGCTGCGCAGTTGCTGTGAAATGCTGCTTGAAGGGAGCAGAACCTGGGCGGCCTGTGAAGGGGCGCTGTTCGAGGTTTGGGGTGAAAGATGGGTAGTGGTTGTGGTATCAGGCTTGTCGTTCGCGGGGCCCTGGCTGCGGTTGTCGGGGTTTTGGCTCACGACTTGGCTAGTTGAGACGACAACTCCCGAGTTGGATGCGGTCTCTGCTAATAACCAATCGAAATCGAGCTGTGTCAAGAACCTTCCAGGCGGGGAGCTGCTCAGGTTCGAATCCAGGTCCTGTTGGGGCGAGGCCTCCTCGGCTGCAGTTTGCTGGTCGTCGAAGGAGATGGATTGGGGTTCAACCTCCAAGTGACTTTCGATCTGTCTGGACGGAATCTCAGCCCCAGACTGCGTCGACTGATCCTGGGCGGACGCAAAGGAGGAAGACGGAGTAGCAGCGCCTTCAGAGTCCGGATCTTCCACCGCTGAATGGTAGTCGCTAACTTCGTCTTCGGGCAGAAGTTCTGGCTCTTTCTGGGTTTCCTGCAGGGATGGCAAGGAATCACCCACGTCTTGTGAGTCGGGAATCGTCCGTTGGCTGATCTCCTTTGGCGCTGCAGGTTCCTGATGCTGCGAGGCAGGCGGGGAACTGTCTTGCGATGAAACAATGACAGGTACGAAATCGGACGGGTCGACGGTGGGTTCGCGCGGAATCTCAACAGCAATCTTGACGGGCTTAACGCGAGGATTGGCGCCCGTGTTGTCCTTCTCCTGCGTGTCGGCGGTCCGAGCTCGCTTCCGCGGCTGCTGCTCCTCCTCTCGATCCAGCGAGAGTCTGCGCTTCTGGTGGCGGCGAACGATTGGCAACTCGTCCTCCTCGTCTTCCTCGTCCTGGCCTTTGGTCTCTTGATCGGTGTCGTCGTCGCTTTGCGGCGCCTTGTCCTTGGTCAGCTCCCAATGAGCGATTGCAGCTTCGGTCACGTTTTCAGCTGGTTCCTGTAAGCGCAGTGGTGATTAATGTACTGCATGTGAGAACGTAATAGGGAGTCAGAACATACCCAGGTCTGATCGAAGCTCTCTCCAGTGTTGGGGTCGTTAGCCCAGTCGATCAGGTAGAACAACCGTCCGTTTTCGGTCTTCTCTCCAGCAATGCGCCGGACTGAGTAGAATGTCTCCGACGATTCCTTCTTCGGCTTCTTGGCCTTGGTTGACTTTCCGCGGCGCCCTCTGGGCATGGCCCTCCCGGTCGTGACCTTGTCCGTCTTGGGGGTAGGGACACGGCTGCTGCGCCTGAGAGGTGTCAAGGGCGGATCTGACGGCGCGCTTTTGTTCGCGGTGCGCTGTGAACGGTTCGACTTGGGACGAGACGATCCGATTCGTTCGGCGGCTCGTCTCGCGTTCTTATGGAGCTTTCTTCTCCAAGCTTCGTGCGCTGCGACAGCGTCGTCGTTGTTTCGGTCCTGGTGGTTGACCGCGAATGGTTCGGCAAGGCTGACATCGCCTCCTGCAGCCGCACTGCTTAGACACAAGTCAGCCACTGTTCGTTGCCGCTAACAGTGCTATCAAGCCCCAACTCCACCACAGAAGGCACCATGATTGGCCAGCCTTTTGCTGTCAGTAGGGTAGCTCGCTGCTGAGCCACTGTAACTGGCGGGCTCATGCCATTGATTGCGTTCTGAATCATTGTTGATCTTTCTCTCAACAACATACCTTACTCATGCGAATAGCTTCGACACTTACCTTGACGATTGCTGAGCCTTCTCAGCCTGCGAACTCTTCTTGCTGGTTGTCGGCGCCATCTTTGGACTGACGACTTCTGAGTCTCGATGCTTTCTCTCCGGCATTGTTGTTTGCTTGTTGTGGTCTCGAGTTGTTGTTTTCGTCTGCTCTGTTGTGAACGTTCAATCTCAAAGTTGAATGAGTAAGGAAGAGCAAAAGACAGAAGGGGGAAGAGAAGTATGGCTTCGCGATTCTCATTTGACTGTCACTTATCCCAATTCGCATCCTATTCAACCGCATTTTTAAGGCAGAGACAATAGGTAAGCCCATTTTGTTTCCATCCGAAACATCTCGCAGACCCGAGATCAGATGAATCACTGCGGCAGAGTCTCGGCCTTTGCGAAAGGTTCTATTGTCCATTCACCTTGCTGAATAGAACTTCCCTTCACATCGGATGGAAGACCCATCAACATGGTCTCTATTGATCATGCACTCGACTCGTCTTGGCGTGCCTTTTACCAGCCACCCAAGCGGTCGCCGCCATGAGCGTTGCCGTAGGCAAAGTTGTCGAGACCGGTATGTATCTGACAATCGAATGCTTTCACTCTACTCTCACCTCAGTCGATCTAAAAACAATGAGGACGCGGTATTGTCCAAGGGGATATCAACTCCGGACTTCTGATATTGTGCTGCGCAGCAACAGAATGAGCCAGTCGATCGAGAGCTGTGTCATCCTCGCGAAACACCCTACATATTTGCTTGCGAACACGAGCTCAGAGGTTCAACTTCGCAGTTCCTCTTTCAATGCAGTGCTCTACCTATATGCCACCTTGTTCTGCTTGTCTCGACCTATCCAAGCGGAACTTGAAGGAAGTGTCCCATCGTGGTTCACGTTCAACTCAAAGAAGCTACTCTGAGGAAAATGTAGGTTGGAGGTTGGACACTCGGAGGTCGGAGGTCTGCGAACTATGTTCATGGCTCACACCCAATTGGATCCTGACAATTCTGAACGTGTTAATTGGGAAACCATAAGCTTCCCCAGCTTCTTCAAGATCACCATGTCCCACGGAACACACGGCAGTGATAAGGAGCAAGGTACACTTACGTCACTAATCAGGGGTCGTTATCATAGGCTAGGAGGGGTAGGGCAACTGGTACCACCTTAGTACCTCGATGTTAACAAGTCGAAATCTGTGGATCTACACGACTTGGAAAACGAACTTCCTATTTTGGTTGGAGGTAAATTCTGTTGCATTTAATGCCCATGGAAGGCGGAAGCTACGAATTTTCTTTGCCTCCTGCCACATAAATATGTGGATGCTACTCTACAGTCGGTGAAGCATCGACTCCCCAAGATAAATATACTGAGTGCTCTTCGGTCAGAGTATCTCGGTCTGAGCTCCTAGCGGGCAGCTTCGTGGTTCTCACGGTCAACCACCATGATGGGTCTCTTCTGGTGCTCTGTGATGGCGATGGCCGTTGCGCCAGCCTTTGCTCATCCAAAACAACCTCCAACACACCATCAAAACAACGTCACTTATCCCGGCTCTGTCTCTGTTTTCACTGTTCCTGCCGCTTTCCCAACTTCAGTGTTCTCGAGCTACTATGGTGAGATGATACTGATGAATGTCTTGTCCCAATAACCAAGAGTTTCTTCTAACCCCGATGTCAATGTCTCAGTCAAGCCAGGTCCGACGAACCAGCCACAGCCCGTCTTATACGATCCTGTTCTGAACATCACTTTCCCATTCAATCTTACGGACCCGAAGCACGTCCCGGATTCTAATGATGACCCGGTGATTTTCCCCCAGCCTATAGCCAATCTCTCAGATGCTACTGGTGAGGCTATTGTGTCAGCAGCTGTCTCTGAGATTTCGCGAATCTTCAAGAGCAATAACACCGGAGGGTCGAATACATGCTCCAAGTGCATTGCCGCTCTGGCGGTGGGCCAAATGGTAGCAAAGTTGGCTCCGACTCACTTTCCAACCGGCATGGTATCGCTATGTCACTCGCTCAAGTTCAGCACATACAGCAGCTGTGAGCTTACATATGGCCCCAACGGCTCCGGCGCTTCGTGGCCACAGATCCTCGCGAATGCCGATGTAGCGGGACTCGATGGCCAATATATCTGCTCGTATCTACACAAGGGCTCCTGCGAGTATCCCACTGTAACTTCCGTCAAGGCCAAGTTCCCCAAGCCCAAGCCTAAGAAGCCTGCTGAGCCTCGTCGGAGTGGGGAAAAAGTCAAAGTGTTGCACTTATCAGATCTACATCTTGGTAAGACGGCCTATTGATCCATTCTCACATTGATCATCATGCTAATCAGCCTCTAGACCCTCGATACAGCGTTGGATCCGAAGCAAACTGCACATCATACATGTGCTGCCGGTACTCCGAACCAACAAACGGTACGGTTCCTGAGATCTCCGTATCGGCTCCTCTTTTCGGCTACTACAAGTGCGATTCTCCTTTCTACCTCGTCCTAGCCGCTCTTCAATCCATCGGTCCCTTGACGGGCACTTCCGCGAAGAACCCGCCCGCATTCTCCCTCTACACAGGAGACTTGATCGCCCACGACGATGAGAACCAAGCTTCTCGTGCCTATGTCGAGGCCACCGAAGTCGCCATCTGGGAGATGTTCAAGGCCTACATCGGTGGACCCATCTACACTGCTCTAGGGGTAAGTCCATCTCTTGGCCCTCTTTTCTCTATACACATGAAGTAACCACCCACCCTCCCCTATTCTAGAACCACGACACAACCCCAGCCGACTACGAAGCCCCCCACGCCCTCGGTGGCACCCTGGGCTTCCAATTCTCCTGGAACTACGCCCACGTCTCCTCCCTCTGGGCGCACTACAACTGGCTCCCCACCTCCGTCGCACACCAAGCATCGCTTCACTACGCCGCCTACGCCGTCTCTCCCCCCCACCACCCAAACCTAAAAGTAATCACCCTCAACAGCGACCTCTACTACCAACACAACCCGTTCGCCCTCCTCAACTCTTCCAACCCCGACTACAGCGGCATGTTCTCTTTCCTCATCTCCGAACTCCAAGCCGCCGAAGACGCAGGGCAGCGCGTTTGGATAGTGGCTCACATCCCCACCGGCTGGGACGGCGGCAGCGCGATGCCCAATAGCGCGGATTACTTTTATCAGATTGTGGAGAGGTATAGTCCGCATGTGATTGCCAATATCTTCTTTGGGCACTCGCATGAGGATCAGGCCACGATATACTACCGTAATAACGGCACGGCGCAAACTAGGGAGAACGCGCTGGTGACGGGGTGGGTAGGCCCCAGTTTGACGCCACTGCAGAATCTGAATAGCGGGTATAGGTTGTATGAGGTTGATACGGGTAGTTGGGAGGTTGTGGAGGCTTATACTTTCTACAGCGACGTCGGAACATACACTAACCTTTCATCATCTGTCGAGGGGGGAGAAGGGGGAGAGAAAGGAGAAGGGCCGGTTTTCAAACTGGAGTACTCAACCCGTGCTACCTATGGGCCGGCGGTTAACTGGCCGAGCGACGCACCGCTTAATGCTACGTTCTGGCATGGGGTGACAGAAGCGATGGAGCGGAATAGGACGCTTGTTGAACTGTTTACGCAGTATCAGGGGAAGAGTAGCGCGAAGAGTAAGAAGTGCGATACGGAGGAGTGTGCTAAGGCGAAGATCTGCTACATGCGCAGTGGAAGTACGGCGCTGGGCAAGCAGTGTAAGTCGGGGTATGGGAGTGTGCAGTAAGTTGGTGTTTTTGTGGTGAGGACAGGTAGCTAGGATGGTTGTTTTGGGGAAAGCAAGGGCATTTAGGAGACAGGAAGAGTAACCTTAAAATTGGAAGCGGAAGTCATTGAGTGTTTGTACTCAAGTATCTTGAACCGGAGTTGCGAAACTGAAACCAACGGTGAGGTACTATCATTCATTCTTGGCATCACGGCGGGTTTGTTTACTTACCCCTGAGGTTCGCCCCACTCATATTCAGCCACTCTGAAGCATAACGGTCAGGTTTGCCGTAGAATGAATGGCACGAGGACAGCGGCACTCAACCATCTGAATATATCTTGCAGTTGTTGAATTCGTAACATTGATGGGTACACATATATCGTGGCATAAAATGAGTTGAAAAAGAAATACAGGTCTATCATTTAATCATGAGCAGAAAAACAGAGAGGAATAAGGAAACAGAATGCCGCAACCAAGCCCAAAAATCGCTGTTCCCAAACTTTGAACCCGGTTAAAGCATGTGACTGCATTCACCGGGTTCCTTTGTGTTCAGCATCCACCAGCAGAAAGCCTTCCTTCGATGCACAGATTCAGATTTATCCCCCACGTGCACAACCGGTGTCAACTGAAAAGAAAATCGTCACGCCGTTCCAGTTCCAGAACCACCTTCCCCGTGTCCTTTTGATATCCGCCAGTTTTGAGCTTTTGTACACCGGTAAGAATACACCCCCATGGAAGTTGTACACTGAATGTTGATTATCAGCAGTCAAGCCAACGATGTCTTGTTTGTACCTGGTTGTTGGTCGATGTCTTTGATTACGTCTCAAGGACATCTCTCTCCTCCTCCGTCGGAAGCGCAGGCGTCTCATGAGTCGGGAAGTCTTCCCCCTTCTCAAAAGCCGCACCTGGTCCCTGATAGCTCGGCGGGGCGATGGTCACGCTTGGCTGCGTGGGCAGCAGGCTCGGGGTCTTTTTCTCGGTAGTCGTCAGCGGCACGTTCCCTCCCTCTTCGTCAATCGTCAAGATTCTGCGTACCGAGTTCGTTCCGGTTGTACTCGCTCTCAACGGCTTCGGACTAAGCACCGACGGAGACTGGGCAACATAAGTTGGCGATCTTGCATCTTCGGACCCAAAGGGAAGTGCGCGAGCCGGGATCTCTTTACCCGCTGTCCCAATTGCCAATCCCCCAAAAGCAGGACGCTCACCGAGCTTCTGCAACGTTTCTTGCTGGTGTATCGCCAGCTTCTCAAGCTGGATTGCGGGATTCTGTAATCATCATTTCTGTTAGCCAAACCACAAGGGTGTTAGAGGCTGCTGGAAATTAGCAACTTCTTATGCATGCATGTATACATACCCATTCGGATTGCGCTGGTACGCCGGCGGCAGCAGGGAACTGCCGCTCATTCTCACCTCTCGAAGATCTCGGCCCTTGGATGGGCGCGGGGGTGACAGGAAGGCTTGGACGGTCATCCTCGGTCGGGAAGTCAGTCACTCTAGAGCTTCTCCTAGATCTGCTCCGAGCGCGACCAGGACTGGTCGGCCTCGACGTGGCCGCCGCTGAGCCCTTGCTTCCCGAACGGCGGTGCTTCTGCAAAGCGTCGACATATCGGTTGATTTCGGGTACATCATCCCACGCATTTCCTCTAGTTGTGAAAGAGGTCCAGGGGTTGGCACTTGCGGGGGTTGTCGGGGTGACAGCCTCGCTCTTCGGCTCAAGGGTGGGCGATGCTGTAACTGACGCCGTAGCGGACGGCGTCGCAATTGACGCAACCGAGGGCTTTCGCTGCTCAGGAGGCGGTTCCGCGAAAACCCTAGTGGGTGCAGGTGCCTGTTTCTCCCAGGGGAAGATTGGGGCAGTTTTCTGAGTGGGCGCCGCCTCGGGCACCTTGTACCACATGTCCTTGGGCGGACTGGGATACCGCGCAGGCGGGACGAACTGTTGGGTGTTGGAGGACATCGTATAGTGCGTCTGTGGGAAGTTGGCAGCTTCCGGCCTGGAGCCAGCCGGAGGAGAGTTTCTTGAAGCGTCCCAGGATGCTCCGTGACTGGTGTAGGTGCTATGGGCATTCTGGCTCTGCGTGCTGTGGCTCTGGCTCTGGCTCTGCGTGCTGTGGCTCTGGCTGGGAGGGATCTGGAAAGAAACGTTGCGCTGTTGTTGTTCACCCTTTACGAACTTCCGAACAACATCGGTAGTCTTGTTCGACTGTTGAGCTTAAGTCAGTATATCGTTGATTGAAAGACGGATCGTCTGGGAAGCAGTTGGGACACTCACGTTGCCGCGGTAGTGGCGATCGTAAACGGCCCACCATCTACCGATCATCTCGTCGTAAGTTCCGCTCCCGGTGGTCTGGGTGCGGCCCTGAACCCACGGCTTCTCCGAGCCAATGAAGTGGATCAAGTTGATGCTCGATTGGAAGTGCTTGTAGGCCGGAATGTACTGGTAGTGGGCGGAGGGCGTAACATTGTAGGTGAAGCTCAGGCGATTGTAGGTGTTCCTGAAGTGCATGTTCAAGAGACCCTGATCGGCACCGTCAAACGAGATTCCCCTCTCGGCCATGGCCAACATGGCGTAGTAATCACCCATGTTGGGCGACAGAACCATGACACCAGTGTTGAACAGGTCGGGCCAGCCGATATCGGGAGCGGCGGAGAAGGCGTGAGGGAGGTCGAAGAGCTCATCGGGAGCCCTGTAAGCGACAACGTCGGCATCGATGTAGACGATCTTGCGGAACTGGGTCTGCTTCCAGAGGTTGATCTTGGTGAAGGCCGAGTGCAAGTCGGGGCGGTTCATGAGGAACAGGTTGGCCGGTCGGTCATTTTGGATCGTCTCGACGGGAATGACATAGTCGTAAACGGTCTTGCCAGGAGTTAGCCATGCGTTCTGCTTGGGGATTGGAATCGGACAGTGGTTGGCGGGCTTACCTGGAGCTGTTCCACAACCTCGTTGGAGACGGTTTCGGGAGTGATCAAGATAGCGAGCTTTTTGTTGGTGCCAGAATCACGCAGCGAGTGCGCAAGAACAAGAGCGCCGGGAAGGTATGCGTCGTTCAAGAGAAGCTATTCGCAAAGAAGATGTCAGCTGTTGCCATTCTTCGCAGAGAGTGTCTGACTGCTTGCGGCAGGCGCACTACAAGGCAGAGACTGCGATTGGACAATGCGACAGTTCATAGGATGCGCCGAGCACGAACTCCAAGTGCTGCCAGTCTTATGACACAGACATTGCCAGAAGGAGGGAGACAATGGGATCACAAGGAGAAGACTTACACTAGCATACACATCCTCTCCTTTAGTGATCGCCATCTTGACAATCACACAGGTTCGAGCTGTGACTGTTGGACTTGGGCGGCGGATAAGAGCAAAAATGGCAGAGGTTCAAAGGCTTGCTTGGTGGTTGCTTGGTGCTTACTGACGCTTGAAGAGAAGAGAAGGAGCAATCACACAAGTGGGGAGAGCAAGCCAAAGCGGTGTTATAAGTAAATAAAACTTGGCGCAAAGGCTATGATACGGAAGATATCAGAAGACAAGTGGAAAGTCAGTAGTCAAGGAGGCTGCAGTGTGGCAAGGTCAAGAAGTTGCAAGGTTAGTCTGAATGGGATGGCCGAGATGGTCGAAGAGGTAGGTGGGAGTAAGGCACAGACGGAAGAGCCCCAAGCATGGTGATCTGACGACTGGGAGCTTGGATTCCACCTCCATCTCGTCTGGCTGGGTGGAAAGGCGGGAAGTGGACTGGAAGCTGAATCCATCGACGAGGAGCGAACGAGGAGGATTCTGGACAAACCGAAGCAGGTACGTACCTACACAGTACATTGCGCACCCGATGCCATCATCAGGCGGGGCAACATTGGGAACGCTCTGGGGAACGAACCATTGCGAGGGGCTGCTTGCCCAGCGCTGCCCGAACCCGGACCCTTCTCGGAGCCCCTCATCTACACTAGTGGTCCATCCTCATTTCCTGACTAGCGGTAATTCCTATAATTACCCGTAATTATGTGAAATAATGGCTTATTTTTTCTATTTTTACAGGTCATGTGATAGAAACCCTATAATTTTCAGTTTTTAGCTATTAGACTGGCTATACAAAATCGTAATTTTCGTACAAATCGTATTTATCTATAGATAAATGCCAGCGCTGGATTTTACTATTATTCTAGTATTTTTGAGCCTTCTAGAGCAAAGTATAAATACTATATTTAGTAATTATCTCCCTTAATTTATATACCCTCTCTTTTACTTATTTAACTCACTCCTCCTCCCTCCTATTATCTTAATCCTCCTATTATATATATTTATATAGCTACTCCTCGATTTGCAATAGTAGGTTATCCCTATCTATAGTAGAAAGGTTAATAAAGGATTGATAGAGGTTTCTAAGCTTCCTACTATTTATATAGATAAACGTAGTTATATTTATTTTATTGGCGGCGAGGCGGTTACGCCTTAAATTCTTTAGAAAGTTTATAGTAGAGAAGGTTCGTTTATATAGTATACTATTAATTAGTGTACCGAATACCCTTATAATAAAGGGGGTAATAATAGAGCCTTCGTTTTATAATATATTTTAGAAGGATATAGGATCGATACCCTTAAAGTTTTAAATACGCTAGTTTAATATATATATCCTATAGCGAATCCTCTACTATAAGAAGTCTTAAATTAGCCGTTCCTCTATAACGTTATATAAAATACAAATATATAGCCTAATAAAGTCTAAGACCGAAGTAATAAAATTAGTAATAGGGGGACGAATAGCGGCTATTATATTTTATATAGTATTTTAGTATAAGAGGAAGCCTAGTTAATTAATAGGAATTAATTACTTTTGCCGTCGAAGTATAAAGAAACATTCGAATTTATATTAATTGTTTTAATAGAGGGAGATATAATTAGCCTCCTATATAATTTATATAGTATTTTAGCGCGGTATAACGTAATTAACAGTAGCCCTATCCGCTTTTAATATTAATTAAGCCTTATAGAAAGGTTTTATAAACCTTTCGAAAATTTCGAGACCGTCCTAGAATTGGGTATTATCGATAATATTAAATATTACTCCTATTCGAACCGGTTCGTCTTATTATAGTATTACAAGGAGTATAGGGAGTATAGTAGGGAGGGGATTACCCTATTGAAGAGGGGGGACAATAGTAGGGAGACGAGGGGGGTTTTAATACTAGCCGTTCTCTATATAGGTTTACTATACAAATACTTTAAAGGTAGGCTTTATATATTATACTAATTATAATAATTTATACTATAAACCCTATTTAGTAATTATATTAATTTAGTTAATTAATAGTATAAATAAAATAATAAGGGGATTCCTCTAATTTACTTTATTAAAATAGAGACGAACTTACTATAGTATATTATTATTAAACCTTTAAAACGAATTAACTATAATTTAGAAGTATAAAAGAAGTTTACTATTATGGTTACTTAATAATTTAATATTCGAAAGGGTAGTAAAGTAAGTAAATCTTTTATTAATAATTAAAGCGAGTAAAAATTGTATAATATTAGAAATACCTAATTAAAATATTTAATTATAAATATATATATAGTACGCCGGGTAATAGTATATATATCGGTAACGAAATTATTAATTTTGGTTATAATATTGGTTATACTATTATATACTTCTATAACGAAGCCAGCGAAATTTATAGTAATATACTCTATAGTATTTATATAATAGTTTAATTAGAAGAAAGTATTTCTGTTATTTAGTATAGAGAAGGAAATATTAAAGATTCGTTTATTAATGTAATCGTTTAACTTATTATAAAATATATTAATATAACTAACTTTATCGATATACTTTTTTTTTATTTCTACCCTTATTTAATTATAAATGAGGGGTAACTATTCGTTTATAATAGAGTTCGTATTGGGTAGGATATATAAAGGGTTAAGAATATAAAGAAATACCCTTATAGGAGAAGATTCGAAAAAGTTGAATAGTTTACCGTCGAATAGAATCTATTTAACTACGTACTAATTAACCTTCTTTATTTAGGCGGCCGTTAAAGATGTAGCGTAATTACGAATATCCTTATAGTATTTAATTTATTAACGGACGTAATAATATTAGTATTACTAGTATTCTATATCGAAATATTAGTAAAGGCGGGTAGTATTTAGCGCGCACCACCGTTTATAGTGATTATAAGTAGCGATTTAAATAGCGCGCCTAAGTTCGTCTATAAGGGTAAACTCCTTAAATATAGATTCGGTTCGTCTATTTCGTATAGCGGGTATAGTATTAAGGGGTAAAAAGCTAGCAATAAAGCAAATCGAGGAGGCTTATCGATATATTGAAAGGTATAAAGATAGCCCAATTAATACCCAATATAGGGTAGAGAGGGGAGGGTACGGACGGTGGCACAGACTATTGAATTAGCGGTAATTACTATCATTGGTAATTATATGAAAAAATACCATTATTTCAGTATGGATCGATCCCTAATCTACACCCCTCGGGTTAGGCTGCCCCGGTCACAGTGCGCATTGGAATTGGGAATGAGAAGTGGACTCTTCAGCAACTGAACGAAGAGAAGACTGGAGTCACTGTTGCAAGGGTTTCCTTGGGCTTCTCTTCCTTCTTCTTCCAACCACCCGGACGAGAACCTTGATACCGCCTCCGCCTCTCCTCCTCCCCCCCGGCTTGTGATAGCGTGATGGCATCCCCTCCGTCGCTTCAATGCCATTGCATCCTACTGCGGCCTCAATTGCGTCCCAGTTGCAGCGCGAGGGCTCCATTCAAAGCGGGCCCAGAAATCCGGCGAAAATTGTATGGAACAACGGCCGATATCGATGAAGACCATCTGTGAGCCGTGAGCCTTTGGGCAAAGAGACGACCGCTCGGCTATGACTCCCATCGATATCATATCGGATAGAAACCCATCAGCGAGAGCTCCTGCTGCTCCGACAGGCTGAGGACTTTGAGCCTCACGGCATCAATGCATGTCGACTGTGGCCCAAAGCATCAAGGGCAACGCAAACACTGCAACGACCTCCCATCTCGATATCGGCAGTCGTCAGCTCTTCCGTGAACAAGCATGACAGGCCGCGGTTGGGCATCCTCGATGATAGGAAGAACACAGTTCGACACAATTGGATGCCAAGAGCCGTTGTGAATGTCTCGCTTCTGGTAATACATGGCATTTGCATCCAGCATCTCTGGAAGGGAAGTGGCTTGCATCTTGCTCCTGGGGGAGGCACAGGGACTTGCATCATGCAGTATTACCCTTGGAGAGTCCTTCAAATCAGAGTCTTCGCCCTTTCTGATCAGCTATTTTTCTTCATCACTATGATCACTTTCAGCATCTTGGGGTGCCAATTTCAGACCGCTTCTGTCCTTCCGTTGCCACTGATAGCCCAGCTTGCCCAGTAAGGTGAAAGCCGTGAAGCTGCGAGCCTGCCTGACACCGCCCAATCACCATTTCTTTGACATATTATACAGTGGTATAGGCTCTCTTTCGTTACACGGGTCTAACAGGTTGACAGGACCCGCGTCGATAACAGTTCTCTTTTTTGCCTTCACTCGATAGGGTCGAACATCGCTGACACTTATTTGCCCTACGGTGTCGTACATGAAGCTACCCCGCGTCAGCTCACATCTGATGCCCCGCACCACCAAGCCAGGGCTCTTTTTGTGCCTGCCTAGCTCTCGCCAGCAGCTTCATGATTGGGTACGACTTATTAACACTTGGGAAACCTACTCGCTCCCACACGAGCAGAATCCTGTTTTGAAGGCAAGTAGGGTTACGTTCAAGGGACCACACATACCTAGACAGCTTGCCTTCCAAGTAGGTACAGGTCTCTCAGTCCGATCTACTCATGCCCGATTCTTTCCAACAACGAGCCTCCCAATGGCAAGTTACAATCAACTTTGACTACACCATCATCGACTCATTGAATTCGATCCCGAGCCTTATGAGGAGTAATTGCCTAACCTCAAGGTTTTCTCCTTATCCGGATCAAGGAGAGAAGCTCTAGAACATTGACCAGCTCACTCTGCATGTCCAGAATACGACGACAACCTCTTTTTTATACGAATGGGAGTAGTCGTCTAAATTTTTGTACAACAACTCGTGTCGTTATGGCTGAGCCATCAACCATCCAACGTCCTTGGCCATCTTACTCGCCTTTTGATTTTCGTTCACAACACCCCAAATCAGTGTATCTAACGGGCCGACGAGCCATGGCCCTTCACCAACAGTCAACGACGATTTGAAAGAAGAGGGGAGGTTCGAAGGACGACATATGATCCGATCGAATACAGCCCAAGACTCGATGCTGTCCTACACACTCCTTTTTGGCGCATGAGATTGAGATGTGACAGGAGAACAGAACGGCTCCGATTTTACACCGGTAGGCCGAAGGCCAAGTTGGCGAGAGAAGGAAGCGTCTGTCGAGGATGCTTGTGAAACTCGAGTCGTTCCGGAAACAACCCAGAGCAGATGCCTCTCATGGTTTTGCTTCCCCCTTGCTTCATTGTGCAGTCTTCTTAGGTGTAGCCTGAGGAAACGAATGGTTTGAAAACAACACAGGCAGATCGCATGGTGGTCATTGAGGGATACTAAGTCGCAGCCGTGATGTTTTTAGAGGTGAGTAGATGGTATTGATATTAGAAATGGTCAAGCAGTAATACACAATAATCCATTATACATCAGATAATAAAAGTCAATAAACGTTAAAGTAGCCCAACGTGCTCATCGGCACGCTCTTCATCTCCATAAACAACAAACAGCTGTGCCCAGGCTCACCTTCATACATACAAATCAAAGACTTACAAATCCTTCTTGAAAGCATGCTCCGGCTTATGCGTAGTCTCGTAGTCAACATGGACATACGCCCTCTCCACATCCGGCAAGCTCTCCAGCTTCATCTGCAGCTCCTCCGCCACATCATGCGTCTCCATCAGGCTCGCGTCCGGGTCCATCACCACGTCCACCTCCGCAATCAGCCTCGGGCCCGAGTGATACGCCCTCACGGTATCGATCTGCTTGATGAGCGGCGAGTGCGTGACGCAAACATAAGTAATCAGCTGCTGGATCTCCACGCTGGCCGTCACGCCCACCAACAGCAAAAACTCGGTAAACGCGGTGCGCAGCCAGATGGCCGTGATGATCACGCTCAAAAAGATGGCGCCCGCCGGATCGAGCCACCACGCCAGCTTGGCGCCGCCGACACTGGTGAGAATACCAAAGCCGTTGACGAGCAGGTCGTTGCGGTGGTCCTGCCAGAGGATGCGCACCTGGCTGTACTTGTCCTTGAGCGACCAGGTATACAAGAAAAGCGAGAACTTGGTGGCGAAGGCGACGCACACGGCGATGACACTGGGTAGATGGAAATCCTTGGTGCCCGCCTGCTTGTCGTGCTTCGCCAGGTCCTGCGCGCTGAAGGCGATGAGCACGACCGAGACGGCCGTCATGATGAAGCAGAAAGTGATGTTGCCGACCGTCTCGAGCCGGGCCTTGCCCGAGGGAAAACGGGCAGGGTCGACCCGTTTCACGGCCCGGTTGGTCAGGATCAAAGTCACGTTGCTGAGCGGATCGAAGATGGCGTCGGCCATGGTGGTGAAGAGCGAGAGCGAACCCGAAGAGATGGCTGCGTAGAGTTGGAGTACGGTAAGGACGATGTTGGCGATCAGGGAGCCCCAGACCGCGATCTGGAACTTGAGGTGGTCGTCTCCCTGCTCCTGGCGCGCCTCGGCGACATGCTCTTCCACGCTCTTGAGCATGCGCTCGATGGTTTCGTTTTGAGCTTCGTAAAAGCCCCGGACGCGGCGGGCTTGCAAAGCGGAGCGGCCGATGGGCGGTCTCCACTTTGACCCGGATCCGTGCCCCTTGGAGCCGGACCCGGACCCTAAAGCCCCACCCGTGCCCGTGCTGGCAACGCCCGCGGAGTCGGAGTCGGGCCGGGCGGCATCGCGCTTCCTAGACGTGTTTGCCTTGATGGCCGCTAGCTCCGACGGGGTCTTGTATCGCTGCGATAGTCCGTAGGGGTCGTGCTCGGCGCTGACGAGCGGGAGGCGACCGGTTCGCTGGCTCTCTACCTCGACGTCGCGGTGCCTGGTTACTCCGTGGTCGTCGCCATCCGTAGCTTCACATCCGGTACTACTGGCTTCTGCTCCAGACCCGCCCATCGGAGACTGATGGTGATGGTGGTGGTGGTGGTGATGATGTCGATGATGAGAATGCGTGTGCGGGAGCGATATCGAGCTGGCCGACTGAGATTGTGTTTTGAAGGCGTGCGGGTGATGCGAAATGCTGTGCGAAAGATCGGGCTCCATGGTTGGAAATAAGGTACCGTTTCGACCGGATCGCGACTTGCTAAACTCGAAAAAGGTTTGGTACGTGGGGTGTTGGTGGGAGGAGGACGCAGGACGCGCGCAGTATTAACAAGTGAAGGGCAACGAATCGCAAAATTTTGCAGGAGGTAGGTTTAGGATAAAGGGCTGAATCTCGAAGGTTGGATGAGACGGCGGTCAATCGATAAGTACCTACTAGTCGTTGCGTGTCGTTGGGGGGCTTAGCGGGGAAACGCCAGTTATCGCCTGTGGTAACAGAGTTCGGAAAGTCGCCGGCCGATCAACTGAATAACGATTGACAAAGCCGTCGAAAAGAGGCTGGGTGAGGCCTCGCGGAGGAGAGGCAAAGGCTGTGTCAATTTGAGCTCAACAACCAACAGTAGCTTGTGTGAATCACTTTGTTAGGTGGCGCTCAAGGCGCGATCAGAGGCGAAGAAAAGTCTCCTGAACCAACCATTTCCACACGTTGCTTCTTTCATACCTCATTCCTATTTTCCACTAGCGTTGCCCTGCATATGAGAGACTGTAATCTGAGAGGCATCGGCATGCGGTTTGCCTGGGCAACGGGGCTGCCCCGGCCGGTCCAACGAATACGCAGTATCGATGTGATGCCCGGACCTAACAAACTCCGGGCTCCCCTTGGGGGAAGTCAGATAGGTGGTACGGCGTCATCGTGTTCCAGTATCGGGCTCGTTGCCCTCATGCTGGAGGGCCAGATCCCATCAGCATCGCAGTTGATGGGAAAGTGCAGATGGAAATCTGTGGGCTTGGAGTCTGGAAAAGAGGGTCGTCATCTTGACTGATGATCTGATAACGGTTATGGACATCATCAGGGTTCAGGGGAGTAGCCAAGAAGCCACCCTCGCCGCAATGGACAGCAGCTCGAACTGCCAGGTCGGATTCGAAAGGATCGCAAAAGGGGAGGCAAAGGAGAAAGTCAAAATGGGCTTTACATATCTTTATAGGGCTAATGCTCGAGCTGAATGGCAAGCCCAGTTCAAACTCGGGGGTATTCGGAAGAGTTTACGACCTGTTTCAAGATCTTCAAGCCGAAGCGATCCCGATGTTAGCTGACTGGTGGGGTGCAGATGCGATGTTGTGCTTGGGAAGGCGGGCCAAGAGCACCTCTCTGAACACCACAAAATACATGACCTCCATATGTACAGGACTCTTGATCATCATGAATTGTAGGATAGGTATAGTAATTGGTTCTGACAAACCTGATGCTATGTAGTCCCCAGAAACCTCAAGTCAAGCGATCCATATCTTCTTTCTCCCACATCTCCCACAAGCACCATCTCAGATCTTGGCCTCAAACTTCCCCGAATCCGAACCCTCACTCCTCTCCAAGATCCAGTCGCCAACATCCTTATAGAATTCCTCACTACACGGCCCATCAGCATGCAACTGATGATACCACCCCTCGTACCTCTTAAACATCCTGTCCTTCACCGTGCCCGCAATGACACGGTCATAATACCTCTTACTGGCATTATAATCCGTCGCCTTATCACTCGACCCATGACCAAACCAGATAGCCTTGATCTTCGTGTTCTCTCCTCCAGGCGGTCTAATCGTTCCCCTTGTCAAGCCATCCGTGCGGTCCAACATTCCCGACAACCCTTCCAGCGTTCCGGTGTTATGCATCAGCTCATCCGCCGCGATGCTCTTCTGCACCTCCGGGTCGCGTGACAGGTCCTCAGGCGGGATCTGGTTGACCATCTGGCGATGCGGGAAGAGCTTGCCCGCGAGTCGGCCGCCGTACACCTTGATGAAACCCGGCTTCAGCTCGGGCGCAAACCCGATGAAGGGGCTCTCGAGCAGCCAGCCGCGCACGCGGCTGACGATGCGGTCCTGGTACTGCTCGTCGCAGGCAAGCGTGAGAACCTGGCCGCCGCCCATGGAGTGGCCCATGACGAAGACGGGCGGCGCGCCGGGGGCATCGGACAGGTGCGGCTCGATGAAGGCGACGATGTCGGCGAGCACCCTGGATGTCGGCCCGGTCAGGCCCCTGTCGGCTGGCTTCTTGACGCTGCGGCCCCAGCCGCGTTGGTCAAACCCGTAAACGGCGATGCCGCGCGCTGCGAGTGAAGGGAAGAAGCCGTAGTAGCGGTTGATATGGTCGCTGAAGCCGTGGATGAAGATGAGCTTCGCTTTGATTGGCCCTTCGGGCTGTGTGGCGTTTTATGGTGTAAGTGAGTGATCAGGCGGCTCAAGCTGGAAGCTGCGTGATACGTACCTCCCATGACTTAGCATACAATGACTCGAAAGTGCTTTCCTTTTCGACTGCCATTTTGTACTTGTACCGTAAAACGTGATCTGCCGGGTCCTTTGGTGTCTCGACGTTGATTCGTCTCGGGAATAAATGTGACAGCCAAGAGAGGAACGAGTTGAAGTTGCCGGTATACTCGGACAATGAGATACGAGGTGTACGGTCCAGGTAGTGTGTAAGATGGTAAAAGGGCGGAGGACCTGCTTTTTGATGACGGAGGGGTTTCTTATACAAGTAAGATCACTTCCCAAAACGTAGTGTTTCCGTAACGCCTTCACGTGCAAGAGCATGGAAACGTGGAAAGTCGCCAAGCCGCTCACCCACACCGAACGTAGCAGTTTAAAGCCGTCTTGATTCAGTGGTCGGTGCGCTGCGAGAATTACAAAGGAATCGACTTCATTCCAACGTATCTAGATATAGCCAAACATAAAAAGAAGAAACAGACCGAACTATCCTGTACGAAGAAAAAATCAATGCTCATTATGTGTGTCGTAATCGAGACGCCGTTCCGCCACCTCCACACGTAAATGCTTGCATAACGCCTTCCCTTTTTGAATCCTTTGATGATAAAACCGACGCTTTGGCGTTCCCTATATCCATACATTGAACAATGAACACTGGAAGTTGAAACACCGAGTCCCAAACAAACAAAACACTTCCTCTTTTCCAGGTATAGCCTTGACTCCCCGACCCAGAAACCCAAACCCAGGTATCCGACGATAAGCAGCATGTGGTGAAGATGCCTTTCATAATGACGCCTTATCCGCACAACCCAGCACCTCATAGCCACTGTCCTCATAGCTTCATATCGTCATGTAAAGAGTAGAAGAAAAAGAGATTCATCAAGGTATAACCGCCAACTGAACACCCCCTCCTAATAAAACATAGGAGAAGAATCCAAACCTATCCCGTCGTATAACCAACCGAGCACTCAAATATCTGCCAAATGGTCCTCATCCTGCAGTTCCGTGCCGGCAAAAATATCTTGCGAGTTCGCAGTAGTCGTTTGGAAGCCAAACTTTTGAATCGGAGAATCTTCATCGGGCGTCCGAATACCTATACCACTGTCGTCATGGACAGACGGCTGGGTGGCTGTCGATGCAGCCACCGGGAATCGAGCCCGATCTGGCTGCGACTCGGACATTCGGGACGCGCTGGAATCATCGCTTCCACTTCTATATCTGGATGCCTCGTTGCTTGCCTCGTTGCTTGCGCCTTGTTGCTGTGAGACAAGGAGCGTATACTCGTGTGTCGACTTTTGCTTGAGAAATCCGCCGTATTCCGCCAAAAAGAGAATCATCTCATCGATAAAACACTTGGTGACCCACCAAGAACCAAAACTCTTGCCTTGGCCCAGGGTAATATCCCTCATTACGGCTGTGCCTAATCGCTGAACACACCAGACAATATCGGTATGTGATGCGTAGGGGAAGTGCGAAGGTAGGGAGCGAAGAAAGCTCACCCACCGATCCAAAACGTTCGAGGCCATGGATTCCTCAGGGTTTCCTGCCTGGGGTTGCCGACCATTCCGCATCGCCATCTCTCCGTGAAGGGTCAGGCCTTCGATTTCCCATGGAATGTTAACCGGATCTAGGAGATCACGCATCTCTTTGAGGAGGAGATTCACGACATCATCCATGCCCCTCGACGGAACACTCTCGGCAACCTTTCTTAGGTTGATTATGTTTATCCACTCCACGTACATGAGGTCGCGGTTTGCTGGGTTTGACAGCATGTTGGCGGCAGCATGAGCGGTGAGGTTGACACGGAGCACCCTATCCAGTAAGCCTGCGAATAGAGTTGCTGGTGCCTCTTTGGCCTTGAGAACGTGAGGAGGTTGTCCTTGAAATGAATCGCGAATGTGTGGGACGAGCTTATCTGCTATGTTCCTCAGCGTATCGAGCACCGTCTTGGGAACCACCTGGAGGACCAGGCTCGAGACAATGCGCATCATGCGCTGGTAGAGAACAAAGTCGCACTCCTCTATCCAAGGTGCAACAGCCGGGTTGCTGAATAGCTTCTGGACCGGCATTGTGAGAGTGCCCTGGAATGAGGTGTAAAGGTGGAAGAAAGTCTTCTCTTTACAATACCGAATGCATTCCACCAGAGACGTACAGTGTGACCTATAGAGCGCAGCCAGCGACTTGGCAGCGTCCGGATCGGTATTTTTGGGTAGAAATGGCTCGATCCGTGGTAGGACGAGAGGGTCGGACTGCTGGAATGTCTCCTCGGTTTCCGCGGCAAAACAAAGCTTCTGTACTGTCTTGGTTACCGTCGTGCTAAGCTGATCAATGTTGGCCACCTGGACTTGGTTGTACAGGCTGTGAACATATTCATGCGGCCGCCTCACCCGGGTCTCCGGTTGCTGCCCCAGGTCAGGCGTGGGGAGTACAGGGCGTTCGGTTGTCCTTGTATTGTCCGGTGCCGTGCTACTACAGAATTAGTAAGGATAAAAGGCGTTCAAATGAATGTGTCACTGCTCACTTAAAAGTTTTGGAGAAGGACTGCTCCTCTGCTGGGGAAACTTGCGGTTGTGTCGAGACATCTCGCACATCAGGCTGGTCTTCTCGAAGTTGAAAGTTGACGTAATGATATTTTGACTCTCCCCGAACACCAAGGCGACGAGTTTTCAGTCCGGGGAAAAGAACCCGGACAAGCTTTCCAAAACTGGCAGGATTCAAGACTGTTATCCTCTCGGTCGCACATCTGGAGGCATAGTTGGCGTAAACCCTCCCTCTAGGTACCGATCCCTTGCCCTTTGAGCAGACTTGACTGATCCTGTCGTATTGTTAGCCCACAATCTCGAAGGAGATACTAAGGGACCAACGTACCAAAGCATTGCGAAAACCTGGCGGGTTCGTTCTGAATTGGGCCCACGCTCGTTGCCGTGCAGCTCCTCTGCAACCTCCTGAAGATTCCTGTGTCTGTTGGCGACATATAGCTGACGCATTTCCACTTCGTTGTTCGCACTCGAGCGTGAACCCCCCTTAGATTGCGATGTCATTCCAACGTAGGAGCCGTGGTCGTTGTTGCCGTCATGGTCCACCATCTGACTGTCCTCCACAAAACTGGTGTTTCCGGCAAAGGAATCGGCGGACAAAGACTGGCGGCTCATGCTGTGGCTGCCATGATATTGAACGTTCTGCATAGAAGCGTTGACCTGTGAATCCATGGCGAACTCGCGGCTAGTGTGTAACTGGGAGGCCAGCACCATGTCGTCTTGTGTCATCTGCGCGGTCGGGTGGCCAAGTTCTCGGGTTCGGCTGTGATCGTTCGGAATCCATTGGGATTGGTAAACTTCGGGCACGTCAGTAAACGCGTGGTCGAGATTTGGTTGTGTTGCGGCGCTATGAATGGAAGCCGTCGAGCCTTGGGAGCGAGGCCGCTTCTTCGCCTTCGTGAGGGCGAGAGGGTCTGTACAAGCAGTAAGCATACCGTATGGTATGTCGCGTAACAAGTATGCGCCCGGATACATAGGGGACCAAGGGAAGGGCAAGAAGGGCACATGACAAGGTCGTCGATGGGGGGGCAGAAGACGGTAGGAGACTTAAAGGGGCGTACCGTGGGTTGAGTCCATCAGCGCCCGTGTTGTGTTGGTATGGCGGGCGAGGCGTGCGGACTGATAGCTCTGCTGGATATCCCAAGTAAACACAAGGATAAATGGTGGTGGTGGCGGCGATTACTCCAAACCTGGCGGATGCCAACACGGCCAGGCCGGGCTAATAATAAGGGTAACGGATATGGGGTCGGGAGCACACCGCGGAACGTGTCGCGAGTAACAGTGCCGTGCATGTGCGAGTAAGAAAACTTAATGACGATGTCGATGCTGCAGGCAATGGTCAATTGCACATTTTCTTTGGAGGTTTGTATGGGGAGCGGAGAACAGAAAGAATCAACAAACATGAAAGCGCTAGGGACGTACCTGGGGCAATGCGGCTTGCGGACGGGCTGCCGTGACTGCAACGTGCAGCGACGTTCCACTGGAGGCTGCGGCAGGGAACTTAAACCACTGCAAGTCAAAGGCAGGTGGAGCTAGCTGCTCCCCCGCACGTTCCATGCAGACCCGCTTGAGACCAAAACGCCGTTTGATTGGCCGTTTGCCCGTTCGAGAGTGTTGTTGACTTTCCTTTTGTTGGTCGAGGAATTCAGAGTTGACGAACCAGAACACCTGCGCATTTCTTTCCCACTGGATTCCTTGTTGTTTTGCTCATTCCTGGGCTACAAATGTGTACCTGATCGACACACTGTACCTTTTACGATCCAGATAGCCAGTATATGACGTCCCACCGTGGTTAGCTGCCCTGGCTCGCCTGGCTACGTAGGTATTTGGAGTCTGCTTGACTGAGTTGTTGTCCCAACATAGGATCACCGGTCATCACAGAGCAAATACTTTACTTCAGTCCATTGACCGAAGCCTGCGCCAGCATTGACTTGGTAAGCAAGTTCACGTCTGACCGCTCGCAGAACGAGGGGAAATTGATCTCTCCCTCGATGATATTGGTCATAGATACGTTGGAAAGATCGAACTGAAAGTTTTCTTGTGAGACATCTGGTAGAGGATTACACTTTTCCATGTAATGTGAAGTGCGCTGTACATATGGCCGACATCCATCCGCATGAAGTGGAGCTACCTGCACGAAAACGCTAGAGGTATCGCGGGGCTCTGAAAGGCTTCATGTTGGTCCATGTCATGAGTTCTGATGCTCGACTTAAAACGTCCACAAGTTGTCATCATCGCCTGTCCCAAATATCAAAGCGCCAAGTGAGAAGAGCGGAAGAGGCAGCCTCAAGAGAGTAATGTACTCTCCCTTACTGACCACGGGAACTCTTTGTACCTTCATACACAATGGAGATAGACGGTAGAGGTTAGGCGCATTTGAGCAGTGTAAACGGAGACAAAAGCTGGTAGAAAGGCGACGAGTGCGGTTGTTTACGTGTATCGATGACAAGGCTAGGAGTTGTAGCAGCATCATAAAGGATTCAAAAAAAAAAAAAAAAAAAAGATAAATCTACAACATCACAGGCGAGACACAGAACTTGAAACAGATGCAAGGAGGTCAACAGAATTTGCAAAAAGTGAAAAAGAAAAAAAAAAACTTTGATGTTGATCCGACCCAGGCTCGATCTGGGGACCTTCAGTGTGTTAGACTGACGTGATAACCAACTACACCATCGGACCTGTTATTGATAACCAACATGGAGATGAGGAGCTTATCAGGACGGTTGTTTCACGATATCTTCGTCCACCAATCCTAGCAAAACAGCTCCCGATGTGGCGTCACTGGGTTCTGGAACCAGTCAGATGCAGATGATAACGGGAGGAAGCTTTGCGGCCCCACGGGCAGGGCAAGCTTCGGGTTGTGAACAGGATGATCCCCTTTTGTCTGCACACGYATCAATCGTCATTGTTGTGCCCACAGCCCACAGCCCACTTCAACCCGTTCCCACACCCAACTGCCATTTCCACGATAGCATCACCCCTATCCGCAAAAGTTTCCACGACACATTGCACTTCACAGCATCGTTTCGGCGAATTCGAAATCCAGGTCAGTAGCTTTCTCTCAGCTTTCCGTCTCCTCCTCTCTGCTGGTGGTATGTTCGCCGAGCACGTTGCGAGTTTTAGGCCCAGCCCCCCGGCTGCCCAACCCACTTTGTCACAGCTTCAGCTTCCCCGCCAGTTCCGACTCGGATTTTCCCCTGAACTTCGACTTTGCATCTCGCTGACACCAAAACACCACAGCTAGCTCTAGATCGATAGACTCGCTTACCGCACCAAACACACAAAATGTCTTCGCCTCAGGACCGCGCCCAGCAGTACATCGGCCAGCTCGATAAGGAGGTTCGTAAACCGCAGCCAGATCGCCAGACACGCCGGCCACGGCGTCGTTGGGCTTTGCGTAGCTAACCCGCCTCAATAGCTGTCCAAGTACCCTACCCTCAACAACCTCGAGAAGACCACCGGCGTTCCCAAGGCCTATGCCGTCATCGGCCTCGTTGCTCTCTACTTCTTCCTGATCATCTTCAACCTCGGCGGTCAGCTCCTCACCAACCTCGCTGGCTTCGTCCTCCCCGGATACTACTCGCTCAATGCGCTCTTTACCTCTTCCAAGCAGGATGATACCCAGTGGCTCACTGTAAGTCGGGACATGCCTGATCAGGTCTCTGCCTATGGTCTCCATGCTAACCACCACATTTGCAGTACTGGGTTGTTTTCTCTCTCTTCACGTAAGCATATCCCTTTGGCTTTGCGCTTGATGTTTACTTGGTGCGCTTAATATCTAACCACATGGCTATAGTGTCATTGAGAGCTTGATCAGCGTCGTCTACTGGTTCCCCTTCTACTACACCTTCAAGTTTGTTTTCCTCCTCTGGCTCTCTCTCCCTACCTTCAAGTAAGTGGTCTCCCAACTCTACCAGCATCTCAAGAAGACAAGCTCACATGTCAACAGGGGCGCCGAGATCATCTTCCGCTCTTTCCTCGCCCCCACCCTTGGCCGTTACTTCCAGCATGGCTCCACCGCCAGCGGCCTCCGCGCCAAGGCTGACGCTGTCCACACTGACTAAGCGTCTCACGGGCAACTGCCGGGCCTCTCCAGTTCGTTACAAAGTGTGCCGCTTTGAATGAGGCTCAAGAAGATACAGGCAACAAATGCACGGCTGTCAAGCCTCTGCGTTGGGCTTGTCGGCAACCTATCACGCGTGTAAAAACATCACAACAAAACCGGGGTAGATGGACAGTTTGTTAGCTGGAAAAGTTGGAGATATGTGGTGGTAGAGGAGGACATGTGGGTATAGAACATGTTGGTGACAGGATGATTAAACCCGATGCGTCTAGACGAGTAGGGACATATTTGGTATCTAACGATTGAATAAGTGGTAGTAATAGAGCATTGCATTTGAACTGGTATCACTGAAATACTGAGACGTGCTCGACCTGAAAGGCCTAGGGCTGGCCATCGTAGAGGGAAAGCAATGGGACACATCAGATGCTTGCAATGTATAGCTGCTGGCTAGGACTGCTCATGACGGGTCTTGTCAACATCTAGACGACATCCACAAAGCATCTCCGCGCTACGTTAATGTTCTCTTCGCCGAACTGATCAATATTTCTTCATATGACTACCATCCAGATATGGAAGGCCAACGTCACTGTCATTCTCCGTGATTGACTAACCCACTGGAAGTTCCCGCTGTTTGAAAACCCTGCCAACAAAGCTAGCGCGACAGGCAAAAGGTACAGCACTATTGGATAAAGCAGGCATTAGCTGTATGTTATGTTAATCTGGTACGAGATCGGCATACGCTGCCCCTGAGCCCCTCTCTAGAGGTACTTGGCACTAACAAAAGTTCCAGTGGTAGCCACCTGCCACTGACCACAGCAGGCAAGAAGATCCACTGATGTTCCGTCTTGAATCAGGGTGCGCCTGCTTCAGCTCGTTTCGAGGCCACGGGTGAAACTTGAAACCCGGGGGAAGATTCACTTTAACCAAAGGGGCAATTGCTGACCTCGAACACTCGTTTATTATCAGCCCTGGCACGGAAAAGATTGGAAAAGTCAGAAACAGCCTGCTCAAGTCCCCAGATACCACCTCCGCCCCTACGAATCGGCGACTCCGAACCCAAGTCTTATCCATCTAATACCCTGATCGAACTTACCCGACGACGACGGCGACGACCCCTGGCACTTCGACTTGCCTCGGGCTACTTCATCGAATTCCATCTCCTACGCGCGTCGAATAGGATCCCAACTTTGGGTTCAGCGTGAGCGCTACTCGCCTGGCTTAGAACACCCGACGGCTCAACGCCAGCAAGTCGAGGAAGAGCCGTGCTGCCCTGATCGAAGTGGCCCGTCCAGTAACATCAACGGGCAGCCTCAGACCGGAGAACATTAAGGAGTCGTTGTCGCATTTCTCCCCGGGCATTCCCTTGTCCTTCTTTGCGCCAACCGATTTTCCGATCGACGACCTGACTGGCAACAAGTTGGAATAGATCCTCGCCCACGAACGGCGCCCCCTCTCGAGGGCGCGCGCTCGCGATGCACCTCAGTCCTTTACAGTCGCGCTTGGCGGCGTCCTTTATCGCATCATGCCTTCTCGTCGTTCTCTACCTCACTCTTTTCTCCCCGAATTTTGCTCTCGCGGCCGAGCTCGAAGATGCGCCACCCATAATACTATTAGACGATGTCGACTCCGACCTTGACGTTTCTCTAGGTCCCATCTCAGACTTAGGAAGCCCGCTCGACCCGATGTACGAACCCGAGTTTGCCGCATTCGATAGGAGTATCCTCGGGCGTCGTCAAGTTAGAGACACCAATGTCTTGAAGAACAATGAGGCTTTCCCGTTGAACGTTGTTCAGGGGGTTACGGAGCGCTTCGTGTTCGAGCTGTCACAGCTGTCCGAGCGGGAACCAGAGGTTGGGTCATTGGAGCTGAGGGATGAAGATCATACCTGGGAAGAACAAGAGGAAGATGAAGAGGAAGATGAAGAGGGGGGGGAAGAGGAGGATAAGGATGACTTGAATGACGAGAGCCTGGACACAGAGCCCGTGGACTCGAATCCTGCTTCCGCGGAGCAGAAGCTGGGGAAACGGCAACAAGGTGCTCGTCGGATCTTTATTTCTGCAAACACATGCCTACAGCCTCAAGCATTTAATGCGACCAAGACAACACAGCCTCCACCGCAGCTTACACTATATGTGTCAACGTCGACCGATAACGTGGAACCAGGCCCGGACGCGGATTCGAGCTCTCAGGTATCGATGGTGTTCAAAGAGGGTGCTATCATGTACAACTTCACCACTGCGTCCGACGTATATGTGGGTGTACATGCACCCAACGTGACGGAAATCTTTGACGGGCCTTATAACATGAAAATCGCCRTCTCCACGGACGGTTATTACTACAGTTATAACGTGGATGACGATGCTGATCTGATCTGGGTTGATAGCGACTCCCAGGGCGCATTGCTCATCACTCATAATTTGACTGATAGTAACGATGAGAAGAAGCAACAGCAGATCATGGATGCGCCGCCATACGTTCTGTTCGCCCAGGACAAGTCTGATCCGTCCATCAATGGTGTCAAATATTCCTTTTGCGGCCTCGAACAGTATGCGCAGATTGCAACTACAAAGGACGGGAAGTATTCGAACATGGTCCAGACAGGCATGACGAAGCGAGGACAGGGCAACTTTCCTAAGCAGCAGTTCTTCTTCAGCGGGCTGAAGCCAAGCACCAGCTATCTCGGGATCCTGGCCAAGACCAATGTGACCGACCCAGGGAGTCCGAATCTCGTTGGAGGTGGCGGCCACGTCTTCAAAGCCACCAATTTCCAAACTAAGTCCGGTAAGCTCTTTTCTCGGGATCCAGGATCCAACCAGGTCGGGACCAACGCTCAGGAGCTAATACAACCAGATCACGGGAACTGCAACATTGTCTTGAACCTTACGTTTTGTGATCAGGTAGCCTACTCGGTCCCCAGCAACCCAAACTTCGGCAACGCCTCCGTTCTGGCCAAGTTCTACGATGACTACGCCGCCGAAGCATATGGTTACTTCAAAAAGGCTCTGGCCCAGATCCCCTGCGAAGCGCCTGTGACCCAGCGCTACTCGCTCACCCGGAACTGCAGTGACTGCGAAGCCGCGTACAAGGACTGGCTCTGCTCCGTGACCATTCCGCGCTGCGAGGACTTCAGTAACAATGCCAGCTACCTGCACCCGCGGGCCATGAGCCAGCCGTTCCCCAACGGCGAGGTGCTCGACAATGCGACCATGTCGTTGTACAAGGAAAAGTATGGCGACGGCACGGCCTTAAGCAATGCCTTTATGCAGAGCCGCAGCTCGCGGATCGACGAGTTTATCAAGCCCGGCCCGTATAAGGAGGTCCTGCCTTGCGATTACCTGTGCTACAGACTGGTCCAAAGCTGTCCGTCGTCCATGGGCTTTGGCTGCCCGCTGCCTGGCCAGAAGGGGTTCAATTCGAGCTACTATATCAAGAACGAAACGAACGGAGAGGTAGTGTGTAACTATCCGGGGTCGGCACACATCTTTTCGGGCTCATCAAGGGACGCAGTCTCGGTTGGGTTGACAGTTGTTGTCCTAGTGTTAGTGAGCCTACTGCTCGCTTGCTAGTGGCGCTGCTGGTTCTTTCGTGAACGAGGACGGTGTTGGAGGGGTTTGGTTTTGGCGTTGGAGGTACTTGTGCTGCTTGATGATCCGGTTGCGCGTGTTTCGGTTGCTTTCAATGGGTCGTATCGAAGTGCGTAGAAAGAGAGAGATCTTTTTGGCACGAATCAAGTTTATGGGTACGGCGTTAGATAGCGTTTGGAAAGTGTTCGTGCACTTATTTTCCCTTGCGATACATACGAGTTGGACAGACATACAGACAGACAGACGGGAACATCACAGATCACAATAATGGTTACAATGTAGAGAGGGGGTGTTAGTAGGCGCGGAACTGATACCTCAAATGAACTGTTGATAGGGATTAGAAGAATACGCGGCGTTCAACCAAGATATCAGGCTTCTTCTCGGATCGTACAATACACTCCTGGTACTCATGTGCCTGGTGATACTTGCCACAAAGATGCTTCCAACTGTAATGTATCACAGAGGTAGGTGAACCTCTTTTAATAGTTCCCATAGAGCACCCCAGCCTTGACGCGCGTGGAAATCATCCAACTGCTCTCATTCTCCTCAAAAGGGTATGTGCACACCTCACCATCTCCCATCAGCATCATCCTCCTCACCACCAGCCCAAGCCCTTCTTCTTTTGAGAATCTGGAGATGCTCCCGTGTTCAAAGCAGCAGCAGCAGCCTCCGCCTCTTTCTCCTTTTCCTTCTCCCTCTGCTGCTGCAAGGCCCGTACTTGAGCCTCAAGCTTGGTTATCTCAGCTGAGATGGTTCATAAGTGTGAGTGAGTGTCTTCTTTCCTTTTTCAGTCTAAACCGGCAACAAAAACTGGAACTTAGACACGTGTGGTGAACGGAAAGGAATGGATGAGAGGGGTGGGTCATAATGATGAAAACTTACCCTGGCGCTCCTCCTTGATCTCATCAACTTCCAGCTTCGACCATCCCCAGTAGATGACCTGGTAGACGAACAGGGCGGTGAGTAGACACTTGGCTACGGGACGGGTGAAGGTCTTGTAGAATACACCCTATGTGTTGTGTTGCTGTCAGTAAATTTCCTTGAAAATAGTAAGGATTCAAGAGCGACATACCGTTGCTGAGGGCGGGTTTGAAGAAGAAGAGTATTGCCTCAGTTGGGATTGAGCTTGGATGTATGCCCTGGGCAAAGGCTTGGTGTTCTGGATGGTAGCCCTGGTGAGAGTGCGAAGGGCACTACCGGCCGCAGTCCTGGGAATCATGATTCTGATGCTGGTTGATCTGATGATGGGTTTGCTGTTGATTTCGCTTCTCTGGATATGAGGGTATATCCACTCCGTTAAGTGAAAAAGACAGGATTTATTATGACGTCGTTATTCGTGAACTGGTAAATACCGAGATGGCAGAGCAAGTTACGATGTTTAATTGAAGCTTCGAATTTGGTCAAATGCAAGGACGGGCGTGCACGGGTCCGGTGCTGTAATTCTATGGACCACAGAATTGGTGATACCCACAACCCCTCGGAGGTTCCGTCGGCGTCGTCGAAAATCGGGCAATGACGGTGCCCGCCCGCCCTTCCGAACGGACGGTACATACCCGGAAGCCGCTAAACCGTAGCGGGCAGTTAGCGGCAATCACCCTAATTTGATGGATCGTCCGCTGCAGGGATCCCATCAGTTGCCGGAATACGGCCCACTCGCCAGGCGTGTTCGACAGGGGCATTGAGGGGGGACAGGGCAGTTTGGGGCAAGTGCTATCAACGACACATGGCCAGATCTGCCCCAACCGGATGGAAGGTGCAGGTGCAGCTGTCACTTTCGTTTCGTGTTTCCAAAAGTCCATTGGCAATCTGTCCCCAATTCGTAATCGATTAAAGCTTCCCCCTTCATAAGCAACCAGCGACCCTTCGATAGCAGCTTGTAATTTGCGCCACTCAGGGACCGATCACCAACTCCAGCCATCATCGTCGCATCTCTGTCAACCTATATACTACTTCCATAACAAGACGCATTACCGTCCGACTACTTGTGTCCGCACCCAGCATCGCCAGCTCTTCGCAGCATTTCCATTCCCATCCCTTGAACCCGACTCAACACAACCACACAACAGACACAATGGTACGATCACTCCCGCTCCGGTCCCTCGGTATCTCCCACGAGAAACAATACGGAACTGGACAATGAAGCTCCAGCATATCGGCTCCAACCTTGCTAACCCCCTTTCTCCAACCAGGCGCAAACACCCCAGCAAAGACGAGCGAACCTCAAGTTCCAGAAGGACCAGGAGGCCCGTCGTGGCAAGTCGGAGGACCAAATCAAGAAGCGCGTAGAAAAGGCGCCCAAGTCACCCATCTCCATGTTTTGGCTCGGTAAGAAGCACTGCGGCCACCATCCCCTTAACCATAAATCATACACGAACTGGTTGACTAACAGTCAATTCACTTTTCCAGTCATCCTCGGCTTCGTCGTCTTCGGCGGTCTCGTCTTCGAAGTTCTTTCGCGTCTGTTCCTCAACTAAGCACGGGAATACCACCGTCGTCATCACGAAATGAACACCATCGTTTCCAACTCACCGAATATCAGACAGGTTGTCTACAACTACGGTTGCTCAGCAGTACGGAGGAGTAAAGGAGCTGTCGAGGGCTAAGGAACTACACCGAAGCCGATCAGGATTGGCCAATAAACCCCGAAGAGCATGGGGGAAGCTGTCACGATAACATCCGCATAAGCAAGATGGGAGTAGGAGAATACAAGAGGAGGAAGGGACAGGAGGGGAATCTTTTTAGCGCTTGGTTTGAGCGAAAGCGCCTGTAACACACACACATATATACCACGGATAATACGGGCAATGAAAAAGGAACCGGGGAACTGATTTGGAGGCCACAGAAACAGAACAAAGGGCATTCTTTTCCTATCTTCTGCTTAGTCGAGGAAAGAAAGGGCAATTTGCTTGAACTCTTGAATCCGAACATTTTTGCAAATAACAAGTGCAAAGGGTATTGATTGCGAGTCCCACAGTGACTACTTCTATCCTTTTACCACCTCAGTTCCGAGTATGATCGCGAATGCCAACACCTGCTGCTGCGAGCAACATACCCATTTCTCCAGGGCATTATCATCGACGGCCTTCCTCACGCACCCAAACCGCGACGCTGACCACCCGTCTCGAACTTCTGGTGAATGCCAGCCTTGAACTGCTGCTCAAGCTCCTGAGACACTTGGTTGACGTCGAACGTCTTCTTCGCCGCAGCGGCGGCGGCAGCGGCGCCGTCGGCAGCAAGCTTCTTACCACCAAGCAACCTCATCATCTTGGACTGGCGGGATGCGCCACCGTCAAGGGCGTTGACGTTCCAGTTGGCTGCGAGTACCGCTGCGGGATTGGGAGTTGTGGTGGTGGTGGTGGCTGAAGGAGCTGTCGTCTTGGTCTTGTCTTGGGCGTCGTCCTCCTTCTTCTTCTCTTTCTTGTCCTTTTTATCCTTCTTGTCCTTCTTATCCTTCTTGGACTTCTCCTTCTTGCTGTCCTCAGCCTTCTCTTCCTTCTTCACAACGGGCCCCTCTTCCTTGTCGTGCTTGCTCTTCTTGTCTTTCTTCTCCTTCTTCTCCTTGTGTTTCTTCTCACTACTGCTGCTGCTCTCCTTCTCGCCCTTGGATTTCTTGTCCTTCTTGGATTTCTTCTTCTCGGCCTTGTCAGACTCGGCCTCCTCCTCCTTTACGATCTTGGCGACCTTAGCAACCGGCTCCTCCTTCTTTTCCTCTTCGTCGCTGTCGTCATCGTCCTCGTGCTTCCGCTTCTTGTCCTTTTTGTCCTTCTTGGACTTGCTCTTCTTGTCCTTCTTCTCTACCTTCTCGGTGCTGGTGGCCTCCTTGTCCTCCACCGACTTGCGCTTCTTGGAAGAAGGCTTCTTCACCTCGTCCTCAGCAGCAATAGCAGCAGCCGTTTCGTCGTTCTCCTCCTCACGCTTGCGTTTCGCGTCCTTCTTGCTGTCGTCCTTGGACTTCTTGGATTTCTTCTCCTTTTTGGAGGCTGACTCGGTCTCCGCGATGACTTCCACAGTCTCAGACTTGGAGGCCTTCTTCTCCTTCTTCTCCTTCTTGTCTTTCTTGCTCACAGCAGCGGCGGATGCCTTGTCTTCTGCTTTTGAGGAGCTCATTTTGATGAAGACTGGGTGTGAAAACTAGGTATGGACGTTTAGTGAGGTGATCCTTGGATGAATCAGAGGGAGCGATTAGTTGGTGGTGGATAGGACTGTACCGTTTTCAGAAAATTTCTCCCTCAAATTGTCGACTTCTTGACCTTGGATGTTCGTGAGAACGAAATTGTAATGAAAAAAAAAAAAAAAAAGGTTTGCAGTGCCGGTGGGGTGAATTTCGATTTGCAGGTCGAAGGAGGAAAGAGGCTTCACTAAGAAAAGAAAATGATAGAAAAGTTGTTGTAGCACGTGTAACCCTAACCCTATCTGGCATTGATATGAATGGTGATGTATCTTCCCCTGGCAAAACAATGACAAAAGGGCAACAATGCCAACCAGGGTGACCAGATTGAACGATTGCTTCCAGCTGTACAAGGTGGTATCAATGTTTGTATGTTTTATTTCAACAACAGCGAGCACATAAGATGCCAAGTGTCCTGCTGTGTTCTATAGCTGGTGGAAGCTATCGAGACGACCCTAAACCAAGGCCAAAGTGGAAACGATGAACGATATTTGGGTATCTGAACCAGCCATACAATAATAACCAACAAAACTGCCCTGAGACTCCTTCCATGCTCTTCTCTGCCTGAGCGATACACTCCATCCTAACTCCCCAGCACTACCGACTCGGGCTAAGGGGTCGGTTGAAACCGCCGACACGATTCATGTACTGGCGATACTCCGTCTTCTTCTCCTTCCGCACAGCACCAACATTGTTGCCTTTGACCTTCTGGTTCTTGGTTGTGCCAAAGCCGCCGAAGCCCATCATCGAGGCCATATCTCCAAGACCATCATCCTCGACAACCACGTCTTCTTCTTCGTCCTCGTCCATGGGGTCTGCGTCAAACCGTCCCCTCGAAACATGTTCCTCTTCGTGCTCTTCTGTCCGCTCCCGGGACGACTGGTGCTGCTCCTCCGCATGTGTGCTGTCGGGTCGGCGTTGGTCGTGTCCCTTTACCTTGAACGACACTGGTACTGGTGCCGGTGCTGGTACTGCAGCAGCTGGGGCGTTCTCAGATTTCGACCTTATCGAAAGACGGTGATCGTCGTGTGCTGCTGACTGTGCGGGACTCCGTGGGGATTTCGCGTGTGGTTCTGACTCTCGGGGCGGTGAGGCTGAGCGGCGGATATTTCTGTCTTTTGAGGGGTCTCTCCTATCTTTTGAGGTGTTAGTGCGCCGCTCTCTGTGTAAGTTGCGAAACGAGAAACAGTCCTGCGATGGGGTGAATTCGGTTGCCAAACGTACCTCTGTCTGGTTTGCTCATGCCATCCTTATCTGCGTCACCCCGATCACGGCGAGAGTCTCTGGGACCGTCGCGCCGGCCTCCTCTACCTCCGTCTCTGACCCTGTCGTCACGTCGATCGTGTCCATCTCTGTCGCGAATCGGGGAGCGCGAGCGCCTGCGGTCACGGTCATGGTCACGACCATGCCTGTCTCTGGATCGGGACCTGTATCGTCGGCTGTCTCTGTCCCGGTTGTCTCGTCCACCCCTGCCTCCTCCCCGACCACGGGTACGATCGTGGTCTCGATCTCGCTCGCGATCGCGGTCGCGGTTGTCTCTGCCGTGTCTGTCTCTGTCGTTGTAGTCTCTCGCGCCCCCACGGTGAGGGTTACGAGCTTGTCTATCCGCCATGTTTCGTGCTCGAGTATCGCAAACGTTGAATGTCTGTAAGGTTTTGTTGGGAAAGAATGAATGATTTCAACCGGAAACTGAGTGTTCTTGATGACGTTGTACGGGGAAATTCTGGAGCATTCAAGAAAGGGCGGCTGAAACCAGGCGAAAGCTGCAGGCCGTTGTAGCTTGGCGGCCGCTGCAAGGCTGGATGCAGGCGCCGATCTTGTGGAGTCTGTTTGTTTGAAGCGATAAGATAAGCCATGGACCCTTGCACCTACCCCACCACCCCGCGATGAACTTCCCTTCGGTTCAGGCCTTCAGGGTTCTCAATGCCCTGACGGTGATGTCCTGCTCAAGTGTTTGAGATATACCGGAAGTACCATTGGTTCAGTCCCAGGTTTGCGGACAAGGATCGAACGGTGAATGTGCCGGGCTTTCAGCAACCTCTATTTTCTTCGTAACTCTGCTTTTCAGGCGATTAGCTTTGTCGTTCTAGTCAATGTGGGAGTGCAGGATAAAGGACTGGATAAAGATACAGTACCTCGTCAATAACCTAATCATGCCAGCTGGATGACTGTAAACATCTTTACGCATAATATCCACTCCCCTGGTCGACTCCGAGACGGAGACAACATCAGCTTGTTCATCAGGCTTTGCTCAAATCTCATCTTCCTCATCATCGAAATCATCCTCCCTCCCCATGTCATACAGGATCCGGCCTCCCTCTCCTCCACCGACCTCTGTCTGCGCATCAAAGTACGGCAACACAATCCCTTCCCTATCACTCCTCTGCTTTTCCGTCAACCCCAAATTGAACGTAGTATCCGCCATCTCTCCCTCCGCACCGCCCTCCGCGTCCTTCTGCGGCGCAAACAGCGGATGGTCCGAAAGCAGTGACAGACTCGCGCCGGCACTGCCCTTTTGAGTCGATGGACTCAGAATGAACCTCTCAGCCACGGCTCTCCCGCTGCGCCTCCTCATCTCCATTTCCACCACGAGTCCCTCAGGCTGGTGGCCCGTCCGCAGGCCAACAAGCACGCCTTCGCGCCCTTCATGAAGCCCCCACTCCGGCTCGCGCAGACTCCTCATCTGTGCCCGCTTGGTCTCGACGGCCTGGTAGAGACTCGACACTTTGAAGATGGCGGTGGCCATGTGTGACAGGAGGGTGAGCGGATGGGGTTCGTACTCGTTGACGGTTCGGGGGAGAACGAGAGGTACGTCGTTGTGGTAGACGGCGACGAGGGAGGCGAACGGGTTGATGATGCTGCCGAAGAAGAGGGGGAGGGCGTGCGGCTCTTTTGAGGCAAGGGGGTTTAGTGAGTCAACCACGATTAGAAATCCTTTGGATAATGTTAGCTCATGTTCTTGTGCTAGTGAGTGTGATGGGTGCACTTACTCTGGGAGTTTGTGGCAGCATCTTTGGGTGTTTGGCCCTTGGGGGGAGCACAATGTGAGGCGATCTCGGTTATGAGGGCTGTGACTGACTTGCCCCTGGCCTTGATAAAAATATCGACATCATGGGGCTTTCTGACAGTGGTGAATGAAACAAAGAGTACTTTACTACGGGCAAGCTGTGCACGTGTTAGTTTGATGAAGCGCAAAAAAAGCTTGGAAGGAAGGCTTCTTACCTTGCCTCTGCTGATGAATTCCTGTGCAAGAGGTCCTGCACCTTGTTCAAGGGTATCGAGAATAAGTGTGAGTGGGCTTGCGCTGTCCCGAAGGTTCAGCAGCTTCTGAAAGAGCAGCAGGCTGTGAGAGCGATGGTGCGTTTGAGCTGAGGGCGCCATGTTGACGCTTGGTTGAGATGCCCTTAGAATGTATTTAGACCAGCCTCGTGTAACTAGCGGGAGGAGATAACAAGGAGTTAGAAACCCAAATCAAAGTATTTTGACGAAGTGTTGTGTTTTGATTTTGAGTGCTTGTTTGTTGAATGAGAGAAGGTTGGACGTACTGGCCAAGAAATCGATTTTAGGGCTGCGAAGATGATCGCAACAGTTCTCGCAAACTTTCGGCAACCATCATTCGCTCCAAAACACTCGGTCATATCCCGTACGTAAATTAATGCAAACTGGCCAACTGTAAAGCATGACGAGGTATCATATAAAAAAAAAAATTACGAATCCTAGGGTGAGTTGAAAGGGATGTTTGCTAGATGTTTGGGTGCGTGCAAAAGTTCCCAAAAAACAAGTTAGGTCTCTCCCGCCGGGAATTGAACCCGGGTCTCGAGCGAATCGAACTGATGTTCAAGCTTGACAAGCTCACATACTGACCACTATACTACGGAAGACTTACAGTTGTGATCAACTGTCGTAGTGATTGTTGCATGTTGCAACTCTCCCTAGCATTTATATATTGCTGCCCCATTGGCATACCATAACGCTTATCATCATTGTCGATGAAGCATTCAAGCATTTGTTACCATGAGTGCTGGTATAGTCACGGATGCACAAGCAAAGTTTTCTGGTTTAATATTACTCGTTGATCTACTTGAATGGGTATCGCTAATCATCCATGAAACCTCTTGGAACTGACAGACATTGTGCTTTTCTCTTCCGGCCTCAATCCGTGTTACAACGCTCAACTGTCCATGCTCTCGAAATAGGGTGCCAACAAAGGGATACTGCGTAAGACTGACTCTACGCATGTCCCGTCCGCCGCAAATTGCGTCTCCTCAGATATTATCATGTATTCGTGGCCCCAGGGCTTAAGCCTGCGATTGTGGTCACTTTAGGCTTCCCGAATTACCGCCCTAGTTCAAGTGACTATGAGATCTGTACATTCTCCATAGTTGGGATGGTATATTGGTTACTGGTAAATGCGGCGGTAGTTTCAAAGTCGGGAGCCGTCAAAGACGAAGATCGGCATAAGTCTTCCTCGCTGGTGTTCTGTGTTCTATTGCTTCGAAGAAGCATCAATCGGCCTCTTGTGGTACTTCGAACCGTAGTTCGGTATACTGTGCCCCGTTCATATTGGAATCTTCACGACCGTTGGGGTGATGTTTGGCAATATGGTCTGTACTCTGGGTACCCTCCGTGACGCCCTGGACAGGTCCATTCGCCTCGGTCACACCAACAGATGCTGGATTGGCAGGAGGCACTTCTTGCATCACTGAAGCGCCCTTAGCGCGTCCAGGAAGAGCTGGAATTCAATCAGTATCGAAACATTGTTGCCATGTGCGAAAATGAACTTTACCTTTGTGCTGTTCATGTGCTATTGCCTTATTCTCGGAGACTGCTACAGTAGCATCTGGCCCGAGCATCTCGTTCTTCCGGCTGGTTTTCTGAAGCAACTCCTCTGGTATCTTTGTCGCCCAGTCGTTCTCAAACTCCTTTCTCAGAAAATCATCATAGTCGCCTCGTTTGTGCTTCTCATGAGCGACCCAGGCCTCCTGAAGCCATTGTTCATCATGCCGACCCCGCTCAATGTTTTCAAGGTACCGAGCACAATCGTATCTGAAATGATCGTTATTGCGCAACGAGACAAGATCCGGTCGGGCATTCTCGGTCCCTGAATCCAGGATATGGCTGTCGTCGGGGAATTTGGCGAGAATGTCTTTCCTCTCATCTGGTGTCAACACGTCCCATGCTTGCGGGAGCAGCAATATCGCCTATGGTCAAGTGTCAGAACATCGATGTGGGATAACTCTAGCATTTTTAAAAGAGGGAAAAGGTACGAACTCTGAGATCAGCATTGGTAAGAGGGGAATTCTCATCGGTATAGACGAAAGGTGCTCCCCACTTTCTGTCCAGGTTTGTTTTCTTTGGCGCTGCTCCGGCATGTCGTGGCTTTTTAGCAGTGCTAGATTTGTCCTGGTCCGAGGCTTTACGCTTTCTGGGCTCAGTACCCAGTTGCTCATCACTGCTTTCAGAACGACGTGTGCCTCTTGAACTCTGCGCATCGTCGTTTAGAACGGCTTCCTCTGGCGTTTGCCCACTTGCATTTTTGCGGGCCGTTTTCGTCACTGTGCTTGGGTCCTCACTTTTCGGTCCTTTGAAGTCCTGTCCATTGATCGATGGATCGGTGACTGCTGCTGCTTCGATTTCCGATATCTCGATTTCCTTCTCGACTTCCAGGTTCTGTAATGCCGAATCTTCGTGCGAATTCGGCGGACCCAAAGCTTTTGGCTCGCCCCCATCCGCTGGAACGGCCTCAGCCGTGGACAACGCTGGACGAACCTCTCCTGAAAGTCCTTTCCGCGGCTGTTCAAAAGCGTAAACACAATGCGTGCCAGATTCAGAACATCGCGAGCAGATTGGCTTCTCTTTTAGGCACTATCGCAGCTGTCAGAAACAAAGCAATCGGGGAATATCAGTATCTCTGACCAACCTTGAGCTTGTTCTCACGGCAAGGAGTACACGCGCCCCTCGTCAGTTTTGGCTTGAGTATATTGCGTGAATCAGCCACATCCTGTTTGGAATTGACTGGTTCAGGCAATGGTTTTCTCTTCTTGGAGACGGGACTTGGTGCAGCCGATGGCGCAGCCACTTCTTCTTCTTCACGTGTTGGAACTTCTGGCTTTTCGACTGATCGTAGTCTCCGTGGTGGGAGATTTATTGCGGTCCAGGATGTGGCAGCTTCTCCTTCTGGTTCCTGAGCTTCTGGTTGATTAGATGGTCGAGGTCCTGTCTTGTTTTCTGGGGAAGCACTTGGTGCCGCCAACGGCGTAGCCGGTTCTCGTTCAGGTTCTTCAGGTCCTTGAACCTCTGGCTCCTTGACAGATCGTTTTTCGACTGCTGGCTTTTCGACTGCTGGCTTTTCGACTGCTGACTTTTCGAGTGCTGGCTTTTTGGCTGCTGGCTTTTTGGCTGCTGGCTTTTTGGCTGCTGGCTTTTTGGCTGCTGGCTTTTTGGCTGCTGGCTTTTTAACTGCTGACTTTTTGACTGCTGGCTTTTTGACTACTGGTTCATCAATGGCTGGCTCCTCTACTGCTGGTTCCTCGACTGCTGGTTCCTCGACTGCTGGTTCCTCGACTGCTGGTTCCTCGACTGCTGGTTCCTCGACTGCTGGTTCCTCGACTGTTGGTTTTTCGACTGCTGGTTTTTCGACTGCTGACTCTTCGGCTGCTATCTCCTCCACAGCCATCTGCGCAGCCGCATCGATCTCCTGCACATGAGTGCCATTCCAGTCCCCAGTCACGCTCCTGGGACTAGAGGGCGGAGGGGAGGACAGGACGGAGGAGAGCGGGGAACTATTTCCTTCTTCAGCCATCCTTCAGAACGCCTTCAGTTGGACGCCTTGCCTGGAGAGGGAATTCTGAGACGTGAAGTTGTTCAAGGGCGATCGAATCCAGGAATGTTGGTTTGCCGGCAAAGGACAATCACCGTCAAGTCAGATCCGGGGTGGTTGGTTGTTGTGATAATAAGCCGATACCATATATCAGTATTTTGGCTCGATGTGCCGTGAAAGTCCCCGTCCGTCTGTCGTATGTCGACGGTGGTTCATAATGCGGCCGATATGACTGTGGTTACATCCGCGAACAAACTGATCTCTGGTGGAAGGAGAGAGGAGAAAGTGGGGGGGTGATGAAGGTAGAGAATGAGATACGTTCAGGTGAAATTGTGGTCAAACAAAACGAAGTGGTACTAGAGTACAAGTTGACGCGCAGGGCTGGGAGGATGTGCAATGAAATTTGTGAGCGGCAACCTGAACTGATGTAGTGAATGATAAGTAAATGATCCACCTCCAGCTCCCCTTCCCCGTTGTTGTTCGGTTGAGATTGCTCCTTCCCTATTGTGTGATGGACGAGATGGATGGGATGGAAGCTGAAGCTATGGCGCCAAGCACTTGCATGATGCACTCCGGAAGCTAGCTTGGAGATCCTACTAGGCGTGAATAGCGTGCTGGGTGAGACTGCCTATTCGTGCTATTCAGGGGCAACTAAACAGTACAACTGGAAGCCTACAGGCCCTGCAGGGTGAGCTTTCAAGACGTTTCCAGCGCCAGTATCGTCATCAATGCCCCGTTTAACAACTTCAATCCTTGTCAAGGGAAGACACAGTGACCTGGGAAAATCATCGCATCACTCTAGAGGTACTGTAAGGTGATTCTTCGTTTTCTTAGTATAATGAGGAAAAAATAATGTACAAAGAATAACATTATTCTGATTCATCAGCAGAAGAGAAAATCACAGGCAACGAGATTGTCGTCAGTCCAAGGTGGTTGCGATAGAAGCCACGTACCCGACATCTCCAACTCCCCCAGCGCCTGGCCGCATTGTTCACTTCTGCCCGTCATCTACGGTGGCCCAAGTGAGTGCTACGGCCAATTGAAAACTGGTCCGAGCTTTCAGCTGGCCTCAGCTGTCGGCCATTTTATATCAACGCCTCCAAAGTACTTACAACGTTCAACACTCACACCCATTAAGCGCTAACTACCAAGCTTTAAAACCTCCGCGGACTTCAACCTTCCCAACTTCATCTTTTTTGTCTTTTCCCATCTTTTATTTTTATTTTTCTCCCTTTCCTTTCCCCCCTTCTTCCTTCTTTCCTCTTTTCTTTCTCTCTTCCTCTCTCATTTTTTCAGGAGGGGAAGGATCCATTTGCACTGTTACCCTACCCCAACTCATCAAGGTTCAAAATTTGGAGAAGGACTAGGGTCCATTTGCATTGTCACCCTAAATCTTGGCACCTCGTGGCTCTCATTGACTCTCATTGACTCTCATTCTTCTCATTAACTCTTATTCTTCTTATTAATTCCCATTGACTCTCATTAACTCCGGTTGACTCTTATTGAGTTTGGTCGCTTCATTGCTTCATTGCTTCATTTGGAGCGGGTTGAGGTTGTATTATTCGTCTAGGCTAGAATCGCCTTCGCGACCAGACGAATAATATCGGAATTCGAGTACTACCCTCTGGTGCGGGCCTAGCGGCTGCAGCTGGCGATGAACTTTTTTCTACCAAACTTTGTCAATTGGCCGTACCACTCACTTGGGCCACCGTAGTCATCACAAGCTTTAGACTTGCCCTTGCCCACTCTCCTCTCCAACAACACCAACTTGACAAACCCAAGCACGCAGCTGTCCTTCATTTACGGTTGCACGAGGAAAACCAAGGTCACCACCAGCAAAAGACGAACGAGGAGTGAGGGTCTCCACTTGGACTTAGGGCGGGACCTCTCCTGGCCGGGGAGAGCTCCAAAATTGTCGAACGTCAGCAGCTGAGCTGTCCCGCCGCCTTCCCCTCCCCCCCCCCCCCCCCCCCCCCCCCCCAAAAAAAACAGGCCTCATGCTCTGCGCCTCCGTCGACGACGAAGCCACCGAATCCTCCCTCGGCGAAGTCAAGTCGCAAGTCAAGCTAATCCTGCGCCGACTAACGCGCACCTCCGAACCACAAGCCAGCATCGAGAGCGGCTCTCTCTACACCTTACACTACCTGATCCAGTCCGACATCGTGTACGTGGCCATCACGGACCGCTCGTACCCGCGCAAGCTAGCCTTCACCTACCTGTCGGACATTGCGGGCGAGTTCGCGACGACGCACACCCCGCAACAGCTCATGAACCCGACGCTGCGGCCCTATGCCTTTATGGACTTTGACAGCTTCATCAGCCGCACCAAGGCCACATACAGCGACACGCGCGCGACGCAAAACCTCGACAAGCTGCATGATGAGCTCAGGGACGTGACTAAGGTCATGACGAAGAACATTGAGGACCTGCTGTACCGCGGCGACAGCCTGGAGCGCATGGGCGAGCTGAGCAGTAGGCTGAGGGACGATAGTAAGAAGTACAAGAGGGCGGCTGTTAAGATTAATTGGGATTTGCTGCTGAAGCAGTACGGCCCGTTTGCGGCGGTTGGCTCCATTATTATCTTCTTCTTGTGGTGGAGGTTCTTCTTTTGAGCGGATCACACGGGGGGCATCATCGTTAGCGGTGTTGTACACGACACCGTCAGGTACTTTTCCTCATTCACCTGGCTCTGTAAAATGCTGTGGCGGATAGGCTACATGGATTGTGTAATTATTTTAATATCTGTGTGTACGGCATTGGTTTTTTTGGCGGCTTGACCTAGCATGGAGTTTGGGTAAAGGGGGGGACGAACGCAAAAAGGACGTTTGGCCGGGTGAATTTTTAGCTATCAAGACATGTTCTTATAAGTTCTTGGATTCAACTCCTTCATCCAATGACTTTGCAAAACCTGACAAGGTCTCTACAGACTGCTTTACTGCAATGTCACCGGCTCCCACTCATGCGTATCTCCAGGTTGGTCCCAGACCGGGATCTGCCCAACGCCCTGCATTTTTCAAGCGCGTTGATACAAATCTACCCCAGAAAATGCCTCCCAGTCTGCTTCCCTACTTAAACCACAAGCCTGTTTGCCCCCTAACTCCAGCCCAAATCGCCAATTTTGATCGATCCAGATAGAAATCGCAACCGCCATCACATAACCAAACAACTCCCCGCCGCCTTCGGCAATAACGCCGGTATACTCGGCACCGGCAACGCCGTATGGTACCACTCCAGATGCTCCTGAAAGCTGGCCAAGTCCTCGAACCCCCTCTCGTCCTGCGCCCACTTCACCTCGTCCTCGCTGTCCTCGCCCTGGTCCACGTACGTGTACTCGTCGCAGTAGGGGCACCATATCCTCGCCAGCCAGTCGCCGGGGACGGGAGCGATGTGGTTCGCTATGGCTATCGGCGCGAAGACGACCGTTTTGGCTTCGCCTGTTTTGGCACTTAGGCCTTGGGCTTGCCAGTGGGGGTATGTGGTTTCTGTTGTCGTTTCTGTTGTTGTTTCTTTTGTTGTTGTGGTGGTGTTTGATGATTGCAGATTTGCTGCTGCTGGGTATGATGCCGTCACTATGGTCGGTAGTATGAGCTTCCTGGGAGAGTTTGTCGCTGTCGTCGTTGACGTCAGAGTACTTGTTGTCGTACTTGTACTCCCTCCATTCGTCTGATCCAACGCCGCCCTCGTAGACGGCATCCTCTGTAGATCCGGCCAGACGATGAACCCGTCGCAAAAGTCGCACACAAAGGCCACGTCGTGCTCCCCAAACCTCTCGAATCTCCCGACCGCATTGCAACAGGGGACCAAATCCTCAAGACTCAACCTCCTCCCCCTTCTCAACGCCGGCCGCAACCCCTCATCCGTCGTCATGTGTTGTGGCCCTCTCCCCTGCTGCTGCTGCTGTTGTTGGTACTCATGTCGTTGCCACGGTGGTATCCTCTCCAGGTCCCTCTGCTGCTGCTTCCCCACTCCTTCCCTAGTCTCCTTTTCCCGCTTCTCTTCCTCCTTCTGCTTCCGTATTCGCTCGGCTTCCTCGTTCCTTCGCTGCTGGCGATACACTTGATAGGCGCCCAGACATCGCGTCCACGTCCCTTCCTGCTCGGCCGCGAATATGCGCCGGGCGGCGTGGCACTGCGTGCGGTGAAGCTCTAGTTGGAGTTCCTTGGTCTCGCTGAGCCAGGTTGGGTTGATGGGCCCGCCTTGCCGGATCCAGTCTTTGAAGTTGCGGGCGTGAAATTCGTATTTGATCAGGAGGGCGCGCAGTTCGTTGAGAGATTCGGCTTTTGTGAAAGGGTTAGTAGTAGAGCAGGTAATGAGAAGATTTGTCTGAGTGGTTGTTGGGAAAGGAGTGAGGACAGTGGTGGATGGAGGTGGTGAGTGAGAGTGTCAAGCGAAACAGTGAGACAGCAGAGAAAGATGACGTCTGCTTTAGAAGAGCAAGGTTGAGAGTGAGGAGATATTTAAGATAACATGATATACTTACGAGTCCTGTCTCCTTCATAGTAAAACTGCCCATTGACCAAGCGGCCAAGTTCCTGGAAATCCGTCTTTGCATCATCCAACGCATCTTCAAGGGCGCGGATCTGTTCAAATTCGTCAGGGCCCCAATGACGCTTGTCGGCAAATCTGAGAGCGCGGAGTGAGTCGCTCAAGTAGGTCGCAATGCTGGCCAACAGCGACCCGACCGTGTCGTTATTCTTGCTGGGACCTGCACTCATATCTTTTTGGTGATGGTTGCTTTGCTGGCTATGATCTCTTTATATCGGATCCCCCTCCACCTCCTCCCGTTGATATCTTCTGTCTAAGCCGTTATCGTCGTGTCGTGTCGTTGTGTTAGTTCCCTCTGATCAATGGCTTGAATCCCTCGCCTAGCGCATGTTCAATGCCACTTCAATAGTAGTAGATGACCGCAAGTAGACGTAGGCTGAATGGACTACCAACGAGGCTCTCGTCACTAACAGAGTTCGAGCGGGGGGCCTGTAGACGAGACTATCTATCTGTCTAGGTATCTCTACGAATGCGCAGCGTTGGGTGGTTGTCGTCCGTCGTCATCAAGTGGATACCAGAGCTCCGATCCGGTAGCTGTAGTATGGATGAGGTGAAGAAGAAGAATTTTACCATAGAGTTGAACATGTGAGAAAGGGGCCAGCCAGGAAACGAAACATCACATGAAGACTCGGTCGCCCAGGATGGAAATGGGGATGGATGTTGAATCGTCGTGCAACGGAGTTCGGGGCCCGGGCGCTTGGAAACGATCCGACGGTTACGGCGGGACCTAAGCTATTGGAAGGGATACGGGCCCTGTGGATCTCTGCTTGGCAGAAGCAGGCAGACGTGGAAGCCGCTGTACAAACACAACACAAGTTGTCCTAGGGAAGAAGTTGCTATGGCAGCGCGGAACAACGGGTGACAACAGGGGCTGTAATTGTCCTGAGCGACCCTGGCGGGGAATCAGCATGGGCGGCCTCTGAGAGTCGAACCGGGCCATCCAAACTTCTCGAAATGGAACCCTGCAAAAGGACAGCAAGGTGCTCAAACCAGGGTTACTTTTGACTCGTGTTGTTGGTTGATGGGAGTCCCCTGGTATCCCGTCCGGGAGAATGGGACGGGGGTTTGGGGACGGATTGTTTGCAAAACGTGGGGATCGTGGAGATCTTGGCGGGGCGCATTTAGGCTGGTGCCCCTGAACGTCCTGGACAGGGCATTATGACTATTTTCAGATGCCACGAGCCCTTCATTTCCTGAAAACCACCCGTTGGCAATCACATCTGCCTCTGCTTGTAGCCTCCAGCTTCGACGACGGAGAGGGGAAAGCATCTTACTATCCAATGGATAACAGATGTAACCCACCCAAGGCTCAGCCCTACAACCAGAGGTATCCGATGATGACCGACAGCATGGTGGGTGTGATAGTCGATGCTTTCTGGCTGATATAGCTATATATACCATTCGTACGACGTCACGGCTGTTGTTCAGCTTGCCATATTTCTCAAGATATAGGCTTACCATTGACCAGCCGTGGGTGTATCCCTGACACCCGCCCCCACAGAAAGCATCAGCTCACCAACAGGTAGATTATGTGCTCTATATTAGTGTATATATATGTTTTCTGGGATCGTTTTTCCCAGTCTCCAAAATGCGGGTCCCTTTTTTACCCTGATGCAATTATGCCGGACGAGTCCGACATCGTGCTTCATCAAGTTCACTTCCTCTTCTTCGCTTTCCCAGTCTCCGCTCCGCTAGCCTTCTCGGAGGTCGTTCCCACTGTCTGCTCCTCAGTCGGTGCAGGAAGTACCGCCTTCTGTCCCTCCGCCTTCTTCTCCTCGACAGCGTCATCCTCACCACCCTGCCCGAACTCGTTGACGCGGGTGTAGTCGACCTTGTATGCCCATCTCTGATACAAATAAATAAAGAAGATGATGTCATCACGGAAAGTAGCGAGGCGATGGAGGAAGGGCATCTTGATGGTGAAAGCAAACAAGTCGTCGATGAAGGTGTTGAGGAACTTGTACATCATGGCCTTGCCGGGCATGTGAGCAATGCTCTTGAGGCGGTAGTTGATGTACAGCGAAGGAACCATCATCAGGAATCCATATGCGTAAACCGAGCCGACGAGGGTGGCGATGACGAATGAGTACCACGACTTGTGGGTGTCATAGATCAGCGAGTAGATCGCATAAGCAATCAGAAGAGGAACGCCCGCGATGTACATGTACTTGAAAGCAATTTCATCGTATTCCTTGGTCTTTTCCTCTGTCTCGCTGAGCTTGTGCTTGTCCTCAAAGGAAATACGGTATGGTATGATGGATCCAGGTGCAGAGCGAATCCGCACGTTGACCACCGTCGTAATCTTCCATAGCTCGATAAGAATACCAACGCCCTGAGAGCCGAGAATCATCCAGCTAGTATTCTGCGACTGGTCGACCAGATACAAGAAGATGATGGTTTGCATGAACACATTGGCGAGGATGGAGCGCACCGAGATGCCAACGTTGTCCTTCTTCTTGCGGTAATGAGCGATGTCGGAACCGAACGCAAGCGTTTCGAGAATCATGTGCGCAATACTGGCAAAGATAGTGATACCGAGGAGAATGGGATTCGAATCCAGGAAGATTTCCTTGATCATTTCGATCTCGCTACCATCGCTGCCCGTGGTCAGGGGATTTCCGAAAGCCGCCGCACGCGCCGCTTCCTTGGCGCTGAGGTCGATAGACGCCATGGTCTTGAACTTCCATTCCGCAAGGTTGTTCAGATCAATGCGCATGGGCATGGTCTTGATCGTCTCGTTGATGATGGTCATCTGACTCTTAAGCTGCCAGAAGGTATTGACAAAGAGGATCGGGTAGTACCAAGTGTTCTGACCGGTGCCGTCCCTTGCACCGGTGGCCTCGAGGCGGAGAAACTGGCGAACAGCTGGGTGCGTTTGGGCAAAAGGCATGGAACCAGTATTGGGGATGAAGGAGAGCGAGATGTTGGGGTGGTAGTAGTTGGTGATAATGGGTCCTGATGGTTGCTCTTCTTCCACCTCCTCCACCTCCTCAACAGTATCCTCCTTGCCAGCAAGTAGGTTCCTGGTCTTGAATTCCTTCTTTCTGGGGATGTAGTGGGTCAATGGCCACACGAAATGGTATGCAGAACCAGGATCGTAGTTGGGCTGGGTCGGGTCGAGGAGGGCACCGGACAAGCCAACATAGAAATGACCCCAAAGCGTGCCATTCTTCTGAACCTCGGTGGGAATGTCGATGGTCCTTTCCTCAGTGCGCGCGTCGCTCCAGTTGCCGATTGTGAACTTCTTTTCCTGGAACACCACCTTATCCGCCGAGGTCTGCTTCAACGGGGTCGGAACGAAGGACGGGGAAATGGTGACCATGATATCAACCTGGCTGTTCTCGGGCCAGATGGGCGCAATAAGCTGAGGAACTCGGTTGTAGGCGGCGCCATCATCGAGCCGTTGGGGGCGCTGGTCATACGGAGGTACGCTTGTCGAGACTTGGACAGTCTGTCCGGTCGCGTCCTGAACTGTTGCTGTCTTCTGTCCACCGCCCATAAACTGCTTCATAACGAGCTGCATCAAGGCCCACATTGCAACGGCCTGGAGGATCTTGGAAAACATGGAAGACTGGGTAACCCGAGACTGTCAGAAGCTGTTCCATGATACACCGCTCCAGCTTTGGATTGATAACTTACGCCTTGCTGCTCCTCCTGCCGCGCAGGCTGGCGCTGGGCGCCATTTCCTTCGGGCATCTTGGGAAAAGTGACGGATGGAGAACAATTAAAAGATGGTTGTTCCACTTGCGCCGAACCAAGGTGATACTTATGGTCTGTCGTTACCGCAGGACTCTGTTGTGAAGAGTGGCCCGGGCTGTGGTGATGGTGATGATGTTGACGGCGGGAGGGGACAGCGTGGTACACTGCAATTTTCTGGTAGGGGACCTACAAGCGAAGTGGGCCTACTGTCCTAGCTGTAGGTACTTGCCTCTCTACTCTGTTGAGGCTCCAAGCTAGGTACCCTCTGTTTGGCAGAACCCGGAAGCTGGCACCAAGCTTCAGGTTCGCTGTCTCAGCGCTCCCGTCGGGACAGTCGGCGGGGAAACAGCAAGGGTCCATTCGAACATGTCCACTTGAATGATGCAACACAGATTCAACTTCGACCGAGTGATCAACCTTTGACATGCCAACTCCAAGCAACCTTGTCCATACAGTTCACAACTTCATATTTACAGTATACAATCGAGATGGCCCATAACACCACAATCAGTTTGAGATCGCGTGACTAAGAATCCGGAGTCGATTGGCCGTTACGCCGTGTTACCCTCCTATAATTTGGACCATTCACTGCCGAGAACCGGAGCACGTAACGAACGGTGCCTTCCCGGAAAGGCATCCCGCGATGGTTCCTCCTGTCAAAGTATCAACACTCCCGTGTCATACATTCCAGTTGCAAAAGTCCACCCTCGCGCGTCACAGTCACAAAAGTTATGATGCCGTTCTTATAAGTGGAAGTTGATTCACAGAACAAATGACCTCCTGGCTTCGAACATCTGGGTGCTATGTCCTGCGGCTTCTCCCGGCATACTTAACGAGGCCAGCAACAATCCATTTTATTTGCAACGAGCTTGACAATCAACAATCCAATTCACCTGCTTTGTCCATTGTTCTCGGAATGTTCGTCTGAATTTCACCGATGCCCATTGCCATCTTCGCGAGGATTCGATCTTGATACTCGGAACACACCCAACCCAGAAGGTCTGAGCCTCCCTGCAACTTTGGAGGGCCCGTTCTCTAGTTCACGAATCCACTCTACGCCTCCTACAAGATACTTCCCCATCGAGTCATCATCCAACCACAAGCGGCCACTACACTCCTTTGATAGAACCTTGGATGCTGACTTCACCCAGCCTTGCCAGAAACCCACCTAGAATTCATCCTGTCCCAAGGTTTGACGGATAGATCTCGTTGGCTCGAGCCGTAAAGGTTTACCAGAAGGTTCAATACAAAAGATCTGGACCCAGGTTCCTAGAACCCACCTTGCCCTTCACTCTGTATAAATATCTCGAACCCAACGTCATCTCCGCTACCCTTACCTTCACTCAGTCACCACTCTCACACATAAAGAGTATTTGAAGAGACCCTATCACCGGGTGCCAGGAAACCACCAAACAACACTCTTTGACATACAGTACCAAAACAACGAGAAATGACCAACATGTCGACCAACGGCGTTACTTCCACCACCAACGCTGATGGTAGCCCCAAGCGGACCAAGATCTGCGTCTACTGCGGCGCGTCCGCCGGCAACAACCCCATCTACCTCGAAGCGGCGCGCCAGCTCGCCCGCGCCATGGCCGCCAACAACATTGACCTCGGTACTTATTAACCTCCCTTAACCTAAATCTTACTGAACATCTTCACTAACAGCAGAAAACCACAGTCTACGGTGGCGGCACAGTCGGCCTCATGGGCGAGATCGCCAAGACCCTCGTCTCTCTATCCGGCCCCGACTCTGTCCACGGCATCATCCCCGAGGCTCTGGTCCGGTACGAGCGCGACCCCAACTACACGTCCACTCACGTCAACGGCAGCGGACAGAAGGACGACGCCGCCGCCGACGAGGACGAGGAAAAGGCTAAGCAGCTTGCTATCCCCGACGAGAACGTCTTCGGCCGGACGACAATCGTCAAGGACATGCACACGCGCAAGCTGATGATGGCGCAGGAGGTGTTGGCGGGTGGTCCGGGATCGGGCTTCATCGCCATGAGCGGCGGCTACGGCACCATGGAGGAGCTGTTCGAGACGGTTACGTGGAACCAGCTGGGCATCCACGACAAGGGCATCGTGCTGCTGAACATCAACGGGTTCTATGACGGCATCCTGCAGTGGATCCAGAACAGCATCAAGGAAGGGTTTGTGAACCAGGCGAACGGCAAGATCATGGTGGAGGCGAAGAACCCGGAGGATGCGATCAAGGCGCTGAGGGAGTATAAGGTGTCCGAGGCGGTTTTGAAGCTGAACTGGAGTGATGAGTAGACGAGGAGGGAGGGAGGGTAGGAGACGAGGGGGGTTGTTTTCTCGAGGTTCTCCTTTTCTTGGGAAACGAGTTGCTGTTGCCTTCAGTTGCATCGCGCAGCTTCTTTCTGGATGGATGACGGCGTTCAGGGGTCCTCTTTTTCAGGTTGGGCCAGGCCAGGCAATATCCAAAGCTCTCGGTGTACCATTTGCTTGATCGATGGGATTGACGGCACCATGTCAGTAGACACAATACAATGCATTAACATCAAAGTGATCTGTTGATCTCATTACTTCATTCCGGGTGTATGCGCTCCCTGTGCTAATCTGCCCCTCTGCTTCAAAGTAAACCGCAAGTTCATCCCCTAACTATCGACATCCATACCCTCGCCCTCGGCAGTTGCCGGGGCAGCGTCTTGGTTATCCGCCACACTCTCTATCCACGCGCTGACGTCTTGTCCATCGTACACCTTGAATGGCTGCGGCTTGGTCGTGCCGTCCTCCTGCTTCTCGACTCCCACAATGGCGACACTGGTATTGTCGATCGTCAACTCGCGGTCCTGCACCAAGCTCTCCTTGAGCGCCTTCAGACCATGACGGATCAGCTCCTCGCGGCCGCAGTCGGCAAAGGCCTCCAGGTTCTTCTCCAGGTATGTGCGCGCCATCTGGCTGCGGGCGCCAATGGCGAAGGCCACCATCTCCTCGGTCATGCCGCTGGGCTGGAACTCGAAAAGGTGCGGGCCGTGGTCGTCAACGCCGGCGACCAGGAGACCGACGCCGTAGGGCCGCTTGCCGTAGTGTTGCGTGTTGATCTGCGCCTTGGATCCGATCATGTCGACGAGGGTCCGGACGGGCATGTTGCGGCCGTACGTGAGGCGGTGGCCGAGGCACTGCTGCTTCATGAAGTTGGAGAGGACGCGCGCGTCCGAGGTGAGACCGGCGATGGCGATGCCGACATGTTCATCGATGGGAAAGAGCTTCTTTTGGTACGAGGAGAGTTCTTCGGCGTTACGCTGGACGGAAACAAGGGGGATATGGTCAGCTTAACTTGATCGTAGAGTGGGAGACATGTGTTGGTCGGCAGGGTGGTGCACGAGGGGGGGTCGGGGGTAAGCAAGTACCTTGATCGCTACCAGGACGGCGTGTGTCTTGCTAGCAATTCCCACCACCACCGAACCCTGCTTTACTGCTTCCGCCGCATATTCGACCTGGAAAATTCGCCCTTGCGGGGAGCTGGAGGAAAAGAAGTTGTTAGCTGATTGTCGAGGGTAGACCTCATAAAGTGGCAGGCGGAAGATCTTTGGGCGTTTGGAAGCAGGGCCCAGTTTGGCTGCTGCTGCGGGACAGCTTAGCTTACAATGTGACCGAGTCGTTGTCGTAGTTGTTCCTGAACATGGTTGGATACCTCTATCGGGGAGGCTAGGAAACAAGAGCAGATTGCGGTGGGAGTATCGGGGTTTGTGCCGGCAAGTATCGTCGGTTTCTTCTGGTGTTTGGAGGACGCGAAAGATTGTTGTTTGTGCTGATAGTGACGATGGTGGTGCAGTCTGGGTGGGATGGATGGAGGTCAGTGGACAGTGGTTGCTTCTTCCCCCAGTTGCGCAGGCAGCTCCTAGCTTCGTCAGGTCCCGCCGCCCGCCAGGCAATGAGGCTGCTTGTTGGCGAAGGGCGGGACGCAGGCGGGCAGGCAACTGGTACGTCGCTGCAGGTACCTCCCTTGCCCGCCAAAAGAAAGCCAGACCCACTTTTGCTGCTGAGTGCAGGCGGCCAGGCGCGCGCTGGGAGCACCTGCCAAGACTTTAGCCAAGAGGCTGACTGACGACAGCCAGAACCACGGGCAAAGCGTCAGTCGTCACTTGTTCCGCTCGCTGGAGCTCCTCCAACAACTCCACCACAGCACACTGGATCACCACCATCACGAGTTGTCGCCTGCTACACCAGCGAGTCGACGAAGCGCGCAAGACGAGCAAATTCATGCGATAACTGTCAGGTTCTCGATCACAAAAAGCAACAGGCAGCACTACACAATTTCAGCGATCACGAGTTATCTACGCCCGCGCAACAAACACCTTTGATCCCGGCAGGCCCGCGACAAACTTGGACTCTACCTAGCTTGACACATCCAACGATCCTCCGAGTTGCCGGCGCAAACGACGCTCATACCCAGCCTTTACCCAAAATCACATACGCCTTCGCAGTTCGAGATTCCGACTTAGTCACCCAAGATGGCAGCAGGGCTCAAGACCATCATCGCGCTCTCCTTCGTCTTGGCGGTGGGCTTCCTCCTCGTCATCTTGTCCTGCGCACTATGGAAGGCCTACTATCCGCTGCTGGTGGTGGCCACCTACGTGTTGGCGCCCATACCCAACTGGATCTGCAGCCATTGCGCCAACCCGGACGACTTTGTTGAGAGCTCGGGCGCTGCGGTGCTGGATCTGGGTCGCTTCTGCACTGGTTTCTTGGTCATGATGGGGCTTGGTAGGTTTACTCGGTCTCCGTCTTGTTGTTATGTATCCCTGTGTTGGAAGTACGGTATAGCTGACATCTCTCTCTTCTCTCTTCGGCAACAGCTCTTCCAGTGGTTCTCGCAAACTCGGCTATTATCACGGTCCCGGCCATGATCATGTCCGTTATCGGTGGCCTGTTGATCTATGGCACCATTATCAGCTTCGCCATGTTCTTCCAGGAAGAGCAAGACTTTTGACTAGCCGACCAATGATAGCGACAACGACAGAATGCATCGGAGTCCGAGACACACACAACAATGACACAGAATTGCACAGGAGCAGGGAGTTTCGGAGAGCGGTTGGGTGCGGAACCGATTTACACATGGTGGGAGACTATGTCTGTACAACTGCTGGGACTTGAGCCGGATGACGGCTATGGGATATGATCAATGGGTTTTGGGAAAGAGGCGGGCACTGGCTGGTGAAGGGCTTTTTGGGCTGAGCTGAATTTGGATGATTATGAGACAGTTATGAAGTGATTTTATTTTATGATCAATTATCTAGCGAGAGGACTTGGTGTCTTCTTTCTGTCTACCTGCAATGCAATCGTGTTGAAATGTCTAGTTTTTAATCCCGCCATATGCATCCGTTGAGCCAATATCACAGCCACAAAACTCCAACCCATTTTAACCCTGACACCATGACCCCCCTCTAGATACGTTGAATATCGTGTTCTTCCCACCCTGAGATACGCCTGAACCCAAAATGATGAATTTGTCCCTCCCTTGTTTTCGGTCCTCTTTGGTTCAGAGTCTCAGGCGGCAGCGAACCGCCATATAGACATCCAATCTTCGAGTCTAACCCAGATCTGCAAACACCCTCAACGGCCCAGCGAGTTTCGTAAACATCTCTTCTCGCTCACCCTCAGGGGTACTCAGAATAGTAATCGCTCCTCCAGCACCAATACGCCACACCTCATGCTCTTCCTCACTCTGACCATCTTCTCCTCCTTGCACAGTTACCCGCTCATCGTCCCACCGGAACAGACTTCGGATCGTCACGCTCCAATCTCCTCTCCCGCTGACACACATGTACCCGACAACACCCGAGTACAAACTGCGCTCACGGTGCTGCTCAATCTGCTGCAACAGCTCGCAGCTGCGTTTCTTGGGAGCTCCCGTCATGCTTCCCGGCGGCAGACTAGCCGCAAGGACATCCAGTCCTGTGTATTTCTTTTTCATATCCTGATCCTGTTGACCCTGAACCAGAGAAGAAGACGAGGGCACAGAAGGCAACTGCCCCTCAACAACAGTAATCATCTGAAACACACTCTGGTATTCCTCCACCTTCAGCAAATCGCTCACCTCAACATTCCCCGCTCCGCAAATCGAATGCAAGTCGTGCCGGACCAGGTCGACAATCATTAGGTTCTCGGCCTCCTCCTTGGGCACGTGCAGGATCTTCTCGGCCTGCTCGAGCGTCGAGACCGATTCGGACTTGCGCACCGTGCCCTTCATCGGCCGCATCGAGCACCGTCCGTGCCGGTCGTACGTTAGGAAGCGCTCGGGCGAGGCGCTGACAAGCGTCGCGCCGCCGAGGCGGAGGTAGGACGCGAATGGGGCTGGTTGGCGGGAGCGCAGGGTTTTGTAGAGATGCCAGGAGGAGGGGACGGGGGTTGACGACGTCGTGGGTACGAGGGAGGAGGAGGAGCGACGCCGTTGCTGCTTCCGGTTGAAGGTTGGGCTTGTTGGCCGTTGTTGCAGTGCGTGATGTTCTTGGGGAGGGGCTGATGGGATTATGTCGCTCAGGGGCCGGGTAATCTTGGTTTGGTCTGTAAGACAGAGCTCGTAGGAATCGCCGGCTGCGATGAACTCTTGACAGGTCTTCACCTTGGCTTCGTATTCCTTGGTCAAAGGTGTCTGTATTGAGGTGCTTGTGGATGGACGGCGCGTTTTCACCTTTTTGGCGGGCGAAGGCAAATCGTTGAGGAGCTGGTGTTGGTGATGAGCTGAAGTTGATACAAGTCGGTCGGCGGTGCTCCGCATCCATGTATCATTGTCCACGTCCGTATCAGGAGAATACAACTCCTGGATATGGGCCAAGCCAAGAGTGTGATCAATGACCACGCTCTTTGTTACCCATGCCAGACAGACATCAGGCCGGTGGTGTTGACGGTTCTCCAAATGGATGTCGATGTCACTAAGGCCTTGTTCGTAGGTAATGAAACCCATAAATCCTCCCAGGAACGGTAGATCAGGAAGCTCAACACCACTTCCAAGGCTTCGTATCTCCTGGAAACTGGCCACAAGACCCCATATCCCACCGTAAGAACCGAGGAAGACCCGTTCAGACAGATCTACTTGCAAGCCGTTGATCTTCTGCAGCTTGAAAGTAGCATACTCGTCTCCAGTATGATACTCAAGCCGCAGCGCCTCTTCCAGTCCCGCCGCGATGATGCTATACCGACCTCTCACATCTGCTCTCGCCGACGCCGTAGCAGCCGCATTGGCAGACTCTAAGACCACGACCTTGTCGGAGCCATCCAGGCCCAGCTCTTCCACCACGTCCGACACCTGCACGCCGTGCGGCAGACGGACAGTGACAGAACGGTGCTCAGGTCTCGTTCCCATGCGCTCCCACCAGATCTTGCTCTCGCTAGTAGTAGTAGAAGACGTCGTCTGCTCGTCGTCAACCGGGACCTGTAACCTCGACAGCAAACTCGGCTTAGTAGCCTGATGCGCCAACCTCTCACCTTCAGCAACTTCCACCACCACCCTCCCCCTTGCTTCGTTCCACCTCAGCGCCTCTTTGAACCAGTTCTCAATGACCTTGTTCCCCTCTTGCTCTGTGCACACGGATTCGGGATGGTACTGCAGCCCCCAGAACGGTTTCCTCAGGTGCTTCACCCCCATCAGAATCCTCTCCACCTCCCCGTCCTCGCGCTCCTCCTCTACCCACGCCAGCGGCAAGAGATCCGGACACCCTTCAATAGGCTCCCACTTCGCGCCTCCCTCCTCCCAATCCGCCTCAGAAACCTCATGCTGCCCAATATCGCCACAAAGCGAGTGATAAAGCGTCGCCTTGAACGGCTTCACATCCCGAAAGATATTGCCGTTGCCGTTATAGCCATCATAACGATGCAAAACCTCCCTAACCATCCCATGCAACCCCCTCTTAAGCCTCTTCACCTCCCCACCACCATACTTCACCAAACTCTGAAACCCAAGACAGATGCCCAGGACGGGAAGAAGTCCACCATCTCCTTCCTCGACAAGCTGCCACACATAATTCATCAACCCAACATCCGCCTCATTATCGGGCGACCCCGGTCCGGGACCGCATACCACGGCCGTGTACTGGGCGAGTTCCCTGCGGAAGCGCTCGCCGAAATCGGGCGAGGAGGGATTGAGCAGGGGAGAGTCGATGGAGAGAACGTAGACATCTACGTCGAGGAGGGTGGTGAGGAGGGAGGTGATGTTGTTGGAGAAGGAGTCGTAGGCGTCTAGGAAGAGGATTTTGTGCTTTTTCTGAGTCTCCTTTGTTGTTGTTGATGTTGGGGAGGCATGGTCGCCGTTGGTGTTGCCATTGATATTGACATGATTTGGGTTGTACTCAGACGAAGGAGGGTGTGATGAAGACGACTCGGAAGAAGAATCAATAAGAGGATGGGTGGGTGTAACCATGTTGGTGTTAGACTCGGAATTGGGTTGGTCGTCCATGCCTTCCTTGCATGCGAAGGAAAAATTAATGATGGAGGGGTGTGCTGCAGGGAACAAAATAAACCCCTTTTTTACACCCACATGAGTTCACCGGCCACCAGCTTTCTAGAGCAGAGAGGGAAAGATGAGGTCTTGCGCTGATTTTGTGAGTCAGTGGTGACATTCGTTTAACAAAATCTCGAAAGCCTTGGCCACCGTTCGGTGAATTGCAGTGGCGAGCGGCTTCAGCGTTCGGGAGTTTTGTATTGCCAGAACCCTAACCCTGGCATGATCTCGATCTTCGTTATCACAATGACCAGAACTTGTGATTAGCTCTATGCTTCTACTAGTGGAAGTAATTGATGGATACATGAATGGCAATTAATATTTATTCTACGTGTCATTCAACTTTATCTCATACTTCCATGCTTTCCGTCCAAGTCCCTAACCACCAACCCCAACCCGGAAACCAATATCAACGCTTGGCCATGCATACATCTACCTACATCCTTTCTTCCTTCCTTGTGTCCAGACAGAATGATCAGCTTAAATGATTCACTCATCCCCATCATTCCTAACCACAACAACTCTAGCCGGCCTCCTAGAGCACCACACCCTCCTCTCTCTTTTACTGCCCGCAATCTCCATCCCCATCGCCGCATCTTGCATCTTCTCCGCCTCGCTCCTCCTCTTCCGCCTCTCCTCTTCTTCCTCCTCACTCGGCCTCCACACCATCGTCTCCTCCACGCTCGCAGAGATCTCAAACTCGCCTCTACACAGCGCCGTGACGCCCATAACGACCTCGGCGCTCTCTCCACCTGCCAAGAGAGGCAGTGCTTTCTGTAGAGTGCCGTTCCAGGCAAACTTGCGGGTGAAATCGAGCGCGACGTTGAGGGGTCGGTGACATAGGGACGGCATGAGGCGGACAAGCGGATAGATGGGCTGGTTTGTGCGGTTGGTGACAGCGACGCGGAGCTGTAAGAACGACTCGACCTTGGCGATTGCGTGTGACTTGTGTTTTTGCTCTTCAGGGGAGGATGGCGAGGCGGATGCATCCAGAACGGAAATTTCGATCCCGATCTCATCCACCTTTACCGCCTCAATCATGCGGCTCGTCAACCTCATGGCCCTTAGCTCAATGCTTCCGCTCCTACCGCCAGCAATGGTTCCTCCTCCTGGTCCGGTCCGCCACGTTCCCTTGAGCGAGTCTAGAACCCTCTCTCTGTACCAGAACGCCTCGCGGTTGGCTCGTTCCATTTCAGGCGTAAGCTTCGAGCTGACAATGAACTGCCTCTGCCGGGAGGGGTTTAGCACAGGAATGAACGCATACGGGTCCTCAAGGTAGACCCTCTTGATTGGGAAGATCACTCTGTTGACGTTTCCAGGAAGGATATGCTCCTCGAGCCTGGCTCCGTCCTCTGACTCGAGCTGTACCACCATATTACTCGGCCAAGCATTGCGCAAATCCAACATCAGCAGACAATGTGTATCGGCGGTGAGTGCCGACGTGCTCTCCTTGTTGCTACCCGCCCGTAACCAGAGAGGTTCAGGGATGCTGCCGTGCAGCGGGAAGACATCCATGCGGACTATTTCGATACTGGCATTGACAGTAACAGTAAGTGCCAACGAGACCTGACGAGTAAAGAACCTCTCTCCTTCTAGCTCGTCAGGAGGCACGCCCAAGTAAGCATAGTCAACCTGGATGAGGCCGTGTGTAAGACCTGGTTTCCCGAGAATCTCAAAGTCGAATGTTGCTGTTCCGCCAGGAGGAATGTATCTCTTCTGGTTCCCTTCCTTGCGTATGCGAAGAGCCTGCTTCTTGGCAAGGATGAGCTCATATTCATAAAGCTCAGCGGGAGTGGCATCTCTGCTGGCCATTGCGGCCTGCAATGGTTCCTGAGTCGAATCTTGGAAGGAAAACAGCAGAAAATCGACTGGAGTCGTGGTTGATAGGTTTTGYAGCGTGACCGAGAACTTCTGGCGCTCCCCTTCAAGGATCATAACCGATGACTGGGGAAGCGTTGAAGACTTGACGATTACAACAGGTTGTTCGGCAATGACGTTAAGCTCAAGGCTTTCTGGCTTAGGACGCTGTGTTGGAGATGTACGCTTCGCTGGAGCAACATCAAGTGCTGCGAGACCGATTCCTTTCACCTTTGGTTCTTTCTCAGGAGCCCACTGCTCAATGAAAATAGGGAACCTTCTTTCGCGACAGCCCCTGACCTTGATTATAGCACCCTTAATCCTCAAGGTCCCCGCAGCTTTCGGCACTCCTGATATCCTGAGGACTTGGGTACGATAGGGCCCTACGACGAGACTTTCAACTGCAGATTCGAACTCGGCTCCTTCGGTATCCAGGCGTATGCTCTCCAGCTCTAGATCCATCTCGAATGTGTTTTGGAAGGTAAGCCTGAACGTTGCCGCCTCTCCGGCAACCAGAACCTTTTCGACAGCTGCTGCGTCTGGCTGTTTTAGAAACGGGTTATAGATGAACGGATTGACGTCCTGCGAGGTCCTCGTCGTCGCCACGGCATTAGGTAGCACGCTCCGAGCATGTGAAACTGGTGCTCGTGTCGTGGCTAAGGGTTCGAGCTTAACGCCCCTGAGAAGAAACTCGTCCCAATACTCGGCCGCCAAATGACCCATACCCAGGCGCTTGGCAAGATTGGATGTTTTTGAGATGTTTGTAGCGAAGCGTATCTGGTCTTCTCTATGGATTGCAGGGTACGCGTCCTCGCGCCGCAGGCCAGGAGCAGTACCGCTCCCAGCCGTCCGTAGGAGGTCGCTCGAGTATTTCAACACGCCAGCAAAGTCGGGAAGCGCTTCAGAGAAGCTGACGCACGTCCTTAGAATGTTAAGCTTGATATCTTGTATGCCGAAATTTCGTAGATCGGACTGTTTCAAGATTCTTGCAACTACTGCTTCGTCGGAGTCGTCTCTTGTAGCTGGGCTTCCCAAAGATACTGTCGAGCCCGGGTCATCGGTTACCACTCCATACGTCCTAAGCAGGAGGCCGAGAAAGGCACCGATACCCTGCTCGATGTCACTTGCTGTTAGATCCAGAGCACCGGCATGGCCGTTCCCGCCGAGCCCATTAAGACCGACAAGCCCAGCTGCGGGATGAATCCCAACATCTGCGGCTCCCCTGGTGCGCGCTTCCACCAGGCCGCCGATCAGAACCGACACCAAATCCCTAACAACCATGGCCTTCTTCCTCTGGAAACCTAGTACCCCCAAGACGGATGCAATGCCGCTTAGGAGTACTATTCGGTCAGCGGTAGTCAACAGTTCAGAAGCAGAACCCGGATAGGCCTTCATTAAAGTCGACAGGATATGCGTCCTGGTTGGGACAATAGTAAATCTAGGAGACGTGGTCAACTGCTTTGGCGGCTGTGTACCAAGGACCATCATCTCTAGAGACCGTTCATCAAGCTTCCCATCCGCGACATGCAGAGCCGTGAGCATTCTGCAGAAACGGATGATGGTCTCAGACATGGGTAGCGGTTGGAGGTTTTCGGCTGTTATCCTCGAGTAGAGGCTGATGATACGGTCGAGCAACTCTGGGATGTACACCTGCAGTCTCCGTAGCCAGCGCGGTTGGCTTGGATCTTTCTGTTCGGCCTCCAGGATCTGATTCGCCAGCGCTGTCCCTTTGTCGGCATTTGGTAGCAAGATAGGGTGTACATCGAATTCAATGCCTGCCCAACCCAGCAGCAAGAGTGCTATAAGAGAGAGCTCCAGGGCCTTTCCGTGCCAAATGTGATCATTAGTCGATTTGGCTCCAGTTGCACCCTCAGTCAGCTCTCTGAGCGCGTCAATCCACCGACCAGCCTGGAGATACAGAGAGCCCAAGACGATCTGGAACCTGCTCTTTCCCCTGTGTAACTTCTTGTCGGTCGGTCCGCCCGATCCAAATCCCTGGACCGACACCCTGTCCTGGCTCTGGGTCCTGAATACATCCATAAAGTCGGGACGCGAAGGCAGTGCCTTCTCAGGACTAGCTGACTCGCCTCCCGTGATGTCGTCAAAATTCGTAGGCGGGTTAGATAACCCGCTTCTTCCATTTGGCGGTGTCGCAGGTTGGCCGGAAACTGCACGGTTGGAACCAAAAGTGCCTCCCTTGAAAGGGACAGGAGGCATGGACATGCGCGCCTGGTGGCCCCTATCTATAAGCCCGCTCGCCGAGACTGATCGGTTGGTTGGCAATGCAAACTGGGAATTCCTCCTCGAAGGGTCTCCTAGAGGTCCTTGTCCCCCATACATCTGTTCGGCGCTGGAAGCGTGACCGGGCGAGTCGATAAAGGTCATACCCTCATATGATTTGGCGAGGGTGGTCATCTCGGCCAGAATCAGCGAGGATATGTCACACATGACCGTTTTCATGGTGGTTCTTTTATGCTGCTCTGGTGGCGGGATTGTAACGATGCCTTCTGGAATTGGTATTGGGTTCTCTTCGGAAGGCACATAGTCGAACAGCAGTACCTGGTGAACGAGTATCCTGGGGTAGCGGTCCCTTAGGTCTTCCAACTCCTGATCGAGCGAGCGTATGTTTGTTTCGGCGACTGTCCTGCCGCCAGATTGCCTCTTGCTGAGAACAACGTTATTGATCTCGGAGCCATCGGCAATGGCAAGTAGGGCAAGCGGTTCGCGATACAGATCGAAGGGCACCAGCGCAAGGTGCGAAGGGGGTGGCACGTGGGTCATAAGATCGTAGAACATGGCGCCGTCGGGGAAAGCCAGAGGGGTGAACATATCTAGGAGAGGCAGATACGCGGGTCAGCGAGAGCTCTCATGGACCTTGGATACAAGCACAAGCTGGCGGTCCCTACTTCTGTTTGGCCGGCCATCGGCGGTGACGTCGCGTAGCTGGACGACATTCTCGGTGTTCAGGCTCTTGACAAAGGTGTCAAAGCGGTCACGCTTAATCCTTCCTATGGGCAACACCAATGTCTTGACCCTCGCCGGCGCGACGGGCAGGAAAGGATCCGGAGTCATGGTCGTCTCGGCGAGGTCATTCCTGTGCCCTGGGGACGCGGTGGGATGCTGTTGAGGTTGTGTCGCTAGCTTCCTTTAGATGGAGAGAAGGGACATGTCGGGGTCCAAGAGGAGCTTCGAAGCACCTTGCCTTGCCTTGCCTTGCTGTTCCGCGCCTGCTTTCGTTCCGTCTGTACGTATTGGCGATGCAAAAAGGGGGTGTCTAGGTAGCTGTCGAAACTAAAGAGCTTGGTTGTTTCGAGCGGGAATCGAGTCCCGTCCTTGTATGAAGGTGGTTGAGACTTGAGGTTCCTTCGGTGAATCGTTGAATAGGCCGAACCCCTAGACGGATTGGCGGCGGGCACCGGTTGGCGTTGCGGTACCTCTAGTGGATCAGTCCATCACTCTTGGACTGATCGGATGGCGTTGATGGGGGGGTCATGGCGGCGGGCAGCTGCATGGCGCAGGGGTTTGGTGCTAGAATACAGGCAGCTACCCGCTGTAGTATAGAGGCGGCCCAAGCTCTGAACAGCTTGTTCCATCTCCCCTTCCCCTTCCCCCGCCTTCCCTTCCGGGGATCATTCCGGCGTCTTCCCTGCCCCGACGGGAAGTGGAGCAAAAGCCGACCGGGCCCGGAAGCACCTCCGGGGAACGGCAACCCTCACGGTAACCAAATGGCAACTCCTGTGTTGTTCAATATTTAACCGAGCCTTTGGGAAGCATTATAGCAATCACAGAAATCCTCGTAATATTTCCTTCCAAGCTATAATGACCAGAAGTTCTATGAATCAAGACTTTGTGATTCACTTCCTTGACTCATTTGTGCTAAAAATCGGAATTTAATATTTTGTTCCATTCCCACCACGACTGCCTTGTACCATCATACTTCACCTGATTTAGAGAGCCCAGCGTTATCATGACATTGGTCCCTTGCCAGGGAAACCGCCCATTCCCGCACCCGATGAACTCTCTCCCACTCCCATGCCTTGTGTAGCCTCCATTTCTGACCTACCCTTCCTTGCCTCGGCCTTGAGCTCGCTGTCGAAGATGTCCACTGCCAGACTGACTTCAACAAAGTCCTCCAACTCCTCTGTCACCGTCTTCAGTTTCTCTTTGACGGCAATAGCCCCTTCAAACCCGACGATATGCCTTGCCGGCGGGTTCTCGTGTCCGCCAATGGCTGTCAAGGCATGCACCGTCTCCATGACCAGCTTGTCCAAGGTGGCGGGGGGCAGTTTCGGGTAGCGGAACTGTATCTCGTCTTCGCTTTGCTCAATGTACGTGTCCGGATTCGAGTTCAGGACGGTAGACAGTACATCCCGAATATTTGGAGCCGGGTTCAGGTCGGCCTCGTACTGGGGTAGTGGCGGCGAGAATATGAGCTTGTTGGTTAGGCTTAGGATTTCCTTGTTGGGCTGCACAATCGTCATCTTGATGTTGAAGGGCGCAATCTCGTATGCTAGCGAGTCACAGAAGCCCTCGAGTGCCCAAACGGCAGCTGTGTAAAAGGACATGCCTGGTGTCCCAATGTGGCCACCAATGCTGGTCAGAACAATGATATGACCTGTGTGTTGCGCTCTGAGCTGCGGTAGGGCAGCCTTGATAAAGTTCACCTGCGAGAAGTAGACAGTCTCGAATTGGTCCCTCACCAGGTTCTGCGTCGCAGGGTTGGTTGATAGTTCCTCAACGGTCCCCACAACGGCTTTAAGAAACACAGGAAGAATCAGCGCGCCATCGTCTTGATGTATCCATGACATATACGTTTTCGATTCACTTACCTTCGGCTCTGCAACAGAGCATAATGTCAATCCTCCCAAATATTTGGACGGCTTCGGCAACGGCAGCGCCGCACTGGCCCATGACGCGGCTATCACACCGGATGGGGCGGATCCGGTCCTTCCATCCCTCACGATCTTTGCGGTTGCTCTTACACTCGTTGATGAGCTCACGGAATTCGGCGCTGCGGTCTTCGTGCTCAATCTCCTGTGGTGGAAGGCAGGCGACTATGTAGTCACCATGCGCCAGGAGCTGGCGTATCAGCCGGATAGCGAGTGGCGTGAGTGCAGACGTTATTAGCCATGTCCTCGGCGAGTTATGGGTTGCTGGTTGGTCCATGACAGGTCAGACTCGCGGCCCGTGTTTAGCTGTTATATGGAATCATGGCTTGGGGGGAGTAGTAGCAAAGAACAGGATTTGGGGCAAAAGAGTAAGGGCAATAGTTCGTGGTAGTAAGATTTGTATCAAGGTTGAAAACATGTGATGTAGTTGAGATAAGCTGGTATGTAAAACGAAAAGGTGGCGCACGCACGGAATGATGCTGCAGGAATCGCATGAGACTGTCTTCCGCTCGTGGTCGGCACAGCTTCCGAAGGCTTGCGGTCCGCCATCCTGAGTGTAGGAGCAGGAACCTTGTTTCTCGCTTCTTCCTTCGCTAGCAGTTGCCGCTCAGCTCACGTAACAAAGGTGCCGGCTTGGAGCTGAAGCTTTGTCTACAAGACGACACCCTACCCTTCCCCAGAGTCTTTGGCTGGACCGTGCTGCGTGTATCTCGATGTCAGCCAGTGAGTGAGAGGCAGTGTGCACTGATGCCTCCGGATGCCCGTAGATGCCGTGATCTTCACAAAGTGATAGCTGAAATCGGTATCTTGTTGTTCCTTCTGCGCTGCAGTCGCTCGGTGGATTCTGTTCTCGGTCTGCTGAGTGTTGCCTCACTGCTGCCGTGAAACGTGACTTTGGTTCTGGGTTCCGATATCGTGAGCTGTGACTCAGTAAGAGGCTCAGTAAGAAGATAGTGTCGTCCCAAAGACAGGTCAGATTTTATATACTCTGGGTGGAAGAAAAGTCACGGTAGCGGGTTTTGTCAAGGCTAGACTGTCTCCTCAACCATGAATGGCAATATTAGGCCTGCTGTTCTTAAGCTCAACGGCTTCATCCCTGTTGCTTAGCGCTGCCCACCAACCAAGGGCATCGATGCCACGGCGGTCAGAATAGCGCACAGCCGGTGGACCACGGCAAATGAGGGCGGGCGAGGTTCGAGCCTCTGGTTCTGGTTGATCATCTGAAGTAGTTGAGGCTCAAACCAGGGGACGGGCATTGCAGTGGTGCCCATATATAATGCGCATGGCCTTCGGATGTGCTTCCGAAACCCTTTTTCGGTCCGGGACGAATGCGGGGACGGAGACCTTTTGAGGTACCGAATCAACCAGTCCTGTATTGTATTGGCTGCCACGCCGGGGGTGTTGAGCCTGCAGTTTCACGTCCAGACGTCCAGGATATGGTGTACCGCGGAACGGTAAGGAGGCCGGAACAAAGCGTTGGCGGGTGAACCTCCTCCGGACTAAGGAATACCCCGCTAAGTGGAAACATAACTTCAACGGCGTTGGGTCCTTCTTGATCTCCGGCTTGATAGAGTGGCTTATTAATTTGTGCATAACTGGACTCGAATTCGTCTGGACAGAATCCCATATCCATTCGAGCCTAGATGAACATCTTGGCAGGTTGTCCATTGGCGTTGAAGCTACGTGATATGGCGATGGTGTTTCGGCCTCAAATTTAGCTTCCGGAGGCGGTGAACTTGGCTAGAGGTAGGCATGTCTTCCTATGAGGTTGAATTAGATATATAGTCAGATTGCGTCAAATGAAAGGGAATGAAAAGGCCATCCGCATCCCGGAAGGGGAAGAATATATATAAGTCCAAGTTTGAATGGTTCTCCACCCCTAGGGCCGGACAGCCACGCTTCTCCTTCCCCTCGGGTCCTTTGGGAGAAGCTGAGTTGCTGAGGGGACGAGGATCACCATCTGTTCAGGGGTATGTTTACTTGTACACTACACACCCATGGACGCTGGTGAGGGGCCTTTATCAGTGAGGGAATGCGCTACCTGCCCCTGTGCGCTAGATTTCAACGATAGGCACAGGGGCACCTACCCCTAGAGGTACAGCTACCCCACCAAAGCCCAGTGACGTTGTTCCTTCTCACTGGAGGGGACGAGGGGGGATGGTGACCCCAACCCGACATCGCGTCCCAAAAGGAGGTCGACTTTGCGATTCGAACTGATTCCAGGCCTCACTCCTCCGTCCAGACTTGCCCCTGACCACCTCACAACACACTCTCGCAGTTCACCTCAACCCGTTCGCTGGAACGCTATATATACAGTCTTTTACGAACCAACAACAAATATCGCGATACCGAACGCGCTAGGTGCCAACCGACAACAACATCATCATCATGTCTACCGCAGTCATCAACACCGACGACGACCACCTGGAGCCCACGCTCCAGTCCATTCTCGACCAACGCTCGCTGCGCTGGATCTTCGTCGGCGGCAAGGGCGGTGTCGGCAAGACGACGACATCTTGCAGTCTGGCCATCCAGCTGGCCAAGGTCCGCCGCTCGGTCCTGCTCATCTCGACCGACCCCGCCCACAACCTCAGTGACGCCTTCAGCCAAAAGTTCGGCAAGGAGGCGCGTCTGATCGATGGCTTCGACAACCTGAGCGCTATGGAGATTGACCCCAACGGCAGCATCCAGGATCTCCTGGCTGGCCAGGGCGAGAATGAGGGTGCTGGTGATATGGGTGGTGTGGGCGGCATGATGCAGGATTTGGCGTTTGCGGTACGTTGATCTTTTTGGTCTCATGGGCATGGCACACGCGCAGAACAAGGCTAGGCAACATGTACTGACTCTTATATAAATCACAGATCCCCGGTATCGATGAAGCCATGTCCTTCGCCGAAGTCCTCAAGCAGGTCAAGTCGCTCTCCTACGAGACCATCATCTTCGACACGGCGCCCACGGGCCACACGCTGCGCTTCCTGCAGTTCCCCTCGGTCCTCGAGAAGGCTCTCGCCAAGGTCTCGCAGCTCTCTTCGCAATACGGCCCCTTGCTCAACGGCTTCCTCGGCTCCAACGGCACGCTTCCCAACGGCCAGAACCTGAACGAGATGATGGAGAAGCTCGAGACGTTGCGGGCGACCATCTCAGAGGTGAACACGCAGTTCAAGGACGAGCGCCTCACCACGTTCGTGTGCGTCTGCATCCCCGAGTTCCTATCGCTGTACGAGACGGAGCGCATGATCCAGGAGCTGGCCAGCTACGGGATCGACACCCACAGCATCGTGGTCAACCAGCTCCTGTTCCCCAAGCCCGGTTCCGACTGCGAGCAGTGCACGGCCCGCAGGAAGATGCAGAAGAAGTACCTGGATCAGATCGAGGAGCTGTACGACGAGTTCAACGTTGTCAAGATGCCGCTGCTGGTGGAGGAGGTTCGTGGTAAGGAGAGGCTGGAGAAGTTTAGCGAGATGTTGGTTAAGCCGTTTGTGCCGCCACAATAGGAGGCTTATATAATGTAAAAAGGTGTAATAATGATAATCTACGAATATTCCCGTCGTCTTGCCTGGTTCGTGATCAGGTCAGTGAGCCGTGATGGGAATGGGCTTTTGGGTCTAGACACTGCGCGGAGGTTAATTCACTTCAAGCCATGTTGAGAAAAGCAAGACCGTCACATATGGAACACCAGAGGAAAGTTTAGATAAAAAACACATGTTTTCTATTACGATTCCTAGCTCTTGAAAGCAATCTAAACCGAGTAACACGTGCAGCAAAATCAAGCAGCTATAAAAGACGGAGTGAGTGGGAAAATCATGGTAGGTCAAGTCCGTAGGTCGTCCATTGCCTATTTACAGGGAGGAGCATGGGGCCGCGGGAGTCGGTTCATGCCGACGTTCTCCTCGCTGTCATGATCCCTCCAACCATCATCAAGAAAGAGAGCAACCGCTAGCGGTCACTAAAGTCATCCCTTTCCCCAGACAAACCGTCCTTCTCTTTTCATAACGTCCATCATTTGCCGTCATTTTTTCCCTCCCCTAGATGTTTCGTTTGCATGCCATCATGTCCATCCATCCATCCATCCATCACATATATACGCCTTTCGCGCCCACGGTCCCCTTCGCCTAACCGTCCTGCCCTGCCATGTCCTTTCTTTCCTTTCCCTTCCCTTCCCTTCCCTCCTTGGTCTCCCTACCTGCCAACAGTTCCACCCATATGGTAGTTTCGAGATTAAGTGCAAAAAGCAAAAACCATAAACGCCACCAATGCTCTCAAGAAAATCAAAAAGTGAGTGTGAATGAATACTGGCTGGCCGTTCCTTCGGCCCTCCATGTCTCGTAGCTTCCTCATCTGGGTATTTTCGTTGAATCTTTTTCTTCGATGTTGCCGCTTTTCCCTTTTCAAATGTCATGCATGTGGTTGTTTGTGTTGTTTGTGTTGTTGTAGTATGTGCATGTATGGGGATCTTATGTCGTGGTACAAGCAAAATTCGAAAGCGGGGACTGTGCTGATGACTATCATGCCGGGTATGTTCGTTTCTTTGCTGCTTGTCTTGTTCTTGCTTTAGAACCATGTGTACCTATGGCATCCCTCCCAGCTCCCGGTAATCACTCGGCCGGACCCGCCTTTGGCGGTTCTGGTGACGGTGCGGGTTGACGGGTTTCCTGAAGTAGGCATCGTCATCGTCAGCGGGCTGATGAGAAAAATTCTTGAATTGGTGCTGCTGGCCTTGATAGCCGCCACCATTATGCATGCCCATGCCGGCTGCTTGATTCATAACGTTCATTCTGCCACCGCCTGGTCCCATGGTGCCACCCATGTTAGGACCGTTGGGAACGCCGCCGTGGCCGTTCATGCCCATGCCGTTGTTCCACATTCCGGGATTGTTGCCGTTGGGCATTCCGCCAGGGCCGCCGGGGAAACCACCAGGGCCCATCCCGCCGTTCATGGGTGGGAAGCCGGGTCCCATCCCGCCGGCCATCATCGGGTTCATCATCGGGTTCATCATGCCCATGTTCATGTTGTGCATTCCCATTCCTCCAAAGTTACCCATCATGGGCATGCCCGGGAACATTTGCGGCATGCAGTTCATAGCATTCATGCCATTCATGCCGGGCATACCGGGCATTCCGCCCATCATTTGCTCCATCATGGCTTGCTGCTGGGTTTGTTGGGCCTTCTGCTGCATGGCCTTGGGAGCCTTTGGGATCTTGGGGTTCTCGAGGGCATCTTCGGCAGGGCGCTTTTTTGAAACTTGCTGACTTTGTTGTTCCCGGTTAGCCTGTGTTGGTGGCGTTGTCTGGCCGGTGGAGCCGGATTGCATCGATGCTGCACTTGACGCTTGTGATGTCTGTTGCTGCGAGGTTTGCTGCGATGCAGATGGTGCAGTGTTTGTCGGAGTCGGAGATTCGGATTTTGGCTTGGTTTGCTCAGTGTTGGTTTCGGCGGCAGGAGCGTCGATAGATGTCGGAGACTTTGCTGCTGTCGGGCTGTTGGGACTGCCAGGGCTTTGGGACCCATCTTTCGCCTTACTATTCTTTTCCGCAAGGAAAGCCTTGATCTTCTCAACTGCCTCCTCATCCGCCTTCAAGTCATCGATAAGTACGCCATCGGACTTGCAGCCAGGGCAGATGAAGTCGCTCTCAATGAGGGCGTTGGTAATGCAATCATTGCAATACGTCTTCTCACAACACGGTGTCTTCATTGGGTCTATGAACAACTTGTGGTCGATGGGGCACTCCAGCCCACGCTCCTGAATCTCCTTATCTCCCTCAGGAGTAGCCTTTTGGGCTGCAGAATTCGACTTGGCCTTGGCCTGAAACTGTTCCCATGAAGCCTTGTCAGGCTCGGCAATGACGAACTCTCCGTCGGCATTGACCATGATGCCAGACGGGGTCTTGGTTTCGTCACCGTCCCCATTCTGGCCTAGGGCCGTTGCTTTGTCTACTGTCTTGAGGAAGGATTTAGGAATGCCGGTGGTCCGCTTTACGCGGGGGCGGTTGTCGTAGTCGGGGTTGTCGTTGGTTGGGCAGAGTTGGATCCAGTGACCCTTCTCGCCACACCTGTAGCAGATGTATCCCTGCGGAGGGTCATGGTCAGGGACGTTCGCAGGCTTCTTGGGGCCAGATTTAGCGACATATTGCTGCCTAAACATCCGAGTTAGTATCAACACATTTCGCGGTTAACTGAAGCGGTGGAAAGTATACGTACGTAGCCATTTCCTCCTCCCTCGCGGTGAAATTCTCGGTCTGGGCTTGGAAGACGGCTGCCATCTTCTCTTCCTCAGTCATGGCACTGTTAAGCTGCACGACTGGGTTGGCGACCGGCTTAGCCAAGGCCTTGACGATGGGTTGTTCTTTGCGTGATGAGTTCTTAGCATGTACGGGCATTTTGCCCGAGACATAGCGAGCAGCTCCTCCCCTTCCCTGTACCTTGGCGGGCATGCGGCGGGCAATGACCGTGGTTGATCTTGGAATAATGGTTGTATCATCATCGTAGACTGGACCCGTGTTAGCGTTCTGAGCATAGCCATTTTGATATCCACTTGGATCGTACTCACCTTCCTTCATGCCCTCATCGGCAGCGATGACGAGGTCGAAATCAGTGCCATCGCCGAGCGCACTTTTCAGGATGATTTCACGTTTTAGTTCGAAGACGGATATGCCAGTTCCGTCGAACTCCACACGGGTGGGCTCTTTGTTAGACTTGAACTTGAAGAAGACTGAGGACTCCATGTTGAGTTCAGGTTGATGTGATGTTGACTGTAGAGGCAACGGTCATAGATAGGTTGCGCAACTGGGATGCCAAACAGGATCCAGAAGTGACACCACGCCCAAGGCAAACACTGTACTATTAGACGACTCTCCTAAACGATGTTGACGTACGATACGAGTTGGGGGCTGGGGCTTGTAGAATGATTTCTGCGATGTCTCAGCTGGTAGTGAATTGTCCCCTTTCAGCAAAAATAATAGGCTTGTTTCCTTGTTCCTCTCTTTTTCTTGCTCTTGGATTTGCAGAAGTTAGACTGAGTCAATTCTGAATGTACTCGTAGGAAGAGACACAAAGTGACAAATAAAGAGAAGGAAAGTACAAAGACCCAGCGAGACTGCAACAACCAGTTCAAGGGGGATGAATGGTACTGTTGTTGGAAGACTCGCACTTGTTTCCCGTCCCAGATATCAAATCAATTGCGCCACAGCCAGAGACTCAGATCACCTTCCAGGCCAGCCCAGCGAGCCAACAGCCAGAAAATATCGAGTCTCGAGATTTGTCAGTATGCGAAGCAAAAGGAAAGTGAGAGCAGTTTGGTGATATTTAGGTGATGGCGGAATGATGGCAAGCCGTCACGCGCTGGGTGGATTGATGATGGTCGGTTTTCGCTGTGGTATCGTGAAGCGTCGCGAGTCACGTTTGGCTCAGATCGTCGGTTCTCGTTCGGTGCGCTGGTGGAATGGTAAAGAATTGCGAGAAGTTTGTCGCAGATGGTGAGCGACGCGGCGACGCTGGGGCAAAAGAGAATTGATGTATCGAAGGTCGGCCGATGCAGTTGTGATGGCCAACTGACTGGTTCGCCGTGGTGTCGCAAGTCGAAAGTTTTGCTGGAGGAAGAAATGAACGGGAGGGTTGGGGGTCGGGGGAATCCGAGAGGGCAGCTGAAATGGAAGTGGAATGTCAACGCTGGCGCCTATTGAAGGATTGGATGGAAGTGGAATGACTAAGCAGCCTGTGCATTGCGCTGCATTTGCTGCCAGGTGGTTCAGGTGCAGGTTCGGCAGGCAAGGAGGAAGCCGTTTGAAAGTGAGACACGGCAGGCTCCCCACTTTTTAAGTTGCGCCCGTGCTCCAAACGTTGAAAATTGCGGCATTACTAAGCCAAGCACAACGGCACTGGCAGCCAGCCGAAGACTGCTTGGCAATGACTGGCAGTGGAAAACACCTTCCGTCCAGCAAAAGCCCAAGGAAGCATGGAGAACCGTACCAAACATTCAATGCTACACGTACTAACACGGTGAAAGTATGTATCACACGAAAACCCAGGTCTCAGCATGTCTTTTATCTTTTGGCCGGTATTTAGGAAATGTTCTTAACCCCTCGTCTATCTCTGTCTTTCATGGCACGATTGAGGGTGCTCGTGCCGGGTTATCGCAGGGTGCGTATCCCTTTAACGGTGAAAATGTATCCCTTTTGCCAAGCTCCAATCGGATAGCCGTATTGAATCCACAGTAACATCTGTACCCATGCAGATACCTTGATTTCACCACCTTTTGCCGCGATTTTGACATTGCACCAGATGTGGAGTGTATCAACCAATCAAAAGGGCCGCCAACGGAGGAGCTCAAAATCGCTGAAAAATCCATTTCAACAACAACAATAACGAAGACTTGGTGATATTTGATTAAAGACGGTGCAATTTGGTAAGTCTGTCCTAAACCTTAACAAACGATGCAGAATCGCTGATTTTACTAGCAAAAAAGGCACTTTTAACATCGTCGATCGTATGCATGGACAAGCCTGCTAGTGTGCTTGGCAACCCTCCAGAAGTCCCCAAGTCCTGCAGGTAGAAGGGTGGTCTTGGCAAAAGGGATACATTTTCACCGTTAAAGGGATTGCTGCACTACTGTTACGCACACGAGCTGCTTGCGCTAGGTGGAGGGGATTGCATGATGATGATGACGATGTTTTTGCCGTTGAAGGGAGCAGTGGAAGCTTCCGTGTTACACACCTGGACGGACAATGGGCAGGCGCTCGACGATATCGTTGGATCGTTCGAAGCAAATGAGCCCATGATCGTCAGAGTTGCGCAGACCCCTCATTTACTTCCATCTGTGGCCCTTTTCTCTTCTTTGTTTATACTCGTCTGGGCTAGAAACGCCTCCGGGACCCCAAGCGAAGCTTGGGGTCTGGTGCATGGATTCGCGAAAGTGAATGGATTCGCGAAAAAATTTCGGTACCTGCCAAGCCATGTAATTTGTTAGCAAATCAATGTACAACCGTTTTTTTGCATACCCACCATAAGCAATTTGACTTACACAACCGTGTGAATCCATCACGAACCACCAAATATCGATCTGGGAGCTCTGGTGTTTGGTGTAAAATGATGCAAATGATGTAACCAGTGTAAATTCGACGGTAGGTGCTAGCTCACCGCCTTCTGACGTGTCAAATGGCGTGTGGGGTGCAAGTAGCGGGCAGTCTGGTTGTCTCTGGCCGTCTGGTACCTTCGCCCATCGTTGTCTTGCCCCAGATCTCGATATTTATGCCCTCGATAATCCAGTCACTTTGTCGTAAAATCGCATATAATGGAGCCTGTTAGTGACCTTCTCGCCGGTCTTTCGAATGAGTAGCGTATCGATTTTGCCGTCGGTGCGTTGAGGGAGGGAAAGTTCAAGACGGTCGCGGCCGCCGCGCGAGCTTATGGCGCCAGCTACCATGCTACCGTAAATCGTTCGAAGGGGGCTAAACCGCGGTCGTAGAATAGCGGGGTAAAGAAGTTGACTGAAGAGGAGGAGTTCGCGTTATTTGCTTAGGTAAATACGTAGATATTTATTGGTTCGTAACGGTCGTTTGGCGGTTGTTTGCAATTAGCGTTGATTGATCGTTAGCTAATTGTCTTAATGCTTGAATAGGATGTGAGGTTACAAACCAGGAGATTATTCACGCCGTTAAGTGGCTTACTCGAGTTAACGGTCGTGAGATCGACGTTGACTAGTATTGGGTTCGTCGGTTTATAACCCGGTTAGAGTTTAAATCTGTGCGTACGAAGTCGTTGGCGTAGGTACGTAAGGTAGCCTAGTTTCGAATTGGTATAGAGGAGGTGTTTAAATTATGGAAAGAGACGGTCGATAAGAACGATATTATATTAGATAATATGTGGAATGGGGATGAGTCTGGGTTTAGGGTCGGTGTGTAATTTAAGTCTTATATTATTTGGTTGTATATTGAGATACTAACTATCTATACCCCCAATCTAGACGTGCGTGAGCTCGTGACGGTTGTTGAGTGCATTTCTGCCTCTGGCCGTACGGTCCCCGCGTTTATTATCCTTCCCGGTATTAATATTAACGAGAACTATATCGATAACCGACTTAACGGCTACTCTATTATCGCTATATCCCTAAGCGGTTATACCGACGACTAGCTCGCCCTCGACTGGTTTGATTATTAGGAAGAGTATTCTTATCCCTTTAATAAGGACGAGAAGTATCTCCTCCTATTGGACAATTATAGTAGTTATTATACTATCGAATTCTATTAACGATGCCGCCGCAATAGTATTATCCTCTTCTTATTGCCTCCTTATTCTACCTATATCCTTTAGTTATTCGATGTAGGGGTCTTTTAGGTTTGTAAGTACTATTATTAAAAGGATATACTTAAAATTATGACGTATAGTAACGTGGAATATAGTAAGCTCTCCTTCTTAGATGGATTATTTTATATTAGAAGCGAGTCCTTTAAGTAGTCAATTGTTAAATTAGTATAAGTAAAGTGTGGCCTTTCCCTATATAAACCCTCTATTGTTCTTAATAAATTGTAGGATCCCTTTACATTAGTAACTAACCTTAATATTTTAAAGAGAAAGAAGGGATATATTACGATTGAAAACGAGGATGGTTAGTTTGAATTAAAGGAGATTGTAGATAATCGAGCCTATTTATAGGTATAGGAGAAGGAGAAAGGCCCTATAGACCCCCTATTAGCCCAATAACTTAAAGACCATAGTGTTAATAACCCTTATAAAGGTTATAGTATTGTAATACCCCTACTAGCACTTCGCACTAAAAAGGACTAGGCAAAGGTAATAATACCTCCTCTTAATATGGTTACGATTTTAGGGTACGATACGTACGTTCAATAAAGGTTATTTAAATTAACTGTAGCGAAGATACCCCTCAGTCCAATTACTAGATACGTTATGTTTAAGAGGGATAAATCTATTAAAGTTATTGCGTTGATGGGGGTTGTTAGTGTAGAGGTATAGCGGTTTAAGAAGAGGAGGTAGTTGGAGGAGGTTATGTAAAGAGAGAGCCGTACAATTAACCGTCTGGTTGCTCGTACTAGTCCTATTAAGGTTAGTGATATTCGTCTTCGTATGGCAATAGACGAGTATTATAAAATTAAGTTACGTATTAGAGAGAAGCTGCGCTAGCGTAAGAAAGATTTCGATGCTGAACGTATTGCCCTTAGAAGGTGGCTTAGTGCGTATAAAACCGAGTAATAGAATAAAGCCTAGAATAAGAGGGTGGAGTTACGATTTGTTGGTAAATTATGTGTAGATTAGAATATAGTAGTTAATTTGATTTTAGATAAAATTAAAGATTAGAATTAGATGCTTGATTAGTATAGATTTGTACGGCGGGAACGTTGGGGGCTCTATTAGGAGGCGAGAAGAGAGGTTATTCAAGTAGAGATGACGAGGTTGGATAGGCTAGAGAAGGATATTGTTCTCCCTCTCTATTGGGTATTACTAGGTGATAGACCGAAGCCTATTACCCTATGGATTTATGACCCCGCTATCGAAGTTATTATTGAAGAGGTTATTATTGCCTTCGTTTTTGGTAAAGAGCTTGATATTAAGCTTGAAGAGGACGAGCTTCCCCTACTTGATGAAGAGGAGGTAGAGGAATAGATTGGGCCAATATGGGAGGAGTATATCGAGATGCTGCGTAAGAACGATAAGGGTACGTATTATTATGGACTAGGGTATGGTTGGGAGCTTCCTAGTTCGCCAGTTGAAGAGTAGGACTCTGGTATATAGTTAGATTCTATGGTGGAGGAGGACTCTGTTCAAAACACTATGCTAGAAAGTGGTGATGTCGGGGATGATAATATCGACCCTGCTTTGTTGAATTGCTAGTCTAATATAGGGATGTTTACTGGGTTGAACGATATTATATGTATGAATGTAGCATTTTTCAAAAAAGTGGTGTGACATGGTTACACCGCTATTTTGTATGGGCGGGGAAGTACCAAAATTTTCGCGAATCCATTCACTTTCGCGAATCCATGAACCTGACCCTGTGCCAGCACAGGGTCAGACTGAGGCGTTTCTAGCCCTGACGAGTACCTCCAGCTTTGGCCACCCAACCCTTCGCTATTGTAGCACAAGCAAGCACTGCCGTGACAGAACACTTTCACGATCCTCCACTCTGCATCTACAGAACCCAAGCACCTCGTTTTCCACTTGTACTCACAGAGCCGCTACAGTAAGGTCCCTTCCCGCAAAGTGGAAGCGGTGCCCGTTAGTGTACCGGTATCCATCGGCCCCAGTCCAGTTGTAGTGTGGTTCCTCCATCGGCCCATCCCGTCGGTTCGTCGTCGGGTCACTTTCATCATCGCTTTTTCCGTCGCTCTCGGCTCTTGGTACCTTTTTTCTCAAGTTACAAATCCTGCCTGCCCCACGCCAACCTATCGTCCTTCTTCCCCAACTTTCTTACCTCTACCTGCCACTGCCTACCTCGCTCTACTCCTCCATTTGTACACAAAAATTTCAAACCACCACGACATCATCGTCACCATCGGGAAAAGAGGATTTGACAGCTTCTTGTGGCCGCACCCCGTTCCAATGTCAAATCTTCTTTACCATCGATCGTGAGCTGCGCTTCTCACAGATAACATATACACGATACGTCCCGACAACATCCACCACGATCACAACATCGCCACCTCCAGTGACTTCACTCCAGTCTCCCCACGTTTGGGCAAGCCATTGCTAGTTACTTTCTGGAGCCGACCATCCGCCCGAACCTAGCTTCGAACCGTGCTCCCTATATACATCCAGCCCTAGGAACCGGTCATCCGAAATCCGAGCGCTCCATAGTCCCATTGTTGGGCAAGTCGATACGTACCGAAATCTTCCATACCGCAATAGCAACGAGCCTCATCCTATTCCTCGGTCAAAATGGTTCTCACGCACACTACCAACCATACCTATAGCCACCCTTTCCCGACCGTCACGCTCGCCTTCTTCCTCCGGTACTGCTCCCCGCAGCTCAATCCCTTCTCCCAGCATGTCATGAGCACCGACACCCTCTCGTCGCATGTCGACCCGGCCACCGGCCGTCTACACACGACTCGCATCCACCTCAAGAAGTCGCGCATGCCGCCTGCTATCATGAAGATGCTCCCCACCAGCATTACCGGTGGTGCCACGACCGAGAAGGCGTCCTATATCCTGGAGACCAGCGTTGTGGACATGAAGGAGGGCTGGATGTCGACCGAGAGCCGGAACCTGAACTTTGCTGGCGTTCTGTCGGTGGTGGAGAAGCAGATCTATACGATCCCAAAGAACACTAATGATAATGGAAATACGACCGATGTTGCGACGACGGTGGTATTTCGATCTCGCTTTGGAGAGCGGATTCGCGATAAGCTGGGTCACTTGCACGCGCACGAAGTCGAACAAGAAAAGGGCGGCTTCTTTTCCCGGCTTGGTGCCCATGGTATCCAACGGAGCATTGAGAGCCTGGCGTCGAAGAAGACACAGGACCAACTTGGCAAGAGCCGGGAGGGCATGAAGCTGATCCTCGAGCGACTTCGCCAGTCGGGCATAATGGGCGTCCTGGAGCTCAGGAAGATGGCAAGAGAACGCCACATGGAGAAGGCTTGACGGGATTACCGAGCTTGAGCGATGATGACCATCTAGGCTGTCCGTGCTCTGTGGCATTTTCAAAGTTTATTTCATGCTTACTTGCCCTTGCCGCGCGGCCTTTGTCCGTCATCGGGTGTCTTCAAGACGTCTCCGGCCCTGTTCTCCGCCCAATTTGGCGCTCAAACTTCGCCAGAGGTTCGCTATCAGTATGGGAAGGAAGTCCGGTGGAAGTGCCCCGACGAAAGGCGCATCTTTTCCACAGCACCGTAAGACGAGATGGGCCCCAACATCTGTGGGCTGTCCTTTTTGGTGCCGCGTTGTACACTACCACATTGTCGTTGATTTTAGCATGGCGTTGGTGTATGGTTCTGTGTTATCACTGGGTCGCATACGATGGGGGAAGTCATCCTCACGACACGCTCACACGCGAGCATATACCCGCGTACCCATTCTTGGAAGCTTTTAAAGGGAGGGAGACCAGCGACTGCGGCGTCAGCCGGCTGGTTGAGGGTACTGCGCGTACCCTGTGTGTCATTTTATTCCACTCTTTGTGTTGGTATTGGTTATGAAAAGGAACGGTTTCAACAATCACTGTTTCACTAACGTATATGTGTGTATGTATATCATATATGTCTTGACAGAAGGGCTCAAGACTGATCGCTCAGAAGGAAATCTAAAAGGAGGCACGATGAAAGACATGGAAATACACGGGTGATGCATCACGGTTCAGTATTTTCTAGTCGATCTCGTTTCATGGCAAGTTCCTTGTTTCCACAACGAGCTGATGGGGTTTCAACACAATATTTAGGGAATTTTTTTGATCATTTGGATCTCGTCTTATTCACTGGTATCTAAACTCCTGATCTGTCATAACCTCCATGATCATCACGCCTCGTTTACCTGACAAACCTGCCCTTTCCACCACCATGGTGTCCCCCCTTCTTACCCGAGAACTTACTCCAGCTCTGAGGCGCCGTCCCCTTACCCAAAGGCTGCTGGCTCTGCGGCGCATCCGGGTTCGTCGTGAACGGGACCGTGCAGTTCAAGCAGTTGACTCTGCCCAGCAAGAACTCGAGCTGCCTGTACGCCGCCGACGGCGCATACTGCGGCACCATGTGACCGGTCATGTCGATCTGGACCCAGGTCAAGCCTCTCTCGCTGCCCATAGACCCAAACACGCCGCCGGCCGCCAGCGTCGACAGGTCCGTCATGGTGTTATACGGCACATAAAACGGCTGGTCGGGCTTGCTCTGGAAGCCCAGCTTGCCGCCCCACGTCATGTTCTGGATGCCCAGGAGCGTGCCGTTGGCGATCAGGACCATATCCAACGCGCCGTGGCTGATGATCACGTTCTTGGTCGCGTCGATGACGTGCGGCAAGGCATGGAAGCTCGACGGCTCCGACCGGTCGCGCCCGCCCACGAACACGTCCTGCTCCGAGCAACTAGACCACTTGACGTTCTCGGGAGCGTGAATCGCCTTCTTGACGTCGTCCCGGTCAAAATACACCTCGGCGCCATCGGGCAGGTACCCCATCGATCCCGGGAACCCAAGCACGTCCCACAGCAGGGGACAGGTGGTGGCCACCTGGTAGATGTCGAAGCACGGGTTCAACAACAAAATGGCGTCGAAGACCTCGTAGAACAAGCCCCAGCACTCGTCGCGCGTGGTGCCGGTCTTATCGGTACCGGGCAAGCGCGAGGGCTGCGGGCCCTTGGGCGGGTAGACGAGGTACTGAGATACAAAGTCGGAGTAGCCGCACTTGGCGTCGACAGACTTGATGTGCGCCCGGAAGGTGTCGTTGAAGGGGAACAGGCCGGACCAGTACTCGGTGAACTGGACGACGGGGATCGGCTCGGCGACTTCGTCCCAGGAGATTACCGGGTCGTAGATCATCAGGCCGGACATGTCGTAGTAGGTTTTGTCGTTGGCGTCGAGGAAGGCGGAGGCGATGTAGGGGCAGTACAGGCCGGCATAGGACTCTCCGGTGATGTAGACCTTGTAGCCCTGCATGGCAAAGGTGTCGATGAAGTTCTTCCAGAAACCCATGAACTGGGCAGCGACGTCCTCTTCGCTCGTGGCGGTGACGTTTCCGGTAGAGAAGCCGGTGCCGACGGGCTGCTCGACCCAGATGACGTTGGTCAGGGTGTGCCAGCTCCAGGGGTTCTTGACTGGCTTGTAAGTGCCATACTGCCAGAGGAACGGGCCGTTTTCTTGGAGGAAACCTTCCAATGAGGAGCAGCCGGGCTATATAAGAGGTATGACTTGTTAGATAGTCTGCTGGTTTCTCCAAGGGGGTTGGTAGATAGTATGGACTTACACCACCGTTGAGCCAAATCAGAATTTCCTTCTTAGCGGCCGGGTTTGTAGATGGGAAGAACCACCAGAAAAGCTCGCTCTTCTCCTCGGGATCCTGGCTGATAGGCAACGTGCCGGCATAGGACTCGCCCACATCAAAGTCTACATCAGGGATGTTCTTCCCGTCGACAGCGAACTCTACGTTTTCAGTGTTAGTTGCTGGGCGAAGTTGCGTTCAAGGTGGATATAAGCTCACTTGTAGTGTTGTCATTCAGAAACTTGGGCTCTTGAACCTTGGCGACATCACGCTCAACAACCGGAGCAGCCTCGACCTTCGCAGCGTGGTTCTTGAGTCTGTTGGCGACATGCTCTAGGTACTTCTTCTCAGCCTGGCCGAAGCTAGGACCGCCAGCGGTGGCAGTTGTCGCTAAGAGTAGAGACGAGACTAGCGCGGTCAGACGCATCTTGGGATGATAGCTTCTTTCGAATGACAATCAACCCAACTGAACTATAAGGAAGGTCCGTGCGGTATAAAGAAGAGAGAGGAGGAGGGTGGAGGAAAAAAAGAGAGGTTGTACAGGTGAGGCAGGGAGGGGGGAGTCTCACCATGAAGTACTCGACCGACAGAAACAGAGCTTCCTCCTTTCGAGTTAGGTACTTCGTTCCCAACGGAGCAACGATAGGCTTGGAAATCGACGAGGGATGGCAGATCAGAATTTCCAACTAGTTTAAACAGAAAAGGGAAGTGATCTGAAGCTGGAGTTCCACTCCGCCCTGCCTAGCTTCCGCGTTGACATGGCAAACAACAGCCTTCCTCCGAGACCGCCTCCATTCTTGTTGGTGCTAAGTGTGAGCTTTCACAGTTCGGATACTTAGAGGCTTAACCGATGCCTCTCTTTTTTTGTCCCTCTGCTATATGGTGATGCTGATATGACAGAGGAATCAGGAGCAAAAGCTCCAATGAGATTTTGCGCTTTCCAGCTCTTTACCTGCGACCTCTCAAGCATCAACGCTGTTGGGAGGACAAGTCACAAGAGGACGGGGCTTAGAAGGGTGGTTGGTCCCGGTCCGTCACGCACAACGTTTGCTTGCATTCCCACGGTGTATCATATTCCCGTCTTTTCCTTTGCACCTAAGCACCTACCCGTCCTGGAAGTTGAGATGCCACCAGTTCCGCAAATATTGGGATATAAGCAACTGAGGTAGGATGGGTGTGCAGACACTGGCACGCATGTAAGGCAGACAAGTTGACAAGACCAGACCAGTAGCACCATCTGATCTCGGACTTGCACAGCAGGTTTGATTGTGTCGTTGGTGCAGCATGGGATGGGTGGGTTACGTGCGCCGTGTGTTGGTGGGCAAGTTCGTCATCCCAACTGGGGAGATTGACAAGCGTCGAGATACATGAATCGAGGGAGGGGGTGAGAAGATATGGAAGGCCAACGTTGATGAGACGGCCGTACCATTGAAGAAATGCAATGTTGGTGATAACGGTACATGAACTACGTCAACCTCCCAACGATGAAAAAGCCGGGCCGCCGAAATATCAGCCAATACGAAGCACACACATTTTGTTGGAGTCATCGAGTACAGATCAATCCCTGGTACGTACATGAATCATGGCTATTGTCTTACCTCATCCCAGATATCATCTTTCGAATACCATAGCTCCGTCTCGCGGCGCAGGGAAGGGATAGGGATAGGGAATATTGGAGAAAAGAAGAGGTACTCTCCAGCGTAGATGCGGACGGTCCCGGACGATGGCGGAGTCGTCTGAATTTCGCGCAGAACTAAAGACAGAAAGAATGTTGAAAAATCGACAACTACGGTTCCGAATCCCGTGCCGTTTATCGATCGGTTCGCTATGTCTCCGTCGGCAGTTGGAGACAGGGGGCGAGTATCTGGTTTTCTCCATCTCTCGGGTCGGCTCAATGCCAGAATGCAACTTCAATGTTTGGGACTCGCGATACAATAAATCTCTGTCCAACGAAGTCCATGGAACGGAACTGCTCAATGTTCCCCACGCCCACGAAGCGCCGGGCGTGCTGCACACTGCACGGAGATCCACAACGGCCGCCACCATCCCGATATGGCAGGTCACTTACAAGTCTGCGGCACTGATTGGTCAACGGAAAACCAGCGGCGTCCGCTCTGCCCCTGTCCATCGCTCGCTCGCTTTTGGTGAACGGAGCCGATCGTGCAAATTCGCGGTGCCGTGTCGAGGTTCCCGGGCTATGACGAAGATAGTTCGGCTCTCTGGTAACAGTTCCAACGAGGCTTGACGCCGCGCAAAATCAAGCTTGACCAAGTGGTACTGCGCAAAGGGATCCAAACCGATCGAATAGAGTCGGTATTCTGATCAGCCGTGGTTTCGTTCCGAAGGGGTATTGTACACAAATGAACTCTCTACAGATTCACAGGCTGCTGTGTGTGTGGCCGGTATTTGTAGCGCGCGGTGAGTAAGACGTCATCAGAGCGCCCCGAATTTGGCCTTACTTTCCGCCTTTCTTCTTTTTATCAGACCCTCCCGCCGCTGCTCTAGCCTGCGCTTCTTCCTGGGCGATGAGGTTTCGGATATCCATCGCTGTTAGCCATGATTGCACGCTGTTGATGACTTTATCCAATATCTCCCCGCCTTGTAAGACGTTGGGGAGGTTGTGGACATCCAGCCCACTCCGATGATCAGTACACCGGTCCTGCTGGTAGTTATACGTCCTGATCTTGTCACCGCGCGACATCTGTGACTGAGATAGCACACTGTCTCTCAGGTCCTTTGCCTGCGCCTCTCTTTGTTCTCGCCTTAGCGACGCAATTCTCGAACGAAGCAAGCGCCAAGCCCTTTCTCTGTTTTGCGACTGCGATCGCGAATCCTGCATGCTGACCTGAATACCGGTCGGGATATGGGTCAGCCGGATAGCAGATTCTGTCTTGTTGACGTGCTGACCGCCGGCACCGCTCGCGCGCATCTTCTCTGACTTGACTTCTGTCGGGTCAACGTAGAAGTCACTTTCCGGGTTGTTGAAGTCGTTCTCGGCATCGGTGCTGTTTTCGGGGAATGATGGCAAAACCCAAACTGCCACCGCACTTGTGTGAGTTCGTCCCTGCTTCTCGGTCGCAGGAATACGTTGCACGCGGTGCATACCCGCCTCTCCGCGGAACGCTGCGAAGGCGCCGGGATCCGTTACTTCGAGTACGGCTTCTGAGATCGGAACCTCACCGTCCAAGCCCGGCGTACGATCTTCGGATTCCTGGTACGAGATCACCCGCGCAGAATATCCCTTGTTCTCGCAATATTTCTGGTACATGCGGAAAAGGGTATCGGCGAAGTGGCGCCCTTCAGTGCCTCCTGGCCCAGGATGGAGTTCTATCAGACATGGCATGTCTGCAAACGGGTGCTTCGGTGTCAGGGTCGCTGAGAGATTGAGCCCCAGAGTTTCCAGGTGCTTTTTTGTTGCATCGAGATCGTCGTTAGCGAGCTGGCGCAGCTCGGCGTCGTCTGATTCCAGAAGTCCATTGAGTTCATCCAGTGCTGCTTTGGCCTTGTCTAGCTCTTGTAGAGCAGCGACAACCTTTGAGATTTCGCCGGCGCGCTTCGCAGCTGTAGGTTCGTACTCGCTCTCAAGTTGCTTCGTCAATTGTTGATGCTCGGCGGCTAGTTTGCGCGCTCGGTCGAGGAGGACAGGTGGGAGTCCTGCGAGTGTTTGGCTGGCTGCGACGAGAGACGCGTCAGAAGGTGCCCCTTAGCAGATCGGATTCCACGGCTTGCGACCAGAATCTGGGGAGAAATGCTTCCACTTGGGATGCTGCGAACGTACCTGTGCTAGCTTTGCGAAGCTGAAGAGAGACGAAGACACCCGAGCGCCTTAACGAACGGGCGCAGCTCCGACATACCCACGGTGCTGCCAACATGGTTGCAGACAGACGGAAAACCTTTGCGACATCCAGATAGCTTCCAGAGTTGCCCGGGTCAATGCAAGGTCGAATGTCAATCTCGGTGGGAACTGCTCCTCCCACTTTGCGGACGGAGGGGTTCCCAAATTCCCATAGGCCAATTGATCGTTACGCAGCGCGTATCTTTCCCCATACATTATGCATTGCCTGCCGGAAACTTGCTGTATTCTGCCGTAAGAAACCGCCTGCCGGAAACAATCTGATGTCAGTCTGGACCCTCCACATCCCGGCAGAAAGCGATGAATGGCTTTCAATTGCAGCCCCTCCCCCGCAGCGTGCCAGCGTGTGCCTGTTCCGTCTGAGAGGTGTCGTCGCAATTCGTTCCCCTGGACGAGCCACCCGTTCGAGCCGTTTCGCACTTGAGTCACTGTCAGCCAAAGAGGTTCCCTTTTGAAGGACTTTTCGACAACCCACCCGGATTGCCATCAGCACACAACAGACATCTTCCAACATGGCGACCAACGTTAACGCCGAAGCGCTCAAGGAGGCGCCCATCCCCGAGGCGATCGAGAAGCAAGCTGCCCACAAGCAGACAGTGGACCCCTACAATGTCAGTTCTGGTTAGGTCTGTGTACTTGCATATGTACGGCGCATTGGTCTGACTGCCTCTCTTCCGTCGCAAACAGGTCCAAGGCGAGGTCGGCGAGGATGGTGTTGTCAAGGCCATCGATTACAACAAGTTGGTCGAGGAGTTCGGCACCAAGAAGATCGACCAGGCCCTGCTCGATCGCCTCGAGAGGGTCACCGGCAAGAAGCCCCATCGCTTCCTCAGGAGAGGCATTGTCTTCTCCCACCGCGACCTCGAGCTTATTCTCGACCGCTATGAGAAGGGCGAGCCCTTCTTCCTCTATACCGGCCGCGGCCCTTCCTCCGACAGTGTCCACGTTGGCCACACCATTCCCTTCGAGTTCACTAAATGGCTTCAGGATACATTCGATGTTCCTCTGGTTATCATGATGACCGACGACGAAAAGTATCTCTTCTCCGACAAGAGGACGATCGAGGAGGTTGAGGGCTACTGCACCAACAACGCCAAGGACATTATTGCCGTTGGCTTCGATCCCAACAAGACTTTCATCTTCAGCGATTTCCAGTTTATGGGTGGCGCCTTCTACAAGAACGTTGTGCGCCTGTCTAAGCACATCACCCTCAACCAGGCCCGCGCCATCTTCGGCTTCAACGACAGCACCAACATCGGTCGCATTCACTTCGGCAGCATCCAGGGTGCTAGCAGTTGGGCGTCGTCCTTCCCCCACATCTTCGGCGAAGATGAGTCCAAGACCGTCGCTATTCCCTGTCTCATTCCCTGCGCCATTGATCAGGATCCCTACTTCAGAATGACCAGAGACGTCTCCGCTCGTTTGAAGTACAAGAACACCAACATCTCGTACGCGAAGCCGGCCCTCATCCACTCCCGTTTCCTTGATGCTCTTCAGGGCCCCGGCACAAAGGTACGTACTGGGCGTTTATCCTTTGTCTAAAATTGATCTTGGCGTTTATTGACATGTGTATAGATGTCCGCTTCTATCGACGAGTCTGCTAGTAAGTCATTGTCCCTACTTCAGACACAGGCCATGATTGGACCTACCACATGGGTTGTTGCGGTCTCCTGTCCGAGCTTATGCTGACCTTTGAAAACAGTTTTCATGAGAGATACCCCCAACCAAATCAAGAACAAAATCAACAAGTATGCCTTCTCGGGTGGCAAGGTCTCCGTTGAGGAGCACCGCGAGAAGGGAGGTGACACTAGCGTCGACGTGGCCTACCAGTACCTGCGCTTCTTCCTCGAAGATGACGAGGAGCTGGAGAAAATTCGCGTCGCCTACGAGTCTGGTGACATGTTGACTGGTGAGCTCAAGGCAATCTGCATCAAGGAGCTTCAGACATATGTCGCCGCTTTCCAGGAAAGGAGAGCCAAGGTCGACGACGAGGCTGTCAAGCTATTCATGGCGACACGCCCTCTCAAGTGGAACGGAAACCCGCGTGCCCCTATCGTGGTGCCCCAGGTGCAAAACGCTGATGGGGAGGCGGCCGCTGAGGGCGGAGATGGAAAGTTGACCAAGAACCAGCTCAAAAAGCTCGAGAAGCAGAAGCAAATAGAGGCCAAGAAGGCCCAGAAGGCTAAGGAGAAGGAGGAGAAAGACAAGGCTGCTGCTCAGGCTTAGAAGAAAAAGGGGGCACCAAGGAGAATTCCTAAATCAGAATATCAAGCGTCATTTCCCAATTTTGTCACAAGTCCGGGGCGTTCTAAGAAGGTGAGGGCATCACAAAGGTCCCAACGAGCTTGTGCGAGCAAGTCGGAAATATCGATAAACGTTTCGCCACGTCATCCACCAATTCCATGTAAGCCAGGGGTGAGGGATCATGGGAATCATTGTCGGCAAAACTAAAGGCATAGGAACCCTTTCTTTTAACTCGACTGCCTCGCCGTATTAGTTCAGCTGTTTTCAACCTGAAAGGGCAAGGCGAGTGGCGTCGGGAAGGTTGAGAGAGAAGACCAGAGGTTGACTGTCTGTGGTTTCCTGCCCCTTGCCATATTTGCCCGATATCGAGACCCAACCGTCAACAACAGCCCGATTAGCTCAGCTGGTTAGAGCGTCGTACTAATATCAGTTCTCTAATATCAAGTAATGCGAAGGTCAACAGTTCAATCCTGTTATTGGGCATATCTCATAAGATCAGCTTTTTTGCTCGCTTTCAGGGATGAAGCCTGTCATAAAATTTGCGCTTTTTTTTCATTCCCCGCCTCGGAGCAAGAGCACACAAGAACGCCTTATCCAAGCGCCTTAAACAATAACAGGTCCGATGGTGTAGTTGGTTATCACGTCAGTCTAACACACTGAAGGTCCCCAGATCGAGCCTGGGTCGGATCAAATGATTATCTTTTTATCTTTTTTTTCATCATGTACTGTCAACAGGACAGACACCTTTCTGTTTGGTTCTTTTTCTTTTATGATGCTTTGTCCTTTTTTGCAGATACTTTGTATTCCTTTGCTAATATGCTTTTTATGCCCGGTCTTGGTCTGAACTACTTTGAGTGGCACTGTCGTTGTTCGACCATCTTGTGCCGTTCTACCGCGTATCTAACACGGAGATTAAGATGGCATGTGAAAGCCGACCTCTAGCAAATATCATTCTCCCACGTATTCGTGAACATCAAAGAGTATTTCGCATCTTGCACCGCCCGTTGCCTATGCTACTTTCCAGATCAGGAACTGTCAATCAAATCTGAAACTGACAGGCTTTTTCTACGCCACAGTGGTACATCACCATCATTCCTTCCGACCAAACCCTCATCAGGCTACCAATATTTGATAGAGTTTTGCATAGAGGTAGTTTCCACCACCACGCAAGGAGCGTGCGTTATCCGGCTGCGTCTACTCCGGTTAAGGGTACGGTTGGAAGAGGTGATACCGCCCCCAATATCTGCATTTGTTGGTGTTGAGAGCCAACAGTCCGAACCAGGACTCGGTTTTATCTCCAGCTTGCCGCGCGCTTGTGTTACACCATTTTCTCTAATGAGGCTGATGTATGCAGGGGCAGTATTATAAGGGAGCCTGGTTTCTCCTGTCTTTTGGCAAGGCGACTCCCAATATGATATCTCACCCCTTTGCCTCGGCTTGTTGTCGATCATGAGTGGAAGGATCTTTTAGCTTTTGTGTCCAGTCGACGTTACTGTTTTGATAAACCCATTGCGCTCACTGTTACACAGTTTCTTGGTCTTCTCCTCTTTTTTTCTTTCCTGTTTTTGTTTTTCTAGGTCTGTCTTTCTGTTTGTTGTTGTGTTGCCAGCCTTTTTCGAGAACATTTGTTATCATTTGGGTGTCTTCAAGTCTACAGGAAGACCAGGCTCGCTCCCTCTCCAGTATCCCGAATCGCAATGAGCAGCAACACAACGGAATGGTTTAAGACCCCCGAAATATCTCCCGTCCTCCTCAATCTGAACCTGAGTCATTTCATGCCTATCCCCGACTGCGAAGCAGCTGGAAGGTTTGCTGCAGAGTTTCAGAGTTTGATTCTTAATGATACGACTGCCCTACCACTTACGAGTCTCGCGATCTTTCTTCACGGCTACTCTGCTATATCCTTGACAAACGTTACCCTAGGCCAGCTTGGGGACTGGCTCTCCTCGATCGCCAATTCATATATCTACGAGTACACATCATATGACAAACAGATCCATGCTGACGCTACCTGGTTCTTCAACCATGTCTGGAATTACTGTAAAAAAGAATTCTGCAACAGTATGGAGTGGACAGGTGATCCGGATTTGTCGGGTATTGGTGTAAGTTACACCCCTGTTTGTGAAGAGTGTTCGTAGATCGCACGGATGATAATTCTCAGGCTCTAACTTGGATGGCACAGTTTTATGCCACGTATATTCTCATGACCATCTTGGCCACGCTTTTCTCCGTCATTTATGCCTTTTACTTCCTGCGTTGCGCGTGGAAACAAAGGCCGGGACAACCTCACAGCATCTGGAGCGGTCTTGCTGCGTCTCAAACCCCTCCGGAATGGAAACCTCTCAACGACTCGCTTCGCTCCTTCTGGATCTTCTCGGTGTTTTTCGCCTACGGCATCACCATCGCTGGCTTTACCCTGGACAGACTCGAGGAGAGCGACGTGATGTCCTACAGGCATTGGTTTTCCTACCGCGAAGCGCGCCTTTCCTTGATGCTATTGCTGTCCTTGTGGCCGTGGTACCGAAAACAAAGCACCTACCCCCGTCTCACTATCATAGGCCTCGGCATTCTATTCATAATCCTTGCTGCATCAAAATACGGGGACTCTAATTACGGGGTGTATGTGTATGGTGGTGTGGGATCGGTATACGAATTTTGGGACTGCGCATATGTTGAGGACAAAACACTTGAATTCAGCAATGCAATGTACATCGCTCAGTTTATCCTCTTGATTTGGATCGGACGTCCCCTCCTGTCATTGCTTGAGAGCTGGACACCGGCAAAAACCATTCGAAAAGGCCTCAAATCACTCCGTCGCTGTATACCGGTTCTCACAGCATCGTTGGCGTTCGTTTTCATGTGGATAGACTTGGCCATATTTGTTCGCTCGCGAAGTGAGTTGAACTATAATGCCGGTTCCTCGTATCAAGAGAACAAATGGACCTTTGGGCAGATTGCTGCTGTAACGACTTTGTTGCCCTTGTTGGCTGACTTCTACCGGATCTGGTTGTGTGAGTGACACTCGCCATTATTATCGTCAGCCGTAGAGGTTGGGTTTGTTTTCAAGTCACTGACGCATCCTCAGGGGATCATGCCATGCTTTTATATGAGATTATCATACCCTCGTGGATGAGAGTGTGGATTGAACAACAACTTACCAGCCTACAAAGGGTAAGTCCACCCAAGCAGACATCGAAAGTGGAATCGGAGCGAGTGATGTTGAGGAAGATAGGAAATTATCAACCCTTCACCCAGAGGGATCAGAAAGCCAACACATGTTAATAACTGCCACTATGTGAGAAGCGGGGACATAAAAAAAGGATGCAAAAAAGGGCCAAAAAACATACAACACCTGGGATTCGCTGGTCGTCACCGACCCAACTACTAGTCAGGCGATTGGTAGCTTATCTATGGGAGAGCGGACGGGATCCCGAGTTTTCTACCATCTATGGTCGTATGTATTGGTTCATGCCATTTGACAGGATTATATTGTCCCTTTCGCCTATCGGTGTAGTATGGCTCCGTTCCTATGCTTTCGATTAATCGACTGCCTCCCCATATTGGGTAGATCGACTCTCTCTTAACTTGAAAGGGCAACAACGGGTTTGACATCTGCACGGGGCAGATGATATGCATCATATGCTCCGATATAACGTGTAGACAAACTTCTTGAACGCCTACCACAAAGCGACTAGGTCCTTCAGGCGCCCCTCCGAGGCAGCGTAGCCCTCCTAACCCTCGACAACCTCCTCCCACACTTGCCCGTCCCCTCCTTGATCAGCTCCTTAAAGGTATCAATAATCCCCTGATAAGCCGGATGCCTACCAAAGTCCTCAAACCACAACAGCCCCGCTCCCTTTCCCGGAAACGTATACGGAATCCAGCTAAACGGATCATAAAAGTCCCACAGCGTGATCCCCACGCATTCCTTAACCTTCACACACGCCCTCGCAACCTTTTGATACCCATCCTTCTGCCACTCCAGACTGGTCTCGTTCACGGGAATCGTGATCCTCACATCCAGCTCCGTAAACGCCACCTCTGCCACTCCCGCTTGCACATACCCCCTCATCGTCTCCTCCAGGTCCTCCGCCGTCGGGTGATTATCCGCGTGCATATGTGCCTGCATGCCCACGCCGTCGACGCGCAGGCCGGCATCGCGTAGCATTTTGACCAGCCTTCTTGCGCCTCCCGTCTTGACGGATGCAGGCCTCTCGATGCCGTAATCATTATAGTAAAGCTTCGCTCCCGGGTCGACTTCAGCGGCCGTCGCGAACGCAAGACGGAGGTACTCCTCGCCCAACACCTTGTAGAAGATGCTATGTCTATAGCCGCCGTCCTCGTCATTCAGCGCCTCGTTGACCACGTCCCAGGCGTAGCACTTGCCCTTGTAATGGCCCATGACTCCCCTGATGTGCCGGAGGATGAAAGCGCGCAGCTCTTCTTTAGTCCACTCGGTCTCGCTCTTGGCTTCCACCCAGGGCGCAAGCTGGCTGTGCCAGACGAGCGCGTGGCAGCGCAGGAGCTTGCCGGTTTTGGCGGCCAGAGACGTGACGATGTCGCCCTCAGTGAAGTTGAAGATGCCGGGGGAGGGCTCGGTGAAGAGCCATTTCTGCCCGTTGGTGGGCGTGGTCTGCCCGAACTCGGACGGGTCGGCGAAGATGGCGTCGTATTGAGCGTATGCGGCCTCGTAGCCGGCGCGCTCGCGCTGGCCGGGGGTGTCGGTTGCGGCACCGAAGTACTTGAGGCCGGCTAGGGTGGCATAGTGGTGAAGTTGGGCTTTTTTTCTATAGAGAATAATGTCCTAGTTCTACGTCTTTGGCTCTTATAGCCCCTAAAGTAGTGTTGAGAAGGGGAGCCGCATCGCGAATGTTTGCGAATGTGATGGTTTTGTGATGTTAAGGAGGGGGGGGAGGAAAGAGGCACGGACAATCACCCGAATCAAAAGTGAACGCGTTCCAGTCGCCTTCTGTCAAGTGTCTGAACTGGAGGCGTGGGCGAGAAACATCACGGCTTCTTATGTCTTCTGAGGTTGTCCGGTACCGTGGGAGCGGAACCATAACATGGAGATCTTGCCATATTATTTACCCGCTCGTACCTTAATAAAAACCCATCAAGCGTTGGTGACCGATCACAAACTACCATTTCCCCTCTCCATTGTTGAAGCCTGGGAGACCGGAGGCTTGACCCGACCGCGAGGTTCGCTCATTTAGCCGTGCCGGAGGTTAACATCGCCGACCAGCTTCTTACGAGAGGTCTGGTATTCGGCTCTCCGCACCTCCTCATGGGCCTTGGCTTCTCCCGGGTAAATAAAGCGTGCATCCAACACGAGATCCCAGAACAAATGGCCCAGAGCCGTGTTTACCGTGAATAAGCTTGGCTCAACAGAGACGAGTGAGTTCGACGCAGGTCAGACGTAGGTGAGGAAGAGTGTTGCTAGGAAATATCGAGGTTGATAACGTAGACAGACCTCTATACAACTCCTCGTCTGTTAGTAACATTATCCAAAATCCACAAATGTCGACCGAGCGGAACCTACCTTCGAGTACACAGTAACCGATCTTTCGTGCCCAAGGCTGCGATGTAACCAAACTGAAGGCTTGCATGGACTATTGAATATCACGCAAAGTGATGTCAAGTTGATCATCGTGATCCTCTCGGTGGTGGACCAGTCGCCAAGACCCTCTGTTCTGACATACGTCATTGTCAACTAAGTGATCGTTTGGTTGATGATCGATCTGGACACTCGCTCTGCCAACCAGGTCTGAATGCCTTCAAGTTTGGAATAACGTCAAGTATGGATCCTTATATATCCACCCGCACTTAGACTAGGCCAGCTGATGGAGCATGCCGAGCCCGGTGTCATTGACAAGGCGGAAGATTTCCGGTTCACGTACCTGTCCGGCGGAGGGCCATCAAGGTCATACGTACGGATACCGGCTCGAGGAACAACACCATGCCAAGACTCATGGCTGAAGATGACCATGGGACACTGTGTGGATGTAATCCCCCGCGATGTAAACATACAAGGACAGGGGCAAAATAGGGGTAGGACACTTTGCAAAAGTCTGGGGTTCTGTAGGGCTGAAGGAGCCGAAGTTGAGGGTGGACGATAAACAATCGATCCAAGTTACCGTTCATTCAATATGCCGGGGTATTAGTAGGATGAGAAAAAGCTCAATGATCTATGTAACACGCAGTTGGTGTTCCCGAACGCTCCACGATGAAATCAAGTTATGCCTGAAAGAAACCCAGAAAGCCAAACCCAAAACCCGTTCCCAATTTTTTTTACTCCGAAACAGCGCCAAAGCAAGTCTCCATAATGATACCCGTAATCTGGTAAGGGTCGCCGTTGGACGCAGGGCGACGGTCCTCGAAGTAACCGTAGCCCTTGGCACCGCATTCCCTAGGAATACGAATAGAGGCACCGCGGTTGGCGACGCCGTATGTGAAGGAGTCGATAGAGCCGGTCTCGTGACGGCCGGTAAGACGCTTATCGTTGCCCTCGCCATAGACGGCAATGTGCTCCTTGTGACGGGCCTCGAGCTTCTTGATGGCATCCTCGATGTACTTCATGCCACCCTCCTTGCGCATGTTCTCGGTAGAGAAGTTGGTGTGGAGGCCGGCGCCGTTCCAGTCACCGGGAATGGGCTTGGGGTCGAAGGAGACCTTGGCGCCGAACTCCTCAGACACGCGGTGGAGGAGGAAACGAGCGAGCCAGAGGTGGTCACCCATCTCAATGCCGTCGCAAGGGCCGACCTGGAACTCCCACTGGGCGGGCATGACCTCGGCGTTGGTGCCAGAGATCTTGACGCCGGCGTACAAGCAGCACTTGTAGTGGGCCTCGACGATGTCACGCTGGACAACCTTGCCAGTGCCGACACCGCAGTAGTAGGGACCCTGGGGAGCGGGGAAACCGTTCTTGGGCCAACCGTAGGGCCTGTCGTTGATGTCGAGGAGAGTGTACTCCTGCTCGAGACCGAACCAGGGCACCTGGTCGGCATGAGCCTCCATCAACTTGGCGGCTTCATGTCTGTGGTTGAACTTGTTGGGGGTGCCATCGGCGTTCCAGCACTCGGAGAGGACGAGAATGTTGGGGCTACCACGGAACGGGTCAGGGAAGACGGCTACGGGCTGTGGAGGGAAGTCATGTTAGTGCCATGGCTCGACAGAGGGTGCAGGAATGCTAAGGTTTGTATCTTACCTTGAGGTAGACATCGGAGTTCTCGCCGGGGGCCTGGCCAGTCGAGGAACCATCGAAGTTCCAGATGGGAAGCTCTTCAGGCTGATATTGGCTCTCCTTCTCGGGAAGAGTCTAGAACAGGGCGAGTTAGCATCATGTCATGCACCATGTGTAAAGCACATTGTCCGCTTTGTTTCCAGGTTGTCACTCATACGGCGCATCCGTATCACTGCATCCGCAATCGCGATTGATCGAAAGCCAGGCTGTAATGGATCTGCTGGTGGATCGGCTTGCGGCTGGATTGGTCGGCATATTCTGCGCAATCAATGCCCGCCGCGATAAGCACGGATCCAACCAGGAAATGCCTTCAGCATCGGGCGGCGGTCGCGGCGCAGGGTGGAAACGCATCGTGGATTGCGTGCGAGCGTGACATGCTGGGCTTTTTCAGGCGGGCGACGGTCGGTGGAGAGGGTGGAGTTCGTGATGCGAAGCCGGCGGGGCCATTTCCCTTCTTGTCGACGCCGCTTGGGTTTCGGGCGTGGGTCCGCCGGGAAGCCGGTGGGTAACCGAGAGGGCGCCGGAATCCTCTCCAAGTCGCACAGCCATAGAGAACCGGGACCAGATGAGCTGTGTCATCCTGTCACACTTCTCGCATGACTGCGCCACAAGGAAAAGGCCAGAGCCCTGCACGGCGCCCAGAAGCCAAGCACTCGCTGGTGCAGAGTCCAACACCACGTCACAGCGGGCTGAAACCGGTTTTGCGGGACGTGAAAAGCGTGGGAATGTGAGGAAAGGGACTCGGGATCGTCGCACTCTCCGCCGTCGTGGTTGGCTGCTTGAGTCGCGCACTCAGAGAGGACAGAGGGCAAATCGGGGAGCCCGTCGATTGGCTGATGGTATGGTGGGTTCGAGGATGCGCCCAGAGTGACGACGGACAAAAGGGTCCATGGAACAAGTCGCGGAACAATGCGCAAAAAGAAAATAGACGAGAAAGAAACTCACCCTCGACTTTGACCTGGTGCCACCTTCGCTGTCGATCCAGATGTACTCGGCAATAAGCTGGCCGTTCTGGGGAAGACGCATGAACTTCTTGAGGTTCTCCGCGTTGGAGAGGAATGTTGTTTCTGACGCCTGTTGTCCGGATGCGGTCAGCGACCAAGTCCCAGCATGTAGATGTACCAACGGCCTCGAAGAGGCAACCAGTTGCTCAGGCCTGGGCTGGGATCGTTGGATGCCATAGGCGTACGGCACAGAGGGTAGGGGGACTCACCATTTCTGCGGTTGTGTGTGTGTGTGTGTGTATGTGAAGATGGGAAGAATATTACGTATGGACAAGAAGAATCCGGGGTTTTGTTCGGAAACCAAATCAAAGAGGACGTGTTGCAATTTAAAGGGCTGGTGCAATGGGGTATCCTAGCGCCAAAAGATATGATAATGATAGAGAGAAGAGACAATAGATACGGGCTGCAGTTTTCGGCGGGGTCTGAGGCTTTTTATATTCTTTGCTTCTGTCGCCAGGCCTACCTCACCGTTGTCGCAGGGGAAAGATACATCTAGGGATGCGATGAGGTACTCGAGATACGGAGCAGGGTACGCGCGGTACGGACGCCCATGTATACCGTGCATCAAGTCAAAGAAACTTTTCTGGCCTTGGATCCAGAGATAAGAAGCGGCACCCAAGGAAAACAGGGGTTGCTGGCTAAAAAAAATAGCGGGCCAAGCGACACTTCCCCGAGAATCGAGAAATGCCGTGCCTGTGCGTGCTGTGTGCGGCGCGTGGGTGCTCACTGACACAACGACTCCGCGCAAATTGCCATCTTGACGGTCCGCCCAAACGAGACGGGAGTCTAATTCGGTGAGCCCGGTGGGGCGGTCAATTACCCTCGTCAAGCCTACTGGTCACGGCCAACAGCCCTGGAGCCGGGTCGCCAGTGGGATGGAGAAGGCAGGAGACAAGGCGGGGGCGAGGCGAGGGCTGGATTCTTGCTACGTCGAGGCAAGTATACTCCTCTCCAACACATGTACATCGTGAGGTAACGACGACAGTCTTACTTGTTGGAGGTACGTAGCTACTCGCTCGGTCATCCAGGAACAGTCTTACTCTGCAGACAGCTAGACCAACACACCATCCATCGGTTCGTCTTTACTGCCTCTTTTCTATGAGACGATACAGGTAGCAGTTTTAACTAGACATTGTCACGGTGTTCGTTGGTGACCTTTTGATACGTGTAGTCTCCGACGTGGTCTTTGCTTCGGCGATTCATGCAGCGAGAATTCTAGACCGAATCGCTGTTGTTGTGCACTACCAGCAGACCCCCTGCCCCGGGTCCCTCTACTGCCCTGTGTTCTTCGCTCCGGGCTGTTGCCCTTCTGTCCAGTGTTCTATTCCACTTTCAGTCGGGGCACTGCACTCCAGAAACAGTGGGCACGTTTGGCACATTTACCGCTTCCACAGGTCGGGTTGAGCTCAACACAAAAGACATATGTAGAGGTAACCTGTTACGGCAACAACACCGGCAAGCGGCAGCCTTTCACGCGAAATGTTCGTGATCGACGGAACCAAAAGAGATGTTCCAAGTTCTTCCCCCATTACGTAGAGAACTGGGGACTCATCCTCATCTCGTCCGAGTTTCACTGTTCGATAGTGTCGTGACCGTCTTTGCGTCTTGATGTGCATCTGGCATCTGCCCGTTGTTCCAGTGTCCACCCGTTCGTCCGTACATGTCATCCGCATTTCCCTTTTTGGCGTTTGGCAACAGATCAACTCGGATTGGATGAGTTGAAGGCGGTGGCTCGGGTAGAGTTTGGCGGCCGCCATGTTGTTTTACATCAGAGCCACCGTCTCTGCTTGAATTGAATTCCCCGCCTTCGTTGCGGAATGCCTTGAAGTGACGATGGCTTCCTGTTTGAAAAATTCAGGGTCGTCGACGGCCTGCGGGGAATTTGCCACCGAGGTGTTGAAGTCCCTTGCGATCGGGGATCTGAGGGTGAATGAGAAACTACCGATGGTTTCGGCTCACATGTAACTTTTCCACTTTACAAGATCGTCATTACCTCGGGGGTTATACGTAAAGGTAGGCAGGAATAAGTAAACCCCGCGTTTTGTGGCCACCTACGTTATTCTATGTCTTGTCTTTACCTGAGACAGCGTTTGAGGCCTTTTCATTTCATTTTCATATGAGATATTTCTTTCAAACTCGAGGCCATGGTTTATGGTTTCCGAGACATGCAAATTGGGTGTTTGATACCAATCACACGCACGACCGAGAGCATTTATCGATACCCGTCCACGCGGCTGAAAAGTAAAGTCCAGTGGTGGTCACGTCCAAAACGGGTTTCAAGGGTGTGCGGAAGCGTGGGGTGGAGTGTCCGCGACTTTGGCTGAATGTTCCACAGCATCACAGCTCACAAGCAGGGCACGACACCACACACAAATTCGACATTGAGGGCATAGGACACCCTCATCGTCACTGAAGTGGCTGGAGCGATGGAGCGGGAAGTGCATTCCAAAAAATGCTTCCAACCTCGCCCAACAGGGGGCCGATCTGTCGAGTCATTTGGATGGATCTTTGGTCGAGGATCTTCCTCACTGATGATGCCTGGCGTCCCTGGCGCTCCGCTGGCGGTTATCCATCCCTATCTTCCCCATCAATGAGCGTTCCTGTTTTCAGGTCATTCAAGAAATCGCTTCAGGTATCGTGACCGTACTGCATTCCACCGGTAGTCCACCGTCGGCCCCCGCTATGACTCTTCGGCCCGGGAGGGCTCCTCTCTCTGTCAGGCGGAAACACTGGCGGATAAGGTGGGCGGATACCTTCCAGGTTGAACAGGAATCGAGCCGCGATTGTCAGTTCCATTGAAAGAGGGGCAGGAGGAGCGGCCGTGCCCCTCTTGTGCCTGCGGGTTGCCAGGGGCATTTTGAACTTTGAAGTGTTGTTGGTGTTGACAATTGACATATGACCGTGCAACTTAACCGCTCCAAATCCCTGGATCCGGGGATGAGCATTCCGCCGTGGCATTTTAACATAGCCCCAGATCCGACCTCAGAGACTCTTCGTCCTGTGGAAGGTTTCAAGAACTTCCAATCCATCTTCTTCAAACTTCACATTGGTAGGACAGAGAGAAACATGACCTTCAAACCCAGCCCCTGCCAAGGCCGTATTCTTTGTTTGTTGACATCATCCGGTCATGCTTGTGTTTTCTACCTATCCACCCAAAATTGGAACTGTATGGTCACTTCCCTTGTTTCTATAATGTATTTCCTCGCACGAACTGGTGTCGAGCACGGATTCTTGATAAAGAGACATAGGAGACCGCTGAGTGGCGCTGAGTGCTGGTAAACACGGCGGCTGAGGATCCTATCCAGCAACGTTTGTTCCGCTTATTGTACACACTGTGTACAAGCGCTCCAAGTCAGACGCGTGGTGTCCAGAATTTTTCCCTTGTGGAATCTCGGTCGGCTAGGTCGTCGTCGTCGTCGTCGACGATGTTGCTCTCAGCAAAACGCCAGCCCTGGATGGATATAACCCCGCAACATATCGTACAGGTTGTGCTCCCAGGTACGCTGTAGACACCTGGTTCGAGACGGCGAAGTTTGTCCGTCTTGCCGCCTTCAAAGTCCTAACTTGTGGCATTCAACGTCCCAGTTTTCCATTGAAGCCGGCAGAAACGGACTGCTCAGACTCAAACCCGTCACCAATGGGAATCAAATCAAAAGTCAGGAAGGCCAGAAGAAGAGTGGAAGCCCCAACAAAAGAAGCATGAAACTCGGAAAACGTCTTGCCCTTGCACTGCATATCCGCTGTTCAGTATCAGGCTATGCCGCCATGGTATCAGCTCAGCGCAACCTCAGCGCAACCCTTCGGCTGCAAGGCCCAGAACAAGCCGGACCTGCAAACCGTCCACACAGAGCAGCATCGGTGCAGCATCGGTGCAGCCGCCAGGCAGGCAACAGGTGAGCGTCAGGTACGGATCCGTCCCACGACACCTCCACGACCGCCCAACCCGACGGTCCGTTCTCGGGGGGGTCCAAGGGGACATCCTTGGATCCTTGCAGTTTTGTAGGTAAGAATAATTCAATTGAATCGCCCAATTCCCACGGCATCGATGTGGCTATCACAGCCGATTCGCTCTTTGGCTCTAGGTTGTGCCGTTCGCGCCACCTTATCGCGACCTTCTCATTGGTCGCTTACTTGAAGCTTTTCGTTGAGCCGTCGACTTTTTCTTTCAACGTCTTGTCGTACCGTGTTCTTCCAGTCTCTTTCATATGGTTCGAATTTTCTCGTTGAAGGGTGTTGGGGACTCGTGAGCAATTCCATGGTTTTGTGTGCCTTCAGTTTGTCTTTGGGTGAAAGTTTAGAAAAGATTGCAAGATCCACTAACGGAATTGGCGGTAGATCATCGCGAAACATGTTAGCCAAAGTTCCACCACGCCTTTCACAGAAAACCCCCCGTTCCTTTTCGAAAACGGTAGTCAGCGCACCCACTTTTGGTAGTCAGCGCACCCAACTACAAGAAATGCCCAACTAACTTACACCATCACTTGCACCACTTCAAAGTATACAAATGCGCGCGCACGCGAATCGAATTGAGAAGACTAGAATATCCGATTCGAGCGACAAGGAAAACTCCGATCCTAAAATTAACAAAGAATAAAAATCGTTGGCGAAAGAGGATATCGATGCTTTGATAGCGACAGATGGGCATTTTTTGTCCAACTCCAAATTACCCCACTTTTCGCTGCCTAGGCACGCCAAGACAAGGGGTCAAAACCACTTTTTCAATACTAACATTTGCGCGAACACTTTGCACCTGCTTCCTTCAATCGCGCTTTTGAAAAAAGGGTAAAAGACCTTAGAGGAAGCTTTAAAGGTGAATGTTAAAAAGAAAGCGAAACTCTGACGGTTGTTTTGGTTGAGATATCTCAGTTCTGAATTGGAGATTTGGCCTTATATTTGGGCGATATTTGGATGCGCTGACTACCAAAAGTGGGTGCGCTGACTACCGCTTTCGGTTCCTTTTCCGTGAACCCCTGCATATGGTGTTCCCTTGGGCTTGGCGACACATCCACGCCTCTTTCCGTTCTTTCCCCAGAGTCTGCCATGTCTTTGCGCAACCCGCATTTTTCTCGGCTCCTCCCCGCATTCAGATCACTGCTCCCCATGAACCCCGGCCTTTCCCGAGATCTTCCCGTAAGGATGTCAAATGTGGTTCCTGGTGGTGGTGTCGGTGGTTGCAGCCTCCCCCTTTTTTGTTTTTACCTCCGTCGGTAGCGTCGTTTTCTTGCTGGCAAGGGCCAAGAAAACCACGTTCCAAAGGACGGGACGGAAATAGACGAGACGTCAAATCATATGCTTTTGTTGTCGTTTTGTTGTTGGCTTTTTCTGCTTTGCCATACCATTCCAAGCCTCCTTCCGCACGCTGCTCCAATTACGATGGCCAGAAATACGAAATATGTTACAAATAATAATGGTTTTCAGACCGCTTCTTGTCCGTTTTCCTTTACAACGAAACCCAACTCCCTGTTAAAATGCCTCAGCAAAAAAAGACCTTTTGTCACCGACCTCAGCTTGATTGATTGTTTGGTTCGCGTCCAGTCCGTCAAGTCACTATGACAGAGACGGGCCGGCTTGGTTCGTTTGTCTCAATCCTTTCCCACTTGAACTCCGCTCTGAGAATGACCGGGCTGATGTGATGTTTTCCCAAAAAGGGCCAAAACCCAACACATGCGTACGTAACAAGTGACTTCCTATCACAAAGTCACAAACCCATTCGACCCAACTGTGGAGCAAAAACATCCACGAGAATGCCACGATCTGACCTGGACCGAACTTCATCTGGAACCCATGGAGTCCATAATGGATCATGATGGGTAGCAGTGACTAGTCGACTAGTTTTTGCTCTGGAACCTTTTGGGGAAACTCGGTCCGTTCTCGTCTTACACGATATGCCGGATACGCTCGTATGGGCACCGGCTTCTTGCCGTGGCCGCTGGCCGGTCCTTTGTCTCTGATGCAAACGATTTACACAAGAACGAGCATTTCGGACCTAGCGAGCCTTGCCCAATGTCGGTGCCAATGTCAGTCATATCGGAATGACAGCCCTTTCCCGGTCTTCCCTCCGGCGTTGCATCTTCCATAGCCCAACCTCAAGACACGAAACCATGAACCGAGATTGCGGATGCCTTCAGCGAAGATCCCAACGTCGGGTTCGCAAAGACAGCCTTTAAGGTACCCTCGTCTCTAGGACCCTTGCTCTCACGCGGAAGTCACATCTGGTCTGGGTCAAACAGATTGGCCGGATGGAATTTCCTCCAACCAGCAAACAATCCCATCCTGTCTGGTTGTTGCCTCAAATTCGAAATGCAGGTACAGGCTCACTGATCCGGTATGCGCAAATCTCCGTGTAAATCGACTGAAACCGAGCGTTCAGCCTTTTGTAAGTATGTCTTTATCTTATAGCGTTTAGAAACAGACCATGGCACTGGGGTGAGTCCAGAGACGGCGGAAAAAATATGCTCAAATTGCTGTTCCTGATCGGAGGCCTGTGAAGCCACAGCCCAAGGACTGCATGTTCAATACTTACCTTACCCTTGAGGCATCTTGCTAGCTCATGGATTCGACATGGAACCACGAGCTACTGTGTGAAGAGGGAATGCTTGCTTTTTCTTTCCCGAGGCACAAACCTTCGGCTAGTTCCAAGGATATCGTCTCGCGAAAACGGCAAAGCTTCTCCGAGACATCAATTACATATGCTCGTTGATGTGTCACTCAATGATCCAGTATTGTACAGGCTCATGATTCTACCGAACAACACTACCATGTGAATGACCTCTTTGGGCTTTAATGATCCGAAGAAGACCATACGAAACAGTAAAGAAAGATTACATGAAATCTCGTTTGCGCAAGAACGGCACGAAAAGGCCAGAAAAATTATGAAACAAAAGACATCTAGGGACATGAACTCTGTAAATGCTGGCACTTGACGATGGCAGTTTCAGCTACAGTGTTTGGTTGCAACAGATCCCATTACTGGTCGTAACAAACGTCCAGAGAGCCAAACAAGGATGGTGGCGGAGCATCATCGTCATCTTCTATCTCCTCAATGGGGTCGCCGCTGTAGTTAGGTAGTGCCCGTATATCCGCTCTCCCGTCACGGGCCCGTTTTCTCGGTCTGCCCCTTTTCCGTTTAAGAGTGACCGGGGCAATGGCTGCCGAAGGACGGTCATTGCGTGATGGGATAGAGTGTTTACCCACAAATGGTCTCGGCGGCGCAAATCGGAACTGTTCCCCCGAATCCGGGGCCCCGAATCGGGACTGCGCTGGTTCAACTACCAGAGACGCGTCTGTAGATGTGGTTACCGAAGCCGCTACCGAGGTCGACTCGCCGAGCGCATCTGACATGGCGATCGTCATCATGTTCTCGGTTGTCTCAGGCTCGTTACTGATGGGACTTGTGTCAACACAAAGAGGCTCCACGGCAACACTACTATGACTATTCGCAAGTGGCGTGTACCGAGGATTAAGAACACGCTCCTCCGCCGAGGCTGATGTAGGCTGAGAACTCGTCGATGCTGGCTCATTGAGCTTTCTGGGGCTATGGATTGAGTCTTCAATGGCAACGTCTCTCCCATAAGACTTCGACAGCTCGACGTTGGCAGAAGAAGATGTTCCAGCCATTGCAATGTTGCTGTCGTGCCCAGAATGATCCTCGTCCCCGATGGATGGAAGGCTATTTTCATCGTATGGCCGTATTTTTTGAGCTGCATCATGCCTTGCTTCACTGAATGCGTCTCGCTCGACCTCTTCACTATCATCGTCCCCAAACACGAATGTCTTCCAAGCATCAATAGGGTCACCTTGATGTAGTCCTCTCGTGGGTTCGCATGGGGCCGATACTGGTTGGTTGGAGACAGCCGGTATACGCCAGTCTCCATTATTCATTGGCTTTTCGACATTATTTGACGATGTTTCGAGCAATACCGACAGCCTTCTCTGGTTCAGAGATGGTGTCGAGTGTCCAATATTGGCGACTGGTCTGTCATATTGACCAGGCATATTCGAATGTGCGTCCGCACTGGAAAGCTGAGCTTCAGGTAGAGTAATGTCATTGTCGTAGGCACGGAGTGCTTGAACAGGTGGTGAATATCCTTCGCACCTAGCTTCTTGTCTTTCGCTTACCCCAGGACTGATTCTGGCCTGTTCCACCGGTTTATGTCGTTCAGGGTTTGTTTGGGCACCAGAAGCACTGCTAGACTCCTCCAACCAAGCCTTCCAGATTAAGTTTTCTTCTTTCTGTGAGGGCGGGACAGGTGATATTGGTCGTCCAACCTGAGCAATATGGCTAACAGCATTTGTGGAATCCACTGTCCCCGAAGAGAGCAATAAGTGACTTGGTATTGCTCGTAAAGGGACCGGATGAACGATGCTCGGTACCGATGTCACAATATGATGTGTATCGTCGCTATCTGTATGTCGTGAGGCTGCCTTTCTGGAGGGATAATCTTCTGCATTTGAGGAAGGTTGTCTTCGGGCTCGCTTGCGGGGTGGCACGTCTCCGGTTTCATAATCTAGTAAACGAATGAGTCAGTATACAGATTTCATCTTGTTCTGGGCAATGACATACCACTCGAGCTTCTCGTGAAATATCGACTTTTTTCGGTTGAGGCATTCTGCTTTGGATGCCCAAAGCTTCCACTGCCGATGGTTGAACTTTCTTTTAGATGCTTTTCTTGACTTCCAACGCGGATTTGCACATCCGCCCTGCGAAGAGAAAGCGCACGTGGAGTGCGTCTCTGAGGGTATAGACCCCGGTTGCTCTGGAGAATATGCGCCGGCTTTTCTTTCGTTGCTCTCGTAGGTTGAGTTGGACCTACATGCTCCGGCATAGGGCGAGGTCGTTTGTTGACTTGGACAGGGGACCGAATCCGGCTTGCGCCCCAGTCGTTGCTCGCAAGAAGCCTCTGCCTCAACCTCTCTACCTCTTTTGCGTTTGGCTGCAACCGAGAAGGCGCTGTGCTTGTAGCAGTGGCCTTGCCAACTTGCTCCTTCAAGAACTGATCGACTGTTGGTAAGAGGTGCTCGGACTTTGCAGGGTCCTCCGCTGTTGGTACACTAGCGCCCCATCTACCTCGCCGATGAGAGGCGCCGTGGGAAGAGCTTTGCTCGGGGGCTACTGTGTCAGGAGGGGGTTCTGGTAAAGCCGAACTTGACTGAAGGTATGAGATGGGAGGAGGACCGTTCTTCATAGCCTCCCTTTGCTCAGCTGCTCGAATGTGAGCTTTCGCAAAGTACTCCTTCTGACGTTGCTTTTCCGCATTGGCTTTCCGCAGCTTCCCGCGACTATGACGGTATAAGGTCCCCTCGGTCCAGTTCATTTTGAAGAACGTGGAGAGTCTTCTGGAAAGAAGTAACTGCTCGCATGGCCGTGACCCAGAGGAAGAGTACTCCATTGGGCATTGAAGTGGTTGAAAATGGATAAAGATATTTGAAATGTGGAGGGCTTAGAAAGAGCCCATTAAGGCTGACTGGAGAGCGTAAGTGAGTGATAAAAGCTTCGAAAGTTGAGTAAGGAAAATTGTCGAGCCGGTATCAATGCTGTGAGCGTGGTGTTGAATAATGCACTCGGCGTGATGGCAAGGAGAGATCGGAAAGAGTGGGAAAATTTGAGGAGACGATCCGGGCTGAGGGATCTCACCGTTAGCTTCATGTTAACTTACGCGAGGAAGCTGCGATCGTTGCCTATGGTATGTGGTGGTGTACGTTCCTTCCGCAGCTTGAACATCGAGTCCGAATATGGAAAGTGAGCTCGGTGTAAGTGGGAGGTACCAATGTACCAGTGTGTGGCAGGTGCCCACTACATACACCCCCTACAGATGAGGCTCACTCCTGTTGTGGCTCAGTTGCTAGTGGAACGAACTTACGTAATCTTAAGCCCCCACCTGCCCCCCACTGCAGTCGGCGCGGGGTCGCTGCCGTTCGGCTTCTGTGGGTCATCTACACAGTAGAACTCCAGCATGGAGCACCGACATCGCGGAACCCCTCCACTCCTCCCTCCAGTCCCATCTCATCCTTCCTTGCTCCCGTCAGCACTGCAATTCGCAAACCATAATGCGAACAACCACTTCGCGCTCCCTACGAATCTTCACCAACTCTCTTATCGCAAGCTTCACCCGACCGAAAAGCTCGACTTACCATCACCAGCCATTTTCTGCCCTTCCCACCACCACCCAGCTACTCCTCCATTCTCAAATCCGCAAGATGGCTTCCTCCACCAAGCACCCGATCCTCCTCAAGAAGCCCGTCAAGCTAGCTTGCATCCAGCTTGCCAGCGGCGCCGACAAGTCCGCCAACCTCTCGCACGCCGCCGGCAAGGTGCGCGAGGCCGCTTCAGGCGGCGCCAACATTGTCGTTCTTCCCGAATGCTTCAACTCTCCCTATGGCTGCGACTTCTTTCCCTCGTACGCCGAGCAGCTCCTCCCTTCCCCTCCGACTGCCGAGCAAAGCCCGTCCTTCCACGCGCTCTCCGCCATGGCGCGCGACAACGGCATCTACCTGGTGGGCGGATCGATTCCCGAGCTTGCCATCGAGGAGGGCACGGAAGACAAGAAGACGTACTACAACACCAGCTTGGTCTTCGGCCCCGACGGCAAGCTGCTCGCGTCGCATCGCAAGGTGCACCTTTTCGATATCGATATCCCGGGCAAGATCAAGTTCAAGGAGAGCGATGTGCTGTCGCCCGGCAACAGCGTGACGCTGGTGGATCTGCCCGACTACGGCCGTATCGCCGTGGCCATCTGTTATGATATCCGGTTCCCGGAGCTGGCCATGATTGCTGCCCGGAAGGGTTGCTTTGCTCTTATTTATCCGGGCGCGTTCAACACCACAACAGGTCCGCTGCATTGGCGGCTGCAGGGACAGGCGAGGGCCATGGACAACCAAATCTACGTGGCCCTATGCAGTCCGGCGAGGGATATGAGCGCGGGTTACCATGCGTATGGTCACAGCCTGATCGTCGACCCCATGGCCCAAGTATTGGTAGAGGCGGAGGAGAGCGAGACGATTGTGAGTGCCGAGCTTGACGGGAATAAGATCGAGGAAGCGAGGTCGGGCATTCCTCTAAGGGATCAGCGGAGGTTTGATATCTATCCTGATGTGAGCCAGGCGAAGGTGAGTTCTTGAATTGCCGGGCTCCGTTGTAGCGTATTGATGTGAATGTTACATCTTGAACATTTAGTCATTCGTATGACGGTCACATCAATTTCTGATTTGTACATAACATTGCGAGGCGAATCCGATATATTTTGGTTCAAACAGTTCCTCGCGCGCAGGGTTATCCGAGAGGGCGATGTTTCCAGAGCACCCTTTCCCTGCGCTGACGCCGCTATCTTTGGTCGTGGCCAGAAGCACATTGGAGATCAGCCAACGTATCTCGACTGTTCCCCCTTCCCATTCCTGGAAACCGTGCTATGCGGTTCTGGCCATGCAGATTCGGTGCCATGACCACGTCATATCGTCATCACCAATTTTTGTTTATCTTTCGTCAAAGCAAGCTCTTTACTCGAGAGCCTTCTTGGCGAAGGTGGGGAGAATGAAGCTGGCCTTGTGGATCTCGGAGTTGTAGTAGCGGCAGAGCTTCTCCTCCTCCTCCTGGGACCAGGAGCGGAGAGGAACCTTGACGTTGGCGTTGGGGTCCTTGGAGCAGACCATGAAGCCAATCTGGCCGGAGGGGTAGGTGGGAATGGTGGTGTAGGCGTACTCGGCGACGGGGAAGACCTCCTTGCAGTCCTTCTTGAGCTTGGTGATAAGAGGAAGGTGGAGCCACTGGTTCTCAGCTGTTTGCACGAAGATGTATTAGCCATTGGGGTCTCAAGAGGCGCGAGGTCGTTTGAGATTTGACAAAGGAGATTATTGAAGACAATGACAGCGCAAACAGAATCCGAATCCAAGAGGAAACTTCGCCATATGTGTGAAAGTCGAGACGAACTACCACTAGGTAGGTTCCTGAGGGACCGCATAGGATTGAAACAGGCAGGTTGAATGCCTGGCCTAAAACCAATTCCACTCAGGGCTCGATCTTTCTCGAGTAAAGGAGACGTACAACCTTGTGTGGTAATAACACCACCCTCGCGGAGGGCGTCGTGGAGAAGCTGAAAGTAGGGCTTCTGGAAGAGAGACTCGGCGGGACCCTCGGGGTCAGAGGAGTCGGTGATGATGACATCGAAGGTGTTCTTGAAGTCCTCGAGGAACTTGAAGCCATCGCCAACGTGGACCTTGACCTTGGGGTGCTCGAAGCCAGCAGACATGTGGGGGAGGAACTGCTTGGAGAGACGGATGACAGCCTGTGGCGGAAGAAAGGCGGTTAGCGAGCGGATCGGATGCATGGTCATTGATTTGCGGATCGGATCGAACATACCTCATCGATGTCGCAGAGGATGGCCTCCTCAACGCAGTCGTGCTTGACGACCTCACGGAGGACACCGCCATCACCACCACCAATGACGAGGACCTTCTTGGGGTTGGGGTGGGAGTTCATGGCGAGGTGGGTGATCATCTCCTGGTAGGAGAACTCATCACGCTCGGTGCACTGGATGACGTTGTCGAGGACGAGGACGTTGCCATGGTCAGTGGACTTGAAGATCAGGACATCCTGATACAAGCTCTTCTCGTGGTGGAGGACCTTCTCGACCTTGAGGGTCATAGCCTGGCCAGGCCACATGTTGGAGATCTCGCGGAACCAGCCATCTGTTCTGTGTGGTTAGCCAGTCTGCCATTGTCCAACACAAGCCGAATCCGCATGGCACCAGTGCTCCATCCATCTATATCAACATGCAATCTGTTGTCTTGATGTGGATGGTATGTATGATGTGCATTGAGACGAGGAAGAACAACAGGTAATGCTGGCGCAATAGCCACCGGCCCTCGACAGCAACAGCATCGCGATCTCCGTATTACCGTGCTGCAAGACAACGACAAGACATCCAACGTGCCATTACTGTCGTGATGATTGCGCACACCATGTGTGGTGAAGCTTGGTGCAAGCCCGACTCATGGAGGGGTCCTCGTTGCGTGTGCCACAGGAGCGCCGTGTTTGACATTGCACATGGCGGGGTTGCGATAGCTTGCGGCCCGCAATGAGGTAGTTCCCGTCAATGGGATAATGGATGGAGGGGTAGCACGCCGGTGCAGCGAGAGACGGCCGTCAGCGGGAGAACACGTACCCTGGATCGTGGGGTGAGCAATTTCGGACATCTTGAAGGATTGATAGAGACCGGTCGACCTGGAGAAGAAGCGGTTGTTGAATTGGCAGGAGGATGTCAGGATTCGAGTCCTGGGGAAGCAGCGACGGAGTAGGAAAGCCAGCGTGAAAACTCAATTCCCTTCCGTCCTGAGGAGGGGCCAGTGACCACACACAATTCGCACTCTAAAAAGGTCCAATCACACCAATCACGCAGGTCTCTGCAACAAAAATTTTCTGACCTTCCAGCACTACGACCTATGAGCGAATAAAAACGTGGTTGACAGTGCAACTGTGGAGAGACATTGTACACAAGCCGTTGCATTTGAAAGTGAAGCTGTGCGTGCAGATTGAGTGCAGAAGCACGTGGAAAACAACTGGATGGTTGCCACAGGAGCAACTGTGAACCATCGAGCTTCTTGAGCACAGGACAATTTCATCCCAACGCCAAGACCACGATAACGTACGATCCCAGAAAGTCTCTAGCGTGTAAAACCTTCTGAAAGCACTCTAACTATTGTCTTGATTTTCCTTTTTTTCTTCCTTTTGCATGTATTCTGGACTACGAGAAGAGACCTGATACTTCCGCTCATATGCGAACTTCAGATACATCCATCATACGTTTTCCATGTGTTCAGTCCAAGGCGTTCGAAGTGTTTTGCGGCCTTTGAAGCATTGGGCGAATAAAGGTAACAAGGATCAACGGACTGTACGCGGCGTGGAATGACTGGATACCTCTAATTGTATAGGACCGGAAGTATGCCTTCAGTTGGCACTTCCATTCAACTCACCTACCGGCACCCTATGAACACAATATCAAAGTAGGTAGATCAGGTCCATATACGGTACCCCGAATCTGGCATGCCGTGGGTCATCCCGGGAGCTCGGCCGATAAAGACGGGACACGAACAACAGTATCTGCCACCACATTTCCCTTTTCTCCCAAAATGGTCATCGGCTTCGGGCGTAGCATCACCGCTGGCTGGGACATGGCGCTTGTGCTGTGTACCAGCACTGCTGCAGACGGTTGGCGACGGGAGGTAAGACTATTTGTACCACATACCGCGAGCGGTCAGGCGAAGGAGACATGGCAGGTTGATGCCGGAGAGCTATCCAAACTGAAGCACTCGGTAAGGCGCTGACCAGTGCTCTGGAACAAGCGCATCTCGAGAATCTCGACTGTAGCCAGCGATCTCATGATATGATGCTAGAGTTGAGAACCGCAGCGTGTCAGATCCGGTATGTCTACGSCGTAGACATGGCTCTCGGTCGCGCTTCAAGGCTCTCTTCCTCGACGTTGCAGGCTTCAGACCGATGCTCTCCACTACAGCTCGTACCGCCCGAGGTCTTGGTCTTCTACATGCGAGAGAACAATTTCACAAGAGGCTGAACGGAAATTATTCCCAGTACGGTCGCTGATGTCAATCTCATGCATGGATCGGGCTCGATGAGGACCACGGAGCGAGATAGATGGAGGGCGAGGAGCCGTGGCGCACGTTTCATGTCGTACAACTTCGATCAGACACTGCAACCAAGCAAGGTCGAACCTTGATATCCTAGAATTCGGGTTAACGAACCATATCATATAGCAAGACATATTATTCACAGACAGCACAGTGAATTTGTATGGTGGGTTGTACTATGGCTGTGAGCATAGCTTGCTCTCCACGTGGTGGTGGTGGTGGTGGTGCTTGGCTGCCAGATCGGGATATGAATCGACAAAAGTAAGATATGCGGTCGGGGCAGTGTACGACAAAAGGTCTCAAAAGTTTATATGAATTCAGGAGGGAATCATCGCAAAAAACTTCGCGGGCCAATCCGCTCCAGATCAAAAGCAATATCATATGGAATCGTCAGCAAAAGGAAGTGGAACCGAGGATGCAATTTGCTCTGAGTCCCTTGGCGAGCCTGGGCCGGTAGAACATTCTTGGCGTGTTCTGTCGCTGTGAGGTTGTATTACGCTATTAACGGCTCTACCGTAGTTGCCCTGGATCCACCGATGCCGATCATCATAACGGCGTCCGGGTCCGTTGTCAACTTAGAACAACGAAGTGGTTCCCCGAACCTCACGGGGCCGGCGAGCGGCGAACGTTCGTATACTGTGCTGGAACCGAGTGCAACGCATCATAGCATTTTCTGATTTTCGAACTCTCGGCACGGCTTGCTTTCACAGGCTCAAGAAAACCAAACGACATATTGCTGTTAGTGTAATGGCAGGGTGGCGGGCCTCAGAATGTCAACATCAAGAAAGCGACTGTAAATGTCCCCATTGCTCCATGTTGTAGTCTCCTTGTTAGAGACAGTTCAGTTGTACATAGTAGGATGGTACTCCTCGAGTCATCGAGGTTTCGGGGCGCCAGGCTTTTCTTATAGAAGAAGGGAGTTGAGAGGTTGTTCCCATCTACCTAGCCGCACGACAGCCCTCAAGTAGCTCTATCTTTATTCAAGCACCCACTCTGAATAATTGCACCAACCCAAATCGAATTTCACCAATTGGTTATTCAATGCCCACTCTCCTCCGCAAAATTCAAGTCCAGTGCCAGACTGCCGGTTCTGGCTGTTCGATTTTTTAGAGGTACCGGCCTCCTTTTCGAAGAAAGGTTCACAGCTAGTGACATCGACAATCTGCCCCTGTATCTGCCGCTAGCACACGCAACGCCCGCACACGCAACTGCCGTGATATCCACCGGGACGATCATCACCCTTCCTGGCGTCTCGATCAACGTCCTTTTGATGGTGAAAATGCTTCATGAATCCAGAACAAGGAAGAAAATGGTCCACGCGGCCTTCAGTGCAACGTTCGCTGAAAGAGATGGCAATGTCCCCTATTTGCAGTTCGTCGTTATTTTTGTCCTAGATACTTTTTCTCGTGCAACGAAGGACATCCCATATACTGTAAAGTCCAAGGCCTGGAGTTTCTGCGGACATTTGAGACGGGCGACTTTTCATCAGCCCATCGACCATATTTGCTTCTTTTATTTTTGTAAGCTCTATTACCGCCCGGCAAACTACCCGGCAAACTTGCATATTGGAATCGTCCAGGCCCAAGATAAACTGAGACATTCCATCTCGATAGGTACGGATAGAGAAGCGAAAGCCCCTGGGCTCAAAGAAGGTTCTTACGCTTTGCTGCTCTCGCCCTCCCATGACCCCAAAACAGGGTCAAGAACAACCTGATAGTAGTCCGGCCCGCCAGAATTTTTTGGAGACGAAGGTGAGCCGGGAGTCAAGCCTGAAAAGAATGAGTTGTCGCTTCCGGTCATTGCGACACTGTGCTGCAAGCCTGATGAATCCGGTGCTCCTGATTCCTGTGAAGAAGTGTGAACCAGCCGCATCCGCGAACCCCTTGCTTTGCTCATGGCTTGTCATCCCTTTAACCGTGCAAATGGTCCATTTTGTGCCAAGCCTCGAGGGACGTGCAGTACTTGGTGACTTGTTGATGCCGCCAAGCAAGCGCTAGCCAGCATGTCTATGTATACGATCGACGATGTCAAAAGTATCCTTTTTACTAGTAAAATTAGCGATTTTGTATAGTATATTAAGGTAATAAGATAGATTTACTAGATTGCACTATTAAACGCAAATATTATTAGATTTTTAACCGTAATATTGAGGCTTTTAAAAATAATTAAATATTAAAATAGATTTTTCAGCGATTTTGAATTCGTTTCCTAAAAAGGCGGGCGCCTAGTTAGCGGTCGACTAATACCCCCTAGCGCGCCTAGTAGGTATTAACCCCGTAGATCTCCTACCTTTATATATCCTCTCTCTCCCTAGCGAATTAGAATTAAATATTAACGACGATAAGGGTAATTTCGTACCCGACTTTAAAAATGAATATAATTATAATAATAAAGACTATAATAAGGGTAATCCTAAGCTACTAAGTAATAAGCTCCCGCCTATTATCCCACTTAATTATAATTGCTATCGAACTATTTACCGGTTAATAGGTAAAATCCTTAATAGTATACCTAGTAATATTAACGCCGACGTCGATTATAAGCCTAAGGACCTTTAATACTACTTTATTAATTATTAATAGTTCCCCTTTAAAGTAATTTGTAGTAACGGCGGTACGTTTACGTATTAAATTATTTATATTCTTATTATTATCCTATTAGTATTTTACGAATATTTCCTCCCTTGTATAGTAGAATAATAAGTAGTATAGACTAACCTTCGAAAAATCTCCTTACCGGGCGAAGATAACCTTTATTTCCGCGAAACGTATTAGTAACTTATTTATACCGCGGAATTATATATTATATTCGCTATTTTACTCTATATTAGTCTCTATATAGAGGCGAACCTCCTATTATATTAGTAAGAGAAAAAAGGTCGATTAAATTACCCTATCTATAATTGGATACTTTTCTTCCGGTTCGAATTGCTTTTAAAGTGATTTTACGTATAGGATTTAATTTAAAACGAATTAAACCTCTAGGATAAGGTACGCGATTTCGACCGCTACGTTTAGAAAATTTATTTTAAATATAGGACCCCGCTTTAAAATATTATTATCGATGAAAAGATAGTAAAATATACTAGTAGAAGTAAAGTAACAGTTTATATCCCTAATAAATTGATACTACAGGGTATTAAGTATTGGGTTATTGCGGCTAGCGGCTATTTTTTTAATTAGAAATAGTATAATAACGTAATTAATATTATCGATTTAAATAAATATATATAGTATCCTCTATTAAAATCTATTTATTAAGATAATTAGTTAATGTATAAATTAGGGTGATCTTAAACCGACTTAAGTATTCGTAATAAAATTGGCGACTTCTCTACTCCGCCTACCGTACTAATTAATTTATTATATCTTTATTAATAACCTTTTTACTACCCTCCCTCTCGCCCGCTACCTTCGTATTAAGAATATTACGATTATTAATATAATACGTTCGAACCGTACGATACCCTAATTCTTAAAACTTTGAGATAATAATAATAAAAAAGAGAAGGTACCATTTAAGGCGTTCTATCGGTCGATTTTTAATATTCCGATTCCTAAACCTAAAAAAAGCGAGAAAATACTAGTAGTTAAAGATTAGGAGACTGGCGCGGTATACCTATATATAAAAGACTACTAAATAATAAATTTCTTATCTACCTTTTATATTAGTAATAAATTATATATTTATATTAACCGCTGCCGTCCTACGCGTAAAGGCGCTATAAGAAATTATTTTAGCGATGAGGGTAAAAAGAGGGTCTAGATATTGCTAGTTATTTAGGTATATAATTATAATATAAATAGGGTTAATATTAATAATTAATTATATGTGTATAATACGTATAACTATTGTTACTATTGTAGATTATTTATAGTATTATTTATTAATTTCTACCTTAGTATATTGCCTGTATTTAATTCCTTATTAAATACTATACTAACGATATATTATTTTTATATAGAAGTTATCGCGGCCAACCTTTTATTTAATTGGAGGGAGAAGTAGTTTAGTCCCCCCTTCAATTGGAAGCTATAGACTATATATATCGATTTTCGAAGCTAATTAATCAACGAGATCTGGGCCTTTTATAGTAAATACGCTACTTTATACTGCGTTCAATAAAATAAATCCCTAATATTAAATATTAGGGAAATTATTGTAAAACGATATAAGAGAGTTCGATTTTCAAAGCGAGTTACCTATACGATATATTCCTCTATAAGGTATAAAGAATTAACCGCCTTCAAGACTAATAGCTCCCCCTCGTATACCACCTAGAGATGGATCAAAACCTTTCTAGGGTGCGGTATATATAATATTGCTATTTGTAAGCGAGAGCGGTGCTAGGAGGCCTATATACGTTAAACGGATTTGGGAATAGTTTTATTTGGCTTCAAATATATTGGTCGATTATACCCCTAACCTCTCTATACCTACTTATACCAGCTTATACCATCCCCTGCAGTGACAAAAGTGCTGCAAATACTAGTAAAATCGATATATCTATATGGGTACAGATATAAAGGTAGATAAAATGAGGCCAACCGATTGGCCAAATCCAGGCTTGGCAGAAAATAGACCATTTGCACGGTTAAAGGGATGGGTCGGTGCTTTACGAGGACGAGCCCCCCACCGGGGAAATATTGGAAGGGGTCCAGCGGACGCTATTGGTTGGAGGCCATGCGACGCTCCACCAGCCTGGCTTGTCGTCAGGGCGCCAAGGCTCGCGCAGTCAAACCAGTTTAGACAGGGTCTGCGACAGGACGGCAGGGACCGACTCAGGGGAAAAGGTCAAATGTCTGTGTAGTGTAATTATGTGAGGCTAGGTTATTCAGGTGGGGAAGAAAGGGAAGAATCGGAGAAGATCCGGACAATGATTGCGGGTAAAAGAGGCGATGCAATTCCCAAGATGTCGGGATATACGGATGAGCAAAGTTGGTCGGGGGTTTGAGGGTTGGTCATCGTGGAGTCGTTGGAGATGGTCTGTCCCTCGGGCAACGTACCCTAACTCGTAGACTCGTGCCAGCCATTGCCCTAAATAAGCTCTAGGTAGTGATTTAGCAGGCCATGACAACCCGAATGAGCTTCCCAGCTTACAGTGTGTCTACCACGACGAGATGAGCATCTGGATATACCTCATGGGACTGCCCTGAACACACACTCGCAGATTCCAGCGAGGCGGGCGGCCGGGGGCGGGAGGGTCGCACTGTTTCAGTTGCATGAACCTCAAGTTCGTCTCCCATCTCTGGATGGCCGATTGCGTACCTGTCAGAATCGCCACCGTCATCTCCCGTCAGAAAAGATGGAAATCGTTCGCTTCCACTTGTGGACACTTTCTGATCCATCATTACCATTCCAAGTGCCAATGACCGTTACCCGGAGTTATTGGATGCTTGGCAATAGTCCATGGTTTGAGAAAATGAGAAGAGGGCAAAGTCTATCCACTTCGCCGTCATACTGTGCTGGTTGATTCGGATTTCTGCAGTTGTCTGGATCTTGAGCTCTTGCTGTGAGGCGTTGATATCTTCCGGCTCCCCTTTTGCCATCTATCGTCTTCGTCTTCGGGCGGCCAAAATGTCCGATTATGGGTGCGATCTACTTCCGGTGTTTCGGGCCATGTGGTGTGGTTGGAAGCTCTTTGAATCTCAGGGAACGGTGACGGATCCGTCCACGCCGTTCATCGGGTGACTGTGGTGTGCTCGTTTCTCGTCGTCGTCCTCACTCTCGGGACGGCTTTCTTTTGGTTAGTATTGTGCATCCTTACCTCGAGTGGCCCCCTGGCTCCCTGTGAGTGGTGGTGGTGGTGCATGTGCGGACATGGGCAACAAGGGACTCCGAAACAGCGGACGGAGGAAAGATTCCACTCTGATTAATTGCCAAAGTTGCCCTAGTGGACATTCTAGCGTGCTCTGTGTCATGCTAAAAGCGACCCGACCAAGTGCCGTTTTCTCTCAAGTCCCCAGTTGGGACATGGCAATTTCTTGAAGTCTCAAAAAGTGCCTGGTTTTGCTGCAAAAAGCGAAGCCACGAGTGACATGCAGGGCGGCCGTGGTCGCGGGGTCCACCATGTGCACTGCCGGTGCACCCCCTGCCTCCCATGCCCTGAACGCCCGCGTCAGGCCGGTCCTGCAGTGTCGTTCCACCTCTACAGAAGTGAACTTTCTCCTGCCTGATCTTGTCAAGATCGGTACTGCATGGCCTTCATTTTGAAGTGGAATCTTGAGGATCGGGGTTCTTGATTGCATCAATCTTCACTTCCATGTGATGCGCAAGAAATGCCCAAATCGAGATCATTCCTTAGATGTCCTTGTTGGCACTAACTGTACGGCCGCTGCCCTGAACACCACTATAAGACGGGAGAGTGACACCAGCCCAAGGCATGGAAGGCACTCGCGCACTGCACCTTCCATCAGGCACGGTGGCCCTGGGATGGGCATGGGCCACGGGGGATTGGATGGGTGCAGTGGGCCCTGGGATGCAGAATTGAACCTGCCGGGCAGCTTTGAGCGAGTGGCAGGAGCGACGGAACTGTGTGGGTTGCTCCCACCACACTCGCTGTCTGTCCCACTCACCGTTCCACACTGGGTTGTTCAGAGGCCACTCGACCGGCGCAGCTGGAGGCCAGGCTGTGAGCGAAGGCAACAGGAAGAAAGGGAACATCACTCGGGGAAGGAGAGCCCTAGAGATAATATGTAGTAATACGGTTTTTAGTGCTTGCCCTCCTGTCCCGCAGGCCTCGTCCATGCTTCATTCCCGTCCGTCGCCGTTCGTTGCCCGCCTGCCCGCCCATGCTTTTTCTGATCTCCGACGGATGGTGTGATCGTCCCTGTCTCCATTGCTACAACGTCGCTTGTCCCGGGTTCACGAGCGGCCCTGCCATTTCTGCATTGCGGTGATTCCACTAGTCCGGCCTGCTTTATCTCGCTGCAGAGCTAACTCCCTTGCCATTGTTGTCGATGCTACATAGAAGCCCGCTCACATCCTTTTTTGTCTTTGCCCGGCTTTCTTATTTTCCCTCCCCCTTCCCACCCACGCGCACCTTTTTTCTACTCCCGTTTCTAACGGTCTGATCTGCGTCGGTCTCTTTGTATCATCTCGTCCACGCTTTCCCCACGAGAACAACTGCGGTATCGATTTTGTTCGAACCCGGACGCCTCAAGACTAGAAGCTGCCGGTGCTAAACGCAACCACACTTACCCGTCCCGTCGAAGCCAAGCCACCGACCGCATACATAACGATCGATTCCGGCATCGTCCACTGACTGGGCCTCGACATAATCGAGAAGCGACTCGACCCAACGACACCCAAGATATATATCCACAGCTTCACAAAGGCACTCGTGCTGTTATAGCTGTCGTCGCCGTCCCGGACAAAGACAAGAGTCCGGACAGTTGATTGCGCATTGCCGATCAGGATCTCCCCGGATCTGGCATTCCAGGACTCCATACGCATCTCTCATCATTGCGGCCCACACTATCGCTGTCGGCGTGCAGGCGAATCCCCGCCGTATTATTGACCAGAGCTCCGTCAGAAACGTCTAAAAAGCGACAGCAGGTCTCGCTTGCTGGTTAACTTGGATCTTTCCCGATCCTCCGAAAAGTCATTCCGCCTCTGCAACACGGATCCAACACATATACCATCAAGATGTGTTTTGGGGGTCGTGGAAAGGAAGACGAGGCCGAGGCCTCCCGGTCGCGCGAGCTGGACAAGCAAATCCGCGCGGATGAGAAGCGTCAGTCGAAGGAGGTCAAGCTGTTGCTACTAGGTACGGATCTCCAGATTGCTGTTAGGCCCTGCACTGCGACCATCGCGTGCGTATGCGACCATGGCGACTCTAACCTTTGGCATCAATAGGAGCTGGCGAATCCGGAAAGTCTACGGTTTTGAAGCAGATGAAGTTGATCTATGCACAAGGTTTCAGCAAAAATGAGAAACTAGAATGGAGGCCCGTTATTTTCGCCAACATTCTGCAATCGTTCCGATTGATCTTTGATGCGATGAATGAGTTCAACATCAAGCTGGAGGATGAAGATAATGAGGCAAGTTTAATTCAGTGGGCCTTGATATCTGAGTCTCCTCAACTAACTTGAGTACCTACAGAAGAACATGGTGCAAATGATGGTCGATTACGAAATGAGGGGAGACGAGCCTCTACCACTAGAATATTTCGAGCCGGCGAAGAAGCTCTGGCAAGATTCAGGCGTCAGGCAAGCCATCGAGAAGGGCAATGAGTTTGCCCTGCACGACAACCTTGAGTAGTATGTGTTCGCAGTTCATCCTCCATGTTTCTGCATCTCGCTAACCTATTATCAAGCTTCTGCTCGGACCTGGACAGGCTATGGGACAGGAACTATGTTCCTAGCGACCAGGATTTGCTGCGCTCGAGGCTACGGACGACTGGTATCACCGAGACTGTTTTCGACCTGGGCCAACTTACATACCGTATGTTTGACGTCGGTGGCCAGCGGTCGGAGCGGAAGAAGTGGATTCACTGCTTTGAGAACGTCAACTGCTTGCTGTTTTTGGTAGCTATCTCGGGTTACGATCAGTGCCTGGTTGAAGACAAGGACGGGGTGCGTCTAACCCCCGCATGTTGTTGAGAAGGTGGATGCTAACCTTTGCGCAGAACCAAATGAACGAGGCCCTCATGCTCTGGGAGTCGATCGCCAACTCTCACTGGTTCACAAAGTCGGCCTTGATTCTGTTCCTCAACAAGATCGATCTTTTCAAGGAGAAGCTGCCCCGAAGCCCGATAACGAACCACGGCTTCTGTGATTATCATGGTCCCCCGGACGATGCTAAGCAGGCCAGCAAGTACTTTATGGACAAGTTCCGCGCGCTGAACCGGAATCCGGACAAGGAGATTTATGGGCATTTCACAAACGCGACCGATACCAATCTTCTGAAGATTACCATGGGTTCCGTACAGGACATGATCATCCAGCGGAACCTGAAACAACTTATCCTGTAAGGGGATATTCATATACTGGACTTGCGCATCCGATACATCTGCTTCCGCAGCACATCGCCCCCGGTGAAGTGAACTAGCAAACTGCTGGTTGTGGATGTATCAACTTCCCTTCCTCTTCACGAGCCGTTTCATCTGGATAATCGACCTAATTATGAATAGGGTCTAAACCTACAGCGCTTTAATCTCGGCCAGAAACTCCCGAGGAGACGACCATTCGTGTTGCATTTCCCTTGCATTTTTACCGACCCAGAACCCTCCGAGCACTTCCGCTTTCATACCCCCCGCCGGCGTTCCGTTCACATGTATATTACCAGCTTCCCGCTTGTCACATTTGCGTTCTATATCCCGGAGGCTGAGGATCTCTTACTATCCTACGACCCCGACCATCAAACCCTTACCTTTCCTCATTTTCGAGCCATATTTTTGCTTATTCGACATTGCACGAGCGACTCTTGCGGCTTGGGCGGCCAGCATTTTTGGGCCGTTTCTTCATCCTTTTCTTTGTTCGCCCTGTTCGCCTTATAGCAGATCGTGGCTCCTGTGGGGGGTACGGCGGCATTTGCTTTTGCAAAAATCATTTTGTTGTTTCATGGACCCTGCGCGGCTGGTGGAAGATGTCCTTTCTCATTGGCTCTGCTTACGACCTAGGGAAACACGTTTCGAGATTGGGCAGGGGAGGTTCGTCGCTACATCTTTATTTGTCTTTGTTTGCCAGCTTGATTCGGATTTGGATATACCCGAAAAGCTTTTCGTGTGGGTTTGTGGAGGTACGAACGGAAGAGGGATGACTGGGACTTGACGACATAACGAATCAATCACCTCTCCCTCACGTTGGTCGAGTTTCCCAGCGTTGTCTACAGAGAGAGGTTCATTGAGTACAGAAGAGCTATTCTCGATGATGATGTGGAGGCCAGACAGCAATGAATCAAAAGTCAATCACATTCGAGTTCCAGTCCTAACGAGCAATTGATGATACTGTACCGGTTTGAACCGGGTGTGTTGTCCAAGAAGAAGGAGGCTTCAAGGTAGCTTGCACCATTAACGCTATTGAGTGAGAAGCTGCAGCAATCTCTGGTTCGGCAGTTTGGCCGAGGTTTGAAGGAGCAGTGTAATGTCGTATCGGTAATCTCGTTGCGGAGGTCATTGCTACTGTATCTAGAGGATTAAGATGCTCTTGGTGATAGCGAGTGAGCTGACTTTACCGTACCCTGTAGGACGGCTCACATATAATGGTTGATCGAGATTCATAGGTCACATAGCACGTGCGACGTAGCGATTGACTGCTGAGGCTGTGGATGGGAAATTATTCGGCCTGTCCCGTAGTTCCGTTGTCTCAGATATAGACGTGGTCTATCCAGTTCAACTGTGATAGTTACATTTGTACGTGTTTTGGATGTAGACAGGAACCGCTCCCTCCGTTGGAGGTCTGGACTAACACGGCAACGTTTTTTTAGTTGGGAACTTGGGACTGAGCTCACCCTTCGGAATCGCCCACGTTGTCCATATTTTTTCCCCTCTAGCAACCCAGCACGAAAAGCACGTGGCAGTTGCGGAACGTTCAGACTTCGGACGAACCCCAGTTCGCCTCATGCCCAGTTTTTGATGCGCAGTTAGATAAAGAAAAGGTGAAGAGACACATGGCCATTGTGGGGAATCACCAGACTTGACATCCGTCAAACTGACGAGATACCCACCACGGATTCCGCGAAGCATGTCCTCGATTGGAAATGGGTCGACGTCGCCATTTTGAAGAAGGTTCGGTGCGCTGGAATATTTCTCGTATTGTTCGTCTTCAAAAGGGAATTGTTGCGGTGCTCAGACCATGTTCATTTGATGATTGTGATCCTTCTGAGGTGACACCAGTCTGGGCATTTCCCTCGCTCGCGCGCTCGCTAGTTTGAGCTCCCCATCTTGCCATTTTGGGCGCTCCGGTTAAATCCACTATATTCTCTAGTTAAATCCACGGTCCCTATATAAACATGTGACCCAAACCCCCATGTTAAGTTAGGCCCAGCTATATCAATCCTATACAAATCTACTATAAACTAATATATAAGTACTATCGCTACCAAAATAATAATTGAAGGCATACGAGTAAGCGAAATAATACAATTCTAATAATAAAGACGAAGGAGATAATTATATGTATAATAATATAAATACTATTAATTTAATTTATTAGTGCTAGCTGCTATAAAGGGGGTTTTAGGGAAGGTGGTTTAGGTACTATTACTTACGCTAAATCTAGTTCTATATAAATAATTATATTAATAGGTTTTAATAAACTCTCTAATATACGTTTTATATAGTAGAGGGGGGCGCTATAWATWTATAGCGATACTGTAAAGGTATCGTAGGCGCTTAATATAGGGGTTAGAAATCGAAACCTTATTATTATAATAAGGGTAGTAAATTCTATTATAATAACTGCCCCTATCCTATACCTTATAACTACTATTCTAGTATTAGCTATAGCGGCGGTAATAGTAGTAGTACCTTCGCTGCTATCAAATCCCTCTTTAATTACGTTTACTTCTACGTAAGAATTTATATATTCTATAGTAGTAATAAAACTATATCTTTAATACTTTATAAATCCGTTTATATTTAAATTACTGTTTAGGTAGCCGTTATCTTCATTGTTTTTAATTTCTTTATTAAGTGTTAGGGGGCGTTATAAATAGTATTATAGTGTATATTAGAGGAGGGGGTAATATTAGGGACCGGCTAATTATTATTCTTTATTTATAAGATATATTACTAATGTTTATTAAAGATTGTTCTAAAGTTTTGCATTCTATATATACGTAGAAACTTTTCCAATAATAGTTAGGGTAGGTAGAGGTTAATAAGAGTAATTAATATAAGGAGATAATATAGGGAGTAATTTTTACTTCCTTAGGTTTTAAGTATTAGTAATAGTTAATATATTTAAGTTTAAATTCCTTATTAATATATATAAATTATAGGATTTCGTATTAATAAAATAAAATAAAATAAATTTGAAAATTATTGTTATAATTAATAATTACCCTCTTATTAGTAATATCCTCCTTTATAAAATTTAGCTAGCGAATTATTAAATTGAATGCTATAAAGCTAGTAAAATACTATAATTTATTAAAGAAGTTATAAAAATATTTAATAACCTTCTTTAATACTTATATTATATACTTCGTTTAATAATTCTCTTTAAGGCGAGAGAGCGTCTCTTCGATAATATTAAATAATTAATTAAAATAAATATAGTAGTTTTTTAGTAGCGCTTTTAATATATTATAGGTACCTTCTATACGAGAGGTAACTTTAATATTAAAGTTGGGGTATACTTTAATAGCGAAATATATAAATTCGTACTTTATAAGGAGGTAAATATTAAATAAATAATTAATAATATTTAGTAAAAAGAGGGGAGGTTAATAATTATTCTATTTATTTATATAATAATAAATCACTTACTTTATTAATTACTAAATTTATATTTAAAAATTTCCTACTCTTATTAAAACTTTTCTTCTTTATTTGTATATATAACCGCCCGCTATACTATTAGAATATTATTAGTGTTAGTAAATTACGTCTTTTTTTATAAATTATTCTTAGGAACGTAGTTAACGAGCCTCTTAAATTAAGGATTTCTTATTAAATTATTTAAATATAAAGCGTAGTCGCTATTAAAATAGTCTTCCCTTGGGCGGAGCCGGATATGCCTAAGGGAGACAGTGAAACGCCCACGAATTCATTCTTAACCCTAACCCTAACCTAGGCACAAACGCGGAAATTGAAATTTCTCCTCAACCAAAAGGTACATCATCGTACACCCAGGTGCAAAATGTTCGCCAGCCTTTTCTAATCATTTTGGTGCTTTTTGCACGTAGATACATCAATCTATCGTTGAAAAACCTCACTTTCATTAGAAAAACTTCGTCATTTAGAAGATTTAGTCATTTCTAGGGTTAGGGGTTTTAGTCATTAAAAAGACTTAATCATTTTAGGGAACTTTATTACTCTCATTGCTCTCATTACTCCCATTGCTCTCATTGCTCCCATTGCTCCCATTACTCCTAATACCTCCTCATTACTTATTACTCCCATTATTCATTACTCCCATTAATTATTACTCCAAATACTCCTAATATCTCCCATTACTCATTACTCCCATTACTCATTACTCCCATTACTCATTACTCCCATTACTCATTACTCCCATTACTCATTACTCCCATTGCTCCCAATATCCTTTCATTCCTTCTTCTAGGGTTAGGGGTTTTAGTCATTGAAAAGACTTAGTCATTTTGAAGATTTTGGTCATTCTTTTCAATGAGAGAAACTACTCTTATCGACTTTTCTCAACAACCAGTATACCATAGGGAGTGCACAAAGTATCAAAATGACCGCAAAATTGAAGCGAACATTTTACATCTAGTTGCACTTTGATGCATCCCCTAGTTGAAGAGGAATTTCAACTACAATATCGTTTCGTAGATTTTTTAAAATAATGCACGGGCCTCGAATTCAACTCGACTCGGACGTTCAAATGAATGAAGGGCCAAAACCATCAGAAAGCTTCGTTTCTCAACGACCATTTAACTACATGAAGAGTTCAAAGTATCAAAATAATCAGGAAATTGAAGCGAAACTTTTCCACTTAGTTACACTTTAATACACGCGATGGTTAGAGAGTAGTATTAATTATTTGCGTTGCTATTAAGACTGTGTCCCAATAATTTCCTAATCGGGTATAGAGTGGGGACCCTGGCTCCGCAATTAATTGCATTCTGGCCTATTATAAACAGAACCGCCGCTCCTTCCAGTTTTGGCGCTTCGGTGGGCCCACGGACTACGACCTTTGGTGTGGATTTCCATAGCACCTTTGGTGGGCCTAGCCTAAAGCGCCTCCACGGTGGAAGGATGGGCGTTTCAATAAAGAAGCTGCGCCGCAATTTAAATAAATATTTTATAATTATTAGCGGATTTATTGCTCTCTTCTCGTAAATAGCTATTATTATTATTATATTCCCTAAATACTATTCCTTCGAAGGAACTTACTTACTTCTTTCTAATATTGAAAATAATATTCTTTATAATATACTATAAATAGATTTAGTATTGAACGTTGCTAAAAACGGCCCGTATAACCTTCTTATAAACCTTATCGAAGTCTATAATAATAACGCTAGGGTAAAGGATTTATTTAGCGGTAAAAAGGTTTTTAAATTAAATAAGTACCTAAATAAAGTATTCCTTACTCTCCTTACTAAATAAATAATATTTAATATTAAATATAGTATAGAAGGAAGTTATATTACAAATTTATAAGAGAGGTATATTAAATCTATTAATTTTATATATATAATCGAAATTCTAAACCTTTAAATTTTTTATTAACTACTCTACGTACTAATTGTAAATTTAGAATATTATATTAATAATACTATTTAATTTACCCCCTTTATAATAAATATCAAAAGTAGCAACCCCCTTCGTAGTCGATAGAACGTTAACGAATTATTAGGTAAGGGTAAAGGCTTTAAATTTATTCTTATAATTTATTTATAAAGTATTTAAAATATTCTGCTTACTAATTTTAATTTTAAAGAATTTGTTATATAAAGTAGAAATAATATTTAATAAAGAGGTTTTTAATTAGCGGGTATAGCGAATAATATTAGCGCCGATATTTTTAATATAATTGAAGCAACGGTTCGAAGGAAAGTAGGCGGCGACTTCTAAATCGAAAGGATAATAATAATAAGGGTACTATATAATAAAAAATTAGCGCCTAATTTTTATAATATATATAGCCTTCGCTTTCTATTCGTAATTTTTCTTTATTAATTATAACTTTCTTAATTTAATAGTATTAGAATTCTTCCCTCTACTACCTACTATAATACCCTCTATATATTTGAAATTATAACGGTAAAAGATTCCTTTGAAGTAATTACTAAGCCTCCTCTTAATAAAAATAAATTTAATCTTTCGAATTCTCTATTTAATTTTAATAAAGAGTACGTCGAACGTAGCCTAAATATAATTATCGAACTCGTTTATAGGAGAAGGCGCTATAGTAGGAACCTTTATATCTTTAGCCGCGATTATAACCGTAAAGAAATAAGATTCGTCGACTTCTTTCTTAATAATATAAAGAAAGGAAGGCTTCTCGATTTTAATTACTGTAATAATTTCGATAGAGGGGGTAGGGCTAGGGGTGCGCGCGCAGGCCTCCTTTAGCTAAGAACTGGTAAAATTAATAATAATAAGTATTTATATAGAATTAATATATAGGACGAGTAATTAATTAATATATTCTACCCCTTTAATACTATAATTTATATTAACAATATACGATAGCTTTAATTATAGAGATTTGTATAATACTACGTTGCGACGGTAAGGATTATTAGTAATAAAGTCGAACAATATTACTACTAGCCAAATTACTATATAGCTAACATAGCTGGGCCTAACTTAATATAGGGGTTTAGGTTATATATTTATATAGGGACCGTAGATTTAACTAGAGAATACAGTGGATTTAACCGGAGCGATTTTGGGGCCTCTCCTCCGTGAAAAGCAAAAGTAAATAGTTTCGATCAGATATTAGGGTTCCTATCGTATATAAATGGTACGTAATTGTCCAACATCCCTCGAACTCGCGTCTGCGATTACATACAAGTATGTACTTGTAGTTCCAAGGCGGGTGCGGTGATGGTCGGTTGGTTCTATGTTTCACGCTATCCCCGTTCGTCCCGAACAGTTCCCTTTGCAAGGCGTGCTTGGACTACCCAACACAACCAAATTATGATGCTGGAATCTTCAACGTGAAGTTCAAACTTCGAACCGATGGAAGCCTTCCTGCTTTCGCTTTTGCTTTTGCTTTCTACATGCCCCTAGGGTTTGCTTGGCCTCATCCCTGCGTCGCGTGGGGGGACGCCACGGGGGCTGCTGCGGGGACAAGATTCAGGAATCAGGGCACATCTACACGCACCTTGGCATCTATAGATAGCAATCTAGTATTAGTCTTAGTTAGACCTATTAGGCCTCCGAAACTACCCTACCCTACCCTATACTACCCGTTTCTGCGGCAGTAGGTCTAAGTCGATTTTGCGTACTTTAGCCGTCTATAATAAAAGGGTACTATAATTAGAATAAAGTATAATCCGCCGAGTAGTAAATTCGTACTCCTTTTACTATTTATTCCTATTAAAGCGAAAGTTATCCGCTGAACTACAAACTTATATCCTTTTATTATTTACTCTTATTAGAGCGAAAGTTACTAAATTATAATATTATTACTTAAAGAAGTATATTATTTATTTTAGGAATTATTATTTCCTACCCTATTTAACCGGGCTATATTCGTATATGAATTTCCTAACCCTTTATCCGAACTCTCTACTTTCGATAGTTATACTCTTCGAATAAATTAGATACTTATTATCCTAGGTCTAATAGTTTTAAATCCTACCCTTCGTTTAAATTCGTATACTTTAATCCCGGATTTTATAATTTCGAGTCCTACCCCTTATCTAAATTCGTATACTTTAGTTTTGGATTTAATAATTTTAAATCCTATACTTTGTTTAAATTCGTATACTTTACCTAATCCGGCTAATATTAAACGCTAGGAAGAGTCGGATTTAAGCGTTAATAACCCGGAATAATACTTTATATATATTATTTAAAATTTTTAATATAATTTAAATAAGGGGATAATAATATAATTTATACGTAGTTAAGTAAAAATAATCCGACGTAATAACCGATCCTCTAAGTCTTATATTTTATAATTAATTGAATCGTTGAAGGATCTAAATATATATAAAGCTTTCGGTCGTTATAGTATATTATTATAATTTAAAGGCGAGGAGAATTTAGAGGTTAAATCTATTCGCCGGGAATTTAAATCCTTCCCCAAATATACGAACCTATTTTCGTTTTTTACAAATCTTAATACTTTTTCTATTGTAAGTAGTAATAAACTATATAATATTAAAATTTTATACAATATTAAATAAATTATATTTATTATAAGGGAATATATTACCGAATTAAGTATATTAGCGCTTCGGTTATATTCCTTCCTCTCTAATTTAATATAATATACTTTCGTATATTAAGACTCCTATAATTTATAATTAGACTATTCGAACTTTATATTACCTAGAATATATATAGTCTTTACAATTATTATAAATATTATTGCCCCGGAGAGGACTAATATATTCGTATAATTTATAAGGTTATATTTGTGTACTAACGGTATAGTAAGGCGTATCTAAGATATTTTAATTATATTTAGCGTTATTATATTATATATTCGAATTATTAGAACTATTAAGACTCTTACGGCGATTAGAACAATTAGGACTATTACCCCCCCTTAAAAATATTAAATTTATACTTACGCTTTTAAACTAATTTTAAATGCGTCGTTTCTAATCCTAACCTTATTATTGTCTACGATAATTATAATTATTTAAATACTATTCAAAGCTTTAGCGTTAGTTAGAATAATAAAATACACAATCTTACTACTTATTTATTAATTAATAATCTTAATATACCTAGCCCTTTCTATCCCGATTAATTTCGGCCTATAGTCCTATTCGAAAGTAAATAGGTAATTCTAATATTTATTCGAATACCCGGGACGTTTCGCCTCGCCCTCTTATTTCTTATTACCGATAAATTATATTCTTTATTTCTAATCCTCTACTAAGAAGGTAGTATGCCCCCTATTACTTTCTTCTAAATTAGGCGATATTGGATAATAAAGAGCTTTATCCTTTAAACCCCTACTATTAATAAAAATAAGGGTAAATTCGCTAATATATATTATTTATATAATAGATTATTCGTTAATATTCTCGGTATAGACTTAAAAAAGTTTAGCGATAGGCTTTTCCTTATTTATAGTAATTAGAAGATAACGTTATATATCCGTAAAATTATATTAATATAATAGGATATATAAAACGTATACGATTATAAATAATAGATAGTCCTAATCCCTATATTCTTTTATATTAAAATGAACTTTATTAATCTTATATTTTAGTATTTTTGGCCGCTTATAGAGTAAAATACTTACGGCCTCGGGAGGGCTAAGAAGATAAAGTAATTCAAAATTAAATTCTATTATAGGTCGCGGCTTCTTTATAATATATTTTATTTTAAAATTCTCGCCTTCTTTATACGAAATTTAATCGATACTAAATATTTTAATCTAATTATCCTTAATAAGTAAAGTGTTAAGGGGGTATTCGTAGCTACCGTTCGAACCGAAGGACCTTCTTATATATTTTTATAATTAGATTAAATTTATAATAAAATATTTATTTTATAGGGTTATACTAGTAACTATATACTTAATAATAAGGCTAGCGTTAATATTCGGTTTTATAATATTTATTAATACTTATACATTATCTACGTATTATTTATTCTTACTTACGCCGTCTAATTCGGCGATTATAAGATCCTTTAATAAATTATTAATTTTTTACCGCTTTTCTTCTATAATAGGAAATTTACTAATTATAGACCCGAAATACTTTATTTTTTATAGCTCCTTTAATTAAAAGTTATTAATATAACGTTATCTAAAGCTATTTTAAAATCCGGGTTAGTAAGGGCTATTACTATTAGTAATTAATAGAAGGAAATCAATTTAATAATAGAATATATTAATCGCTCGTTTACTATCAATATTAAATATAATAAGAATTTTATATATAATATTAAATTTATTTTTATAGAACTATTTACTATCGGCCCCCTTACTACAATAATTCGTAAAGTAATCGAATTAGAATTTAGGCGAATTAATAACAATAAATATATTAATCTATCTATTAATATAGATATCCTCAATTATATTTATACGATTTATAAAAATAGTTTTACAATATAACGCTATAAACGGTTAGACCCTAATAATTTCAATACGCTTAATTTATAATATAATAGTTTATTCAAATTATTCTCCGGTATATTTAAATAATTTAATAATAAAGAAGTAAAGCTTGAAAAGGGGGAGGATCGCGAATATTTCGGCCTCTTAGACTATAGCGAAGACGATCTAATTATTATTAATAACGTTAGAAACCTAAATTCGGAGGACGAAAACGACGGTAGGCCGGCTTAAAGAATAATTATTCTAAACCCTATTTAGACTAGCTTATAGAGGCGATCTACCAAATTAGAGTAACTTGTAATATAAAGTTTATATAGGGTTCTACTACTATTATTTATAAATTCTTCGTATTTAAATAATTTTTATTCTAATTAGAATCGATAAATAAAATTATAATACTAGTCGTTTATATTATCTCTCTATATACTACTAATCGTCGACTCGACTCCTCTCCATTCTATTCAAATTATTACCTTTATATTATAGGAATAATAATTATATTTAAATTGCCGAATAATTTTAACCCCGCGACCTACTATTTATAACCGAATTATTAAGTCCTCTAAATCTATAACCTACGTATTACCTTTCGTTCTAATTATAATTACCGAACTATATTATAGATTATTATTTAATTATTTTAATTATTTCTAAACTATTATTAAATTATTCATTTTTAACCTTCGTTCTAATTAGAATTTATTTCGTACAATATATAAATATAGCTTTATTCTAACGTTTATTATTAATTATTTTAGCATTTATATAGGGCTAGCAATAGGGACCTATATTAAAACCGCGCTAATTATTTATATAATATCCTAATTTAATTAATATAATTACTTACTTCCCCCCTCCTTCTATTTCTCCCTTTCCTTCCTTCCCTTTTTCTCTTCTTCTCTTTTTTTCCTTTTATAATTAATTAATATATTTTAATTAGAGTAAAAATAGTTAGAGGAAGTAATAAATCGATTATAATTAGAATAAAAGGGATTAGAATTACTAATATCGCTATAAATTAAGGAAATATAGCCCGAACTAGGCCGGCCGCTAAAATTAAATAGGCTATAACTATTAGTAATAATAGTAGTATTAAGAACTATAGTAAATTAACGCTATATACAACTATTAAATCGCCGGATATTAATTTATTATAGGCCTTCCTATACCCGGACTTCAATTAGTATTATAATAAAAATAAATAGTATAGCGGTACACCGAAAATTAGGAATTCGATATTAATTCGGAAATACTACCCCCCCGGTATAGGGTTTTATAATTTAAATAAAATCTATAACGCTATCGCTAATATCCTAATATAATTAAAGGATAATTAATTCGAATTTATCCCTCGAAATACTAGACCCTTTTAGGGGTATAGTAATTTCAATTTCTAATAGGCCTATAATAAGCAGGTATAAAGCTAGGACTTTATATACTATTAGAACGTAGAGTCGAAATATAATAAATTTAAAACCGCTTCCCTTTTAGAGTACCTAAATATAGTAATACTTTACTAATACTATAATTATAACTATAAATTTTTCCTTTAACCGCCTCCTTTCGTCCTTTTTAGAGTAGAATTTATTACTCTTATTAGAACGAAATCAATTATATAGGTTAGGTCTGTCGATTTTAATTAGAGCGAAACCTATTTATAAAATCTCCTATTATATATATATATCCTTATACTTACTATATAGGCCTTTTAACGTACTATCGCTAATTATTTTCTAATAGCCGATTAATTTAATCCGTTAACTTATATAAAGCGGCCGTACAAACTATTATAGGACGGTATAAAATTCGATAATATATATATTACTTTTAAAAAATATATTAATTTAATTACCGATATATCCTAGCATACTTATTTAATACGTACCGTAGAAAACGCTAACGTATCGACCCTCCCCCTCTATACTATAATTATCCGACGCAACGATTTAGCGTCCCCTAATACTATTAACGAAAAAAAATTTAATAAAATTATAGTCCGCGAAAATATATATATTATAATATTTATCGCCCTCTATTATTATATAATATAATTTAACTATTAAGGCCCTTAGCGCTTTTTTAAACGTATTAAATAGGATAATTTAATACTTTATAGTAGTTACTACGTAAATAATTAGATTCGTATATTCTAAACCTTCTCTTACTTTATAGTATATTAATATAGTAATATTATATTAGGGTCTATATATATTATTTCTATTAATAAAAAAATATTCGGCCTTTATATTTTTTTAGCCGATATTGAAATTTTGCTAATAAAGAATAAGGACGAGATCCGGCTATATAATTAATAGAGTTTAAGGGGCTTAGAATTTATTAATTTTATTCGTTAGGACTATTATAATATAGTAGCCGCTAATAATTATATTACTATAGAGGAAGAATTCTAATAATTTGGCCGCCTCGATCCGATGGCCGTTAGGATATTTGTAAGGCAGGCCTTCCTTATTTTAAATAATATATATTATAAAATTGCGTCCGGCGTAAAATTAAATTATAGAAGTATTAAAAACTTTATTAAAATTAGTATACAATTTGGCGAAGATTTTGTACTATACTTCGATATCCGTATACTCTTTATATATTTCGAAGATTTTAAGACCTAATAGGAATATATATAGTAGATAGTCCTATTTTAGGAAACCGAGCGCTTCCTATTTTTTTATTATAAAGGAAGTATTTCTATAGAGTATTTAACGGTTATAAGCGAGATAGTAGACTAATTCGTATAATATATATAAATACTTAATAAATTTTAAGAGGCTATTCGGGAGAGGGTTAAATATAATATTATAGTTAGGATAATTATTAAGGACTTAGTAGAATAGAAGTATTTATTAGCGAAGAAGTTTATAGATTTTAAATTTATTATTAAAGGTACCCGCGCCCTAGGGCGGAGCGATTAAGCGAATTAGAAGATTAATAGGAAAAATTTATAATATTTACTCCTTTATTAAATTGTAAATAAATTTAATTTTATAGCGTATCCTCTTTACTTTAATTAAAGCGAAGCCCGGCCCGTATTTTATATACTCTAATTAGAGCGAAATTTAATATTAACTAATATATTTTAAATATATATATACTTTATTATATATTCTATTCGCCCTTAAAGGGGGCTATATTTATAAATAAAGTAAGTATAAATAAGACGCTAATTTATAAAATAATATTCTTTATAAAGTACTATTATTTTTGTAAATTAGAAAGCGAAAAGTAGCTATTCGAAGCGTATCCGAATATTATTATAATACCGTCCAATTTCGTCCTATAGATATTCAACGAATTCTATTATATATTTAGTAACTTATAGTTCTATATATAGTATAATACCGTTAGTAGAATTCCTATTAGTAATCCGCGTAGGGAGAGGACCCTAATTCAAAATAAATTCGACGAACTTATAAAAGAATAGGCCTAATACAAATATTTATTAAAAATGGCGAAGAATATTATTATTTATTTATATTCTATTATTATAATACAGTAGGGCAAAAATAAATTAAAGATTAATATAAAACTTAATATTTCCTTATATAATTTAAATAAAGTAATTTAGCGAAAATTTAAATAATACGCTATAAACCCTTTTAAAATTAAAACGCTAAAATCTAAGGCTAAGGTTAACGAAGATATTTCTATAGAAGAGGATAATTCGAACGATAGCGATTCGTCGTAGGTAAATATTATTATCGAAGACGAAGAACCTATCGAATCCGGCTAGTAAATCTACTACTATAATTAGAATAAAGGGTGCAAATATTAATATATAATTTAGGAAGGATAGAAGGCTATAGAGATTCGAATTTTAAATAACGGTAGTTAAAGACCCTATATTTTGGGCGATTATTATAGACGAGGCGTAGTTCGCGCGCAATTATAATTCGCTAATATAATAGACTATACAAGTTATCCTTATTATAAATAGGCTAATTTATTTTATTATACCGACTTTAAATTGGATTATAAATATTAAGGCCTTTATTACTTTATTCTAGGAGGGCGTAAGCCTTTCGGAAATCTTTAAATTGCTTAGGGGCTACTATAATATAGTAGAACTTTTCTATTTTAGGTTTAGGGGTTCTTATAATTGGGGTAACCCTTTATATATTATTAACCCTAATATATCTAATACTACGCTTAATTAATTATAAGAGATCGACGAGTAATAAGGCTATAAGTAGTAGGTCCTACATCCTAGTATTCAAAATATAATTAGTAATAAGGGTAAAACCATATAGTAAACTACTACTTAAATTATTAGGGAGAACTATATAGTAATAATTAATAGGGGTATGAATACCCTATTATATTTACTAAATAGGACCCTAACGTACCTAATACGGAATAAGTATCGAAGGCCTTACAATCTAGTAATATAGTTAGTAAGGTAGTAAAGTAAGTGATGATTTGTAAGAAGAAGAGGAAGGTCTGGAAGCTAGGCTATGCTTAGTTATATATTAGGTAGGGATAAAGGTCTAAGAACCTTTGTCCTAGCTATTAAGGACTAGAGCCTTTATAACTAAGCTAGATTATTCTATAAGGTGTTAGAAACTAGGGGTTTCCGGTATTAAATGCCGGCTTATAAAAAAGAAATTATTATCTTTAATAGTCCTAAACATCCTAATGTTCTCCGATGAATCTGTCCATGACAATCGGGCTCTGTAATCTTCGGGATGCTCCGGGGCGGCTCGGGATGTATTAGGTTATTAGGGCGAAGATACTATAAGGTCCGGTAGTTATCCGTTGAAATCCGGGAAGTTAAGGGGGCGTAGAAAGGAAAGGGTTTATGCCGGGGAGTAAGGGTATGAATGCTTATGAGGGCCTATTGTTTTGATAGATATGGGCGTAAATGGTGAAGTCTTGCTAATGTGGTTGGCAACTAGAAAGAAAAGAAGGAAAAAAAGAGAATAAAAGGTTAAGGAAGAGGCTAAGAAGCGGGCAAATTGAAAGTGCCAAATCTGTAGAGAAATCTAGCGGTGGCTCGTTATATAGATGAATGGTAAGAGGTGCTAGGGAGTTGATAAGAGTTGTAACGAGCTAATAGGAGGTGGTAGATAGGGATCGATAGTTTAAAAGAAAAGGAAGTAAAGAGGGTACGTTGAAGGCGCTAAAACCGACGAGAAATCTAAAGAGGGATTATTAGGGGTAATAATATAAAGGATTTGATGCGGGGAATGTGAGCCGAAGGCTCGGTATCCTGAAGAAGACCAATAATGTGGTATTCTATGTAGGATAATAATGATTATAAGAAGAAGAGGAAGCCTAGGAAGCCAGGCCAGGCCCAGGTTATATACCTGGGCAGGTGCTGG